>OY756392.1:21022165-22222165 GCA_963576865.1 Anania hortulata | reverse complement strand
GAGTTAACCAATCCCGATCAATGGCGGTGGGTGCCGACGCAAGATAATGTAGCAGACGACGCAACGAGAGTCGACAGTTCAAATAAATGTCAAGATGATAGGTGGTTCACCGGACCATCATTTCTATATGAGAGTGAAGATTTATGGCCGTCTCCGGTATGCACAGAGAGCAACGAGGAGACTATATACAGCGTCACGACAGACGAGAAATGGAGCGTGCCAGACGCCGGGCGTTTCTCTAATCACGAACGCCTAGTGAGAGCGATGGCATATGTGTTATTATTTGTAGATAAATGTCGTGAGCGCGTAACTACGATGACCAAAGATCACATAGATAGAGCGAAGTCACCGAAGGAAGAGGTTCTACAGACGCTATTGGTAGAGGTCGAGCACACTATGAAGGCACGACCACTTACGCACGTGCCAGTCAGCGCTGACGATCCTGAGGCGCTGACTCCGAACCACTTTCTGCTGGGTGGATCGCACGGCCTACCCATCACTGGGCCGAGCGAACCGGCATCAAGGAAGACCTGGAGGGCTGCGCAAGCATTAGCCGACGAATACTGGCGTCGTTGGCTTAAAGAATATCTACCAAGCCTGGTGCCGAGAAGAGGAGCTCGTGACGTCACTGAAGTCGCTATCAAACCAGGCGACTTAGTCATCGTGGCGGACCACACACTACCACGCAATGTGTGGCCCCGTGGAGTTGTTACGCAAATACATCCTGGACCAGACGGAGCAGTGAGGAACGTCGAGGTACGCACCAAGGGCGGCGTGTTTCGTCGACCGACGTCGAGATTGGTTGTCCTGCCGATGGAGTAGAAGGTTCGCACTTCGCAGCGCTTCACCGGGGGGAGAACTGTTACGGACAAACCAATCTATTTTGATGTAATAGTTATAAGTTTAATGTTTTGTAAATAAAGCTTAATTTTCTATTAGGGCCTAGCTATAAGGTATATGTAATTAGCGCAGGGATTGTTTTATTTTAATAAAGTTTGTTTAGATATATCCCACTTGCAACTAGGTAGGCTGGTAGGGCTAATAAAGGTAACTAGGTTTGTATGGTATTTGGTAAACGGGTGTGAAAGAGACCCTGTAAGGTTGTCTCACCCTACCAGGGAATCGACGGAACTGGAGGGTGGGACCGGTAGAACCTGCAGACTATCTCTGTCGCCCATCTCGCACATTCGGAGGGTAGGTAGGACACCCACAGAGGTAGAATGTTGTGAGTGGGAAATATCACATTTTCTGTAGGTAGGTTTAGAAATGTGTAGACAGAGATAGAACATAAACAATAGGTCGTCTCCCTCAGTATCTCGATGTTAGGAGGGTGGACATAAGTGTTACACTAACGAATTTGGTAGACTGAGACAGAAGTTTGTATGTCCTTGTCTTATGAACTAACCCGCGATAGTCACTAGTAAGCATAGGCTAAGATTGTATGTATATAGGGGCCGTGGGTCGCAAAATTTGTACTGCGCTCACGGTCAAGATCATCACTCGGAATAAAGGAACAAAGGAAGAAAGAAGTGTTTCATTTCAACTATACAGTCCACACGAAGGAGCAAGATCTCTCAAGATTGTATCACGGCGGACCCAAACCCGCTGTGACTCACAATGATCATAGACACACGAGTGTCCGATTAACGTAGTAACGCGGCGGTTCGCCCTGAACACAAAGGCTCTGTTTCGAAAATGAATCTTTCTAAATTGACTTAGATCTGGGTATGCCTGGGTTTGACGACTAAAAACTTAGTCTTAGATTAGCCTTACTTCGGGGCAGATGTTGTCTGACGCATATTTGTTTCTATTATATTATAGGATATATTATGTTAACTTATAGGTCGTTTTCATGACGTAGGTGTACAAATTATAATATTAGGTAGGTAGAATATTATAATTTCATTAACTGGGAGTCATTGGGGGAGGCCTATGTTCAACAGTAGACGTCCTGTAGCTGAAATGATGATGATGATGAATGAAGTAACCCTATGCATGCCTCAATAAAATTATCAGCAAGTTATAGTTAAAATGATTTTATTTAGTGGCGGCTTTATTCTTAGGTTTCGGCACGGTTTTGTCATTCTGCATAATTACTGTTGTAAATGACACTGTTCATTTAATTACTGTTTGCGCCAAAACAAATGATCGAATCAGAAATGAGGAGATCCGTAAACGAACAAAAGTCGCTGACATAGCCCAACGGATTAGCAAGCGGAAGTGGCAGTGGGCGGGGCACTTAGTACGTAGAACTGACGGTCGATGGGGCAGAAAGGTTCTAGAATGGAGACCGCGTACCGCGCCAAGCACTGCGTGGGGCGTTCACTCACAAGGTGGTCAGACGACCTGGTAAGGGTCGCAGGAAGACGCTGGATGCAGGCCGCTTCCAACCGGCCAATTTGGAAGTCAATGGAGGAGGCCTATGTTCAGCAGTGGACGTCCTATGGCTGAAATGATGATGAGGATGATGATGAAATGAAGAAGTAAAAAAGAAATATTTTGGTGTTCTTTTGTTTCTTTGTGGATAGCAAATGTTTCAGTTTTAATTCCGCAACGCGCCGTACATCAGCGTCGTGCGCGCGGACAGCTGACGCCGAAGATCAATCCGACTGGCCGGACTGGTTCGTGCCTACATGTGCTCGCATTTATTTATTCTATTTATTTTCGCCACAGCTCAATAAATTCCTAACTCGGGGGCGATTGTTCTTGAAAAGCAGACATTGTCTCCGCTTTTTGCTCCCTTATTGTTTGAGCTGGACCCTCCGAAATGAGGAAACCCGACGGAACTTAAATTGGCTGAATGTTATCTGATCGTTACTTTGGTTATGCAATTGGCTGTTGGGAGATTGTTTGAATTAACGGTTTCTACGGAATCCTTGTTTGAAGAGTCTTGTGAAAAAAATACGTTATGACATAATTATTACAAGTTTCTGCAAACTTACAATGTAAAAAATACCAGTAATACGTACTATTACAGTACCTACAGACTTGATTTATCTGTGTCGTAAACTTTAACTTAATATACGAAAAGCTTTATTCGCCACCAATTTTGACAAATCCGTTACTCAGATGGATATCTACAGTTCAATAATTTGACACATTTGTCAGTAACAACGTTTAAAAGTCAATTTCGAAGTTATCTCCTCTATAAGAGTTTAACTATTTCCTTCCACATTAGATTGTTCATCAAAACTTTACTGTCACCTTCATGATCACATCTTCTGATCATTTTTTTTTAATTTACTCAACTTATCATCCGCACACATTTTGCGTCAGATTACAAGCGCTAATTGGCAAAAATCAGTGACGTCTTACTCCGAAACACGAACGAACAAAGAGCTACACGCCATCTACTTACCTCCAGCTCCTTTTTAGGCCGGTGTGAGTCTCTAATTAAATGTAACATGCGCCCGCGCTGCCGAGGCGCCGAACACAAAGTTGCTTTTAGTCGGCGATGTTGCGGTAATCTAAGGAATGCCCGGCTCGCTGTTAATAAGGCGGGGTGTTAACGGTAGCTGTGATTAAGTGAGCATCAGTTTTTTGTAAGACTATGCGATGGTTTTGGCCATTCATGAAGCTTGGAGCTAGTTTATTCACGAAAGTATATTACAAAACAATCGAATATTTGAGCCCTACTTAACATCTTAAGTGACTCTTAACCGCTCTTGGTACACTGAAACGATACTTATTTATATTTTTCTATCCATCCATCCGTCTACTAATCAATGTTTCGTACTTTGGTTAAGAAGAGGTAAAGCCGTCATGACAAACGATACGAGTAACAGAGCCTTAACTTTGATCTGCCCATCGTTTCAGCATTCATAGCTTCATAGTGTCATGATGACAGATGTGTGATGACATATGCTAAATAAACGAACAATTCAAATTATCAAGCTACAACCACAGAATAGCACATAGCACGTAGAACTGACGGCCGATGGGGCAAAAAGGTTCTAGAATGGAGGCCGCGTACCGGCAAGCGCAGCGTAGGACGTCCACTCACAAGGTGGTCAGACGACCTGGTAAGGGTCGCAGGAAGACGCTGGATGCAGGCCGCTTCCAACCGGCCAATCTGGAAGTCAATGGGGGAGGCCTATGTTCAGCAGTGGACGTCCTATGGCTGAAATGATGGTGATGATGATGATGAACCACAGAATACCTAATAGTATGCTACAACTATCGAATAGATAATTTTCATGAACCAGGCTGTCAATAATAATTAATACGAAATCACTGAATCTGACATCTCATTCAAACGAGTAATTATAAATAACAATAGACAGTCTATATCTTAAACCCTTCAAGAACTTCCAACAATTTAATTACAACAATTCCAACCGAAGCTTCCATATCACAGTTACGTTACATCATGAACTGGCCACAAAAACTTGATGTGGCAAAAAGAAGCCTCAAATACAATACCTCGGTTCATTCCCAACGCTACTGTATGGGCACAATGCGAGCAAAAAGCTGCGCAAGCGGCCAACGGTAGCGAAATAATAAGATCGCACAACAAAATAAAGAAGTGCCCTCGAAACAAAAGGAAGGCTAGTGAAATAAGGCGAAAAGGTTTAAGGAGTGACGCGGTGTGGGCCGCGCTCATTGTCTTCGGGGTCGCAGAGCGCGGAAACGGTGGATGTGGCTTCGGATAAATGTCGCTTAATATATTGTTAAAGATTTTATACAGGCCGCTTCCAACGGGCCAATCTGGAAGTCAATGGGGAAGGCCTATGTTCAGCAGTGGACGTCCTATGGCTGAAATGATGATGATGATGATTATACAGAGTATAAGCAAGGTTCTTCTGCAAAATATTATTTAATATTGAGCACTCTGACTGGCCGGTCATGACTTACGGAGCCGAAACGTGAACGCTTACGAAACGACTTGTTTAAGATTGTTTAGCGAGATATATGTAATCCGTAAGCTCTCTAGCTATGCTTAGGATTTCACAGAATGATAAAATCAACAAAAATATAATCTAAGGATAAGCAAGCTGAACTTAGCAAACGCAGCGTAGGGCGCTCTCCGTGAAAATATTCTCAAAGCTGCTGGCAGCGCTTGGAAAAAATTGGCCAAAAATCGGATTAAAAAGCGTGCATTTGGAGAGGCTGTTAAGTGAGATTATGATAAGCACTTTTTCTATTTAAAGAACACTAATGTCTTCTTTGTGCACCTTTTTACAAACTTCTGTTTATTCGTATATAAACGAATGTTTGCCCCGTATATGCCGCTGAACCGTTCATCCGATTGTGATGAACCTTCAATTTGTTCTTTTGCGTACGCCGGGGAGAATTCCTGAAATCAATTGAAAACTAGGCGAACAAAGTTAGCAGCTAGTTACTTATAAAGACACAAAGCTTGTTATCGCAGAAATCTATCTGATTTTAAGTTTCAACGGACAATAACACGTAATTTTACCAATTTATTTTAATTTTCTAATCTCTATCTTCACCTGATAGTGCTTAAACATAACGTTGTTTAGTAAGTAATAAACAATTACTAATTACAGGAATTGATATGCAAATAGAGCTTGTTGAGGCAACAAAACCATGCTACCTTTTTCGACGGCTAACTAGATGCTCAGCCAGTAAACTCAAAGATTTTTATAGGTTTAGTTTAGTATTTACGCAGCTTGGGAGCTATCAAATTCAATTTAACGTACATATATATTCTTTGGATTTATGAAATTAATTGCACCATATCGAAGCTATTCGTAACTCTACTCAACCATCAGGCAGGAGCCTCGCGAAAAAACTCGCAATCTGACTGGCCCAGGTACATCATTGTTGCTTCCGATACTGCCACCGTCTCGTCCTTGCACCACCACCCTAACCCGTTCCCACAAGGTTCATAATCGCTCAGCAGTTCCCACAGTCGGGTATAAAGTCTATTTTTGTTGTACAAGGCACCTGACAAACGGCACGTACGACGCGCCTGTTAAGGGAGGAGAAAATTTAAAGGATTTTTCAGCAGCCACAGACCATATAGTTGTAGATGTCGCTTCGAGTGATTTATTGTATCATTAATTAGAAACATACATTATTCCTAGATACGTTACTTCAACCAACCATTGGGTCGATTACTTATCATAGAAAAGGATAGCGATATCCAAATTTGCTTATGGGTGCAAGAGATTAGCAATCATCCCTTATCATTCAAAATTTGTATTCATGTGATTTTTTATTTGATAGGTAGATAAAATAACATTTAATAATTAGGTACTTTTTGTTTTCTAATAAAATAATGTACTACTTACAGCATATGTAGTGAACAAACCAATTTACTGAAAAACTGCCGACCAATAGTACTGTATGTAGAGAGACAAATCTAGCAAACGTACGCTTTTAAATGTTAGGTTTAAGAAATTTGTCCCGACTCTGAAACACCAGTATCATCAATTTCACATGGTAACCTGTGTCTAAGGTGCACTTAGTCTGTGGTTAGACAGCTACAGTCAAGTTTTTGCAACAAAAAACGGCATTCGTCGTTAATGTTTCTTGTGACGCGACACAACTTGACAGGATTCCTCGGTCGATGATGTTATTTCGGTTTCCGGACAAGTATGCTTACTTTGAGAATTATTATTTGACAAATAAGGTGAAAATGAGTCGCCATCAATAAAGGCTTAATAATAAAAGAGAGTAGTACAAAATCCAACCTAAAATGGTAACTATTTATTTAATATAATATGTTTATGTAATTATTACATAGGCCGCATGTCAAAATGCCTACACTAATGTAAGTACACCTGCGTTTACTGAGAAAGGATAATAACTTTATGGGCTGATTTTTAACAAGGTGCAAACAAAAACATTGAATCTCTCATCGGCTGGCACCGACTCCAAAAGTAACTGATTAGGTACTTAAGTGTTAGGATTATTTTTAGCATTTCAGTGTTTTGAAGTCGGTTTTATTTTTTTAAATAAAATTTACTTATTCAATCTCCAGATAACTTTTATCCGACGAATAAAAGTAATGCTTTGACACATTTTCTATACGAAAACTGTCAACATGTCAAACTTGTTCTTCAAATAAAAGTTAACTGTCTGTTAAAAAATCGGCCCTAAATCAACAAAAAAATAAACAATCCAATGGATAAAAACATTGGACATCTAACTATCAAATGGTGCCCTTAATTCATTATCATTCATAATACATTAAGATAGATATTTTGAAAAACCTAAGTAGCGATAGCCAATGCTAAATAGGAGCATACAGGGGTACATTCCAAGGTAGTGCTAAATTGTAAAAATAAGGTCTAGTGAATAATATAAAAGTGCGTCTTCTTTTTTTTAACTATGCTATACCTTTATAACTAACTAGTTATCTCGGCGAACTTGATACCGCCTCGTTTTTTTTTTCGTGAATTTTTCGATGTTGCAATGCAAAAGTTATTCTGCTATTCGGGACAGATATAAATCCAAAAAATCGTAAACCATAAAAATCGGCCCATCCGTTCTTGACTTATAAATGGTGTAACTAACCCGACTTTGTTTTATGTATGTAGATATTAAAACAAATTTAGTTAGTTTTTTACGTAGATCGATTTAGTTACTGATTCTGAGTGGTCCCTGAAAAATTGGCCCTACCTTGAAATGTAACCCTGTAAAACACAGTGACCAAAATGATAGTTGTATCGTTACTTGAACTTACAAATGTCAATCCTATATCAAGTTTATTCAAACAACAGAGACCGCGTCAGGGCGTTTGACGGCGCGGCCGGCCGGGCGCGCACGCCGGCTCGGATCCGGCCCGGTTTTACATTACAATTGTCGCTCCAACCTGTGCTGGAGCCTGGAATATGATAAATCAGCCGATGCACGTATATTCGTGAACACAAGTGATGAGCTCGAGTTACAAACTTTAAAAAAAAGTGTCAATACTTACAACAAAAAAAACTAGTCAAGTGCGAGTCGGACTCGCGCGACGAGGGTTCCGTACAAACCTGTAGGTACCTATATAAGTAAAAGTTCACCCGTCATGAAAATCGAGTCATAGTTATGGTATTTTTATTGCAAAATGAAATCCATAACATTACGAAAGGTAAATTGCGGTTTACGATATGACGTATTAAAAAAACTACTTACTAGATCTCGTTCAAAAAAAACGTTAGAAAAAAATGATATCATTAACCTCAATATCATTTTTAAAGACCTATCCATAGATACCCCAACGTATGGGTCAGATGAAAAAAAAAATGAGTTTCAGTTCTAAGTATGAGGAACCCCCAAAATTTATTGTTTTTTTTTTCTATTTTTGTGTGAAAATCTTAATGCGGTGCACAGAATACATCTACTTATCAAGTTTCAAAAGTATAGTTCTTATAGTGATCAGTATAGGAAAAAAGTGGCTATGACATACGGACGGACAGACAGACAGACATGACGAATCCATAAGGGTTCCGTTTTTCGCCATTTGGCTACGGAACCCTAACAAGCACAGTTTTGTATAAAACGAGCATATTAGCCAGTACAATGAACTTAAAACAATCGGGGCTATGTTGAATAAATCCGTTTGTAATTTTGAAAAAGTCTGCCCTAGTGCATGTTACTCTTCACGAGGCTGGCTGCTGCTAGTTCCCTCTAGATATACAGGGTTAATTTTAAAACATCAACAACTCTCTAGAAGCTAATTCTGGTGCTCAAGAACATCGCAAAAAAGTTCACTTCCACATACTAAGCCGCCGACCCTGCCCCCCTAGCATGACCACCAAAACACGATATGATATGATATGATATAGCGATATATCAACACCAACTATAAAAATATGGTTGATATAGTCGTTGTTCAAGACCGAAGTTAGCACTTTTCATAGATTTTATAAGTAACCAAGAGATGGCGTTGCATGTGTGTTACATCGCACTAGCATTTAGTTTTTTCTGTATCATATATGTGTTTTGTTAGGACAATTGAGCAGTTGAACTTTAAAGTACAAATACAGATCATCAGTTCAGAACTTAGGTTTTTCATTCAAACCCTTCGTTCCTTAATAAGTATAGTGCAACCCAGTTCTAGTTCAAACAGTCGTAATTTTGAATTTTTATCGAAACAGCGATCATAATATGTGACGTCACCGGCACGGCGATTTAACATGGCGGCTTCATCTATCATATTGTTACAATATATCGCTATATCTTATCATATCATATCGTGTTTTGGTGCTCATGCTAGGGAGGCTGACATTAGTTGGTATGAAACGCTTGAGCACCAGAATTAGCATCCAGTACCTAGGAGGTTTTTGATATTTTAAAAATAACCTGGTATACAGACAGACAGTAGTACACCACCTTCGTTCACCTTAGGCAAAGGATCGTAGGTATTGCTAGCAGTTGGCTAAAGTTCAAAGTATTTTCTAAATCATTGGTTTACTCAGACATTCGTTCGTTTATAAAAAAGATGCCTTGGCCTTGCAGTCAAATAGTGTAGGTGAATTTGAAGCAGACTGATGTTTGACGTATGACTCGTATGAGTCAGATAAAATATCATAAAAAATATTTATACTGTACTGTGTTTTGTGTACTGTACCGTTTGCGTACAAGTGCGAAGAGGGGGTGCAATTGACAAGATATCTATAAAATTGACATCTACACCATGTATCGTTAAATACGCAAAACCTCTTAGAATCTGATTGTGGTGCTCAAATACAACAACTTTTTGTATCGGAACAACATCAAAATCGCAAAAAAAAAAACGTTTCCCCATACAAAGCGTAACAGCTGAATGGACATTTAGTATGAAGATGTTTTTTTTAAACATTTCACTGTTGGTCCGATACAAAAAGTTGTTGTATTTTAGTACCAAAATCAGGCCTCTAAGAGGTTTTGCGTATTTAGCGTTACACGTTGTATATTTGATATCCGTCCTGGCAGCTGCCATACCTCTGTCTATGTTTATTATCGTAATTAGTGCTTTATCCAATCATAAAATTAGCAAGTCTCTAGTTATTATACCGACCGATTGACATCCGGCCCTAAAATTCTCCTACCAGACCATTTTTGACTATGGCTTCACATCCAGTGTCATTTAATTGTGTCGGTTTTCTTAAGGTGTTTTTTTTTTCTATGGGATTTACTTATGACGGAGGTATCTAAGATTGTCTGTTTTAATTTTAAGTTTTGAATTTGTTTTTATATTTAATTTAATTTAATCTTAATAATGACATTTTTATTTTATTAATATACTCGTACTGACATAATTGTATTTAGTCTGAATTAATAATTAATTTAATATGTACACTGACTAAATTGAGATGAATTATGTACCTAAGTTTGCATGCTATATTTTATATCTAAATTCAAATTCAAATTCAAATCTTTATTTGCTTACTAAGTGATGTACATTGGTGGTAGGTACATATGCAACAGGACTTAAAAACTTAGTTACCTATAAGGTATCGCAAATGAAGAGAGCAGCAGAGGTCTTCGAACATAATTTTTTTCTGCTGTACCATCTTTATTACCTACCCTATTTACTGCAAATAAAGAAATTTAAATTTGAATTATAAAATAATAATGTTAGAGTGGTGGTGTTAAGTGTACTGCGCGATTTACACCGAGCATGCAGATCAGAGCCCATATCAGCTGAATTCACTAACTCGCGCCGACGGCCGACTCCGCCGCCATAGCACTTCTATTACTGGATTAATCCGATTGCATGACGTTTTGTTGATTTACAACTTCATTTTGGGCTCAGTAGGAATGCATTCTGCTGTATTGTTCTTCTTTATTATTTTACTTAACAATTACATAGTAAATATGGAAAAAAAAAACCTATCTATAGGTAGTTTCTATGAAAGAAGAAGCAGCTAAAATACAACAAATTTTAGTATTTGACACACAGTGAAATTGCATCATTGTTTATGGTAATTTGATTTATAATTTGTTTCCAATATAATCTGGAAGTCATTGAGGAAGGCCTATGTTCAGCAGTGGGCGTCCTATGGCTAAAATGATGATGATGATGATGATAATTTGTATTAACCATGCTGGGAGTTACGTTCTGAAATGTATGTTTAAAACATAACTTAATATAAACTAAAGAATTATATTCTTTCTATTCACTTGTCGCACCTAATCTTTACGACAGATTTACATTCTTACTCTGAGGTAATGAGTTACGATGCCAAGAACGGATATCCTTCGGGTATCTTAAAGCCCGTGTGGTGAAGTATTCTAGCCAAAATCACCTCATAGTGGAGGCATGGAGTTGTAAATTGACGGTCATATGCTATAAGCGTCCGTCATTTCTGATAAATACTTGGTCACACTGGACATTTATTGTCACGATGGTCACATATTTTTTTAAAGAATAAATTAAAAAAAAGAAGAATTCCTCTAAAGTAAGTCTTAAATGTTAAGTATTTGACGATAAAAACATACAATAAAACATGGAATTGGATCTGGATTGAACTAAAAAAAAAACTCGCGCGTAACGATACGACGCTTTTTAGCTTGTTCGTGCAGAAAGATAAATTAATTTTAGAAATTTCATTTCGTTATAGATCATCACTACTAAAGCCTGTCTTTCTTATAATAATGCACTTATTTGTGATTAACTTTTTTTCTTCATAATTTGTCAATAGAATTGATTGTGACGTTAGTGACAATAAATGTCCAAAATGTCCGGTCACATTGAGAAAATGTCAAATTTTAAAAAAAAAAATGCCCTGCAGTTAATGTTGCTTAATTTACTTTCTCTTTCACTACTCCACATTAATTACTTTATTTCCACTTCTATAACGTACTAAGTATTTGTGTCTCTCTAATTTCTATTAGAAAATTGACATCAAATAGGCTAAATGTCACACTTAAAACATTTACATGTTTACCAACTATGTTATAACACTTTTAAAAGCATAAGGCGCTAACATTTCTCGCTCCAGTCCGTTCTAATCGTCCATTTGTTTTGCTCGCAGGCTCGTTCGCGGAAGACCTAATGAAGATCTTAATTGGCGCGCGTGTGTTCACGCCCTTATCGCTGAGTACGAAGAACTTAGTATCGGCAGTCATTAAAAATATCAATGACACAAATGGGCCCGTGGAGTCATCTTTAAAACTAATGAATGGTAAGCAGCCAGAAACCAAATTCATTTACAACAACCTCTTACGTAAAGCGATGCAGATGAATTAATTTTATTTTTCTGTTACTCTTCTTTCTTCTCCTTTATTACGTTCCTAGTCGTGGTATGCGAGACAATGTTTCTAGATGTGGCAAGACTAGTTCACTGTGCCAGTTTCCTCAAGATGTTTTCCCCTTACCGCCAAATCAGAATTTTAGCCTAACTTTGTACCAGAAACTTGGTATAGGTAATTGGTATATTAGTTCACCGCCTCCCCCCTCTCACCTTTTAAATCTTTTATTTATTATCTACAATAATTCTAAAAACACCGTTTTTTGACTTTACTGATCATGGAAAGAGCCTGGGTACTGTTGTTTTATTTTTTCTAGTCAATGTACAGGAATTGACTTTTTACAGTTAAGCACTAATACTACTTATATACATAATAATATAATTGATCTACCGATGGAACTAACATTGTTTTTGTGATTGTAAAGCTGTAATATTATTAATATTAAATTATTTAAAACTTTATTGCACAAACTTAAAAAGGTACAACAGGTGGACTTAATGCCAAGGGCATTCTCTACCAGCCTACTTTTGGGTCATGCAGAAAGCAAATGGGTGCGGTAAATTCACCTATTTCTAAAAGAAACACACGCATTTTTCTCTGCGACCCATAATATTTTCGTAAAAAGACATACTACGCTGACCCCAGATGACCTGGGAACAGTACGAATGATGATGATGATGATAAGTCAAGTTAAGGTTAAAAAAATAAAACAACGACAGCGAAAAATTCAAGTCTTACTCTTTTGCCACCGATTCTGAGTTAATAGTGAAGCATTTGTAGTCATCTTACCAGTTGCGCGAGCACTCGTTGTTTACGCGATAAACTTCGTAATCGTCTCTTTTATCGCGCAGAATTTGGAACAACAACGCAACTTGAGTTATCGCGTAAACTGGATTATGGAGCATCATGGTTAATAAATGGTTATAAGTTTTCAGTTCTGTATTTCTACGCTCATCAGGAAGATAATTGTTAGGACTTCGGCCCAGCTGTGGGACAGAAATACGTCCTAATAAAATCAGTTTGTCACAAAAAGACATTCATGAAGTACGTTTTTCCGTAATAAAAACAACAACAGTAACTAGCACATCGAGTTATACTTTACCAGTATAAGCTGATCGCGTATTTGTATCAAATGTATCTTCAACGCGAGGTCAGCTTATGCTGGAAAATTTTAACTTTATGTACTGCTTGTTTACTTTACATCGAGCAGACATGATCGTAATCGTAAATTTTTTTTTTTAAATATTAGTAAGTAATTATATCTTACTTAAATCACATTAACAGCATCTACCAACACTTTTATACTATCATACATTACTTTAAAAAGGTTAAGTACCAGTTTGAAGTTAAGTACGTATGGTGTGATTTTTTCTATGGCTTTCAGAAAAAATACATATTATTTAAAACTTAAGAGTTAATCACGTGACTAGTGATGTGCAGTTGTCGATAATAACTTTTACTTAGTTCTTCTACAGAAAGATTGTTGAAGACAAATGACGATATGATTAGCCTACATATATATCTAGCAAGGAGTGTAAAATTGCTATTGAGAGGGAATCTCAAAGAAGTAATCATAAAGCTAATTTTAGACGTGGTATCAGAAGAAATACCACACATAAAAAGATTATAGCGTAGATAAATAAAACCATGCCTTTAACAATTGTAATGTCTTACAGAAAAAAGTTATCGAGCAAACAGCTCCGCGCCTTATCAGGAGTGAATGGGACAGAGTCGCGGCCAAAAAATAACAACAGACGAAAAAGTCGGCACACGCGAAAGGACCATTACAAAATAACTCCTCCGTGTACCAAGTGATTCGATTTACAAACGCAAATAGGAGAAGCGGCTGACATAAAATCAATCGGCTGGCACGCGACGCTTAACACCGAAATAATGTAAATTATTGCTCGTAAAAGTGTCATTTTCGACGTATACGTGACGTCACTACCATCCCGCAAACGTACTATCCACCCCACAAGAGTTGAATCACTTTCAACCCTAAAATTACAGAAGCAGAGTAACAAATATAGTGAGCGCAAAAGTATTCGCGACCAAACGTCACGCAACCGACGTTTTTGCTCAAACTGCCCTCGCTTTGTTATCTTTGTCATCAGTTAGACGTAGCATTTGCATGTCTAGCGTATCACGGCTGCCGCAACTCCAACTGCAGCGCGTTCGAGATACGGAAAAACGGCAGGCCTCCTCTCGGACGTCACCGCGTCAAATTCGAAATTCGTATTTAAAATAGGACAAAAGCCAGTAAACCTCGCGGGTTTTAGTGTGCGTCGGCGACGTCCGCACACAGAGCATCGGAGACGATCATTTACATACGGCGGGGGTGGCGGCGGCGGGGCGCGGGGGAGCGGGACGCACCCGGCCCTAGGGAACGCCGCGACGCCCGGGACGGCCGCGCGCTAGACAGAGACCACTATATTATTATCCTGAGCTAAAAAAACGAAAAGTGGGCGGGGGATTACGTTATAGTAGCGAAAGTAATCGATATTCTGTTTTAGTACGAGGTTGTTAGACCTGTGCAACGCTGCAGCCTAAATACGTAAGGTGGTTAGGTCACGGAGCGGTCGGCGGAGGTGCGCGTTTTTGTGCGACGACGAAGACGAAGGGTTGAGCTACGTGCGCTGAAGATTTTAGCGCTCGTAAACATTGCTTTTGTTACGGGTTTGTAGGGACAGTTTAGACCCTTCGTCTTATTAATACGCGATTCGGGAGGGTCAATGGGGTATCAAAGATGCGTCCGGGGCAAATGAACCGTGGGGCATTTTGCGCATAATTTCCCGAGTATCCTTCGGTCGCGTAGTAGTAAAATGGATGGGTCCGGCAAGACGGACGGTGTGGCTTCGTGGACCTTTTGGAGTTAGTAATCTGACCAATGGTTTGGGGGTCGAACGCACGTTTGAACAAATTCAGCGTTTAATTTGATTGCTTCAGCCTTCGAAGGCTTTTGTAGTCGTTTGCTTTACGGAGTGAAAATGTCGAGTCTGTGTCACTTCAGTTTGCTATTATTGCTTTAGACTAATCTAATCCAATCGACACAACTTGCGGTCATTAAACATAGCTACTGCTACTACTGCTATCGAATTTGTTCTGAAAAGTGTTCGTATTTAAGTTAGAACATCATTAAACAATCCAATCTTATGAAGAAAAGATATGTCAAACTATTTGCCAACTTGCCAAATTGATTAAGCAAAGTATTGTACACACACTTTTGACGGTAATTTTTTTAAATTGATTTCCGTTATTTTAAACCTATGCAAAAAGTTATAGTAGCGTGCGTAACTCTATGTCACTTAGGGGCTTAATCCCACTTCACACACACACGGTTCACACACAGTTCTGACCTATACAACAAATAAAACGAAGTTATTTATTCATTAAACTCTTTTACATGTCCTAATTATTATTATAATTGGGACGTAAAAATAATTATTTTTACCGTACCACTGCTTCGGGACAATATTGTGGGTTTGCGCGTTACTTCCTTACTAAACAAATGGTTACTAAACAAAAGGAATACTGCTACCTTTTTGTCCACAGATATGTAATACTGCCTAAAACTGAAACAACATCAAAGTTATGGTTAAGCTACTTCGCTTGTCATTCTGACATAACATCGATATGACCAAATAATATTGGGACTCGTCCATTGGTCCATATCAAAGGCAAGTATGTTTAGTGTGTAGTATATGTGTAGTGTTAAGTCGGTACGTTGTAGTACGTAGGTTATGTAGAGCTCATGCCTAAATTTAACTATATTTTGTAATTTTGGATAATTTCCCTACATATAGTGCGAATAGGCGAAAGGAAACTGTTCAAAAATAAAAACAATTTTCTAAATTCAATTCAATTAGTCAAGAAGTACCTCATATTGACAACCATATTTAAATAGAGTTGCTGTATTTATAGATAGAGGACCGTTTTTCTTTAGTCGATATCCCATGAAAAGAACCCATCGTTACGTGACATAACGCAAGCCCCGTTGCGTAAACTAAGGATGTTTATATAGTGAAAAGTAAAAAGGGGGATATTTATATAGTGATAAAATCCATTTACGACGAGACGGCACAATGCGGGCCGAACAAACTTTATTTCCATAGCTTTCATATCTAGAAGAAGCCTGGGGACGATAGAGCTGGGCAGATGGCTAGACTAGTGTGTTGATCGATATCGATGTTGCGATAACATTGTTTTTAAACCTTTCATTTATGAGGCTAAAAAGATATTGTTAAAACTATGAGTTGATGATAATACAACATAACACATATATACAAGCATCGTTTTAGGATAGAATGAAGTTCGGTTATTCTTAGTTTTAGCTTACGTCCAGCAGTGGACTGCAATAGGCTGACATGATGATGATGATGATGATGATTCTTACTTTTGGCACAAAGAAAAACATACGAGTGCATTAAGTACGCTTTTATTAGCAGCTTGTATCCTAAAACGATGCTCAAGCGTGAAATGTCAAATCAAGATTCAAGTCTGTCTCTACTACTACAATTATTACTCTAATTTAAACATAATTATATTATTTTCTCTAAAACTTTTACGTCTTTAAAATGAATTTTGCATAGCTGCTCTATCGACATTTTCCAATACAGCCCTTGCTCACGTCTCTATCGTCCGAAGCCACCCTCAGTTTTTCCTTCAATTTTCCTTTTGCAGCGATCTCCACTCACTTAATTGACGAAGAATTTTGATTGGTCCCTGTACCACCGCCATATTTCTATGCATCCGTCGCGGCGGCTTCGTTTTTTTAATTTCAGCCCGCTTCATTTATTATTCCGCTCTTATTTTAATGGTTAGCTTCGTTATTGTTCGTCTCCGACTTCTCGATATTATTTTCGACTTTAATTGCTACAGACGTATTCGAGTTTTTTCCCGCAGCCCGTACAACGAAACCCTGCGTTTCTGTTTCGACGTTTTAGCGTTTACTTTTTTGTCGTGTTCTATCAAAACAATTGAATTACACTTGCGAATAAATGAAAAGGTATTTGCGAAATACAATCACTTAAATGTTAAACTAAGAATTTGTAAACTGCTATGTCAAGTATGATTTCCAGTAATTAATTAGCATTTTACAATGTTGTCTTAAACATAAATTAATAAGGATCATGACATTTTTATTATCGTTTTTTATTTAATATACAGTTAGCTAGTAGGTGCGTTTTTAACAAACTTGGGCTAGTTTCCTGGGTCAAAAAATGATTATTCTATTAAGTCCGTTAGTTAGGTTATCAAAAAATATTGAACCAATATTTTGTCATTTGTCAATCAAACAAAAAATGACGAAGATAAAGCGCATCAAAGTTTGGGAGTGACGTCACGTCTTGCTAAAAAGTGTCGCGAGGCGTGACGTTACGCGGAACTTTAACGGGCTATATCTTCATAATTTTTTGTTTGATTGAGAAAATAAAAAATACGTGTCCAATGTTTTCTGTTGATCCAACTGACGGACTAATTAGATTTTTTTAGAAAACTAGCCCATTATTGATTGTGCTAAAATTATATCATTTTGTCATCAATATTATTGTCATGTAGGGAAATCTAGACAAAGAGCTTCCTCTTTCTGGTAAAGTTAGATAGTTGAATCATCCAAACATTGACAATAATATTGACCTTATATGGGGTTACTATAACCTCTAGGTCATCTAGTCGCGCTTGACGGTAAGTTACATATTTAAAACAGTCAAAAAATTTGCAACCGCGTCAAAATAATCGCAGCATCCACCCTTTATAGCCGTAACATTTCAATCGCAGCAATTACTCGTCAAAGGCGGTACAGCTGAATGCTGATTAACCAGTACCGCGCGGACAGCATTGACAAAACGCAGCGAAGCGCTGGCGCAGCCTCCGAGCAAATTTCCCAACGGCCGCCCATTCAAACGTCGCCGCGCGCGCATTGTACAGTCCCGATACTGCCGTGTTTTTGGTATTCTCCTTATTGCATCAATGAGCTTTCAATATAAAAGTACTTGAGTGAGTTATAGCTTTCCGTTTTACCACCTGCGTAATAAATAAATCTATAGGCATCTTTATTTCATCTTTAACTATTTATCATGAACCCATGTTATCTGATGAATAGGTAGTTTTTTGTTTTTAGTTGTGAAAATAATTGTGGGAGGCCTGTGTTCAGCAGTGGTCGTCCTATGGCTGAGATGATGATGATGATGAGTTTTATTATTTTTTATTTATTTTATGATAAATAGTTAGTGTCATAATGAAATAGTTTTTCTAATCTCTGCAGACAATTAATTTCTGTCTTATTTTGATACCAAAGAAATTTCACACATACATTTTATCGTTTTGGGATCTAACCATTTACCCTAAAGCAAATAAGCAGTGTTGATTTGACGTTAAATTTTATACAGCAAAAAGTGCATGGTTAGGCTACTGGTGTCATCGATAACTTCAGCAAACTGTAAAGGCGAGTGACACATATTCTACCGGTGTCTAAGGACCTTAAACACCAGGTCAAGGCTAGGACCTAGTTCCCTTAGTGGGAAATCACTTCAAGGCCGACATTGGCCGTGGCTAAAGTCTTGTTCGCAAGGCTAAACGGCAATCCACCTTCATAACATAGGTTTGATATAATGCAAAGTTTTTGGCGAAAATAAAAGCCTACAGTATGAAATAATAATATTTGACTTGAAAAGCTGGAACGTAATGTCGAACTCAAATTGACTAAAGTTCCGCCGCTTAGCGAGCCGTTTGGTCTTTAATGTCATTGCTTGATATGTCAACTTAGCAATGCTCATTAACATCATCAAAATACCTGCAAAACGTCATGGGACATATTAAAAAAATATATACAAAATATAGATTCTAAGAAAGACATCCGAAAAATCAAACTTATTGATAATAATATAATTGAAAACGAATTTAATAAATTTTATATAAATATGACAAACAAATCCCAAAATGACAATGAAACGCAACTCAGAGATGCAACACAGAATATACCCTTCCATTCAAATAGTATATTTTTAACCCCCATCAACGAAAACGATGTATATAAAATAATTAAAGAACTCAAAAACACCAAATCAACAGGCTATGATAACATTAACACTGACATTATTAAAAAATGTGCTGCTTTTATCTCAAACTCCTTGGCTCATTTAATAAATATCTCACTTGTGCAGGGGCAGTTTCCTACTAGATTAAAACAGTCAATTGTGAAACCCTTGCATAAGAATGGGCCCCATGACGAACTAAATAATTACCGACCTATCACTCTGATTCCCATTATATCAAAAATATTTGAAAAAGTGATGCACAATAAAATCACATCATTTATTACAATGGAAAACTTGCTAATTAAGGAACAGTTTGGGTTTCGGAAGAACAGCTCAACGACTCTTGCTTGTTTTCATTTGGTTAAGGAAGTGACACAAAACTTAAATCAAGCAATGCACACACTAGCCATATTTTTAGATATGAGCAAAGCATTTGACTTTGTTTCTCATAAAGTACTCCTTAATAAATTAGACCGGTATGGTATAAGGGGTAATGCTTTATCTTGGATAAAAAGCTATTTATCGGATCGACAACAGTGTGTCCAAATCTCGCGGCTATCTAAAAATGTTAGGAACACATATACATCTAGCTACTGCGGTAATCGTTGTGGCGTTCCTCAAGGCAGTGTACTGGGACCACTACTGTTCCTACTATACATAAATGATTTGCCGAATGTTACTGATCAACGATGCATACTTTTTGCGGATGATACCACTCTTATCGTCAAAAGTAAAAATAAAGAAGAGTTGGCTCACATTGCAAATGTTAATTTGATTAAAATTATTAAGTGGCTAGAATGCAACAATTTGAATCTCAATGTTAATAAAACCAAATATATTAAATTTGAAGCAAAATCCAATAATAACGCAAAAATTGACATAAGTTATAATAGTTGTAAGGTTGACAATATTAATTCTACGAAATTTTTAGGTTTGACAATAGATTATTTATGTAATTGGAAATATCATATTGACTGTAATAAACAAAATAGATAGGTTCGTTTATGCTCTTAACCGAGTAAGACAAGTAGCATCTAAGGATGCGGCAGTCATGGCATACCATGGATATGTCTCATCCGTGTTACGATATGGTCTCATTTTATGGGGAAACTCGGTAGATATGCCCAGAGCTTTTAAAGCCCAAAAGAAATGTGTCAGAGCGATCTGTGGTGCTCATTATTTAGACAGCTGTAAGCCCCTGTTCAAGTCTTTAAATATTTTGCCCCTTCCTTGCCTATACATTTTT
Organism: Anania hortulata; assembly: GCA_963576865.1. NCBI lineage: Eukaryota > Metazoa > Arthropoda > Insecta > Lepidoptera > Crambidae > Anania > Anania hortulata. The sequence goes on along the minus strand of OY756392.1, from coordinate 22,201,753 downwards.
GAGATTAGTATTTTTGTAAAAAAATATCTACATCTTTTTGAAATAAACAAAAATAAATCGGGATATAGGGGTAGAAGAATTGATAATTTGACTATTCCATCACAAAGATTAGTTCTTTATTCAAGAAATGTGTACTGTATGTCTATACAAATATTTAATAAACTTCCAGTTAACTTGAAAACATTGACATTTACAAAATTTAAGAACTATTTATTTAATTTTTTAAAAGAGAAAATGTATTATACTATTAATGAATTCCTGACTGATAATATTTGACACTATTGATAATTCTAATTTGTACTGAAATTATTGACATTAATTGTATGATAAAAATTAACATTTGCACGTCGCATTGCGATAGAATATGTTGGAAAAACAATATCTTTCATCTTTGTATTGAACCATATTCTGGCAAATAAATGATTTATTTATTTATATTTATATTTATATATTTATTTATCAGCCTCTAGAGGCTAGTCCACTAATTCAGCAGGTGGGACTACCCATGCTGAGTATCATGAATAAAATTTTCTCTTTGCACCATTTTTGTAGTTTCATATCGTGTATTTGGGGTCATGCTAGGGGGACAGGACTACTAAAAGACTGATCATAATGATTTATGGTCACCCATAATGCGTTTCACCAATATAATTTACAATATGCTAAGTATTAACTATTACTACTATATTAATCCAATCAAAATGAGTTCAAACATGCGTAGCATTAAAATATGCAAATCCAGCACCAAAGTGAAGCGTCTCGGATTTACATCCGACTTGCTACTCGTAAGTGTACAAGTGTTTAAGTGAAACTGCCCAGCAGCCGAGCTGATATATCCACGTCTGATTAATGATCATTAACATTCCGCCCGCGATCGCGTCGGCCAGGATACTCGGCACACAAATTGGGCACCTACCGAATAGTAATACTCGTATAAGAGAAAAAGATATGTCTTTTTTAAATTAGTATCTAAGAAGAAATAGTAAAATTTTAGATAAAGCCATGAAAGTTACAATAAAAGGAAATAAATTGCATTAATTGCATGGTTTATTTGAAGACTTAAATAGAACTTTTAAATAAATATATGCATATACACTAGTTTTAAGGTATTGTGTGAATAAAACAAACTAATTGATTACTATTTAGTAGCACTAATTCTACTATAATAGTGTAAAGCATCAAAAAACGAGATGATACAAATAAAAATCAATTGAAGCTATATCATTCAGAGAGTAGAGATATTGCATTATTCGAGCCAGCAACGTTGTGATAGTAGCGCTTAAGCCCAAGGCAGACCGGTAGAAATTTTGTTTGGTATTTGGTATACAGCTACGCTGCGTGCTAGGTGACATGCTCTATCAAACAAAAATACATAGTTTTTCCCAAAGGTCACACTGACGCTTCGTGCTCTGTATGCATTGGTCACATTTTATGGGCTACTCTACTCACCGAACGTGTTACCAAACGAAGCTCCTACCTGTATGGCTTAGACTTTAGAGAATTGCACTGCTGAGAGTTTAATAAATCAATATTCAATTCTGCTATTCTTCTTATGAATCTATTAAATTTGTGTCCAGCATTTTTTCCATCAGGAGGCGTGTCGTAAGAGGCGACTAAATCATGTAGCGCGAGACGGGCAGCAGCATCTGCGTGCGAAATGTCATAAAAACAGCGCTCGCCAATCCGCCTGCCAAGGGTGGCGAGTATTGGCAATCCCCCCCCCCCCCCCCCCCGATGAAAGTCATTGGGGGTGGCCTGTGTTCAGCAGTGGACGTCCTATGGCTGAAGTGATGATGATGATGATGATTTTCTCCGAATTGTCTGTCATAAAGAAGGCCTTTTACTCAAGCGGGCATAAAATGATTCTTGCTGCATGACACAATTTGTGTACCGCACAATAATCAGTTGTGATTTTTCCTTTTTTCCATTAGACACATTTATAGGCGATATTGAAATTTAGGAGAGATTTTATTGACTTGGTTTTATGTCTATTGGATTTCCTTTCGAGACAAATGTTTTTCTTCGAGCTAGTTTTAATTTCCGCTCGTAAAACATACACAATCAAGAATCGAGAATCATGTTTGACAGGCTAAGGTAGGTAGAAACTTATCGCGCTAAGCTGAACCTTGTTTTGAGTGGTTATTGAAAATAAACTATGTACAAATATACATAATACTTGCCTGATGGTTGGACCTAGACCTAGTAAAAGATAAAAGACAAGGAGCCAAAACGATCAAAAATTTTGCGTAAAGCAAACAGGTAGAGGTCTGTATTCAGTAGTAGATAGCTATGGACTTAGCCTTTGTAAAGACGAGAGAAATGAAACGTCTATAAGATGGATACAGACTTTATTTATTAAATAATTACTTAAGATGACATACCTAAAACCGTAATCCAGCAGAAAACCAAAGTAATTGACATATTCCAAAAATATAGCAAGCTTAAGTGGCAGTGGGCCGGCCACACTGTCGCAGAACCGATGAAAGATGAAGTAAACGGGTTCTCGGTTGAAGACCATGTCTCGGCAGATGTAGAGTAGAACGCTTCCCCAGCTGGACCGCCAACCTTAGAAAGATTGCTGGCAGTGGCTGGATGAAAAAAGCCGTGATCTTTTTCGAGCGCTAAAGAGCTTTGGGGGAGGCTTATCGGAACCGGCGGTAGTGGACTGAAATAGGCTGACATGATGATATTATTATACAAGGTTTAATAAGCTTATACGAGCTTTTTAAAGTCAATACAGTACACCTTTAAGCTACGAAATAAATTGGTTTCTTCTACGAAACCTCGCTGTTTGTGCCTCCAACTCCATCGTATGCGTGGGTCATAGGCATGCTCTGTAGTTTCCATACTACAGTCAGACTCGACTACCTTTGGAATCGGACGCGGTTCCTCCTTTTTGGGCACGATCAAATTTGATAAAAGCGAAATATTTATAACCAAGAAATATACCATTGTGTTAACAGTCTGCGTTTTAAGACTTAGGACCAAACACTCGCTCCATCATGGACTGTCTGGTTTAAATTACCAAAAGCTTTCCACCACTTTCCTATTATCATTGTCGACCCGGTTGGTTTAGTGTATATTTAATTCCCGGTAATTCGCCTTGAACGCAAAGAATGAGTTCGATTCCCGGTTTGGGTCAATTTAGAAAACGATGATTTTTGCTGTTTGTGCCATAATTTAAAAAAAATCACCGATGTCTCGAGTTTGGGTGGGCTGGGATGCAGTGCCCTAGCAAAACACGTTGTCGGGTACCTGGTAATACAATGATGCTAATTCCTTACTTGGAGACTATGATATTTTTTGTGTGTTCTATCACTTCCCCATACTAAACCGCCGACCAGCTGACATCAGTTTTATGGAGAGGTTTTTTTTTAATTAAAGACTAAATGTCATATTTAACGAACAAATAACTTATCACGTAATCTACGACACATTATTGTTGATCCAGGTATCCAAGTGGTATTCAAATAATATTTATATATACAGGTTTTTTTAAAAAACATCAACAACACTCTAGTGTTTAAATACAACAACTTTCTCTATGGGACAAACATCAAAATCTCAAAAAAAATAACCACTTTTCCATACTAAGCCGCCAACCAGCTGACATCAATTTGTATGACGCGGTGTTTTTTTTTTTATTACGATATTGCTCCCATAGAAAAAGTTGTTGTATTTGAGCACCAGAATCAGTCCCTAGAGGATTGTTAATGTTTTTAAAATAACCCTGTATATCTACGTAGTTTAAAGGTTCAAAAGCACCCCTTATTTACAACCCAAACAAGCTCAGTCAAACTCCAAAATTTGGGATTCGCAACACCGATGGCGGCTTTAATTTGGTCTGAACTAATATTATTGCGAAATGTCCGCAGACGTGCATCCAGGTTCATTAACCTCCCCCCACTCCGCCCAGTGCATCTAGAACACCCCCCACCCTAGTAGATAAATACTGATATATGACTGCTTTATGAAATGGGAAGAGAAGAATGTAATGTTTTGGGAATAGTTTTAGTTTTAGGTTAGTTTTTGTAAAGCAAGTTTGAAGTGAAGTTTGTGAAGCGAGAAAGTATTTGGAAGTATAACAATATGTTCTTCTTTCTGTAGAAAGTTTTCTTCTAGTTGTGTGTTTGTCCTTCCCTCGGGTTCAAGCTATTTTGGCACTAAATTTCATCAATATCGGTTCAATTTTCGCGACAATAAAAAGCTTCTGTCCTTTTCTAGAGTCTCATCTATCTCTATACTAAAATTCATCGATATTGGTTTAGCGGTTGAAATCGTAACAGACAGACAGAGCTACTTTCACGTGTATAATATTATATAGTTAAAATATAGTATGGAGTATAAATGGATAATATGGATTTTGATGTACCCGAAAGGCGAGCACTCTGGACTTAGCGTCGCCATATCTGTGGTGCCGGGTTCGATTCCCGGTCTAGTCAATGTAGAAAAAAAAAACGATTTTGTCACGTGTCCCAGACCCGTTGTGGTACCGTCGTTGTTTCTGATTTCTATAACACAAGTGCATTGGCTACTTACCTTAGGATCAGAGCAATGTAAGTGATGTTGTCCAATATTTATTTGTTTATTACGGGTTACTGTAATCCTTAAAAAGATAGTAATTCTTTATCCAATAATTCTGTTCTTCATCCACGGGACCTTAAAAACTCCACGAGCCAGTACCCTTGGTGGCCGTCGTACCTCTCACCCCGCGCCAAAATGTAAATGCGAGTGCAAAACTCTGGCACCCAAACAAAAATATGCAAAGCGGGCCCTTGACACGCGCCTACTTCAAGACTTCAGCACGCACACGCGCACACGTGTTTACAAACAAGTAATTAGGACGAGTGTGTGGGTGTGTTTAAGTGACGAACCAGTGGCTGAGCGTAGAAGCTATTTAATACCAGAACAATTCATTATTAAACTAAATACATTGTTTGACGACCATCACAGTTAGTGTAGTGGTTCGCTGTACGGACTACAAAACCAGTAGTGGCGGGTTCGAATCCCGCTAGAGGCAAATGTCTTTGTAAGGAGCATGAGTATTTGGACGTTTGTACCTGAGACATGTATGTTAAAAATGTATTTAAGTATGTTAATCTGTTATCTTGTCGCCGTAGTATAAACTTTGCTTAGTTTCGGTCTAGTTAAATAATTAGTTTATTTGGTGTAATAATTTGTTTTTTTATTATTTTTGTAATGTTAAATGTTTTTAACTAATAACAAATAATGACTTTAGACATGGTAAAAAGACCAGTTACAATATTATATGTTGACATTGCTATGTAAAGCGTATGTATGTGTGTAGCACGCATACATATTATTGTTTGTGTCAAAAAAAACATTAATTTAATTGCCTGAAACACATCACGCTCCAGACTAATCTTATTAAAATTGATCAAGTAACATGTTCGATTGTGCTGTTCATACACCATTCGATCACGATTGGTATTCATGAAAACTTAGACGGTAGCACACGCCTACATCGTGTTCTGTTACATAAGGTCGCAAGAACCAACCATTTGTCATTCACCTTGTCAATGACTGTGCATTTTCTAAGCACCAAATATAAAAACAATTGAACGTTTCTGTATCAGAACCGGTGCCGAGCCCTAGCTCATGTAAAATGCATAAGGTACGCTTTCGTAGCGAGTCTCGATTGTCTACGCACAGCCCCGCAGATGTCGGGAGAAAGCGTGGCCGTGAAATGGTGGCTCTGAAATTTTAGGAAAACGCTTTTTATTATTTAGCCGCACCTCGAGCTGGTGCAATCAACCTTAAATCGCCTTTAAAGTTGATGTTTTACGACCATGTTTTTTGTAGGAGGGTTACATTTTTAAACCTGGGGAAAGGTAAGATGTGAGTAACTAAAAATACAAATATTTTACGACTCAATAGCGGTGTGTTAGCTTGAGCGCAGAGGGTCGCTGGTTCGCGTCAATTCAAAAAACAAACTTTTCATAATTAGTTTGATTGGACTGATAAAATTAACGGTCTGGTACTTGGGTTTGTATTATAAGATATTAATTCTATACTTCAACTGTCGCAAATTTATTAATTTAAATATCTCAATCCTCTTGCATTAAAAATCTGTGTTAACAGAAACAAATGGATTCTATTTTAGACGACAAAAATGTCGTTAATTCTGATGTCCAAAAGAAATTTGACGGTCCAAAACATCTCTACCTAACTGCAGCTACTGTTCATACGATGTTCACCTCAAACAATAAAGAGGAAAAACTTTTCTTTGAAGGAACAGTAATAACACACATTTCCAACACACTGACACCCACAATGATGGTACTACAGTCAGTGGCTTACCAACTTTAGCAAAACATTAAATCTTCACAATTGATATTGAACTCTATTGACTCGATTTTAAGGTGAAAATCGGTTAGGGAAATTAGACAATTTGTAGTAGATGAAAGATCTGTTGACTGTACATCTAGAAGCAATGAGCATGACCCCATTCCGCGCGCGAGCCACATCCCCATTGCAAGGTCAGCGTCCAGATATTTGCTCGGGGAAGATTCGCAAATTAGTCTTTGTATAACTTTTTCTTGAAATGGAGTAGGTGACCAGTGTAGGTTAAGGTACCTATCAACAAAACGGATAAAACAGAAGGAACAAAACGGCATGTGAAAAAATTTTTGGAGTTTAAACTTTTATTTTGATTTCGTAAAAGTATTACTAAACACATTGTGTATTCCTATGCACAAAATGCGTAAGATTTTTGTAATCTGGGATTACAAAAATCTTACTATCTGTAATACTAGCAAAAAACCTTAAGATTTATTGTATATCTTCTTTTGACTAACAAATTATTTTACAATAAGGCCTCATTGATGAATCTAGTTACAGAAATTAGATTTTTTTTTTAAATATGGCAATGATTACAAGTTTTCCAAGATTATTACGTAAAAGTGTTTAAAGACACAGTTAATTTTGTATTTGGGGTAAAAGCATCAATACTGACAACGGCAGTTACGCCGAGCAACGAGCAAGCGTGACCTTATTCCGCGCGCGAGTCGCATCCAAATCGCATCGCAAGGTCGGCGCCCGGCGCTGAAGACCCTTTGTTTGGGCTGGATGAGAAATACGAACGCTGTGACTAACTTAAAATACAAACCTGTGGACATAAATAAATAAAAACTTAAAGCATGTCCAAGAAATTGTAACTTAGACATCGATTGAAAAGTAATACAAATTCACATGTAAAATGTATGTGATGTTGTCCAACATTTACTTTTCGATCAAAGTAAGCGAAGCGATTGTGGCTCTCACAAAATACAAGTGACTTAGACCCTTGTTTGGGAATAAGATTCATTATCATCAATACAATTATAAACTCATTAATTAAAGTTACTTTATTTACTTCCAATACATACATACATCCCAATACCTACCGTTTTCAATTATGTCATAAATTTTCTAGTAACCCGTTAACATTCGATGGAACCAGAGAATGTAGTTACAAAATATTTTTTTAACTAAGTATTCCGTTGATGGAACAGCCAAATTGTGAATCACACTGATTATTTGCTAATGAATTGTATGCATTCACAAAAATACCCAAAAATATTTTTGTTGAGTATGCAAAAATCGTGTCTTTTATTACTTGCAAGCACAACAACCTGTTGGATGGCAAACGGCTTCATGAGACCGCGTCACAATAAAAAATGTGTCTCGTTTGCTGGGCTGAGGAATTTGATTATGATTCAACATTTGTTATAATTACTTTTAAGAAATAATAGGTTTAACAACACAGTAACACCTTACACTCTTTTTGGCAAATGTTTAATTTATCAATGACCATGTCACTCACCTGTTTAGTGCCAAATAAATAAAATCATTTTTTATTCTCATTAAAAAATTATAAATAATTTCTAGAAACAATGAAACAAGACATAAAAAATTAATAGTTTTAATTTTATTCAAAGCAGCTAACTGGGTAGCGCCAGTACAATATTTTGGTTTCTGCCAAAGACAAAACTAAAGGTTGACCCAGATTTCGGCGACCTACATTCTGTTGCGGTGTGTAAGGCATTCTTCAGTGTACGCTTACCTACTGTATTATTATCACTTTACACGACCCGGCCACGGTGGAGTAAAATGGGACGAGTTATCTCGCTTTTGCTATCTCTACAAGCATTAATATTTAAAGGAATTGTAATAATATGGGAACGTTCTGCGTATTACAAGAAAGTATCTTAGTATTTTCACAAACTTTGCTATTGGTATTTTGAATTATATTTGATAACAATTAGCATTATGAATAAAAATGTATATGACTTAGTTAATTTAGTAGTAAGATTGTTATCGCATTCTATAATAATCACTTGATTTTATATCTCAATGTTTTATTGCACCACAGTAAAAACAAAATGTGGGATGCATTGAAAACTCAAAAATACTAGATAGATAGATAGATACTCTTTATTGTACACCATACAAAAACGTAACAATTTCTGTTTACAGAAATATGCACAATTTAGTCTGTCTTATTACTATAGGCGATCTCTTCCAGACAACAGAGGACAGATAAGAAGAAAGGGGAAAGTGGTGCGGAGAGCTTAGTGTTAAATTTAATATACCTAATTGATAAATATATAAGTACAGATAAAAATAAGCATAACAATATACTTATATATAAAACTATAATATATAATATAATATCAAATACATTATATACCTAAACATAAAATGATACTTGATACATGCAAGGAAATATCGTGACCAACAATGACCAGTTGACAATATTAAAGAAGCACAGAAAGTAGTTTGTATGTCAAGACGCAAGAAAATGTGCTTTGAGCATATACTACATTATATCTGTTGGGCGTTTTTCCTTAACAATAAATGTTTCCCAATCAGATTCACCACCATCATCATCAAAATCAGCCCACGGCTGGACGTGGTAGCCTATGCATCTCCCAATGCACGCCACTAAGCCCAACCCTTTACACTATCTATTTAAGCCTGGCTGACAGATAAAATAGCTTTTATTCATCAATGCGCTAACTAAATTTCTTTACTTTATTTTAAGCAAATTAAAGTGTTTTTTAGAATTTGAAAGAAATAAAGTTAGAAATTTTGTAGCCCTGTATCAAACTTGAATCTAAGATTGATAAAACAGCGCATGCAACGCCCAAAAGGGTTATAGCCAGTTTTATGCCTGTTTGATACAAGACACGCGATATGATTGGTGAATGTGATCAAAGTGGCATTATCCTTGAAATATCGATAAAAAAAACGTTTCTCTGTTAAACCTCAATAACAAACACGATATAAATACGAAGTGAAAGCCAATAAAAAGTTAACTTCACATCGATACGACAATGGGATTCTTGAAATATTTTTCACGAACATTTCTTATGTAATAGTTTACTCAGAAACTCATGATTTATTTATTTGGTTGATGTTAATGCTACTGACACACCGTGTACTTATTCCAAGGTAATAAAGACCACATTTACTTGACAAGAGTAGAGTTTAAATCGTCGATAGTGACGTTAAACTTTGTAAATGACGTTAGGAATAATATCTTGTTCAATAACACCCATATACGTCATGGCGTTTTGCGTAGGCACCTACGGTAAATTGTCAGACGTATATATTTTTAGCTGTATCGTATTCGTTATCGTTACAGAGCGATGTTTGTCTGAAAATATGAAATTCAAAACATGAAAACGTATTTAAGACATTAAATGACAACGTATCTGCCAGAAAAACTTAAAGGTTGCGCGAGTGTGGTGAGTGGTGACCCTTGATTTGAATTAAAACCTATATTCAAATAGCTTCAAAAACTCATGAGAATGAGATCATTCAACACAAAAAAACCGCATCGATGCGTTTTTTTTTTGTTTTATGCAAGCAGCTGTATCTTTTTGAAATATCCAATTCCAATGTTATTTTAAGGCATCATTCTGTTGAAATTCATTGGTCTCATTTAAACGACATTTATTTCGAACTAGTTGTTTCGGTGTAGATCAGTTACTGACCATACACACACAAATCACTCTAAAAATCTAAAATTAATATTTTACTACTTTATAATAATTTTATATACCGTTTTTTAATCTAAATCTGTCTTGATCATGTTTTTTAGTAATTAAGTACATTACCTATAGGACAATACGATTTCATTACCACTGCTACTTATAAATGTGACGATGTCAAAACAAAGATTCGTATCATTTTATTGTTAATACTCCCTTTCATTGGCGCTGCTTAGGTAAGAAAGCAGCGTCATAAGGTAATATCGGACGATAGCGTCTTACAGAGCTTCGGCACGTAAGTGGCCTGAGAAAACTGAAGCCTTGTGAATGTGCGTACAGACGTAGAGACGACACAAAAAAAACTAAAATGAAAACTTAAATAAGTAACATACAACCTCTATTTTCACGTCTTTTCTGCTGATATGCCGACGATCTCATGATAATCTCTGACGGTTTCGAAGTCTGCTAAAAGATATATTTAAAAATTATTTGATACTAATGTTTGCGCATTGAGGAATTAAACCACCTTCAAATAAATCATGTAAATTTTTCTTTGTACTCATTTGCTGTTAACAAAATGTGATTTCAAAAACTTAACGTTAAGATTCTGTTATCTTCTGTCATCACACTTAATGATTCTGTCCAGAAATATTGTGATTTAAGTGGCGAAACAAATCACAAGTCTTTACAGTTACTATCTTGTTCTTCTTTAAAATCAATAAAGCTGCTAAATGGACTCCATATGATGGATGTCATGCCGTGACGTGACCGTACTCGAAAAATGGTATAGCATCATCATCATTTCAGAAGCAAGGTATAAAAATTTACCCTAAGAAAGCCATGTTTAGTACATGGCTAATGAAGTCCAGTTCATTCCCATCGTTCTAGTGATATCAACTCCTATCTAGTAGTGGGACACTCGTGACTACTTACAATTTAAACCCACCATTCGGTTTAGGATTTGCTCTAACAGCCTTCACCACATCTGGTCATTATGTCTACGCTGAACAAAACCACCACTACTAACTGTTAGTGCGCTGTACCTACCACGGCTAACGTCTGACTCAAAATGTCTATGATAAAAGTGCCCGTAATTTAACGAGTCATTTTCATATTTGGATATTAAACATCTATTTCATGTCTGCCATGAAACAATATTTAAGTTTATTGTCACACGCACAAGCGGATTTCTCTAACACACACTGTACGCTCAGTGACGCCGGCGACACATCTGTGCGTTGACGGGCGCGGAATAGTAATGGCTTGCTTGCGACTATCGACTTTCCACGATGCTACAAGCCTGATTGTCTGATGTTATTAAAAACGCCTTTTCTGTTTTCAGGAAACCAAGGACCAGTATCACTATTGGCGTCATAAGAAAGCTCAAGGTCGCACAGCGTGCTATGGAAAGAGCTATGCTCGGTGTTTCTTTGCAAGATCGAATCAGAAATGAGGAGATCCGTAAACGAACAAAAGTCGCTGATATAGCCTAACCGATTAGCAAGCTGAAGTTCGCAGAAAGGCAGAACGGAGAATTGACGGCCAATGGGGCAGAAAGGTTTTCGAATGGAGGCCACGTACCGGCAAGCGCAGCGTAGGACATCCACTGGTAAAAGTTGCAGGAAGCCGCATGAAGGCCGCTTCCAACCGGCCAATCTGAAAATTACTAGGGGAGGCCTATGTTCAGCAGTGGACGTCCTTTGGCTGAAATCATAATAATGATAAAGGACCTACTCTGACAGTAAGAAGAAAACTTTACTTGAAGCATAATTCAACTATAACTGTGTTTGAAGTATCCAATCCTGATGAACAGAAGGAGAGTTTAAGAGCCGTGTTTTGCCAGGAATTGTTAAAATCGTATGAAGCAGCCACTGATATTACGAACAGTATGAAGTGGTAGTCTTAAAAACTATGTAGCTCCAATGAGAAGGCGAGGATTAGCGAATGCTTTGTTTTCTGGGGTCCAACAATGTACCCTAGAAAACAAAGCATGGAAACCTATCTGAAGATTCTTAATCATACATTTGCAAGTGCTTTGTTCAAAATAAGCTATTTAAGTTTAAATATTTAGTTTTATTATTATACTAGTTGTCTCGGCGAACTTCGTACCGTCTTGTTTTTTTTCAGGAACTTTTCGATGTTTTAATAGTTATTCTCCTATTCAGAACGGAGACAGATTCAAAAAATCATAAATCATAAGAATCAGCCCATCCGTTCTTGACTTATAAATGGTGTAACTAATCCGACTGTGTTATATATATATAGATTTTACAAAAGAAATGAAAGTTTAAAAAGTATACTAACACTTTTTTATAATGAAACAGGTCATTCTCAACTCTTGAAAGTTACTTTAACAATGAATTAAGCCTATGGACTTGGAATGAAGTTAAGTCTAGACTAAACAAATTAGCCAAAATTGTCCGTGACCGAAATATTAGCAAGATCGTTTTCAGCGTTATTAGCTATAGTACGAGAACAATTTCTGAGCCTTGGAAATTCTATAATAGCAAATTAAATTTTACTTTATTTACTAAATATAGTAATATAATACGTTCTAGCTATTTATTGAGAAAATTATTAACTTTGGGAAATGCCTACGAATAGTACGGATACCAGAGAGTAACAAAAGCTGAATAACTTTAGAGACTCATTTTGCTGCTTATATTCAACAACATAATCTAATATTTTCATCTAAAGATTTTATTCCAACAGACAACTTTTTTACAAGCCAAGATATTCGTTTCATTGTGAGCAAATGATTTTTTAGGTTCCGATGTTCACATCTCACAAGAAATTTTACTTCCAAATAGAAAATGATGTACAGAGAGCCACATGCATAATATCTTTGCTTTCTTTTCTTTTATGTCCTTTGTCATCCTGGTCTTAGCTTAGCTTTCATATAGATTACTCTAGATATCTCTATCAGCTTCAAACTTAAAGAAATGAAATTTAGGTTAGATCTGGACTTAAGATGTTTAGATCAGGTTTCGGTTTAATTTGTAAATAAAATTTTGTTTATGATTATTACTAAAATACTGATTTAATAGTGCCCAGTTATTTTTATAACACTAACCTCGAGTTTGCTATGTTAATTACTAACGAGTTTTTTTTTCAGGTTTCAGGATATTCATTAAAAATTTCACCAGCTTAGAAACCGAAGTTATGACACAGCTTATGTTGCGAATTAATGCAATTAGTTAATTTAGCTGCAATTCCGTTGCGCTGCCGTTGCATAAATACTATAGACAGCCAAAAAAGATGAGTCAATACAGGACAAACTAAGCTAACACCTTCTGATACAATAATCAACTGTTCCTGTCGAACAAATTGAATTTCCTAACCTCAAAATTGTCTGCACCTTTATGCGTACCTAATAGCCTTACCCGCCCTTAGAAAAAATACTTGTATAAAGGATAATTTTAAGGCAGTAATAGACTAACCTACCCAAGTCAAAAGGGATGGAATAATGTATAGGTATTGTAAGTTCGGAAATCTATTGGTCACTCATCTCCTTACATGGAACCACTTAGTTTTGACTACGGTAAATAACTCAACGTTACAAGACAATATGGCTAGTATGGCGATATTTTCCTGCAGTTGAACGGGTCTATTAAGTGCAGTGAAAGTAAGTACTTATCTTCTTTGTCCAGATTTCTGTTAAAGTTTTTTTTTTCTTTGACGTATCGTGTCACTTCAAGAGATTGATAGAAATGTTCTAAAGACTGTTGTATTTGTACTATGTGCTCGGGTATTTTTTATTAACACCCAATTAATGCAATAAAGTCGTTTCAATCGTAAAGTGAGGTGGCCAATGAAACGTGAAGTCCTATAACGGCTCCATGACCATTTAAAGGCGCGTAGGGAATAACTGAGAATGAACATACGAGGGTGATAACTGATAAGGTATGCCGAGAAAAACGTGTAAATACAGACAGACAGCAAACAATGACTAACTAATAAAATATGCACTTTTATTGCAAGTATCTATAAGTTACAATAAAAATCCCATTTTCCTAATTAACTTCGTTTACTCTAGGACAAATATTGAAATGGCAAAAAGAAAAAATATGTATAGTAACTAACAAAAAAGCGGATTCGTTGTTAATGGTTGTAAGAAAAAATTTAAAGCAAAATTGACAAGGGCTGGCCACATCACTAGCAAAGCCAGAGTTGAGGAAGAAAGGTTCTTGAGTGGCGACGACGAACCAGAAGACGCAGCGTGGGCAGGCCCTCCTGGTGGACTGACGGCCTACTTAATGGTGTTAAAAGCGAACGGTTCACAGTCGCTCGCTGAGGCGTTTTATGTTTAGCAGTAGATTTTTACTTCATTTATATTTTAAATATCTTATATCATGTTATGAAATATGTAACTTGCAATGAAATCTAAATTAGCTTCTAAAAACTGATGACGATATAATACTTGGAAATGGTTTACATCCTGACAGTTGGTGTTCGACCTGGGCACCTTAGATTAGATTTCCATAACAATCTTCATCTTTCTTTCGCGCATCATGTCATACCCATTACTTTCGTTTTCTGAGCTTATCAATTATATTTGTAACTTCAAATGTTTCCTATAGATGTCATGTCTTACTTTATCCTAAAGGGTTTCACTTCCACCACCGTAGCTTACTTATTTCTGTAACTTGTTACCTGGAGTTATTGTTATCTGACTTTTGGATAGCACAATATTTATAACTAGGCTAAAGAATCGTTCTGTATTGTTTCCAAGTAATGTCAAAATAAATTCTCGAAAAACCTTTCATTTTAAGTGTTGGCAGATTGTTTTTATACGTATGTTTTTGTGCTGTTTATGTTATCTCTAAAGAATATTGTCTCCCGTCAACATTGAAGTATTTTTGATGAAAAAGACAACTCCACTGATTTGTTGCATCATATTACATGTTATAGTGATGATAGGATTTATCGTCACTATACAGTAGATGGTTAACAAACCTTTGACGGTTGCAGGTAGCCGCTAGATGCAGGCTGCTTCCAACCGGCCAATCTGAAAGTCATTGGGGGAGGCCTATGTTTCGCAATAGACGTCCTATGGCTAAAATGATGATGATGATTATCATCATTATACTATAATATTTACTTTTAGGTTGATGACTCTAAGAAGGTTAATGTTATGCAAATAAAAACGCAACAACAAAACTGAAATGTTTTGTAACATTCCTGGTATGTTTCATGTCCAGAATCCATACTACGCGCCTTTCTGTAGATGTCCGAAGAAGGCAACTTTCTTTTTCTTGATGATGTCTATAATAAGTACCTGCCATCTGCATATAGTAACGTTAGAAACGTTGCCCAAATACTAATAGAGACTGACTCCGGAGACTGCTCTAGCTAACATATTACTGAACTGGAGTCTTACAAAAACGCGACTCTAAATCTGCAATAAACTATTGCGACTTCTGAAATTAACACTACGGTCGCAGACGAAATGCTGTATACCTCGCTAAGCACCTAGTGTCTAGCGAGACCACCAAGCGTAGAGGTCAGCGAGTCCCATATAAGTTCGTACGTTTATTTTTTATAGCTTTTTCTTCTAGACGCCAGACACTGGGCCGCTGCCAAAATTAAAAACAAATACTTTTGGAGATTGAATAACAATATTTTAAAATGATAATTATGAATTTCTCAAACCACCCACTAAACGACTACTTGATTAAGACAGTACTAAAATCTAATCGTCCTACGCTTGTAGAAACAAAGATCATTGGTAACACTTCCAGCGTCACGTCGTGTGTCGTCGTAACATGACACCTGTATAATCTGACCTCCCAAACTCCATTCGCATTCCCAAATCCGAAACTCCTTACTAGAATAGACACCCAAAAAGTACAGTCGTCACAACAAAATCGCTAAAACTTAAGGGCGACGACACCGACCGAACTGCGCCGCACGGAATGTATTCAAATATATGCACGATTAATTCAGACTGCATAGCCGGTGGGACGGTGTTAGTAGTGGCAGTCGGTCTCACTTTCTAGCGGATCGATGGGGCCGTGACCTTCGCAATGCCTCTTATTTGGCTCCTGGATCGATTTTTTTGTGAAGAAACGAGGAGTTTTGGTGATGAGCGCCGTGAAAACGCGCGGGTGTCAGCGTAGGCGCGCTATCACGCTAACTAGACCTCTAGAAACTGACTGTCTGACTTAAGTTGTAGATCTGTATAGTTAGTTTTAGATCAATACATTTTATGGAGTGACGAATACTTTTCAGTGGAATAATTTTTAGTGAATGAGTAAAGTCGTAATTCTTTTTATGAATAGTAATCGGATCAAGTTAGTAGGTAGATGGACTCATGACTTCTCATCTTATGATTTATAATATGTTTTCGTACGAGAATAATGATGATGATTTCACATTAAAGTTACTTTTGGCTTAGAGGAAGTTATGGGTTTTTTTTTAACTAAAGGATAATTTGAAATGAAATTTAATACAAGTGGTAAGGGTTTTTTTTAAATAAGATGTCGAAAAAAATAACAGATTTATCGTTAAAAAAATCTACTTGGACGTGAATAACTTTGAATAAATAACTAACGAAAATATACAGATTTTTTTTCCCTTTTCCCATTCCTTTTTATGAATAAAAATTTGCTCGTCAACATCAGTTGTAGACTCATAATAACACATTTCTAGAAACAAACAATCTTAGCTATTACTCAACCCATTCCCTCCTAGCTTAGAAACAGGTATTCAACCTTGACTGCCGAGAAATACACTATTCAAGACATACCGAGTACTCGTGCATTACTTAGTCTATACCCAATACCCGTTTATAGTGCACTCAGCCCGAAGCACCTTTGAGGGAATATGGATTTTTTATCAGGTTTACGATTACGGCCGTCCCGGGAGATGCAAACTACAAAGGCTGAACCACTAACTCGTATCAATACATCCCTTTATAACGGTTAGAGAGACGTTTTACAGCCAAAGGTTTGCGTTCAAAGAAAAGACGCCCTTGTAAGATTCCTTTTCAGGTCTCCAAGGGGTTTTAGAGACTGGCGAGTGTATATAAAAGTACCTACAGTGTGGAGAGCTGGGCGGGACGTGCGGCTGTGTGCGTGCGACGTGACACCCACACAGCGGCGCGCGTGTGTGCACCGTATGCAACATAAGGGAGTACGTGCCGGTACAGTGCGGCCGCAATATTAATGTAGGAAGTGTGACGTCACAGTTTTGCTACCGGCACTTTGTTAACGGTTTATTGGCACTTAAAACAATGGCAGAAAAAAAAACTGCGGTGGTATCTTATAAAACAGGATAAAGTAGAAGCCGGAGCAATTGACAAATAGACGTCAAATAAATATAGTTTTTCTGGGTTTAACATTGCATCCTAGCATACTTTCGACCATGGTGCTATTTAGCTGTCGTTATATTTTATGTCTTTAAGAATTATCAGGTCTTTAACTTATTAGGGAAAACATTGCTAAATAGTGTTTTTAATGAATACCTACTTTATAAAGAGACAATAGTTAAATAGGATGATGTATTGGCAAAACAACGGTCTGTCATTGAAAATCTCACAAAAACTAAATTAGATGCCATCGATTTGTCAAAAGTTAAGGAATAGTCTTAGAAAAATAGTATTAAAGGAATAAAAAAACATACTAGCAGGATTTTTTATGTATCAGAT
Source organism: Anania hortulata (assembly GCA_963576865.1). NCBI lineage: Eukaryota > Metazoa > Arthropoda > Insecta > Lepidoptera > Crambidae > Anania > Anania hortulata. The sequence goes on along the minus strand of OY756392.1, from coordinate 22,184,107 downwards.
ACGAAGCACCTTAATAATATCTAACAATTCTTATTCTAATAAACAGTCAACAAACTGAACAAAGCAGATACAATTAAGAAGTAAAGTACCTTTACTACAAGTCTACCTGATAAACCTTTTGAAAAATTGACGTCACACATAACTCCTTACATTTTGTATTTCTAAATTTAGTAGTTAAGTAGTTTCTAGAGTACCTTTGACGTAACTTCTTTGAATTTAGTTACATGAAATTAATAAATGGAAGCGTTTAAAAAAATGTTATGGATTCTGTTAAACTAAATCTTAGGAGATAGTGACATCCGAATCGAAAATTTAAGCTATCCCCTTTAATGCATTTGTCCTGAAACGCACAGCCTATCATTTCCCATCCAAAACACGCGTTAAAAACAAAAAATCAATTTTCACGGTGGACTGTACACGCACACACAGGCGCGCGTACGTGCCGTCGTCTTGGCAACGGCGCGCACGCGCGGCGCCGCCTACCGCCCCCCCGCCCCGCTCCGCGTCTGCGAGGTTCCTGTACGATTGGCCATCGGTCGCGCCGCGATGTGTAATTATCACTTTTTGCGATGTCGGTTATGTCATTCATGTCTGTTAAAACAGAAGCGAGGATCGAGAATTATTGAAAGGTGACAATTTTCAGTTAAGTACCTTAAAAAAATTAACCGAACTCAACTAAAAGTATTCATGATCTTGATTTCTCTGCTTTGTTATTTATAGTAAGTTCTCTATTTTGAGCTTCATGTAGATAATTTAAAGATGGTTCATTACATTTTCTATAAAAGATCTTTTAAATAATTACGGTAATGAACTTGCGATAGTAATTAAATAATTATTATTATACTATAGTTCTAACTTACAAATGAGATTGTAGATCATGATTAATGATGAAAACAGCAGAACGCTAAGAGAACATTATTATGTAAATAGCTCGTACGTAGAAGACTTAGAATTTATAGTAAATAAAGTAAACATTGAGATAATGTTGATAACTAAATAACTACTTATAATTGAATGGTTGTTTCACTTAATATTCGAACATAAAACAGTTGTTTTAATCAATAGTTTTATGAAAGTTGTTAGTATTTGAAAATATAAACCGAGCAAGCACTGCATTTATAATTTTAATAATTAAATCCTAATCATTTAAAGTTCATTTTTATTTGATTCATTCATTAATCAATCATCCTGAAAATAAGAATTTGTAATATGCAAAAGATAAAAGGAGCATTTAATTTACTGATATTACCTTTACTGAAATATAATATAAAATAGAATTCAGCTTAGAGCTGGATAACTATGAACTAAGTCAATATTGAACAATTTAGAATTCGTAGAGACATTATTTACACTCGAAACCCGAAAATCAAGACTTAAACAAGCATTTAATTCCATCGAACGCTCTATAACTTTACATTACCGTCTGTCTTGTCACGCTTCAGTGGAAATTGATAAATGAAAAGTTAACGCCATGAAACACGCGTTCGCGAACAACGAAATTTATTCAAAGTATCAACTCTTGTTTGACCTGAATATTTTGCACGAAACGCGTGAAGGTCAAATTTGTTTAACCTAAAAACTGTACCTTCTCCTCAAAATCTAACGCTGGACATAGAACAGATAACAAGCAGACCTGAAATCCACTGACATACCTCGCTCATTTACGAAACAGGAGTAAGCATACAATAATGGACTTCTAAACAACATATAGTGTGGAAATAGTTAACTATATGTCACAGAGAACCGTCCAAGCGCATAGCAACATGTGCGAGAGAGAGCCCATGCAAGTCGGAGGGAGACAATGTCACAACGCACACTAACGTCAACTCACACTGAGACGGAACGGGAAAATCGTACTCACACATGAAAAGCTTTCTGTGTTTGGTCGCGTCTGTGTGAGTGCAAATGTGTGTACGGGAAACGGAATGTAGGTATTTGTGAAGCCGACGAACGTCACTTGATAACGATTGTAACGTAGAGATATGATTCGAGCGTATACTATACGTAGAGATGAGTATGTGCAGAACACCGCGGAAGGGTTGTAGTGATTTCCATATACTTCGCAATCGGATAATGGAAAATATTAATTAAGGTGCGTCGGTGGAGGCTGATGATTTGCTCGTCGTTTTCCACTGTGTTGGGTTTGTTTTCGTGGTTTTAATTGGTTAGGGGTCTGCAATAGATCGGGGTAAGGAAAAATCGAATAAATGAAAATGAAGGTGCAAGTTTAATAACAAACAAACCGTCGTAACAAACAAAAGACGATCTGAAGACTGAAGATTCCTTAAATTACAGTTATGAGTGTACACTCAATCCGAATTCATTCACGAGTGTATAATTATTTAAATTAAAAACTGTTGTAGGACACGTCTGTCGCGGTGCCAGACAAGCGTCGTCTAGAATAAACACGAAACAAAGTTTTATTAAACGTCTGCGTGGCGCTACGTGGCCGGATTGTGAACGAGGTCCAAACAATTTCGGTACTTGCACCGCCATCTGTCGGCGAGTAGCGGAACTTTACCAAACATGGTTCTTTTAAGTCGCGTTCTTTTCAAAACACAGCAAACCACGTTTTGAATACGAAAAAAGTGATGTAATGTTGCAGAGCGGTGTTAACGTACGCGAAGGAAATGAATCTAAATGACCTTGCTTCATTAAAGCCGTATAAATTAAACATGAGAAGCATTATCATCGTGGCGGGTTCGCCAGCTTTTTATAGTGTTTACATACACTGTTACCGCACTCATTATTCACTATTATGTTTTTATCATATTATTTCACAGTTATTTTAAATGGGCTTATAAATATTGTATTATAAAATGTGTTATTATGTCATTAATTATGAACAATGGGAAGCTCTGATGAATGGGAGAGGTTTCACTTTCAATAGATTGTCTGTTTTTACTACTTTAACATGTGGTATATTGACATACTACTTTGACTATTAGGGTAAATTAAAGCTGCAATGACATTGACGTCATTTAATGCAAGTACACTTGCGGTAAATAGTTCGACCTGTTTAACTTAAATAATTAGTGACTCTACATTGATATTAATATAATTTAAAAATAACATATCGCAATTTTTTTTGAAGCTACCTATCTAGGTGTCTACCTACATACTTTTATGAACTCCTACAAAGTATTGAAGTTCATAAAAGTCTGTAATCTATACTTTAAAACACATCCTTCATTTGGATTACATAATGTTAACAATAATATTGGGAAAACTGATGGTAAATATTTCTTAAAATTATGCTTCATCATTCACTTGACAATAAGTAGACACAATAGCAAAATCTAAACTGCCTGACAGCCGATTTTTGCTAAAGGAGGCTCTACATTTAAGAATATGTTAGAAAACTTAGAACGAAATAATATATGCCAAAACATCAGCATATAACCATGACATACATTTGTCCGGTTTTGTTTTTCTGTTGAAATTTCAAAGGACTCGAATACTATTTCATATGCAAATAAATAGTAATCGGAAATAGCCCAGTTATTCCTGAGTACATAGCTGGGTAATTTGACGTATATGTGGTGGCAGAGAGCGCATTGTTTTCGTACCGATTTGCGCGCCGCTCCAACCGTGAAACGAACCAAAATAACCGCCTCCGAACCGGCGGTGCGGTGTAGCCCGTGAGCTTATTGGGACTCTAAATACTGTGGTAAATAGATATAGATAAAAGAGTAAGATTTTAATGTTTATTCTAGTCACTAATATTACTTATTTCGTACATAAATAAAAATATTTCATCACCAATCCCTCAAACTGAATATAAAAGTCATTTCCACATGTCTTCAAATCCATAACGGAGCAGAGACGTGAACACTTACGGTATAACTAGTCCACCAATTTAAAGATGCTCAGCGAGTCAAGAAAGAGCTATGCTCTGGATTTTTTGAAGAATAAGATGAGATCATCTGACAGAGTACTAAAGTAATCGAAATATCTTAAAGGATAATGTAGAAAAGGAAAATAAGCTAAAGTAGCAGTGGACTGGTCACATTTGTAGGCGTGTTCTTGTGGAGACCGCGACTTGGCAAACGTAGCGTGGTGCGACCGCTGCCAAGCAGCAAACGAGCGTAGGTTGACCTTTGCCAACTCGCAAACGTAGCGTAGGGCGACCTCAGCCAAGAAGCAAACAAGCGTAGGGTGACCTTTGCCAAGAGGCAAACGTAGCGTAGGGCGACCTCTGTCAAGGTAGATACAGACCATAATACACGCTGCTGCGTTTTAATTTGAAGGATGAGTACACAATTAGTATTTAGTATAATAAAATGCTCTACAGATGTAGGTCCCAACATGATCTAACAAATTTTAGCAGAAGAACAAACGAATGTACTAATATTTCGGTTCCGTTTAAGTTTCGAATATAGCAAGTGAAACAAACATTGATAATATTCCATTTAAAGCCACCCAACTAAAACGCGTCTCCCACACCGCAGCGCTGCGCATACGCACGGCGCGAGTACATACGCGGCGTTTTGCGCGCACCCCCATGCGTGAAATGGAACAGATAACCGTCGCGGCTCGCGGCGCGCACACACCCCCCTAATGGGACACCGTGGGTAACGACCAGGTTAAAAACAAACCTTTTTTAATATGCATGTCGCTGGAAAGTTGAATCTCATCCCTAAAATACTCGCTTATTTTGTACTCGTTAATTCATATTTATCACAATCATAAGGTGATTCGGTATTAATCACACGCGGATGGTACTAAAATAGGTTTCCACGAGAAACTTTGTCATTTTTAACCGACTTCAAAAAGGAGGAGGTTCTTAATTCGTCGGTATCTTTTTTTTTTGTATGTTCAACGATCATTCGTTACTGCGTTGACCGATTTCGATAATTATTTTTTTATTTGATAGGTAATTCTTTCAGAATGGTCCCATAGAAATTTGGTCTAATTCTGATGATGGGATCTATAAGAAAATCATCAAACATTGCTTGAACTCCGTACCACGCCAACTGATTTTAGTATTTATCTTACATAATATCTTTGCCAAATGTGGACCGATTTTGATGATTCTTTTTTTAATGAATAGCTTATACTTCAAAGATACTATAAGTTTATATCCAAAAATGTTTGGAAAAAAATTCACCTCTAAGGGTGGAAAAATAGGAAATGAAATCTATCGGATGATTTTAAGCTAAAGTTTGACTTTACTACTTATGCAACGTAGCTGAACCATCGTTCTCTTCTCTCATCGAAAGCAACTAAATATTTCTAAACTGGATTTATATTCTAGTGAAAAAATATCACATTTAATAGTTCCTCAATTACTGACTACGCTGCTACCGAACTACATTCTTCTCGCCATATATGACTATTTCTAATTGTAAGAGTACCTTTAGGGGAGACTGGGGATAATTAACTATAGAGGTAGGTTGAGTAACTGTTTTCTTTTTGAAAGTGTTGCGTCATACGACTGGGTTTGAAAAGCTATTTCCTCTCCAGACGCAGGGAACACGGCATAACGTCTCTTTCTTTCGTTTAGTTGAATGACGCAACACTGTCATTTTAGTCTATTTTTACTGTTAGTCAACCTACCTCTTAAGTCAATTATCCCCGGCCTCATCTACTATAGATAGATAGATACTCTTTATGGAACAGCATACATAATAATGTTTACAGGAAGATCTCTTCCAGACAATCTAATGGTATAATTCTATTAGTTTATTTTTTTCAAAATCAATTATCAACTTGCCTCATTCACTAACTGCTGCTAACCCAACATAAAACTTAAAATTTGTATTTAAAATAAATTTAACACTCATAATATGCTAATCACTGCACTATTTGTAAACCTATTTATCTAGTACAGTTCCACCACGTAAACATAATCAATGTTGTGAAACTCTGTTATTGGCTAAGTGTTTTTTGTAAGATTTTTATTTAAGCATGATTGTTAAAATAAAGCTGTTGAGTTAGCTGTTGAGACGAAAATAATGCGAAGAACTTATACTGTTAGACTTTGCAGGAATCCTTTTACTTATACGAGCATGAGTTAACGCAACGAAAACCATCATCATCATCATCATCATCATTTCAGCCATAGGACATCCACTGCTGAACATAGGCCTCCCCCATTGACTTCCAGATTGGCCGGTTGGAAGCGGCCTGCATCCAGCGTCTTCCTGCGACCTTTACCAGGTCGTCTGACCACCTTGTGAGTGGACGTCCTACGCTGCACTTGCCGGTACGCGGCCTCCATTCTAGAACCTTTCTGCCCCATCGGCCATCGGTTCTACGTGCTATGTGCCCCGCCCACTGCCACTTCAGCTTGCTAATCCGTTGGGCTATGTCAGCGACTTTTGTTCGTTTACGGATCTCTTCATTTCCGATTCGATCTCGCAAGGAAACACCAAGCATAGCCCTTTCCATAGCACGCTGTGCGACCTTGAGCTTTCTTATGAGGCCCATAGTGAGAGGCCACCAAACCACCGAGGTGAAAACCATCGTCAGATTGTAAAATCAAAATCGTATATTTTTGAAAATAGGCCATTAACAGCATTTAAAAAAAATCAATACAGAATATTAACATTATATAATATTACTAGCTGTCTCGGCGATCTTCGTACCGCCTCAGTTTTTCTTTTTTAATTTTGTCATATTCGTTTGTTTAGGAGACGAATCCAACAAACCAAAGATCATAAAATCGGCCCAGCCGTTCTTGACTTAAAAATAGTGTAACTAACCCGACTTTGTTTTATATATATAGATATGGTAAGATATATATCGATCACAATACGATTTAGTAGCACAGGCCTAATCTAGAACGGGGGACAGGGACAATAATTATTGTTTAAACGTATAATTTTGGAGAACCCAATGATATTTATTTGGTGTAATTCCAAAAACTGCGCCTGGTAACCTTGGTACTAAGAATAAAGGAACAAAGGAAAATTTTCAGTTGAAAACCATCATTCACATTTCCATAATTTGCCTACTTCAGCCATATGCACCACAAAATCCCCCTGAAATCGATCCAACAAATTTATATAAAACACAAACGCAATAAATCCCGGTGTTCCCGAATACAATTAAGGCGATCCGCACAATCCCGCGGGAATTATGAATTCCGTGGGAAAGGCGACAGGTGTCCCGGTAATCGCATGGAGCGAATCATACCAAAACCTACCTGCGATAACTATCCGCATAGGCGAACTCGCAATACGCAGAAGGGGCATTTCTAGAATTTCAGTCACAGTTTCATGTCTAACTTTAGAAAACTCCCAAATTTCAGATTGGCCAAAACAAGTAAGTCACTCTTCTGAAATTCTTTTTTTTTTTTAATAATATACCTTACAATCTTATCGAACTTCCTATTAATAAATTTGAGTCACATTTCAAAACTACCTTAATGTCTAAGGGGTATTATAAAACTCAAGACTATCTTGATGACAAGAATGTATGGTCAATCCAGCCTGCACTAAACTGATGTACCTACCTGTTTATTTTAATATAAATTAAACAGGTAGGTTTTGTGGCAGCTAGTGGTGACTGAGTTTGTTCCGGCGTTTCTTCTCAGCACTTGCCAGATTGTCTGTGTCTTGTCTCGAAGCGCTAGTAGGGCCCAAAAAATAAGGAGACATATTCTGGCCCCATATGGGCTAATAATGTTATTATTGACGTTTATAAATGGCAATTTTTTGTCCTCAATAGAATAAATGATTTTTGACTTTGACTTGTGACTTTGAAAAGAACTCTTTGCAAAAGTAAACTATAAACGTTCCACTAGGTATTAGGTATGTATCAGGCACAGAAAAAGTTAGTTTTAAACCACGCGAACACAGTGTGATTTAGTAGAGAGGTGCTGTAACGCAAGTGACTGTTAGAATGTAATTAAGCCGCCCTAAGTCCTCTAAATAGGAATATCAAGTGATATTATCCGGAACCAAATTTGCATTCCAAAGAACCAAGATTCATGTACTAATTCATTGGGACTAACTCTCAATTGTAAATATGCATTGCTTTGCTTCTTAACTGCAGTAAATATAATCTCTACCCAAGTTTTTTTTCTTAAATAATAATAATAAAATGATTATTATTATTATCATCAGGCAGGCAGTTGCTATAAAAAATAATTTTCAACTGAAACAACTTCAGATTTTGCTTACAAAAACAATGTCTGAAATACCAAACATAATCGTCTTGGAAACTTTATTTGGTAAATTGTCAAAAGTAAACATTATCATATTAATCCAGACTCGCTCTTTCTTCAATCTTAAAAGGAGTGTAATCTTCATAAGTTATTTTAGCAGAACTATGAATATATTTGACCTTTCTGTGCCTGATTAGTCTGTGCCCGGGTGTATGTATAATTGTGCCGAGCTGACTATTTGCACAGTTCGCCACGCGACGTGAAATAACAGCGGAGAGATAACACGGGACGGGACCCCCTGTCCCCCTTCTCCGTCAACCCATCACTATTGTTTTTACTGGGCGTTACTATTTTCAGAGATTATTTTTGGACCATATGAAAATTGTAGGAAAACTGAGCTAGCTCGTCGTCCGCATACGATTTTCTTCGGGTTATTTTTCACTATCGTGTTTTATGCCACATTTTAGGTATAAAGCGTTCGTAAAAATTTAGCATGTCTTAAGCTAGCGGTAATGATGATAATGATAAATAATTTATTTCCAAGAACATGGTAACACAAGATCGTAGAGCTAGGCACAAGTAAAACATATTCTACCATTGGTTTAGGCGTAGAAATATTAATACTCGTATTACAAAATCTGCTATCAAATTATACATTATTATTAATTAAGCATTGTGAGACTAAACTATACAGCATTATTTTCTTATGAGTCGTCAGTTAACAGTCAAAGATATTTTTTTTTTATTTTTGTGTCCATAAATTATTTAATAGAGTAAAAGCATTCCCGTTAGAAGCCAATAATTAAAAACTTATTTTAGTTTGTAGACCGGCTCTAACTTATCTAGGGAGCTTAATTATACATGTTTATAGCATGATAATATTCATTGTTAGAAGATAATTGTAATCTTTGAGGTGTTATATATATTCCAGGTGTTATAATTATATGTAGTAATTTATAATAGTGTAGGAATACCTGACGTATTTACGTAATTAACCTCTCAAATTTTAAGTTGTACATTTATCCAAGTTGTCATGCTGACGTTTCAATACTCAATACTTAATATTTATTGCGTTCCTGTACAGCTTACATTAGATGGCATTTAGTCATATATTAATTGAATTATTTTCGTAACTGTTTAATTTTAATTTAATTAGTGACTCTCAATTTAATCATGCTTATAACTTTATTTTTTTCCTTCTTTCTTAAATGACATCTGAAAATGTTGCTTTCATAAGCAGTACATACAGTACACAGTGGTTGTAATCTACCCAGAAAACAATAGTGTCTGCATTATGTACATGTCCAAATGTCCCTTACCCCGTCATTAGTCGTCGGTTATTAGTGAAAATACAGCCTAATGGCGATACGTCACGCATGCTCTTGTGTGCACTCTATGCTTCCACCCCTAGCTGGTTAGAACTGGTTCCGAGCGGTTGCGCCGAACGCGCCCATTGGCAGAGCGCCTGACCGCAGATCCTGTCATATAAGTTTGTGTAGGGGTAGCTTTTATTGCATGTGACATTCTGTTCTCGTTTGGGTTTATTTAGTAAGATAAATATATAATAATATATAAAGATAAATACCAGAAAAGACGAAGAAGCAACCTTAATTGATAAGGTCTTTTCATTTTAGCATAGTAGTATTCAGGGGCCTACTAAAGAAATCTTATATCACTAAATGGAGCATAGGGCATGTACCCTATAGTTTTTTTTTTTTGGACAACATTACATACAAAGCTCTGATCCAATGGTAAGTAGCCAAAGCACTTGTGTTACAGAAATCAGAAACAACGAAGGTACCACTTATTTGTTAAAAAAAACACACCGGTATTTGTAAAAAAATAACTGCAATTTTTTTGTCAGTATCTGTACTATTTTTGTATGGGCGAAAGTTTGACAGGACTTGTTATTTCATACTAAATGTAAGTGAAAAGTCACTGACTAGTTTCGGATGTGCGTTTGTATATGATTAGCTCGATGTATCCTTATTACTTCAAACTTTGTTTTTTCTGTATTAGAATTTGAAGTAAAACAACATTCCTTACTTAATTTACTTCTACTTTAAAGTTCATAAAGGCCCCAGCCCCCCTAGCATGTCTACCAAAACACGATATGATATGATATGATATAGCGATATATCGACACCAACTTTAAAAATATGATAGATGTAGCCGCCATTTTGAATTTTTATGAAAAGAGCGATCTTAATGGCGATTCAACATGGCGGCTATATCTATCATATTTTTACGGTTAGTGTCGATATTTCGCTATATCATATCATATCATATCGTGTTTTAGTGCTCATGCTAGGCAGGCAGAGCTAGTTAGTATTATCCCTCTTTACTCTCTACCAAATTAAAACATCTTCGATAGCTTTTACGTAAGTTATGGAATCGACAATTTAGAAGATATATTTTTCAAGGTCTATAATAACAACATTATAATTACCAGACCATTGTTTTTACTGGAATTCTAAATAATAACTATAATAATAACTTATTAACAGATTTTTTTGCCAGGGGCGTCTACCAAGACTAGACATTTCTAAACGCGAGTCAATTAAAATAATTATCTAATTTAACCCGACCTAGAATCGAACTCGAGACTTTTGTGCTCAGGGCGAATCAACTATAAGGTCATAATTAACATTTTCCTGAATTTTTACAAGGATTTTTGTAGATGTACTCTGTTCTCCATAAATACTCGTAAGTACCTATCTATCTCAATAAGGTGTCTATCTTAACCGAATAACAATTATTATTAAGCTCGTCTAATATAATAATCATCATAATGTCAGCCTATTAGAGTCCATTGTTAGACGTAAGCCTCCCCCAAAGACGGCCAAAGAGCACGATCTACCGCTTTTTTCATCCAGCCACTGCCAGCCATTTTCCTAAGGACGTCGGTCCATCACTCGTATAATTATGACCAGTTTTAATTGACCCATCCTTCAAAAGCAATCACCTTAATAATTCATCTATTATTTCGTCATTACGTCCGGCTATCAATTGATTGTTATTATGAACTATTACACATTAGTGTAATCAATTTAAACATCAAGCGATATCGTTGTAATTAATTTTGTATAGCATTGCCCAGTAATACGTCAGGGTACTCTCATTAGTGTTTATGACATAGTATAGTTCATGTAGATACAATATTGGAAGTTATTTGATTGGTTACTGGTTAAATTATGTACCTATTAAACAGAAACAAATAAAATTGACAAGTAAATTGGACAACATCACATAGATTGCTCTGATCCTATGGTAAGTAGCATAGCACTAGTGTTACAGAAATCAGAAACAACGACGGTACCACAATACCCAGACCCGAGGCAATATCGAAAAGTGATTGTTCTATATTGACCTACCAGGCATCGAACCCGGGACATCAGAGATAGCAACACCAAGTCCGGTGTGCTCGCTTCTCGGCTACGAAGGTCGTAATTAATAAGACAACAATCGGGATGACGACAAACTTCTTTTTCTTCTTCTATTAGTAATATTATCAAAAAGTATTGGTCACGTGTTTTTACTTTTTTCACATAATCAAAATATTACAGAGATATATTGATATGAAATGGCACATAACGTCACGAGTTAGGACAATTATTTTTACTCAGAATTGACGTCACGGGCCCATACTCCCGAACTTTGACGCGCGATTTTTGTAATTTTTTAGTTGATTGACAAATGAAAATGTCCATTATTTTTTTATAATCTAACCGACGGACTAAATAGAATTTCATTTTTTTTATTCAGTCGTCATGCCTATTGTTTTGTTCTTGAAGTAAGGAATAAACAGTGTTGTGTTATGAGGTACCATACGATTAATGTTGCCAGGGGTACCTATCCTTCTTGGGGTTCCATAACCAATGGAAAACCATTTTAAGCTTAGGCTGTCTGCCTGTCTGTGCATCCGTCGTACCTAGCTTGTAACCTTTCAATCGTAATAGGTAGGTATCGGTGACAAATTTTACACAATATTAGTACATATGTGTTTGTTATTGACGGATATATTCGTAATAAGTTTTGTTTTTGCTTTATCGTAAAAACAAATACACTAACAAGAGTCATACTTGGTGTGATTACAGTGCAGCCTCAGTAAATTATCAAAGATAAAAAACTAGTCAAATGTGAGTCGGGTCGATTCATGGTCATCCAGTCATTCGGGTTCGACAGGATTTTTTTGTTCTTTTTTATTTTGAAGAATTGTAGGCAGTTTTTTATATTCAAGAATTTGAGTTAAGTATAGACAACAGCACGTCAACAAACAGAAAAACGTCAAATTTCCTCAATTGATATTGATCTCTACATTGTTGTCATAAAATTGTAAATCGGTTCCATGACCTTTACCTTTTTGAGTAGGTTGACCTGCTGTTGGCTGTACCTTCATTCTTTGTTAAGCAATATAGCCCTCATCGATATTCATTTTAATAGGTACCAAAACCTGAATTCCTAGAATACGCATCGTGAATCTCCGTCCGACGCACACGCACTATTGCGAAACAATGTGCGTGGGGAATTGCTAATTTTGCTGTATTTTTTGCCGTATTTTTTGCTGTTTTTCAGCGGATTTCGAGTCGAATCCCGTCGTTGATCATTACGGTATCCACAAATCAATATTCATTAACGTGCGTGTAGAAATCAATCATTTTTTCCAATAAGGTGCGTTTGAGCACATCATGCGTTACGCACGGCGGTAGTGAAGTGCGTAATTTATTATCGATATCGACAAAAAGCATCGTAAAAAATACAGTGGCTGCGAGAAACTTTGCGCTTGCTACGAAATTCCTGTTTCTACTCGGAATATTCGCAGTTTTGCATCGCTGACTGGAATAATATAATAATGAAAACCATGCTAAAATTTTACAAAAACAAATTTGTTCCTGGCCTTATAACGTTTACAATTTTCAATATTGATGAAACTGTATAAGCGACCGTTCATTAAAATGTCAACAACATATTTCAACGTTGTTTATCCAAGCAGATAGAAGTGACGTTTCCATTACAAGACGAAATATGGTCAGCCAACAGTGGGATGTTTACGACTCTAATTTACGCACTAACATAATAACGTTACGCGTGAAAGAGCGCCAATACTTTAGTTGGAGAAAACAGAGTTCCTTTAAAGGCGTCGAAGTAATTCCTGAGAGCGTTGTCTATTACACAAAACTGTTTTTGCGTGAAATACGCACGCATGTACCTATATAGAGTTCTTGACATGGTTCGCCGGCGGGCTGCGTACGCGCCGAGGAACGCAATCCTTTGTCAGGTTTAGCTACGGTCTGATGGGTGCGAAACGTAATTGGTACTTGTCGATAATCTAGATTTTGAAAATGAGAACGCACTTTTTGTAAGCTTTTGGAAAAGAATGATGTCTTTTCTGTTTACAATTAGAGACAATATAATTTAGACTGAATGCTAAACGTTGTCATAATTAATAAATTAATCAGAAAGAAAATACTCGTTAGTTAATCAGCGTCTACATTATAATCGAAATTAGATACTGCAAAAGCTCATCTTATAATATGATTTTAATAAACAAGTTACTTTTTTTTAAGACAAAATTATTAAGGTATAGGTAGCTTGTTTGCATTTTTTTTTATTTCAAAAGTGATTACAATACCATAATCACCTTGGTCTAGTGATTCACGCTCCGGACTACAAAAGTGATCACAGGTTCAAATCCGGCGTGGTGCAAATGTTTGTGATGAGCTTGACCATTTTTACCTGAGCCGGAGATGTCATTATTACTATAGTGCATTATGAGTATGGCTACCCGTTATATAGTCGCCACAATACTAGATTTTTTGGTGCGATTATTTGAAAACTTAATAGAAAACATATTTATAAAACTACTAGCTGTCCCGGCGAACTTCGTACCGCCTCTTTATTTTTTTTTTGTGATTTTTTTCTGATGTTTTAATAGTCATTCTGCTTTTTGGGGCGGAGACAAATTCAACAAATCAAATATCATAAAAATCTGTCCAGCCGTTCCTGACTTATAAATGGTGTACCTAACTAACCCGACTTTAGTATTTTATATATATAGAAGATATTATAGATGTTAGCGTTTCAAACAGATGATATAAAACAAGGTGACTTATTTAGTTTTGACAAAAAGAATATACATATATAGGTATGTATATAAGTATATATGAATATGCCAGCAACTTTCACGTTATACCTCTAAACACATTACAAAAATTCCCTTGCTCTTTGCTACCAACGCATTTATAAATAGATAGCCATTGACTTATACATATTACTTCGTAAATTTATGTAGGTAGCGTTAGTTACTATTACTACTACTATTGGCACAGATTTTAATACTCAACAGCAACATTAGATAGTATCTGAACATACTGCTGTGTGAGTGTGGCCAAATTAATTGTACGACCATTTCATTTTGGTAAATTAGCTGTAACAAAACGGGAGATACGCATCGACAAGGGGATGAACAAAGGACTCATTCTGACGTCATAAAGATGGCTCGTTTTATGCGGAAGTTTATTAATAAGGTATAGTTGATGTAGGATATAAATAAATAAAACAAAATCAATAAATACCGTCTCGTTAAAAATTATTGCTATCTTATGACGTCTCATGAGGTCTAAATAGTCAGAGGCTGCGTTTCAGTTCCATGTCATCACATTGATAAGGTTCTACAATGTAGACCAAGTACCGGCAAGCGCAGCGTAGAACTTCCACCCAAAAGATGGACAGACGACCTGGTGAAGGTTGCGCGAAGCCGCTAGATGCAGGCCGCTTCCAACCGGCCAATCTGGAAGTTACTAGGGGAGGCCTATATTCAGTAGTGGACGTCTTGTGGCTGCAATGAATGATTATGACATTATGGCGTAAACTTCAAAAGACTTAAACGTGCGGTTAACAGATCAATACACCTCAAAATGTCAAATCACCCCGACCCGAATTTCAAAATATCAATAGAGATCATTTAACGTTCTGATGAGCCGTTGTCTTTACATATACGGACTCATGGAACGCAATTGGGTCAATAATAGTTAAAGATGATGATTCTCAAACAAAACAATAACGTTTTTTGTTTTTAACCATTTTCCAACAACAAAACTTTTCCTATACAATTACGACATCATTAATTAGGCAAATCACCACTTCGCTTCTTAAGGCGTATCGATCTTGATAAGTACACACTGAGTAAGCAAATTAAATACTTGAACACTTTTTATTCAGGAAATAAAGTGGTTAAAAATCGCAAACTATGACCCGATTGTCGTAGTAGCGGGGGTACGCATTTAACGCAGTGTCCCGGGTTCGGGTTCGATTTATTCATTCCGGTTAATCTGTATCTGTACTGTTTTTGTATGGGCGAGAGTTGACAGGTCTTGTCATTTCATACTAAATGTAAGTGAAAAATCACTAACAACTAGTTTCGGAGGAAGATGTTTCGTATTGCTGCTCTATTCGCTATGTGCAAAGTGGGTGGTCGGGCCGCTATGTAGCAAAAATGTGAAATAACTCTGGACTGTCAGTGTCAAATTGCTATATTTTCATAGAATTTTATACTAACGTTATTAAGTATTTTAAGCAAAAACATTAAAATTCACGATATGGGTCACAGTACCGTGTTGTATTATAAAGTGTAGAAGCAATGGGAAAAACAGTTCGTGCATGTTTTATTCGTTTCCAACATCAAGATTGAATTTGGAGCAAAGAAATAAATGGACAGCTGCTGTGAAAAGAAAAAAGTTTGTAGGGGGTTTGTGTCACAGACGTTTGTCTTATGATTACAGCTCTTATTATGTAGCTTTGTCCGTTGTTCTAAGCTCTTTAACGTTTCTCACATGCTGTGCTAATACAATTTTTTCCCTTTTTGCAGAGTTTGAGGTTGGAAAGTTATATCATGTTGTATCGATTCAAATCCCGTACGTATTATAACATTAATATTTTAGTTCAAGGAAGAAAATCACTTATTATAATGTACAGTACAAAATCACTTATTATAATGTCAACGGCAGGTCAACCAACCCAAAAAATTAAAGATTGAAGCGATTTTCAACTTTATGTCCAAGGAAAATTTGACGTTTCGTGGTAGGTTGGCTGTTGTCTGTACAAACTTTTTAGATATTTTCATCAAATTTCGCAGAAAAACCATCCGAAAATCAATCTTTAACAATTCAGTTGCTATAATTTGAGAATAAGTCCACAATAATTGTGGTCACTAGGGGCGCTGTCATCGCGCACAATGGGCAAATGCCTCCCCTAAATTTCTCCAACTATGTCTGTCGGTGGTAAGGGCGGTGGTAAGTTTTGAGAAAATTGAAAATATTGTCTAAGTCACCATGCCATCCTTTTCGAGGTCTAAGTACCTCCCGAACGACGGCCTTCAGCAGGCAGCTAGTAGTACTTAAAGAATGATATTTTTAGAAGTGTGTGTTCCGGAATCAGTGTCAGCAAGCTATCGTTGGAGCGTCGGTTCATTTGCCCGTAGCGTCACGCGGCCGCGCGCTTGCATATGCATGAGGAACGGCCCCGCCATATGACGGTCGTGACTTGCACTGACATTTTTCTTGGACCCGTGTGAAAGTTCGTAGGACGCACTTTTAGTAAATTAGCCGGTTTTAACACATAAACTTATCGGTCAATAGAAAAAAAAAGTTAAAAAAGCTTAGACAACGTAAAAAAAAACTAAATGCAATCTAATTACACGCCCAATCGACACAACTACTACTTACAAAAACTAAAAAAATATATGTATATTACCCATTCTATGAAAAAGTTAGTATTAACTCGAACAGAATGTATTCAACATATAATGAGCTGTTTTTTTCTTGATTTGTAGTTCATTATTGATTTATACATTTATTAGAAAATAGGTATGTTTTTCCAAAAGGTATGCATAATCTGCTAAATTAAGTGCAGAGAAAGCCTAGATCAATGATTTTGACTATAGATAAAAATCTACAACAAACCCATTGGAACCCGAGAAGAGGTTTTTTAAATTTGTGAGTATGGACATGTTTGTTACTCTTTCACGCAAAAACTACTGAATGGATTTCAATGAAACTTGGCACACAGATAGACTATGACCTGGATTAACACATAGGATACTTTTTATCCGGGTAAAGTCAACGCAGACGAAGTCGCGGGCTTAAAGCTATCCTACTTCCTACTAATATTATAAATGCGAAAATAAGAAAGATGCGCAGAAAATCCTGTATGAATGAACTTTATACCACGCAGCAAAAGCCTATTTCTAGATCCCAATTACCACGTCCCAGTAGCGCGGTCGGTAGGCTCCACGGCCCGAAACAACGGTTATTACTGGCCATTATTTTATAATTTCTTTCGGTGCTGCGGATATTTTCATAGCTCCGTCACGGTGTTTACTTTGATTTTTAATCTACTCAACCTCCATAATTGGCTTGACAAATAGCCACACTAATTACCTTAAATAAAGTAACGCTTGACATGTGAATAGATTTACTTTTACTGCCCAAAAATTAAAATTATAAAGAGTTAGCTGTAGTATTACTTTCTTCATTACATACCTAGAGGTTTCGCCAGCATTTACCTCAGACTGATCATTCACGGTAACCGATAATTAATTGTTGACTGACACTGAACAATTAGTGTCTATGCAGAATTTACTGCACTATTTAAACTTTTTTTTTGTGTTTGAAGATAAATTAGCCATTCAATACTCCAAATAATGTTTTTCATTAAACTGGTAAGTTGCTTAAAGGTAAAAAAATAAACTGTATTACACTGTATTGACAAGAAAGATTACAGACAGACTTGAACAATTCAGTATTCAACATTGAGACAATTCAAATACAAGTATATTTCTAGATCTCGAATAAAATACATACAATAATCCAAGTTTATAAAGTAACTCACAAAAGACTTCTTACCGAAGGCATCTAGAAGGTACCATCCAAGCCTAAAGTAGCATTTTAAAAAAGTGGTTTCCTCAGCTAAAATAAAACTCATATCCACCTTTTGCAGAGGCTAGCCTGTACAACTATTAGTACTTGTGACAAGTTTTCTTACAAGTTGCTTGTACAACTTAATAAGTTTCAGTATAGTAACACCAGTTCCTAACAGGTAAGCTGCAATCAGGTCTGTTATCAAATCAATGAAGAAACTCTATCACAACTGACCCTTAAGTTGGTATCTCCTCCGAAAAAAAGTTGAAGGCGCTGTCATCCGTAGCGCGTGACGTCTGCGCGCACGCATAACCGCGCGGAAGGAAGTGCGCGATCGCGGGATACATGCATTTGCATCTCATTTGCGCACCCCGCGCCCGTCATCTGCCGTTTTACGTTATGACCTATTTGGAACGGTTGCGAAGCGGTTTTAACTGTTTTTCGAATTTCGATTCTATGTTAAAAACATTTTAGAAGTGTGTGAGAGTTTTAACTTCATGATTAGATACCTAACACTTTTAATGTGGCTGTTGCTGGGTTCGAAAAACAGCTACTTGTATCTTTTTTTGCGAAATAATAAAAGAATTAATTGATCGGAGTGCAGTAAAGCGCTCGCGACAAAACACAAAGTTGCGCTCAAACTGATGTCGGTCTAAATTGGGCTTGCAATTTCTGTCCTAATCTGCATTATAACTTGTACTTACAGCCACTGAAAAAGGACAGGAAGCGTAGAGGCGAAGCGTCTTACTTCGCGAAGCGAAACAAAACAATATTGGGGACCGTAAATATTTAATACGGGCAATTCATATCCAAAAATCAAAATGCTGACAATCCAGCGTTTTGGGAATTCTTTTTTATAATCAACCTCTTTGATCTAAATTGCGCGTAAAATACCTGGGAATTAAGAATTTTGGGTTTCGATTTCTATTTTTTGAAGTCTAGACTGCAGAATCATTGAAAATTTGAGGCAGAAAAGAGGCTTTTGCCTTGCTGAGAGAACCTGAGCCTAAGTTAGACTGAATTGATTAATGCACTATTATTTTATGGATTCCAACTCATAAGGATTGAGACAATGGTCTTTACTGGCTTCATTGGATCATCATCTTCATCATCATCATCATTTCAGCCGTTGTACGTCCACTGCTGAACATAGGCCTCCCCTAATGACTTCCATCATCGGAAGATTGCCAATACTCGCCACCCTTGGCAGGCGGGTTGGCGAGCGCAGTTTTTTATAAATTTTCGCAGGAAGACGCTGCTGCCCGTCTCGTGCTACAGGAATTAGTCGCCTCTTACGACAAGCCTCCTGTTTGCGGTGGGGAAGTGTATTATTTACGGCCGTCCCCACACGGCACTTCATTGGGTAACCTTGCTATAAAATGGTCGAATATGTGTTAGTGCAATATCTATATAACAACTAGAAGATCTTCTTTCTCCCTTTACCCATTGTTATTCATAGTTAGTAGTTTGCGAGTAAACCAGCAAATACTTCTTAGATAAATTCTGCCATCAATTGCAAAAACCACTTTCGATCGACCCTCACCGTCTTTTACGCATTATTTATAGTTTAGCTGGTGTCTGACAGACGGACAGACGCAAAAAACCAGTCGCAATTACAGCACGGTGGAAATTGATACTGTGTCAATAACGTGGGACACGATTTATAGTCATTGCTATAAATAAATATGCGCCTGACAACATAACGATCCCAGTTTTCTTCTAAGTTACATGAATAGGATACAAGGCAATGACTGGACATGTCGCCTAATAATATACAGGGTAACACAGAAAGGTGCAGTGGAATTTAAGGGGTGATTCTACTACTAAAAACCAACGACCTCCGTAGCTGAGAGACGAGTACGCTGGACTTGGCGTCCCCATCTCCGTGGTCCTGCGTTCGATTCTCGGTCGGGTCCGTGTAGAAAACGAAGATTTCTATGTTGTCTCGGGTCTGGGTGTTCTGGTACCGTCGTTGTTTCTGATTTATTATAACACAAGTGCTTTAGCTACTTAGGTACCTCAGAATCAGAGCAAATAAGCAATGTATGTGATGCTGTCTAATATTTATTAATTATTATCTCGGGACTGGGAAACACCAACTTTTTCTATGGGACCATCGAAATCTAAAAAAAACTTTCCCATATTAAACCGCCAACCAGCTGAAATCAGTTTGTATAAGAACGGTACACCCTGTATTTACTGCATGGGTCATCATCACTATGAAAACCTCATTCGGCTTATTTATAAGCCAAAATAGCCTTTAGGCTATTTTAATAATTTATTTAAAAAAGCTGGAAAACAAAAACGTCTGAGTTAACCTTTTCACTTTGTAAAGTTTGTTTATGTAGTGAGAAGTTTTAAGATTCGTCCCCTCAGAAGTTACTTTAAAGAACCCTAACCATCTTTCTTTTGTTTTATGAATGTAGAGTAACACTTGAAAGCGTTACTTTACAAAAAGTAACAGCGATTTTTAATGGATGCACCATATAAATAATGTACCTATATTTATATATTTAAACTGCGCACAGCAACCCGCCTGCCAAGCGTGGCGAGTATTGGCAATTCCCCCCTGTTCTGGGAGGCCTATGTTCACCAGTGGACGTCCTACGGCTGAAATGATGATGATGATGATGATCTAGTTAAAGACCTAAGCCCAATTCCCGTAATTTGACAATAGCCGCAATCCGGTGTCGATTCGCTCCCAGCAACATTACGATCACAAACGGTATTCTTGTAAGCTTTTAATTAGGCGTAAAACTATCAAAACTATCCCAATACGACTAACTATAACTGCATTTTTTGGGTTTACAAGAATACCGTGTGTGATCGTAATGTTACTGGGAGCGGATCGACACCGGATTGGGGCTATCGTCAAATTACGAGAATTGGCCCTCTAACAACAGTGTAATTTTAATCAAATCAAATTATTGTTTGATTGGTCTAAACGCTAGTCGTCTTAAAATAACCTCCGCACGCAACAATCACCCGAGAGTTCCCAGGATTAATTATACATGCACTGTGATGTACTTCTCGAATTAATTTCCCTTCATTATCACGGCGTGTTACACATTTTTTGTTTCGCCGTTTGTAATTGATATTAATATTTGCAGCTACGAGTAATAAGCGCAGACATGATATTTAGTTCATGTCTTGAATGGGAATGGTTGTAAAATATATGTCATGGGGTGATTGATACCGTGTTGGACTAACATTACTTTCAATTAAGACGTTTAGCAGGACGTTAGTCGTGCCTTTGCAGCACTGCACAATACTTAACTGTTGGTATTTACAGGTAGTAGTCTAATATTTTTTCCGGCGCTGTTGGCTCATACATAACTTTACGGGACTAGCGGTATTAATAGTCGCCTTGCACTGAGTACGCGTACAAATTTTGCAGTTTGTAAGATTAATTGAATGTATAATAAGTGAATGTGCCTTTGTCATAATGTTGTGGTTAAATGAATTTAACCAAATGTTACGTTCTTACTGTTTTAAAATAACGCAAAAATATAAATCAGCGGGTTAGGTTAGGTGAGGCGGGTAAATAAAAGTGAGATCTAAATCTATAAATCTTATAATTCCAGTATTGAGAAACATTTAACAATATTTAACTATACAATATTTAATATCTGCTTGGTGAATTAATTTTAAGTTCTTCTAAAGAAGACTTAAAAGGGGGAGGATCTCAATTCGTCGGGATCTGTTTTTTTATTTTTCATTATGTATGTTCAGCGATCATTCTTTCGACATTACTTATTTTTTTCGAAAGGGAATACTTTCGGAATGGTTCCATATCAATTTTGTCAAGTTCTAATGATGGAATTAATAAGAAAATCATCAAACATTGCATGAACTCCATACCGCGCCAACTGATTTTTGTATCAATGTTACCCAATATCTACGGCAAATGTGAACCGATTTTGATATTGTTTTCTTTATTAAATAGCTTATACTTCAATAATAGTATACTTTAAATTTTTGGGAAAAAAAATTACTTCTAAGGTCTTAAAAATAAGGGATGAAATCGGTATTCAGCACTTAACTTTTATTTGCACTCTTATGATTCGTTTGGTTAAGGATGTATCACTAAAAATAGATGAAATAAGTAAATTTTATTTAAAAAAAACAACTTCAAAACTCTAAAAATAATATCAATACAGTACAGTACCTAATCAGTGACTGTTGGAGTCGGTGCCAGCCGATGAGAGTTTGAATGTTTTCGTTTGCACCGAAAGTAACTAATTAGGTACTTAAGTGTTCATTTTTTTTTTGGCTTTTTAGTTTTTTGAAGTCTGTTTATTTTTTTAATAAAATTAACTTATTTCATCCAAAATGTGAAATTCGAAAAAGATATATTTTGCATCTAACTGCATAGATTATATAAAAACCTTGCAATACTCCCTTTAAACCACTAAGTACTTAGATAGTGAGTAAAATAAATAATATTTTTCTGCGCCAAATAATATAACTATTAATTTTTAGACCCTGAAAATAGAAGTAAACTTGGAACAAAAAAATAAATTACCTTTAATAAAAATCTTTAGTAATTTAATTTAAGAACTATTACAATTTCAAGTTGCTGTGAATGAACCATGTTTCCAATCAAATATGTAAAACACAAAGTAGGTTAACAATGTTTTTGTTTGGATAAACAAAGTTATTCAGTTTTAAATAGATCTAATCAGTATGCTAGCTCCATCTATCGGGGAGTGGCAAAACTACAAAACTACTGCAATTTAGTTTTTTATTTTTTAAAGGTTTTCTGCTCTTATTTATTCGAGTGAGTAAAATTTACTCAAACTAAACAAATTATAATGAAGGCATTATTTTCTCGTCAAATTATTAACATCCATAAATTACAAGTTTCTAGCCACTCAGCGTGGAGACGCTGCTAGCATTCTGGCCTCTTTGCCTCATGGACACGCTTTTATTTTTGAGTAGGTAGTTTTTAGTTTTAGGTTAGTTTAAATAGTTTAATAAGACATATCAAATAAAAGTTATTAAAAATTATTAAGATACTTTTAAATAAGTTTATTTCATACCTGTATTTCGGTTGCTTTATTTAGTTGATCTGCAGTATAAAAGTTGAAAATGAAATAAAAAACTACTTTCTTAAAACTAAATTCAAACTCACTCACATTCACGGGTCATATTATGTTCGGACCCCATGATTCATGAATGCATGAACCAGATTTTTTGAAATCCGCGGATTTATACTTCTATAGGAAGAATATTATCAGACCTGCACATTCACATAACATCGGGTGTGAAGCCATGGTTCAAAAACGGTCTAGACATCCACGACTATGTTCCTAGGTCTGAGCTAATTAAGACATGTATCAAATCAAATCAAATCAAAGATCTTTATTTGCATTAAAACATGGTGTTACATGATGTTATTATTATTAAGCTCTAAGACATGTTTTGCTTAATTAGATTTAAGCATGCAAATTTAGAACACAATTACAAATTAATTAATTTACTACAGTTTTTGTGTTAAATAGTCCTTTATGTCATAAAAGTTTCTATTGTGGAGCCATTGAAATAATTTAGTTTTAAATTGTTTGTTTCCTAAATGTATCTCACGGGTATCAAACTCGTGATCCATTGCTTTTCCATTTTCATTCACTCATTTCTATCCATTGCCTATCTTATACGCAAAGGGTCAAATCAAGCCTTTTTTTTTTTCACAAAATCTATAGCTCTTAAGTACAGAATACATTTTCTTAGTGACAAAGCAGACAGCCAGTATTGGTTTTTTTTTTTTACATTTTATACAATATATGTTAGAGGTTTCTAAATTGGCACAGGAACGTCTGTACTATACGCCCCTGGCAAAATTAATTGTTTGGTACCTCGTAACACAAGGATTATTTATTCTTTCGAGACGACCACGGCAAATTGTTTGTGTATAAAAAAAAACCAATGTCATTTGACAAAAAAAATGGGACAGCAATTTTTTTTCACGATTTGAAAGTTGGTTGAAGTTTCATTCAATATTTTCATATGAAAATATTATGTATAATCGCAAATACCTGTATCTATATCCTAAAAAGTAACATGCATAATATTATTACCCGGAATAAAGATAAACTTACCGTTGCAAATTTCAGACTGAATAAAGTGGGTAATTTTTTCATGGGAAAATGTATTTACTTTTTTAACAAATTACGAGTAACACAGTCCATTGCTGAAGTGCCTGTGTGTAAATTTAAATCGCATGTCAAGATGATTTTAATGAAAAAGGTTATTACACTGTAAATTACTATTTAAATAATAAACATGTATAGAATTAAATACTGCCATGCTCATACAGGTACATTTAATCTTGTAATGTAAACACACTATTTAAAAAGAGGCTGACAATGGTGACTGAATTTCTTGCGCTGCTTCTTCTCGGCGCTAGCCCACAATATTGTCCCGAAGCAGTGGTAGGGTAAAAAAATAATTGGAACGTGTAAAAGAGCTTAATTTAGGCCAATTTTTGATGAAGAGTAAAATGACGCTAACAAAGCTTATTTTTTTAGAATTACCTAAAATAAAAAATTATCTAGATTCCTACACATGCCGCAAGGTGAT
This sequence comes from Anania hortulata, assembly GCA_963576865.1. Taxonomy (NCBI): domain Eukaryota; kingdom Metazoa; phylum Arthropoda; class Insecta; order Lepidoptera; family Crambidae; genus Anania; species Anania hortulata. The sequence goes on along the minus strand of OY756392.1, from coordinate 22,159,498 downwards.
AAGGAAAGGTCACTGACTTTTTACATGGTGGTTCTTTTTATAATACGGTATAAACCTAGTTCGTAACGAGATCACTAGCTCCAAGTGACGTTTTGGTTCCAAGAAAAAAAATACGCAGAGCAAAGGTGTCACGCTCCAGCCAGCGGCCGTTGGAAAGCGAAACAGATAAAAAAGTAAAAACAACGGTTTAAAAAAGCGACCCATGTGCGTCTAATTTTATTCCCCTATTCACTGGTTATGAAATGAATGCAAATGTATGCGTAGCGGGCGATCCACGGTATCGGGCGATCGCCGATGTGTGCCGATACGCGGCTTTTGAGCATCGCGACCTGTCACATAGACGGAAAGTTACAGTAGGATAGGTGACAGATGTCAAGTTCGCTGGCTGACAAATAAGACGGGAGGCCTTGACTTAGGAGTCGAGTGGATTTTGAAATTGCGTGCTGAAGGAGGGTGTGTAACAGCTGCTTTCAAAGTTAAAAGTGCTGTTACTGAAAAAATCTGTTAATGTTTTCAATTTTACTAGACAACCAAATCTAAGTCCTGTTGTTATGATAGTATAGCATTCATAAAATTATAGCACTAAAAGGAGATGACTTATTAAAACTGGGATAACAATTGACATCAAATTGAAAGGATCTAAAATCAATATCTTTACACTATAATTAAAAAAAAACTATTCGGAAAAAGACTAAATTTAATGTAGACAAATAAAATATGTTTTTGATTATTAAATTGATTAGTGATTATCTTAGGAGACTCTCAGTAGGACCTAATCTGCTGATGCGGGCTGACATTACTTATAACGAAAGTATAAATTGTTTTCAAAATGAAGACAAGATAGGATCATCTGTGTCTTATTTTATTCCTGAGGGCCTTTCCATAAACTCTAAATACTAAGTTAAGAACGTATTTAAGCAATGTTGTTAAACGTAACATTTTATACAATAAAACAAAACAAGGTTGAAATAATACTCCTAAAGGAGTTCTTGGTTGTGCTTCAGATGTAGGTGACTGATTTGTATTTTCTTTGTTTGTTCTGTCGAAAATGGAAGCGACCAAGTAGTGTGCCCACTAGCCTGTGGCCGTTGCTATCGAGCAGTGCGACGGACGCACAGCGAATACAAAAACGTCGGATTGTTTTCGGTAGTCGTCGGCGGACCGTTAGAGAACGAACGGTCGGAAGATCACATCACACACGCTCCGGCTGACGGTATAATTTGGGTATAGACCTCAACGTACGAGTATAACCGTCCAATGACCTAGTAAGTGCCTTGTCAGCTAAACTCGAGTCCGAATATAAATTATCCAATAAGAGTAAATTCATAAAGAGATAGGTGTTCTGGGCCTTTTATACCAGTTATATTCCAAGAATACTGACCTAACTACAAGTGGAGAACTTCTATCAATCAATCTGCCAATTTTTAACACATGATGATAAATAACTCTTTATCTAAATTCGAATTTGGTCTTACTCTATTCTTTTTTCTACTGATTTAGTCAGCTTCTGGTTAGAATACGTTTGGTTAAGGTCCAAGATTTGGCAAACTAGGTTAGGTTATATGACAGGGTTACCTAAAGAACCATGATTATTATGTCATATTAAATTTTACGAACGTCAGGTGTAGTGGTTCGCGCTCCGAACTACAAAACCAGCGGTTGCGGTCTCGAATCTCACAAGGGGCAAAAGTTTGTGTGATGAGCATGTGCATTTTTACCTAAGTCATGGATGTTTATAAAAGTACTTAAGTATGTTTAACCGTTATCTAGTCGCCATAGTACAAGCTTTGCTTAGTTTGGGGCTAGATAATAGGCTAGATTCCTGGATCAAAAAAGATTATTTTATCTAGTCCGTCAGTTAGATTTATCAAAAAAAAATGGATTCATATTTTGTCTTTTGTCAATCAAACAAAAAATGACAAAGATAAAACGCATCAAAGTTTGAGAGTGACGTCACGCCTTGCTTAAAAATGTCGCAAGGATTGACGTTACGCGGAACTTTAACGGGATATATCTTCATCAGTTTTTGTTTAATTGAGAAAAGTAAAATACATATCCAATATTTTCTGTTAAACCAACTGACGGACTTATTAGATTTTTTAAGGAAACTAGCCCATTGGTGTAATTGTGAAAACTATTTATGAATTAATTTATATATAACATCCCGCCACCGAAACAATAACTTTCTATCGTGTCTGGTTAAATGGGACCGTTACTGTCAAGTACTCTGAAATCCTCTAATCTTTCATTTATTTTGTGTCCAATATTTTCTGCAGATTTTATGTAAATATTTTTAATTTCCACGCGAGTCGTTGATTAATTTCCACCTGAGCGGCCACTAGATAACTTCCGCCGTCATTGTTTTCCAAATTACGTCGGATTTACATACTGAGTCTGGATTCGGTCGCCGAAAACTTTTCAATTTACCTCCAGTAGGACGGCGAATATATTATGATGGTCGCGGATATAAATAAATAAGCAAATACTGAATGTGAATCTCACCCAAAGCAAGTAGCAATCTTACCTCCAAGGTTTTTTTTCATGATTTTTTTATGTCCTAAAGATGACAGTAAATAACGACTGCAAATTTTATTTAACTCCTGGATCAGCGTAAATTTGTACATCTTTGCCTTAACATTTCCTAGATCCGGTTTACTACTTTCTTATTTAATCTGTGGAAATCTATAATTAGCTGTATATTTTAAGAAACTATTTAATTTTTAAAATGCAATGTATCGCCGTTGATTTCCTGAATATTTTTTTTTTTAAAACTGGTTAAGTGGGCTTTCTCTTGATCACAGTCTCATCGTCGTCATAAGACGTCCACAGCTGAATATAGGCCTTCACCAATGACTTCCAGATTGACTACCGTCGTCTGTCTACCATAAAGGTTGCCGGTACCTGCCTCTACCCTGGAACCTTTCTGACCCATCGGCCGTCAGTTCCACGTGTTATGTTCCCCGCCCTACTGTCACTTTAGCTTACTAATCCGTAGGGCTATATCAGTCAGATCACAGTCTATAATGAAGTTAACTTGTCCAGAAGAAGCTAATTCACTTGCTTATTAAAGGCTACTACACACTAATTAATAAAGTACCAAACTAGGCAGAACTTTTACTCTGGCGACTAAGAAAAGGGTAAACATACTTATATACCTCACGGCGACCGACTGGTGTAATGGTTCGCGCTCCGGTTAACGATGCCAGGTGGTTGCGGGTTCGAATCCCGCAAGAGGTAAATGTTTGTGTGATGAGTACGAGCATTTCTACTTAAGTCATGGATATTTATAAACGTGTTTAGATGTGTTATCCGTTATCTTATCGCCATAGTACAATTTTTGCTTAGTTTGAGTATTCTCACAATAACTCTCACAATAATTCTCACAATCATACTAATTACCAATAGGTAATTAGTATGATTGTGAAAATCAATTTATTATATGACATCCATGACTCAGTTACTAATGATCTACCACCAAAGTGCCATATGGGGACGGCCGTAAAGAATACACTTCCCCATCGCCAACAGGAGGCGTGTCGTAAGAGGCGACTAATTCCTGTATCACGAGACAGGTAGGAGCGTCTGCGTGCAAAATGCTTTAGAACTCTGCTCGCCAACCCGCTTGCCAAGCGTGGCGAGTATTGGCAAACCCCCCTGATGAAAATCATTGGGGGAGGCCTGTGCTCAGCAGTAGGCGTCCTATGGCTGAAATGATGAAAAAATTATGAAGGAACTTATCAAATCGCACTATATCTGTGTTCGCTGCGTCGAGAAGAAAATTAATAAATGGGGAAATTGAAAAAAACGAACCCTCAGGATAATGGGCAGACAAACAGAAACTTTTAAAAAATTACAGTAATATATTCAAATTCAAAACTGTCCGTCCTTTGTCAATTTGAGCGACTCAGGTTTGTTTGTTTGATTCTGCCTCGGGAACTTTTCTTTTTTGTTGGAGCCAATCAATTTGTAGTATCAACAAAAGAATACCTTAATTTATTGCCTTCTAAATTCAGTTGCTAAAAACCATTTTCTTTAAACGTTAATTTATATGCGTTACTTAGAGTAAAACTTTTTTAAATTTCCTATATAATTTGTCGATAAATATATAAGTTATTTTAGACTAATATAAAGATATACACTTTATCGCACAACATATATAATTAGTTATTACAAACAAGACACGTAGGCGGCCATATCGCTGGAAGCGATCACTTCCAGACAACTTTTGGGTATTGTAAATTAAGTTCTAGTGGAGTGGGATATAAACTAATTTATGGCGTTCAATCTCTAAAGGTCGTCTTCTAAAGGCGATGAAATGATGAATACAATAACATTGCCATTTTCTATCTAGTCTTGAGTTGTGATAATAATCAAAGGCATATTCCTATTGTTAATATTATAAATGTAATATATGAGTAGTATAACATTTAATAACTAAACTAATTAGGAAATTTCTGAAACATTATCCAAATATCCCTAAAGTGCGGCTCTTGGCGTAGCAATTGCTTCCGCCCCCCGCCGCTAGATGCCGCTACCAATTACCATATCACGCAATTAGCATTGCCTTTGATTCCACTTTATCTTTTTTGTTAAACCTTAAATTAGAATAGTGTTGCCGCATGAAGGCTGAAAATGTTTTTAATTTAAAGTAACTTTAATTCTAGGAGATTCAATTATATAAATAAATTATTCAAGGCAAGTTGGCTTCACAAGTAAGGACGTTGTACGTATAAAAAAAATTGTATACCTGAGTATGAATTTAAAACCTGATTAAGTATGTAAGTACCTTGTGTGTGACTTGTATAACAAAAACATCTACCTAAGGGCCGATTTTTCAACTGCCAGACAACTTTTATTACAGAATAAGTTTGACAAGTTGACAGTTCTCATAAAGAAAATAATTTTCTTTGTCGGATAAAAGTTATCTGGCGATTGAAAAATCGGCATTTCAAAAAAAAACAAATCAAATTTTAACTTTTGACTAAACTAACGACCGAATACTGAAACGATGCTAAACATTGAGGCTCTGTTATTTCCCTATCATGCCTGTCATTACGACATAATGTCAAATTAAATACATTGTGACTTATCATCCTATTGATATTATCTCCATGACAAGCCTTAATGGAGTCTCAAGTTTGGATAGGATATTTGAGTATCTACTCGGGGGTAAGTTTGTTTTTATTTATGTTTGTAAGTATCTTACATTGGTTAATAGTTTTTTTTAAACATTCGCGTTACATGATTACCTAATACACACTAAAAATAGAATTTACGCGGTCATTAATAGGTAGGTACTTAATTTACGCTTTATTTGGCATATATTTAAAAAATATATATATTGGACAACATCACATACATTGCTCTGATCCTATGATAAGTAGCTTAAGCACTTATTATGTTACAGAAATCAGAAACAACGTCGGTACCACAACACCCAGACTTGAGACAATATAGAATAGTATTGTTGTTATTTTTCTACATTGACCGACCGGGAATCGAACCCGGAACCTCAGAGATAGCGGCACCAAGTCCGGTATGCTCGCTTTGCGGCTACGGAGGTCGTCGTCATTAGGTACACCTTTTACTTTTTATTTGGCAAATTTAAGTTAAAATAAAAGTTTGTATTTATTCATTGTGTTTGTAATTACTTATTAAAGCATAAAATATGAAATAACATAATATAGTCTATTAAAATTAAAATTAATTAAAATTTTACAAGTTTTTTTTTTATATTATATACCGAACCAAAGTACTTAAATTTTACCCTAATATCTAGGAATATCCCCAACTATAGCAACACCGACAAGTATCTTAAATTCTCCAGCTTTTTGTAAGTCGCGGAATGCAAATTCGAAGACATTAGCGTGTAAAAGATAAGAAATAGGATTAAGCAATGCTACCAACGCTACCCCGGGGTTGGGGGAGTATGTTAATTACTATAATTAGCTGCAGATACTTCCCAAGTCGAACTTCGAGTCGATCGAGCTTGTAGGTCGTTACTGTAACCCAAACGTGTGATAATGACTATGATATATTTTGGGACTTATTTATAAAACTTTAACAACGTTAGTGTTTTAGATTCTACCACAAATGTAACAAATTATAAAGGTGTTACACTTTATTAATATAGATTATTTTGTATTCTAATGACAACATAAATTGATTAAGGGTGATAAATAGTTTAGAACACTAAGAATGTTATAATAATAATGTTCAAAGTATTATAAAAATTGCGCATGAGTAGTAGCGGAGTCTTACATTCGTAGTTAACGCATTAGCTACGAATGTGATGTTTAGCTTTACGTTTAGGCATTAATATTATAGTAGACATACACATCTTATTATGTCCCATCATGTCAGCCTATTGCCAGGCTGACATGATGGGAGTGAGAGATGGGGGATGCCAGTCCACTGCTGGACGTAAGCCTCCTCGATTTTTTCATCCATCCCCTGCCAAACATCTTCCTAGGTCTTCGGTCCATCGAGCCAGGGGGCGTCCTATACTACGTTTGCCAAGGCGTGGTCTCCACTCGAGAACACACCGCCCACTTACTCCACTCTTCATCGGTTCTGCTTCAGATGTCTCATAAAATAAATAAATGAATATTTGACAATATTTCATACATTGTTTTGATCTTAAGGTAAGTAGTCAAAGCACTTTTGTTAAAGAAATCAAAAACAACGACGACAGAATAGAAAAGTTCGTTTTATATATTGACCCGACAGGGAACTGAACCCGGGACCTCAGGGATGGCGATGCCAAGTCCGGCGTGCACGTCTTTCGGCTACGGAGATCGCATCGCCCAATTTTCGCTGCTTAAAGAAAGACACAGCGATTGTCGTAACAGCCACGTTTCATTGCGCGCTGTTATGAACCGTATTTAATTGAGTTTTCGTGCGATATTCGTACCAACACGCAACAAGTCGCTAATTTGGGGGCACTAGATGCCGAGTGGTCAAATGAGACCGCGGAACAATACAATTTCTATTGTATCTCGTTTGGAGGGCTGATGGGTAGAAACGTACTCAAATAATTTCAGTGCAATCTGCTTATATTTACTTATCTATCTACTTATGTTAATTACATAGGATACTCTAATACTTTTAAGCATATGCAATGGCAATATCCAATCCAATTCTGTTTACTTACCGCGCAAATCTTCAGATACCCCCAGACAATGTTCCCTCGTGTATTTTATCAATAAACGCCACAGAAAAATGGCGCATTGATAAAATAAAAGGATGGTAATAACAATAAAACATAACGGGCCACTCGGACCTATAAATTCCCTTTATTTTTCTCTGGCCACGGTCCAGGGTGCATATAAAGTGAGCTGGGGAATGTTACTTCTAATTTGGGAATAAGATGGATTGGACAACGGACTTCGTTGTAATTTATCAAGTATTGACTCCCTTTGTTTGCGCGGTTTTGTTTGTGGTCAGTTTCAATGGGTACTTTATAAATGTAAGCTAAGAAGATAAAGTAACGACAGACTGTTATCACAAATGAAATTAAGACCTAATTTCTTCGACCTCGGTTATTAGTATCAAAAGATTTAATAATAGAATAAGAATGTATTTATTTGTCTCAAATCACTTAATATAGATACAACAGAATAGATTACAACACATACACACACATGCGCATACACACACACACACACATCAAAGAGAGAGACGTTGGTTGGTTGGATCAGAGAGGTGTTGCTTAATTTTTTTCTTAATAATTCGGAATGCGATGGTCGGACATAGGACATTTTCTAAGCATAAATAGGCATAAAACAGTACATAAGCAGTGTTGGTTTTACGTCAATGAACATGGTAGAATTGTGTTAATTATAGTGACAGTTCAGACGCAGTCTTGTGTCATACATTTTCTCCTAACCATTGACATAAAAATTTGGTAAATGGTGACACATTTTGTTGACTTAGAAATTATGGTTTTGAAAATATTAAAATGTTTTGTGTTCAAGGTACTCTTAGCGCAGGGCAGATGTCTCATTTCGTCACATGCCTGTCACTTACTCGTAAGTAACAAGCGTTGTGCCTAATTGTTTTTCTATAAAAATAAATTTGTAATAATTAGCAAGCCTTTAAAAAAAGGTTTGCCTGGTTGTAAATAATTAATTATATTTTTATTAAAATTCCATTTTCTAGTACTGATATTTGCGTTTTATCAAGCTTGTAATTTTGTGATTCTACAGTTGTCAACAAAAAGAAGACAAAACGTTACTTTTATTGGTATCTACTGAAATAATAGATTACCAATTTCTTTGTTTTATAAAACTACCTACTATCATGTATCCCGCCTTGTAAAGAGCCAACCTGAATATACAATGGCCTCCCCATTATCTTTCATCTCATCCCTTCACACTCGATCAGATCCAATATTTCTCGCAGACTACCATATAAAACATTTAGAAACTGAGTATTTGAGCCCCTTTGACCAGCCACCCGGACTGTTTTTATTGAAGTGTAAATATAAATAGTATTTTTTTATTTATATACGGTCCGTTCGCTACGTTATTTTTCCAGCTGAGGAAGAATATGCTTTCCAACCAAATTGTCAAAGGGACTACAGAATGTTTATACAAAGAAAATAACATCCGAAATAACAGTTTGTTTGAAATGTAGGTGGGAAGTAAATAAAAGAAATTAACTTATATAAATAATAGCCAATACATTCCATATATTGTTAAGTATCCATCTATACGTTACATCAAGGAAGTTTATAATATGCCGTTGAATTTTTTAGGTTGTACAAAAATCTATGTCATACGGGTAGAGTAGGTAGGATACATACATTACAACTTACAAGTAAATATTTGTATGCAATAAATTCAGGAATATTCAGCTGAACCAGCTTAGAAATAGCATTATGTGTTTAAAATATATAAATTTAACTTTATTGTTTCCTAAATTATTGCCTATTTAATTTAATTAATAAATTTCATTAAGTATTCAACCTATAATTGTAAATGTGCGTTAATTATACTATAGGCGTACATATTTTTTTTAAGATATATCTATTTCTTATTCACTATTTTTCAAATTGTAAAAAACACTGGTAAATGCAAGTAAATAATGTATTTGTACTGTTTTAAAACTTCTAAATCCACCACCAAGTAGATAAATCTTAATTAAAACATGAACGGACTAAGACGGCGCCATTTCGCGCCAGACCAGAGGTCTGGTTTTATCAGCCCATTTTTCCCGTAATCTCCCGACTCTTGTTGCCAAATATTCTTAAGAAAACCAAGGGGAACGATGCTAGCGCGCTCATTACGGGGGTCATCAGTATGCATAATATATCAGGATACCGCCACCTAGCGGCGCGCGGTGGAACTAAATAACAGCGGAAAACTGAAAGATTGATTGCGGGGAAATTGTGACGAATGTACCTTGTGGAAATACTAATTTGTTGTTTACGGTTACCTATTATTATGTTACTAGTTCAGTATTAAGTATTTTTTACTACAGAAATAAGCAAATACCTAAGGTTTCTTTCGATGGCATTCAATAACTGACAGTTATTATGTGACAGAAAAATATTTTATATCAAAGCGTGTAAACTCACTAACATATTTCATACAATGTAACAAAAAGGATCCCAGATAATTAAGTCGCAAATTTATCATAACTGCGACGTTACTGTGGCTATTACTCGGCTACAATATCTCCCTCCAACTTTCCTGAAGGTACTAAACCTTATTCTTCTTTACCATTCAAAAACCGACTTTAACTCGTACTACATAGGGTTGTTTCAGCAAGTCAAGTAAGGCGTAGTGCACAGTGGGACAATAACTAACAGATACGAAAGATGGCGCTTGAGTCGATTTATCACCGGTTTCTTATGACAAGTGCCGTCCGACGCAGGCGTCTGGAGATGCTTTTTACTGTTTACATTTGGTACAAGATGTAGGCAGCACTTTGGAGGTGCCACTGGGGTTGTCATATTGGGAAAAAGCATTTATTTCATCTAATGAGTTTCCAAAGACTTGTTAATGTGACATAAGGTGGCTTGATATACGAAATCACCTCTAGAGTTAATCGGAATTTTGAATGTTAAATGTATACTTAAATTTAAGTATTATTATTAGTATTTATATTGAACTTTCTAGATGGATAAAAGATAGTCTGATAAAAAACACATTTGACACCTAAATGACGACAATATTTACATTTATTTATATGTTAAAAAATTAGCTGGTTTTTTTTTTAGTGTTCATTTGAATATAAATAAAAATAAAATAATAAAACAAGTTTTACTATGGAACGAACTTCTAAATCCCAAAAACATGTTTTATTTCTAAATACAAAATAACCGATTAACTATTAAGGGAAATTTAAGGAAGAGTTTTTTGGTTGTTGAAAATAAAATGATGGTCCCCCAGAAAAAGTTGTATTTGAGCACCAAGATCAGTTTCTTTGAATATTGCGTTCTGTGAATTACACCTTATATAATTTACTACCCGTATGTTCCACACGGGTGATGTGGGCACAGCTAGCTTAGTACAAAATGTAAGATAATTATGAGGCTTTTAGTGCAAATGTATCCTCTGTCTCCATAGTTGGTCCCTCAGCGGAAGGATCGTGACCTTCCTTTTGTCTTTCGTTATCGTACTTAGTCATCTTGACGATGAGCCGTCTCCAGTCATTACCCTGCGTCCGTATGAATGCTTGTAGAACGGCACTGCCAGGGTCCCAGTAGGTTTGACCACCGTGTTGGTCTTCGGCCACTGGGTGTTTTACGTAAACGAATTTGTACCCACATTTAGAAAATAATATTTACTTACCAAAATCGATTATTTTTGTTTCATAAAAAAACTGTAATGTGTACCATAAAAACTCTGTTCGACAAAGTAGGTAATTTATTGCTGAACATTTCCAAACAAAGTTGCTAAAACTCCCCAATTTTAAACTCAGTATCGGGTCCGAAGTTCCAACAGCACAGACTATGATAATGAGGTGGGATGCCGTCCGCGTCCCTCTGAACTCTGAACAGTACAGAATCAGCACCTTAGTTCCGAAGTCGGCTTGACGTGGACGTTGACATCTGCCGGTAAGGGACTGATTTATCGAATTGTTTATCATGTTCAGTTGAAACTTGTAAGTGTTCTAAATTATTGGTACTTTTTGGGTTGTTTTCAACATCTTTCTATACTATAACAATTTTACTTAAAAACAGGACAGTCTCTTTTACATAGTACTAACTCAATAATACTCATACATTTAGTATCCCTTCTGAAATTTACTATAGCGAATTAGTATGCAAGACAAGTAGGTATCTACGGCGTCTTGTATAAATACAAAAGTTTTGAGTAATGTTTATATTGAGCCCATTATTTACATAAACAAATGCTGAAGTAAGTACATAGTTGCTACCATCTAAATATTCCAAATATTATAGTGAAATTAAGAGCATTTCAATAATCCATCCATACTAAATGTAATGTATCTTTAAATATAAGTATAGATCATACAAATGGCGTGTCACATCAAAACGAGACAAAAGACATTTAATTGTTACAGTCTCATAAATAACCAATGGGGGAGCACAGTCAAAGTGAATCTCAGATGGCGCAAACGTGTTTGTCCTCACTAAACAACTGTAAAATAATCACTAACTAAAGAAACAGCGTCAGAAACATTTCCAACAAACTAGAAAACCCTTAACAAATTGATTAGCTAAAAGCCGCTAACAAACAGTTGGTACAATACTGCTAGTACTAAACACTAAACATCTTCCAGTCGAGTTGCCGCCATAAAATTAATTAACAATCGCGCGACCCCACGTCTGCGGCTGTGCGCAATAACATTAGAGGACCGATATAAAAGTGGAATGATAATGCGACTCCGCGATTTTCGTCAGGTCACCGTATCTCAATGAGCTTGCGTCCTGCGATTGCGGTTACTTAGGAAGCGGCATCTGGTATTTCTTTTGGCTATTTTATCTATTTCTTCAGCGTGTAGGAGAGCCGCCTGGAGGTGTGATTAGGAATTTCCCCTTATATAAATTTGCGCAAGCTTTTTTAATCTCAATTTAGCCAAAATCTAGATAATTAGATGATTGTGTCAGGAAACCATTTTGTATAGCGGCTTTTTAACTATCTTATTTGAGTTAAGTCCAATGAAACAAGTTTATTTCTGCAAATAGGCCTCAATTAAGCACTTTTACACGACCCAATTTTTTAACCCTATACCACTGCTTCAGCACAATATTGTTGGCCAGCTCCGAGAAGAAATAGCTTAAGAAACTCGGTCGCTGTTGTCAGCCTCTTTATAAGTAAGTATGGTATCGTTACAACAAAATATGGGTTCCTATGCGTGTGAGCAAGGCAGCTTTAATTCCACATATTGGTTGCTGAGACAAATATTTTGTAGTATTTTGAGACCATTGGTGTGTTGTCCGACGCATAATTATTTATAGATTCTGTTTTTATTAATTTCAAATAAACCAACAGCTTCTTTAAATGATAATTTATGCTTACCTATTTAGACTAAATATAGATTTCATATATATTTTTTAAATGTAGCTACCGCATCCTACATCATACCACCATTACTTTCAGGGAAAACGAGGCATGCACTCGAGTCTGTTCGCAGTGAGCTGAAGGTATCCGAGTGGCATGAATAATCATGGAAAAACCACGGAGTTTCATTAAACCACTCGACCCTCCTCGCCACCTTCACCCCCGCATCTGTTTGTTGCGCGACCGCAAGCCGCCGCAGGTTCGAGTTTTGCATCCACTTTTTGGGATGGTGCAAAATGTTTGGGGCATTTACGTGGTTTTCGGGCGAGCTTAAGTCTTTTGTCTGAAACTTCTAGCACTTATGTGCATATTTTTTTTTTAAAAACATTGAAAATCACTTCTTTTTCCTATCTAGCCCCAAACTCAGCTTGCACTATAGAGACTAAACAACAGATAATTATATTTAAGAAAAATCTCATTACTAAAAACAACTTACCCGATCCGACAACCCAAGACCAACATCTCAAAATTAGGAGAGCTGACCCCACTTAAAGTGGCATGGAGCAAAGAAGAAGTAGACATTGACTTGTTCTCCACTCCAGTGAAGACCGCGACTTGGCAAAAGCAGCATGGAACGCCTTCAGACTAGGTGGAGCGACGAAAGACTCTGCTGCTGGCAGCGGCTGGAAAAAAATAGAGGATCAGGCTCAGTGGCATGCATTGGGAGAGGCCTATGTCCAACAGTGGACTGACGTAGGCTGATTGTGATAATGATGATGGGGTACAAATGCTCGGGCTTATAACTAGTATCTTAGTCACCACAGACCAGATGGTCGTCTTCTTAAACTAAGCACGTCATCATCATTAACTGCCCACGTCAGTCCACTGAAAGTGCTAAATATAGGCCATTGATCCTGATCAAAGCACATGCGAAAACTCTACACTATGATTTTTGTATTTAAGACATACTACTTCAGATAAAATCAAGCATCATCATCACCAGTCTGCGGAAGTCTAGTATACCTCCTCGACATAGGCCTCCCCTGTAAAACGCCATACGAACGGCTATTATTATTATTATCGATTATTATGGTAATTTTAAAGTTAAAGTTAAAATGTGTTAAAATTTTGCATGCCGAATCGCGGTAAAATATGCGGACATTATTATTTAGACCACCTGTACCATATTACCATATTTTATGCAATAAATGCTATTTTTATTTCTATTTCTATTTCTGTGCCGTTTGCATATAGTGGCTGCCCGCAACCGTGACTAGGTTGTCAGTCCACAGGGAGGCCTGCCCACACATGTATCTCAATAATTCATGTATCGTGACTAATAATGCTAAAGGTTTAAAAAAAGAAGAATAAATCAAAAATCGTAAACTACAAAAAGTCGCGAAAAATACATAGGAGTGATTCTTTTAGGTGCTCATTTTGGTAACCTCTGCTTGATACAATTTTTTATAAAGAGCATGAGTGCCAAAATATAGCATGACGTATGAAAAATAAAGTTCATTCATGTCATATGGGGACGGCCTAAATGAATACACTTCCCCACCGCCAACAGGAGGCATGTCGTAAGAGGCCACTAATTCCTGTAGCACGAGACGAGCAGCACCGTCTGCGTGCGAAATCTTATAAAAACCGGCCAAGTGCGAGTTGGACTCGCGCACCGAGGGTTCCGTAACATCACGAAAGGTAAATTGCGGTTTACGATTTATGACGTATTAAAAAAACTACTTACTAGATCTCGTACAAATCAATTTTCGGTGGAAGTTTGCATGGTAATGTACATCATATATTTTTTATCATTCTCTTATTATAGAAGTTACATGGAAAAAAAAATATCTAGGTTTAGTTCTAAGTATTTATTTAGATCAAATTTATTGGTTTTTTTTTTCAATTTTTGTGTGAAAATCTTACTGCGGTTCACAGAATATATCTACTTACCAAGTTTCAACAGTATAGTTCTTATAGTTTCGGAAAAAAGTGGCTATGACATACGGATGGACAGACAGATATGACGAATCCATGAAGGTTCCGGTTTTTGCCATTTGGCTACGGAACCGTAATAAAAAATGCGCTCGCCAACCCGCCTGCCAAGCGTGCCGAGTATTGGCAATCCCCTATGTTCAGCAGTGGACATCTTATGGCTGAAATGATGATGATGATGATGTTCAACGACAGGTCAACCTACCCAGAAAGTGAAGGGTCATCGAACCGATTTTCAGCTTCAGAAAGCCCGACACGTCGAGATCAATATCAATTGAGATAATTTTACGTTTTGTAGCTTCAGCAATGAGATAAGAATTCTGCGGACAACGACGCACTCCCAACCGGACGATTGCTATTCTGCTAGTGTGCAGTGTCACCAACACTAGTTCATTACATTTTTAGATTTCACAATTTTTGGGACCTGTTAGACTACATGGGTAAATGACCTTAAAATAAGATAAGATTTATTCTGTTTAAAAACTTAGCATTCATACATAAAAACTTAAGTAATTGAGTTTAATCTAATAATAGGCTAGTTTCCTGGGTCAAAAAAATATTATTCTATTTAGTCCGTCAGTTAGAATATTAAAAAATATTGGACCCATATTTTGTCTTTTGTCGATCAAACAAAAAATGACGAAGATAAAGCGCATCAAAGTGAGCACGTGACGTCACGCCTTGCTACAAAGTGTCGCAAGGCGTGACGTTACGCGGAACTTTAAAGGGCTCTAAGGGCTCTACATTATTTATTGTTTGATTGAGAAAAGAAAAAATACGTGTCCAATATTTTCTGTTAATCCAACTGACGGACTAATTAGATTTTTTTAGGAAACTAGCCCATTATAAAGTTGTTGATGCAAGGAGTATAAATACATAAGGTCCTATCTTATATCCTAACTTCCTTGGGAGTACTGCTTAAATATGTTAGTAGATCATTTGTGTTAAAGAAAAAAAAAACAAAGACGGTATCACAACAGCCAACCCGATATAATATAGAGAAGCTCGTTTTCTACGTACGACCTCCGTAGCCGAGAGGCGAGCATCCCGGACTTGGTGTCGGTATCTCTGTCGGGTTCGATTCCCTCGGTCAATGTAAAAACAGCTTTTCTATATTTTTTTGGGTCTGGGTGTTGTGTTTGTCGTCCGTCGTTGTTTCTGATTCCTGTAACATAAGAGCTTTAGCTACTTATTATCTTAAATTAAGAGCAATGTGTGTGATGTTTTCTAATATTTATTTATATACTCATCGACCCGACCAGGGATCGAACCTCAGAGATGACGAAACCAAGTCCTTGCGTCCAGGGCGTGCTAGCCTCGATTGGTCCCATTTTAATTCAAATCATTTTAACAATAATCACTTTTTTACGTGTAATTCTACACGTACACGTAAAAAAAGTGATCTACATTAAGGTAAAACATCACAATAAACTAACAACTGGCTAATACATTAGAACAAAACATAATTTACAACAATAGCCACAGACGTTCAAACAATGCTCTCCAATTCAACGAAATTCCACAAAAACCTATAATTGATTCAACTCCAGTTGGCAACACTGGAGCGAACGTAGCGAAATGTTGCAAAGAGCGAACCCTCGCGATTGTTCATGTATGAATTCACCACATTACGAGTCAAGTAGGATAAAAACGAAAAGCTTCGGCTTTGAAGAGCAACCCTGTATGCTCAAGGACTCAAGCGCACATTTTATTCCTTCGAAAATAAAGGCCGGATGTAAAAATAGAAGGCAGGATCGGATAAGCGATTTTTTGATAAAAAGACTTCGGTTTGTTTTACTGATTGCTAGGAAGACGAAGTTGATTGCGTTGCCAATCTCGGAATGGACGGGGTTAAATTTTAATAGGAAAGGCAAGCACAGACTTTCTTGGTTTTAAATTAAATTGCTAGATAGTGCCAAGTTTGTTGATAGGTATTATATTCCTAGCATTGATATAAAAAGTAAAGATACGGCTGACAGAACCATTCACATTACACTTTCGCCATACATGACACACTAACGCCATCTATTAGACTCTAATGTCATTTGTTAAACCGCATCACAGATGTAACCTTGTCAGAGCGGCTTATAATTAGAGGAAGAGGAACTCAGTAAAAAACTTTTCTTATTTTATTTAATATAATATTTAAAGAGTTATCACAGTAAATATGTATACCTTTTTCTTGCTCAAATAAAAATACAACGCCATGTTTCATTTTGCCAAGGATCAGTAGAAAATCTTCAGTTAAAAACGTAGTTATTTCTATACTACGTTAAAACACACGTTAGTTTGATTTAGATAAATCGAAACTTCAAATATTTTATCATCATAAAACATAATATTTGTATCACATCCCCTACTATGATAGTGCTCACAGTGTAGAACTAATGCACGCCGCTACAAAGTTATATCGGACATTCGTACGGTAAATATGGCGTCGCTTCGTATAATTGACAAGAACTATAAAAAAATATTAAAGTAATGTAAATAATTATCAAATTTACGATTTACCGGTGAAATGTAATGTTAGAATTATTTTTGGTGAACTTTCTGTCGTAATTGACACAATTCTTAAAAGAACATCCAGGCATAATATTTTTTCTTAGGACACCGACTCCCGATGACAGCCAACCACTGACTACGTCACTTTGGCCCTAGGTAGGGTCAGAGTAGGGCCCGGTTATAGGCAACAGCCTGATGTGCGGTCCGCCCTGTCCTTACGAAGTAATATATAAGTCAATGATTCCTAGATAATAAACACAAATGGTAATATACTTTACTGTAACTGATTCTCATCAACAATAGTGTACGGTCTGTCGGGTCGGCGTACAAAGAAATACGTCTTATAGGCGTCTTAACGATGATTTATTTACTATAAAATCTTTAAAATATAAAAATGTCTGATGTCTTCTCTGTTTTTTGCTTTTGTCGTCGTCAAGTCAGTGTCAATTTTTAAGTCCAAGTTCAAAGTCCCGTCATGGCATCGCTGGCCAGCATCCAAAAAGTCCGTAACATATAGATTCACAGTAAATAAATAAATATTGGACAACATCACATACATTACTCTGATCCTGAGGTAAGTAGCCAAAGCACTTGTGTTACAGAAATCAGAAACTACGACGGTACCACAACACCCAGACCTGAGGCAATATAGAAAAGTTATTTTTCTACATTGAACCGACCGGGAATCGAACCCGGAACCTCAGAGATAGCGACACCAAGTCCGGTATGCTCGCCTCTCGGCTAGGGAGGTCGTACAGTGTTCATAAGAACAATTGAACATAAGGGACTTATAGTTCACAAACAAGTTAATCCTGTGTTTTTAAAATTAGTGTCTTTTTTGTAATTTTAAAATAATAATAAGCTTATAAAAATAGGAATTTCTATACTGATGCATGTCGTGGCAGCTTATAAGTAAGGCAACACTATAGAATGTTTTGCTTTTGAATGTCAATGTATTGTTTAACTTTAAGGTGTATGATTTGTTGGTTGACCTGAAAATAAATAAATAAAGTAAAAAATATTGATATTTCTATGAAATCCTTGAAAAACATATATTTGTGTAATAATTAAAATGAATTACTTGAAACTAATCAACTATATGCAACTATAATATTTATAACTTTGATACCAAACACACACACACACTCTAAATTTTTTGATGTGCCATTATTACGTTTAACTTAATCCTCCTAGCTAGCTTTAGGTTGACAACAATGTACCCAAATTGTTCAAATCTCAAACTCTAGTCCCTTAAATACAAGATTACCTAGTCCAGGGACTATTAGTTATCTGTATCTGTTCCTTGTGAAAATAAAAGTTTGACTATTTTATTATTAAACTAGCTGTTGCCCGCGACTTCGTCTGCGTGGTCTTTAGGGGTATGAAAAATAGATGTTGGCCGATTCTCAGACCTACTCAATATGCTCACAAAATTTTATGAGAATCGGTCAAGCCGTTTCGGAGGAGTACGGGAACGAACATTGTAACACGAGAATTTTATATATAAGATAAGATTCAGTATGTTTCTAAAACGATATTATTCAAGCCTCATCTTCCACATGATAAAGGCATAAACTCTTGGAAAACCTTTAAACCCTTATTACACATCTTTTGTATCCAATTAAAGTGAATACCTTGTAGGTATTCCGTTTGATGCACAGTATAAAATATGAACAGTAACGCAATTCTGTTCGGTTCCCACTTTTTAAAGGGTAAAAATGAAGGTCTGAATATTTTTGATTAGAATTTTCCACAATACCGTGTGTAAACTGTATTCCATAAAGTGATGTCTAAGATGATAGTTTTTCTATTACTATATTTACACATATACATACTATTTTAGCGCCCTCATGACTCTGCAGTATTTGTTTTATACGCCAGAAAAACTTAAAGAATTCTGCCCCTTGTATAAAAAAATGTTTTAGTCGAAATTTATAGAAAAAGAGGTCTGTTTTTTCTGTTGTGATTTTACAACTGTAATTTAAAAAATAAACCTGTGAACGAATATATTTGACGACCCGATTGGTGTGGTGGCGCGGTTATTGCATTGAACGTAAGGGTCACAGGTTCGATATCTGATTAGGGTCTATTCAAGAAACGTTTTTTTTATACTGACTTGCGCCTGATGTGCTAGGAGACGCTCCTGGCAAAATGCATTGTCTGATCCCCTGTAACACAAAGATTTTATTAGGGTTCTGTAGTCCTGACAAAGAACCCTTATAGTTTCGTCATGTCCGTCTGTCTGGCCGAGGTTTTTTTTCTTTATTTCAAGACCATGATACTCGGTGTCACATTGTCTGTCGCATTCATTATTATGATTATTTACGTCTATTCCGAGATCAAGTTACTGATTATCGCTGACATGTGGGACATCATGAGCTAGCATCAAGCGCGTGTTATGGAAATTTCCCGGATCCTGGGTATTTTACCCGCACGGGGTAAATTATTGCTTTCCTTATTCTGAGTGGGTGTGAATTTGATTATCGGAACGCGTATGGACAATAATTTGGAAGGTAAAAAAACGTGTTTGTATTCTATCTTGCTTCCGAATGAAAGCGTTTTATTATGAGATTTTATATTTATTAACTGGGCAAAACAGAATATCAAACGGAGGCGTGAATCCAGATATTACTTACGTATCTATTTTTCTTCGCATTAGATTAATATTACTTAAGATATGTTTGTTTATTCGCCAGTACAGGTAGTGCATTGTTATATTGTAAATTTTTTTTCTGTTTTACTTATTGGATTTTCATTACAGACACGATATACGAATTTAGAAAAGAATATAGGTACATACTAATCAATTATACTAATACTATTATTTAGGGACCTAAATTTAAAAATGCTAGACAGAAGACAGAATTTCAATGCCTAAGACTATACAGAATACAGATTGGTGATCTTACTGAGTATTACTCACTCATAGATAGGTGAAATTACTTGTTTATATTTATTAACTCGTTAATTTTTTATATTATTTTTTTGGAAGTTTTCTTAATAATTGTAGCCTGCGTGGCTTGCTTTGCAACTCAACAAGAACAAGAATATTTATTAGAAAAACACACATCAAAATTGAATATTTTGTATATGAATCATGGTTACAATGTAATATGTTACGCGACCGCTCGGCATTTAATAAGTTGAATACTGTATCTGGTTATTAAATCTATTGTGTAAATGTTATAACATAAAAATTTAATGCCTTTTTAAATAACGCAATACATTATTCTTCAAACAATATAAATAGACTGTTCAAAAATCAAAAGTTTCCAACTTAATTTACAGGACGTCTTAGTAAACCCAACCATTGCGTGGGCGCTGGGTTCGCAGTTCGCACTTCGCCCGTCCCAACTCGCGGAGTAATCCGAAACATGAATATGGAGATGGCGAAGAAAAGAGAGGTGTTAATCTTAATAAAACTTTGAGGGAATCCGCTTTTAATTAATACAATCAAAACAAACAGCCGGCCCAAGGCTTATAATAAACAGGGCCGGCTGCAGGTACATTACGAGTTTTGATCGAAACATAAATGATTTAATAAATTGGCATGGTTTATGTGAATTTTTATATTTAGTCAGTAAAATCATCCTTATTTTCTTGTCTATCCAGGGGCGACGGATGATTTTTATTTTATTTAACCAAGACGAAAAACAGGTAAAAGTTAAAATTATACAATCATTATTATACACTTACAAAATACGAAACTAAACAATATCTTAATAATATGTATGTATTATAAATTATGTGGCCATAGTTTAATTAGAAATCAATTACATGTATTTAGAAATAGGACATAAAAACATAGTGTATAATACAGAACTTTATTTGAATAGACAAGCGATACTCAATATGCCATCCTATTTTTATTTGGATTTGATATAAAAATGTTGATGTTCAACCAATATAGGCAAAAACCAAAATGAATACATTCCGTGGCCCATCACTACATGGAGCACATACCTTATAGAGTGGAAATGTCATTTATTTTAAGATGTAACCGACATGTGTAAAAACCTAATTTCTGCCTATTCTTTTACCTTCTAAAAATGAGTCAAAAACAGGTTTTTAACCATATTGAGTAAATACCCCCCGTCGCTCATCGCTAAGAGCATCAATAAGAAACTGTGCCGACATCGTTTAATTCAGTCTTATTAAAACTTTGTACTCGAATGATAATTGTTGTGTTGTCTGGCGCATTCTTTTTTAATTACCTAAATTCGTCCCTGCGCTGGCGACCCTTGAGCCTTTTAATAACCGCCGCCTTTCATTAGCCCTTACCTATTAATCTGCTCTGTAAACTCATTTTCATACTTTTCTTTACCAGTCAGTATGCTTGACGACTTCTCATTCTTTGTAAGTTGGAAAAATAATTTTTTTTGTGTTAAGTAAGGTAGAAGCATAGCATATAGGGTGTCAGAGTGACAACTAGCAATATTATAGTACTGGATATTTACAAAATATTATTTTTTTACATTAAAATTGCTTTTTAAAAAATCCTCCTTATTTTATCTTCAAAGTCAAGCATTAATTTGTGAATTGATTCTTTTTTTGCGATTACGAACGCGTTCTCAAAGAAAATAATGTTTATGTACTCTCTAGTCTCTACTCCAATGACACTACCCAAAATAAAAACAATATAAATTCTTCGTCTTATCTCTTTGTACCTTTTCCTAGTTGGAATACCTACGCTTGATTATGATTCTAGATGAAGACGCCTAGTCATTAAATTTGGAATCGGAAAGCCATCAGAGATTAACCCTGAGATTCTGGAACCAGACCAACGTTCCATGGCTACACATTGTCGGATTAAAAAAATATATTTCTCCATGAAAAATCATTTTTCAATAATTTTGTTTACCACAACTCCTAAGAATTTGAATAAAACAACTGTTTATAACCAACCGAGTTTCTTCATTTAACCCGCGAAAAACTCTCTCAAAAACATTACCGAGAAAACGTCTAACCCCAATATTAAACTAAAAACCGGCTATGAATACCAAATGCAGACAGACAGACTCCTGAAATATGGCCCACGGAACGGGAGAAATTTACATTTAACATTTTAATATACTCCTGTAGGCGCACCTGGGTTTTTTTCTCACGATATAAAAGGGAAAAGTTGGGTTTTATGGGAGACAACCCTTTATGGACAGGAAGACCTTCACATAAAAGGATAGAAGTGTGCTTAAATTATCCCTAAAGCACATTAAAATGCGACCAACAAGGAATATCACACATTACATAGCGACTACATTGCGAGAAGTAAAACTATAGATTTGAGGACCAGCAGGCTTACTCTTGACGAGTTCGAGTTACGATCACAATCGATTCGACGTCGAGAATCAGTGATTTGGTACTCTGCAAATCGATTATAGCGCCAATCGAGTTGTGGTCGAATAATGAACTACTTGAATCGAAAAATGTTATGTATTTAAACTGTTAATATTGTAAGTGCTGTATTTAATTACTTTAAAACTTTCGCGTTGCATGATTAATGCACACTAAAACGGGAATTACTGCGATTAAAATAGGTACATAATTATTTTACCTTTGACCACGGTCGGTGTAACGCAATCAAAACGTCATGTAAATAAAAGGTAATATTACCTATTGATTATCGCGTTAATTCCCGTTTTAGAGCTGTATTTATCATTTTTAATAATTATAATTGGATACAATTTATAAGATTATGCACAAAGTTTGCAACATGTCTCGTACAAGGAATCGATTTTGAACTAAATTGCTGATTTCATCGTTCATCATTTCAGCCATAGAACTGCTGACACAACAACAACCTTCTCTGATGACTTCCAGATTGGCTGGTTTGAAGCGGCTTGCATCCAGCGGCTTTCTGCAACCTTTAACCAGGTCATCTGACCACCTTGTGGGTGAACATCCTACGCTACGCATGCCAGTACGGACCCACCATTTTAGAACCTTTCTGCCACATATGAGACGGGCCGTCAGTTCTTCGTGCTATGTGCCCCGCCCACTGCCACCTAAACTTGCCAATCCTTCGAGCTATATCAGCGATTTTGTTGTTTATGAATCTCTTCGTTTCTGATTCGATCTCGTAAAGAAACACCGAGCATAGCCGTTTCTATACCACTAAAATTTAAAAAACTGGTGGTTTAAAACGGATTACAACCAATATAAATCTTCCTATGCCCTATCCAAAAAAGTGTTATCTAAATTCCTTTTAAGATTTTTGTCGCTCCGATAAAAAATATTTATGAACCCTTTTTTCTGAATTCGGTAAAAAAAGTTAAAATTGCACCTAAATAGTCATCTATTTAAACACTCTTATTTTTCATAGACTACGCACAAACATTACCAATTAAACAAGCTAAGACCTAGAAAGACATGTTAGTGTTTCCATGCAAACTGCACAGTGCGCACTCAACGTAATTTTAACAATTCACAACAGTTCATTGCTTCGGTGGAAGATCATAAACACACACTCTTCCTTTCAAAGACGCTCCATCAATCACGCGAACTAAGACCTAGAAAGCCAAGAGTGTCGCGGCGCGCCCTCAGCGCAATTTATGCACATAGATCAACGCGAGGGCACTCGCCACTCCGGAGCACAACACCTCACTGTGCCGTGATAATAACGAGGATCTATTTTTCCACGAGAAATATTGTGTTGAGAATATATCAAGTACGAAGCAAATAGTAAAGGCGTACAAATACGGCATTTTTTGCATTTCAGATTGAAAGGAAGCTTTTAGGTAATTTTAACCCTTAATTATATTGAATAAAAATACAAAATACTTTATTTGCCATTAAATAGGGTCTGTAAAAAATGCAGATCTTACAAATATGTCAATGATAAATAATAAAATAAATAAATAAAAATTGGACAACATCACACACATTGCTCTGATTCTATGGTAAGTAGCCAAAGCATTGGGTTACAGAAATCAGAAACAACGGTACCACAACACCCAGACCCGAGACAATATAAAAAAATATTTTTCTACATTGACCGACATGGAATCGAACCCGGGACCTCAGAGATAGCGACACCAAGTACGGTATGCTCGCCTCTGGGCTACGGAGGTCATCGGTAAAGATCCTTAAGCCTGTTTACTATTTCCATATAAAGCATGCAATTTACACAAAATAAATTAAATTAAAATTAAATTATAGAATTCAAATAAAAAATGGAATTAAAATTAACTTTGAAATTCAAAATGAATTGTAAAAATTGATTCTTGATGTCATTCTACATTCATTACCTATTACAAATTAGTCTTACGGAGGTCTGATAGCAACCGATCCAAATGACCAGGAGACGTATTTTTGAATCATGCGAATTCCAATCCGAATACGAAATAGCAAGAATTGCATGCGAATTCCTAAAATCGCTATTTTTGAAAATTCATTCCGTGAATTCTGCAACGAGTGGTCCCACCAACTCGTTTTTCGTTTTCTACTAGTAGAAAGTACGGAAGTATGACATTGACAAGTAAACATATGTTTGACAGAAATTTGACATAATAACTTTTTATTTACGTTTCGTTTGAGGCGATCCACTACCGGTTTTTAAAATCAATAAGTTTTTGCATTCCATTTTATAATATTTTCTGCGTAAAACGAAAATAGTTACAAGATTTCAATTTAATAGCAACACTTATTTCGAGAGATTCAAAAATGCGTAAAATTGTGAGCAATAGAAATGAAATTCATACACGAATTGTTTTCGTGTTCGAATTTGAGATTCATTTCTAATGCTTCAAAAATACGTCTCCTGACTTATCACATCTAGAATCATGGCCAACGTACTCAACTATAAACAGAACAAAACGGTAAGAAGATGAATGTTTTTTTTTAAATCAACAGCCATATTAGTTGTAATGATATTTTTTGCAAAGAATACAAAATAATTAATACTAAAATCACTTGCTTTATCAAACCACGTTGATATCATGTTAAAACCAAATAAAGTTAAGTCAATAGCAGTGAAAATACCAAAAAGTCCGTGGATCAAACGAGGCGACCATGTAATGCATCACAATGTTGCGCCCCCCTGACTACAAACTACACAACACTTATACGATCTCTCAGCACTTATACGAAGGCATAGAATAACAGATAAAAGTACAGAAGACCCGCTTTCATACAACGTTTAGATGAAAAAAAAGACTTAAATAAAGCCTATTTCTGCAAATAGGCCTAAAAACTCAACACGTTCCAATTTTTTTTTTCTTTACACTGCTTTGAAACAATGCCGTGAGCCAACGGCTTCTTTTTATCTGATTTACAAAAGCTCACCCGCCTAATTTTGGACAGGATATTGAGGTTTTTATGCTATATCTATTTAGTTTAGTTTTATTTAGTTAGTTTAGTAGGCACGCCCCTTAAAGGACAGCCTGTGTACCTTTTTTTCACCAGGAAATTCATTCTTAGACAATGTAATTAGAACAGTGGCATACCTTCAGGTGAGTAATTTTACTCACACAAAAACATAGATATAACTTGATAGTTTTCAGTTTTAGCCTGAAAAATATATCTCTTTTGAAAGAGTTCTTATAAAAAAGTGAATAAAATTATTTAGTCCCATTTAACAAAGTAGAAGTTGATTGAATACCTAAAAAGGGCAACACCGACGCAACGCAACCCTTTTCTTGGTCGACAAAACCCAATATACCGTGTAATCCGCAATTGATTGATGGACTCGTCGATTTAGTATTCCTTGTTACAATATATTTTACGATATTCAGTTAAATATAAAAGTGAGTATCTACTCTCAAATGGTATACCCAGAGCACATGGAGCACGATTTGTTCGACAAAAGTTTCCGCCAATTTTTCATCTGTATCTGTACTGTTTTTGTATGGGCGAGCGTTGACAGTTGTCATTTCATACTAAAAGTAAGTGAAAAATCACTTACTAGTTTCGGAGAAAGATGGCTCGTATTGCTGCTCTATAGGGTATGTACTCGATGCCAGAGCACTACAAGAAAGATGTTTTAACTATGGGCGTCAAAAAAGATATTTTGATATACATTAAGTTAATTCTTTAACCAGTCAGGCCTCGGTAACGAGACAGAAGGATACAATTTATTGTTACTTGGCCACCTGTTGGTATTGAACTTGACAGATTAATATTTTATAGCCGTGTTTTATGTAGATAATCTCGCTCATTAGTCTAAAAATCTAAAACAAAAGAACTTAGAAAACAAATATTGTCCCTCCAATAAATTAAATATAATATCATCTAGTGTCAGGTATTAATTTAGTTGATTAACTTAATCCCGAATCTAATGAACTCTATTAACACAGGACCGTAGTTTGGCACTAAGGAGGAGGTTCATGATTATGAATCCTTAGTATATTTCGTAACCTAACTAAGTATGAGTAGTTTAATCACACAACTAAACAGTTTTATATTTAAATTTTGATTTGAAATTGCCTATTTGCGACCCATGCTGTCAAAATATGAATCAAAAATATCAAGTTCAATATTTTGTCTCTTTTCTAAACAGGTTTGTGTTAGGTTAATAAGATAAATGTTTGCAGAAACAATTGAAATTAGATAAACTCAATCTCAGAGACGTCTATGCCACTGTAGCGACAGCAGCCATAGACAAAACATCAAGATTAGTTACCCTGTTTTTATCGGACTACCCGTGGTACATAAAATGCTCTGTTAATAACTTAATCTTCTGTTTGTGAATAACAGGGATTAGTGAAATTGGGTCTATTTTAGTCGATCGATAGTATAACGAAAAATATCGATAGTCTATAGTAAGAATTCAAATCAATACAATTATTGCATCATATAATGTTACAAGATGTTAAAAATAAGTACATTAAATAGATCAGTATAGACCCGTATATACCATTATTACACAATGGGGAATATGCATGCTTTTTTATTTGGTCCTAAAATAAATACTTAACGAATTTTTTCTTTAACTTTAAGAATTTTCAATTTTCAATTGATAAATACAAATATATTACGGTTAAATATTACTATATTACGGTTATTTTTTACCTAAAATCAATTTTGTTTTCACTATTAGCACTATAATTTCATATATTTTCTTATAAATATAGTAAAAACAATATATTTTTTCATGCATATTCCCTTTTGATAAGTTATATCGATCGATATTATTGTAGTCCGTCTATAGTAAAGTATCGTTTTAGCTTTCGATACTATAGATTGAATCAATTGATAATGGACAAAACGACGATGTGTCTCTTGTGTGTGCTGTGCTGATTCAGCACCTTAACTAAAAAACTACCTAAAACAAAAGGTTAAATAAACAAAATAGATGGTTCGGCAATACCATCTTTTTAGTTATTATTTCGCGAGTTATTTTACACAGTTTTTTGAAAAACCTTTTTATTCATTCAAATTTCACCAGTACTTTTACTAGGGTCTACAAGTCACTCGATTTTCATTCGTTACCTACTCCAAATTTAAAATATGACTTGATGAACTCCAAATACGTTTTAACAAAATTCGTTTTTCGCAAAACTTGTTTCCAAATGTTTGCCTAAACAATTGCAATTAGAGTTCGATCGTCTCGTACCATCAGCAAAATAAGCAATCAGAGCGCGAGGAGCTGAATTTTTGCCCCCACTTATTCATAGCATTACTTATGCATGCAGCAGAGAAAATATTACAAGATTTTAATGAAAGAAATATTAATTTTAAGGTAAGTTTTCTTTGCGGGGACTAAATTAAGTTGGTTGAGGATTCGCTCTGAAATATGCAGGGGTTAGTGCGAACGGTTATGTTGGCACACCGTTTCATGAAATTACTGAATGTTTTGGTTTTCATGTTGGCAAAATGAGCTTAAAATGTTTGCAAAATAGACATTTCCTTTTAAAAAACTATAAAGATCGTCGCATTGGTGACAAATAATCATAATCCTAAAAGTTATGAATTAGAATGTTAGTTTTATGAAGACTAAATCCAAACTTATAGTCTGTTTCCCAGAAGCGTCCGTATAATTTTGAATTTTCATCACTAGGTAATTATTTAAAGCAATGGATTCCAAATTACGATGATTTTTAATGCAAAGTTTACAAATTTTTTAATAATGTAATGTAATTAATTATAAATGCTTTGGATGTTAACAATTGTAACAAAAAAATCAAAGCTCGTTTATATGCAGATAAGCTCTTTTACCCTATAATAAGCCCTTTTATTGAGTGTTCAGGCCACTAAACTGCACTTGTATGGTAATTTTAATTTTAAACTGAATGATCTTTGAAAAAGTGATAAGTGCTGATAAGCCTTCATCATCATCATAATTTTCATAATCTTTAGAAGCCCATTGCTGGGCATAGATCTGTCGCTTCAGCTTTGCAATTCGAAGAGTTACGTGTCGGTGACACACGGTTTGGTTCTTTTAACTGCTATGTCTTTCATGTGATTAAGATAAACAAACTGTAGGTATATGTAACACGGTCTCATTATAACGTAGCCATACAACATTCACAGCCCCGAAATGAGGGGCACATTATAACCTTCATTATGAAAATGTACAAACGTTTAAGTACCGAATAAAAATGCGTAATTTCAAAATACGCAAAGTAATACATCATTATACATTTGAGGCATGGTAATGCGCAGAGACACAGTCAGGCGCTTTATTCAAATGCGCGTCGGGAACAGTCGAGGCGTAAAAAATATGAATATGATTTCCTCACGCACTTAGAGAAGTTTCGCGCCAAATGAAGCATATTTCGGGCCATAACACTCGCATTATTCAAAAAAGTCGACAACGTTCCCTGTGGAAGACACGACACAATATGTTGCAACTTAATTTTGTTGACAACAATATCTGACGTCAATCTTGATGCAGTAAATAAGCCATTTGCAGTAATCTAAAACCCAGTAAAGGAATATTGCTTGTTTCTTCTTCCTAGCACTTGTCTAGGACAAGGACCACTTATCGTGTCTAAATGTACTTTATGTACTTACTTTATTTCAGTATTCATCTATCTAAACAGACAGAATATCAAGTTATGCATACTTCATCTACAAAACACACAAATTTGAATCGGATTTTACAGCAGCCATAACAGTTAAGAAGAACCTTTAAAAATAAGTACACTCCGTAATCACAATAGACAGACAGACAGGTTATTGAAACAGTGTTGATTTTCTACAAGCGCATAAACTTTGCATCAAATCGTCCCGCGAGTGGATGGCTTTATTCAAAGTAAGTATTAAAAACACTTGGAGGGAGCGTCTCAAGTTTTTACGTACATTTTGGCGGCAAATGAACTGAAACTGTTTCCCGCAGATGCTGAAGATACTTTTTTATTCTGTAAAATATTGGGTTCTTGTAAAATTGTTTTATGCCTTGAAATATCTTACTACAAGTATTGGTGGCTCGTTCGGTAAAAGAAGAAAATCATTTTGTGCTATCGTTTGAAACTAGGTTTTTTCTTTCTTTAGCATCACTCACGAGCAAGTAACAATTTTATGTCTGGTGACTTTTTTCAATAGGTTTTGAGGGTGATTCTGCTGATTTAAGTGTTTTTTTTATATATTTTTAGTGCTTCCTCATATTTTTAATTTATATGGCCAAGTGTTTTTTTTAAATTTCAATGTTGGTTGGTAAAGAAAGTTATAGTTTATATTTTGACCTCTTATAGCTTCTTTAAATTTCACACAAAAATCCCGGTAAAAAGACTGGTCCCAGTCGAAGTGGTCTAACGAAAAATCGTTGATACACCGAAGATAACGTACCTGTCTAAATAGTAATTATTTCAACAGAACTTTTATTGCCATATAAACCAGCAAACTGCTTCAGCTCCGCACGGGTGTTGTGTCAACTTGATATTCTCTATGTAGCACCCAGATAAAACCGTTTATTTTTTGAAGGATCAATACTTACCTATCTGAAGTAACATGGCGATCAGCATAAACAAAAACACTGCTCCCAGAGCCGTATTAATTTGAATAAATTCCCGGCGTTTTCATCAGCGGATCCATCATTCCCGCGCCACGGTCTGCATTTAGTGAGAACTGATTTATTTTGTTTATTATTCAAATCGCTGACAAGTAGCCTAGAAGTTACAAGACTTAGTGATCTCTTACAAAACGCGTCTATTCACTAAATAGTTACAAATATAAAAATATATTTTTTAATATAGACAACACTCAGGTCGCCGGTTTTGATATTTTTTGAAATTGTTCGGATAATTGATTGACTATATTCATCATCTTCATTATCATCATTTCAGCCATAGCATGTCCATGTAACTTTGTTTGCGTTGTTTTTTAGTTTTAGTTTACCAATAAAGGGTTTTCTGCGCAACTTTCTAAATTTTTTCCCGTAAGAACCTTCTACAAATTAGTTTTAGAAAACCAAAAAAATATATAGATAAGTCGTTAAAGTCGTTCTTAAGTTATAGCGTGACCAAGGGAAATAGGGCTTTATTTGTATAATTATAATAATAATAGATAGATATAGGTATGTATGTGTTGGTAGGCATGTTGAGTCTGTTGATTTCTGCATAACAAGTTACTAAAATCGTCTTTAAAACGTTTGTGTTTGTTATTTTGATATTGTACTGAACATAATTTGAACCAAATCACCATTATTACTGTATGGATTTATGAATCATCACTACTGCTATTCAGATATTAACTTTACATGTATAAATCACTGTTCATTGATCATAAATCTGATTTGACGACCTTTGAACGCCAAGGGTCGTGTTCGATTCCTAGTCGGGTTCTAAATATTTTAGGTGTGTTCGGAAAAGCAATTAGTAAAAAATATTTATATTGTTATTTTATCCTAATTTTAATTCATTATATTATTATTTATGTTATTATTTATGTTATATGTACCCATTACACTCTATAAAATCACTCAAAATAAAAACAGCCACAATTTAGTCGAAGCTGGTGGAGCATGCACAGATGTGGAAACCTTCGTAATTACCTCCATCTACGTCGGTGTTTCCAGTTGATTTATCCACAATATTTTCCTGGACCATCCATCATGCCGATACATAAGGGCGGAACACTCCCTTATCGGAAGATAATCATATACAGTGCCTTAGTATTTTTTCTGTAATGCGGTGAAAGATACCGCGAGGTGTAGGTAGGCATCTGCCTACCTACAATATTTCGGGATTCTATTCCTTCGCTTAGATAAGAATAGAATCCCGAAATATTGTATTCTGACCCTTATTCTTATAACTATCCCTGCCCTTAGCAAACCGCTATAGTAATTAAAAAATAATTTTGTAATCAAAGAAGTTCATCTTTTAAATAATGACATAGTTGACAAGATAGAAAAAGCACTTTCACTAGAGCAAAATTGCAATTAGTAAAAAAATCTGTTCGGTAAAAATTATACAGTTTGTATCCAGTAACCAAGAGAAGATTTCTTTTTCTACAAAACCACTTTATGCAACTTCATACTTAATTTATCAGACAAATAATAGGAAATTGCATTCTTCAAAGAAGACTGGAGAATCGTTTTCTGGTAAAAAAAAATCGTTTACTGGTACCTCGGAATACAAGGATGTCATTCCTATAGAACATGACATTTGGTGAGAATCACATGATGACAGCTGTTTATTTATTTAGGTATTAATATTACCAGTTCAATTTACTTCGTACAAACACCATTTACATTGGTTCTACATAAAGCACTTGTAATGCAACTACACATGTGCATGTTAATGCCACAATTAAACGAAATCAATTAATCTGACAATACCATTTCGTTATCTTCATCTACAGAAGCTGCATTAACAACATCAATAGATTCGGTAGGACCATCTGATATTACAGAATTACCGAAGAAACACACAGAATTATCAGGTGAGAATACTAAATATTACGTTCATTACCACTAACATAGGTTGTTGACGGTGCGCAGTATTTAAACAATATTGTTGACTTAAGTAGATTAAATGCCAGTCAAGATACAGATAACAGTTGATAGACTATAAGCACGATTAGCTGATCCTTAGGAATAGAAAATATAATCAACACAATTTTAGCACATAGCCGGTACTTAGTGTTTGTTTGGCATCATCTGAAAATGTCTGTGAAAGGACCAACGGCAATAGCGTGGACGTTTCTCTAAGTGGAGATTGGATGAAGAACGGGACTTATGGCGAGGCTTGGGAGTTCAACAGCTTGTTATGTCCAGTAATGGACGATAATATCCTGATTGATTGATTGATTCATAGTTATCTGAATGTAGAGCGGTCCTTCTGCACCATGCTGAATGCTATAGTATAAACAAAGACGTCCTTTATTTCCTCTAATTCGGCCCCCTCTCGCATACATTAGGCGGCATTTGTTTTTGCTACATTAACATTTTTATGGCTAGACGAGAGGAATCACTTACTCCGATGGTAAATTAAATTTACCGTTCTGTTAACGGACTGTTTTTCCTTTTCAGGGTTTGTGTTCAACTACATTTGAACGACTGATTAATTCCATCATTGTGGTAATGACTTGATTTAAAGGTCCAACTTTGAAATCAAACCACAATGACATTATACATACCCAACAAATATACAACGTGTAACATAATTTAGTATATGGCTGTGCCCGTGATTTTAAACTTGAAATATAAACATGCGACGAATCATAAAAAAATTTTTTGGCCTTTCATGCAAACTGTCGATCGATTAATCTATCTAGTATGAAAAATATTTATTAAAATATAGCTGAAATTCTTGTCGTCTATTTACATTTAACGAATCCAAAAGTATATTACTAAAACACAAAGATAGTTATTTGTTTTAAGTTGCCATTGACAGTTCTGACGTCAACAAGTTCTGCTATGCGAAGTACTTTAGAGTTGAAAGTTTGAAATCATAAAGTGCTGGTAAATATTTAAACACACCTCAGCGTCCAAAATGATTTTACACAGATTATAATAAATTGTGCAAAAACATCTGTCGCAAAGAGCTAAGCTGAGTGCCTCAGAGCGCACCACAAAGGATTCGCTCGCATGCATAAACAGCCTCCAAAATGTCCACGAAATTAAGTTTCGAAACCATTTAAGTCCGACCAAAAATCACGTTACAAAGTTGGGTCCCAGAATCTTCACGCATACATTAAAGGAGGTGCGAGACTAAAACAAAATCATTATTCAAATCCCTGAATAATGTTTTCAGGAATCGGGACAGAGTTCGGTGCGTCGTTTTTGAATTTTAATACGGACTAACAAGTTTTCAGTCAAAGGAGATCGGCAGAACTCACGGCGGTCTGCTAGCGAGCGAGGCGGACGGAATGGAATGCGCAAGCATCGATGCTTTTTATCCATGCATCCATGCAAGAAAAAGGCAACTGTAGAAATTTTATTTTATATACAAATTATTTCGTTTAATAATTGATAAGTTTGCTTATATCACTATTTAATATTATTATAAATTATTATGAAGCTGCCACTATCGCATTAGGTTATTTTCCTGTAATGGTAGTTGTATGTATGATATCAAATAAATGAATTAAAATGAATGAAAAATACCCTCAACTCAAAAAATATAGACCGTAAAAAAGTCAACCCATTAAAATGTATTTACACATGTCTAATGTGTCATACATTTCAGATTATCTATTCCTTGGAGTATATTTTATAAATGAAAGGGACATAGTTTTTATTAGAGTGAGATTGCTCAAAACAAGCACATGTGACTTGAAGGCCTTCAGGTTTCTAATGTATTGCTGCAGAAATCATATGCAACTATAATCCCACGAGGCCGTGCAATTACAAGAACAGTTGGTTTGTAGTTTTGTTTTCGGTTTCAGGCGTCAAAACGAGATGTTGTTGCCATTTTGCTGCATAGCTCATTCCGCCCTGCCTCGATGGACTGACGACATAAAATCGGTGGTTGTGTTGGCTCGGCTTAGGACAGGTCTATTTCCAGCAGTAAACAACGATAAGCCAATTTATGAATTGATCGATTGATATGATTGATTGATTTTTTTGATCAATTGATGAAAAACACAAGTTATTAAAATACACACTAACACGTTATTTTTAACACGAAAATATAATGGGTGTTGAAAAAATAAATCTAATTCAATAAATATCCGAGGAAAATTCTAAAACGTCCGCACTATTGTTTAGTGAGCCAGCGTCGCGCGGTCCGATCAAAGCGACGCTGATCAAAGGACGTCGCCGAGTGGCCGGCCAGGGTAATTAGACACCTTGGCCTCCAGGGACTAGATGTGATTTGTCTGAGGAGGCCGCACAACTTTATTTTAAACATATCTTCTCGCTAGACTATCGAATGTTCGAAGAAGTTGAGAAGCCGGGTAGAGTAATTGGATGCCTTGGTCTTCTGTCCACGTATACTAAGTATAATTAAGCTGATAAAACCTCATTATATAAGCGGTTTACTTACACCTACATAATTAAGAAGGACATTACAAGTTCAAACTTCAAGGTAAACTTGGTCTCCGAGGAAAATACAGTTTTTATTTGACGTTAGCAGTAGGTAAAAATACTTGCAACTAGCTGTGTCTGGAACTTCGCTCGAGCGCTTCGCCCTTAGCTAGAGGATTAGAAGAATAGTAGCTGCATCTATTCTTAGGATTCAAGCAATCTCCGTAACATATTTCATGAAAACCAGTCTGTGATTTGGCCATGACAGCAGACACACCGAGTTAAATTCAATTATTAATATTAGTAAGTAATGATCTAAAGTTACTGCAAGTATTATGTAACTACTCAGTCATGCTTTTTTGACTAACCAGCGCACACACTGTGTAACTTCGTGATCAAAGTTAATAAAGGGCTTCAACGTATACATCTGACTGCATTCCAGTCGGTTTCTGATGCAGTTAATTTGCAGTGTCTGCCTCAATTGACTCAGACAAAGAAACCGATACAGGCATACTCGTATTGGTAACTTTCCTTAACGATTTTTGAAAGATGGCAGTGCCTTTCTTCATTTTTCAGCACAAGTCATAATTGCACTCGCAAGTCATTGTTTGTGAATGAGAGAAACACACGATAGCTTAAGCGGGATAAAACATATCTGCGCCATGTTATTGCGTCTAACGACGTGAGACGTTATCCCGGCCAATCGCCTCAGATCACCGGTCAGTCGGTCATTACTGCCCTCTGCTCTATGAAATATTTATGACGACTCCCATAATAACGCGGGCGACGATATCATTATACTTTGTGATGGGGGAGACGGGCGGGGCGGAATTTCTGAACGCTCCTTACCATTGCAAAGTCGCAATCGTGGACGCTCAGCGCGCACCAAATATGCCCTGGAAAACTTTAAAAGATTTCCAGGTAAATGCAAATCGCACGATTTCAAACTCCATTTCGTGTTTCGAGGCGATTTCGCCGGCTTACAACATGGGTAGTTGGTGTTGCATTTGAAGTGTTCGATGTCCGAGCGGCATCGGTAGATCGGACAGGCTGTGCGCAGCCGCGGCACCCCGGATCGCCCATATTAACTTGTTAATTAGGTCCATAATACGACTTGCAGATGAGCTACAGAGTTGTGAAGTTGAATACATAAAAAGCCCTTTTTCAGCGATCGCATGCATTGTCGGCGGCGTATGCGGCGCTAGCGGCCGCCGCCGGGGAGGCGAGCCTATATTGTATTTCGTACGTCCCACCAGCCACCAGAAGTTTGCCTGTTCATAAATAAACGCGAACGGTATTCAACAGCCCTTGGTGCTGTATGCATAACGAATTTGAAGGAGGCAAACTTGGAGGCTCTGCTGACTGGGATGGAGTATAAAATTCAGTAACAACATGGTGGAGGTTTTCATTCGACGGCCCGCTGTCGCCGAAGGCATAGCTCCGTTATCGTAATTAGTGACATGTGAGTTAATTAGTGTGTGGCTGGTCAGTGTTATTTGCTCTATGTTGGTAACGACTTTTTTGTACCAGACACTAGTGTTGCAGGAGTTCGCGAAGTGTCTTAAACGAGTGGATATTTATGCAAATGAGTTTTAAATTCGTGCAAGTCGAGAGGAAAATGCAGTTTTGTTGCGATGCTTTGTGCAATGGAGCGTTGGCGGGAAGATCGGGCGCCATCTTGGGGATGCTGTCAGCGCGTGTGAGCGCCGCGACGGCCGCTAGGGCGGCGTGCGTGTCGCGGTAATATGGCGTCACAATATTATGGCGGCTACAACTGCGCGCTTTGAATATTTTTGCATGGGATCTGCGATTTAAAGGTAACATTGTGGGTGTGGAATTCAATTTGCTCAGCTGCTGATTTGATGTGTTTATTTCAGAATTGGTTTCACACAAATTTGTTTTTTTTTACTAAGTGCCTATTTATATGAACTTTCGGGATTTATGGTACATTATGGTAGTTTTACGGGCATGCTTTGAATCAATTAGTCATGTTGACTAGACGAACAAAACTGAAAAATAATTGAGATTACTGCAAATTGGAGAAAAAAACTTGAAAGTTGGATGAGTCAAGTTAGAAGTTTTAGGAAACTTTTTGTACTTATTATATATCATAAGTTTAGGTACCACTGACACTTTAATATGTAGTTGAACTATTAATATAGGTATATTATTTATTTATATTATTATTTTCTATATGTTAGCGGCCCAGGAGCCGCTCGCTGTGACGTTCTCATCATCATCACTTTAGCGACAGGACGTCCACTGCTGAACATAGACCTCGTCCAATGTCATCCAGGTTGACCAGATTATCCGGTTGAAAACGGCCTGCACCCAGGGGCTTCCTGCAACCTTTACTAGGTCGTCAGTCCACCTTGTGGGTGGACGTCTTACGCTGCGCTTGCCGGTACGTGGATCGGTGTGACGTTCTATGGGGACTTATGTCTAGCAGAGGACTTTTACAGGCTGATGATGATGAGGATGATCATCATCATCATCAGTTTAAAATCCTTCAAACGCCTTACTTAGAATCATTTCTAAGTAAGGCGTTTGAAGGATTTTAAACTTCATTAACTATTACAAACATAGAGTTAAAAAATTCAACCCGATAAAAATAAAACTATCTACGTCTGTCGAAACGTAAATGAAAGTTTCATCAATCTATGATTTGAAAAAGTTACGGTTCACATAATTTTACACTTAATATTTCATTTTACAACAACGTACGGGTTATTCGATAATTTGCTAGAACAACAATGCTACTTTACATTAAAACATATTTTGTATTACACTTAAATTTTAGAAGAATGCAATTTTTATACCAAAATAGGGACGACACTTTATAATATATACTTTTTTAAGTTAATCGTCTTTTAACGACTGGTGGTCAAACTCTACCGATACCATTTTACCTAAGCCACACTGTCAAACGTAGAAGATGTAAAATGACGAACTGATATACGTAGTAGCGCGGTGATTTCTTGAACGTAAGAGGTTTCGGGTTCGATTCTTGATTCGGGTAATTTTTGCTAAATTATCTGGGTATGCTAAAAGACGCCCCTGCTCAGATTTATTATATGGAACTATGTAACACGTGTATGTTAATTCAACTCCAAGTGAATGACAAGTTGTTGTTGTTTTAAGACGTTTGTGCAAGTAGCAATACTCAATAAATAAATAAATATAAATGATTAGCTAAAACACTTGTGTAATAGGAATAAGAAACAACGGCGATACCACAACACCCAGACCCGACACAACATAGAAAAGTTCGTTGTCTACATTGACTCGACCGAGAATCGAACCCGGGATGTCAGAGAAGGCAACGTCAAGTGCAGCGCACTCGCTTCTCGGCTTCGGAGGTTATAAATAAATTACTAATACGAATATTATCCGCACTACTTACATTCGCAACGCAAAACTACTCGAAAACATTTCAGACTCGAATACGGTTAAGCCCGCGGATTTTTGCGCACCTCTCGACGTGACATTAGGGCGCGAGCACTCGCGATGACATGTCATTTTCCGCGCTGGTGCATGCCATTCGGAATTTGGATATGTCACATGCAGGATGGCGCCAGTAGGGTTGTCACGCGACACTATGATATGTAGGGTTCTAGCTTTGCGGGGAAAAAACTACGACAATGCAACGAGATAATTTAGAGAGGCATTGTTCCGCCTTGAGCGTTAGGGTTTGATTCCTGGTTGGGTCGATTTAAGGGTCCCGGATTCGATTTCTAGTCGAATCGATAGTGAAACAAACTTCTCTTAATTAAAACCAATAAAAACCAATAAAACCAATTTATTTCTGTAAATAGGCCTAAATTAAGCTCTTTTACACGTCCCAATATATTTTTTTACCCTACCACTGCTTCGGGACAATATTGTGGGCTAGTGCCGAGAAGAAGCAGCGCAAGAAACTCGGTCACTATTGTCAGCCTCTTTTTAAATAGTGTGTTTACATTACAAGATAAAATGAACCTGTGCGAGCACGGCAGTATTTAATTCCATACATTTTTATCATTTAAATAGTCATTTACAGTGTAATAACCTTTTTTCATTAAAATCATCTTGACATGCGATTTAAATTCATACATAGGCAGTTCAGCAATGGACTGTGGTAATTTGTTAAAAAAGCGAATACATTTTCCCATAAACGAATTACCCACTTTATGCAGTCTGAAATTTGGAACGGCAAGTTTATCTTTATTCCGGGTATTAATATTATGCATGTCACTCTTTTTAGGAAATAGATGCAGGTTTTTGCGAATATACATGATATTTTCATAAATGAATTGAGAAGCCACTGTTAGTATATTAATTTCCTTGAACAGTTCCTTCAACGAGTCTCGGGGTCTGAGGTCGTAAATTGCCCGTACAGCTCTCTTTTGTAGCACAAAAATAGATTCAATATCTGCTGCTGAGCCCCATAATAATATTTCATATGACATTATACTGTGAAAATAGCTAAAGTACACCAATCTTGCCGTTCCAACATCAGTCAATTGTCTTATCTTTCTCACGGCATAAGCAGCTGAACTAAGTCTTCCCGATAGAGTCTCAATATGAGCACCCCATTGCAAACGGGAATCTAAAGTGATTCCTAAAAAGGTAGTGGAACTAGATGTATCTAGCAGTTCATCTTTTACAGTTTTATGTGTTGGGACCAGTTTTACGTTCGGCATGGTGAATTTAATACATTTTGTTTTATTTGCATTAAGCATAAGATTATTGGTAGTGAACCAATGCAATACTTGCGAGAGAGCAGTATTTACATCGTCAAATAAATCTTTACCTCTCTTGATTTTAAAAATCAATGAAGTATCATCCGCAAATAACACTGTCTCGCAGAGGTCCTTTGTAAAAGACGGAAGGTCGTTAATGTAAATTAGAAACAGTAGGGGTCCTAATATTGATCCCTGCGGCACACCCATAGTAAGAGGCGACCCAGAGGACTCAGTTCCATTTATACATACTTTTTGTGTTCTGCCTGTGAGATAAGAGTTTACTAAATCTAAGGCATCATTTGAAACACCATAGTGCCTAAGTTTTTTTAGTAAAGTTTGGTGGTCCACACAATCAAAAGCTTTAGAAAGATCACAAAAAACTCCCAAAGCATCCTGCCTACTCTCCCAAGCATCAAACACGTGTTTTAAGAGTGCAACTCCAGCATCAGTAGTATTTCTACCTTTCGTGAAGCCATATTGATTATCATGTAAAAGTTTATTCAGGGCAAAGTGAGATAACAGTTGACTAAAAATTAGTTTTTCAAAGACTTTACTAAGTACTGGTAATATTGAAATTGTAATTAGGTTTGCTGGGAGACGTTCTCGGCAAAATAAAATAGTTGTCAAATACCCGAAACACAATGACGTCAATTCCGAACTTCGTCTTGACTATGACAATTGGCGCATATTCGTTTATAATTTAAAACGTCCATGATTTAATTTTTAGTAGTTTTTGCACATGTATAAATAAATATATACTTGACAACATCACATAAATTTATCTAATCCTAAGGTATGTAGCTAAAGCAATTGTGTTAAAGAAATCAGAAAAAACGACGGTATCACAACCCCACCCCCCCCCCCCTCCTAGACCCGTAGAAACCGAAAATATAGAAAAGTTCATTATGTACATTGTCCCAACCAAGTATCGAACCCGAAACCTCCGAGAGTGGAGAACGTGGATTGAAATTATGACAAATTTGTTAAAGCATTTCCTAAAAATAATTTCAACAAAGTGCCAACCCTAAATTCAGACGTTAACACACTACGCAATCTAACACCCATCTGAACCTTATCACCAACAGGCAAAGCTCATTTCGGAATGCAAATAGCTTCGGCGACCGTGTTAATGGTTGAACCTAGCTTGACACCAGGTCATGACGTGTGCTATCCAATCTCTAACGATTTCAACTGGATGAGTTTGTTGATGTGACTATGTATGTAGTGCCTGCCTCAGTAAACCTAGACTTATTTATGATATTAAATTTAAGAAGTGATGGTATACCTCACAACACTACTCACAACACAAAACACTAATTCACTCAATACATCACATAAACACACTAACTAAGAATGTAATGTTAATACTTTTGGAAGAGCGGTAACCTTACTACAGGTATTTTATACTTCAAAGGAAGGTTACCAAAATGTGTTATAAACGAAGTTTATTTATGTAATAAAACATTTTCATTTTCATTTTTTTTTCACCTCCAAATACTGGGCTCAAGCATCACCAGAAACTCTGGAGTTGGTGTGATGACTTAAATGATAGTCATTGATTGTCACGACTAATGTTGAGCATGAACCTTTTTGAAACATCCGTTTTTGTAATGTTTAATGTACAAGTTTTTTTTTTTGTTGAAAAACCCCTTTTTTCTCTCTCTAACGGACAGATAGGAGTTACCGGACGATATCCTAAAACCTTTTCCCGAGACTACTCAATCTTTGGTTGGGATTTATTTGCGATCAAGCTCCTGGCCAGAGTCTGATCAACTAAATGAATCGCTATTTTACCACACAGAGTTATTTTAACTTCTATTTAATTCAATTTATTTAAATTTCAACTTAAAGTCCGACACGTAGAGATTTGGACCTTGCAACCTGCACTAGTTAGTCTTGCATTTCTCGTCTGATCAGTCATCAAAAATCCAGGAGGTAGCAGATTCGAATACTGCAGAGGTTTGTCACAAGTCATGGATATTAAATAGTTTATTACATTTTTTTTAAATATTTTTATCCGTTCATCATATCGTATGGCATTTAGCTGCTTAATTTAAATGATTGTTAGTTGGCTAAAACCAGTCCTCAGCGGCTGGGTGAAAAGATTAAGTATTAATCTGTTATCTCGTCGCCATAATACAAGCTTTGCTTAATTTAGATAATTGGTGTGATTGTCAGTATATTTGTTATTGTTACTTTTATGAAGCATTATTTTATACAAAAATCGAAGTAATCAACGACAATCAAACAAAACCCTGTGATCAGATAAAACGCAAAGCATGAAAAAGTATACCGAAATGCATGAACCCTTTCTTTTCAGTTCAGCGATGATTAAAGACCGCTCTAATTTATGTGGTTCTAGCACGAAGCCTCAACAATGATTCCAATTAACAATAACAGCTGAACGCGATTATTTACATTTTCTCATTACTCGCAGTGGAAAAGTGGATCGATTGGAGTTGGAATGGGACACTTTACCGTCTTGAAGAATTTGACACTATTGAAACGAAACTCAAGAGTTGCGTGACCATTTCACTGTTATTATGTTATTAAATATTACTTAAACATACACGCATACTTCTGCAATTGTTAAAACTTTTTTTTTTATATTGGCAGAACCAATGT
Source organism: Anania hortulata (assembly GCA_963576865.1). Classification (NCBI taxonomy): domain Eukaryota; kingdom Metazoa; phylum Arthropoda; class Insecta; order Lepidoptera; family Crambidae; genus Anania; species Anania hortulata. The sequence continues at coordinate 22,117,832 of OY756392.1, read as the reverse complement.
GCCCCACCACAAAATTGCTGGCATTAAAACAGAAATTGAATTGAAAATCTTTTATTTTATTTTCTAAAAGTACGAAATATGTATTATGTCGCAGATTGGATGATCATCAACGATATCGTAGGCAGCTTATGTCATCAGGCCTCCGATTCAGGTCCGTTCGGTAACAAATTGTCGATTGGAAAACCACGTGATCCTATATAATTTAACATTAGTGTCACGTGATTTACCGGTTGTCAATTCATTGTCAAAGGGTTCTGTATCAAGGGCCTGATCAACTAAAAACCATTTCTAGGGTTCCTAAAAAAATTATCTTCATTGCTGTTCTTGATTTCCATTCGGAAAGAACAGTCTTTCTTGACGGAAATTGTCAATTTTTTCTTCTCTACAAGTCTGACCTCATGCCAATACCTGAATATTTGATTAAAATAATGATTTTTCGAAACGAAACAGAACATTGTTACTATCTCCACCATGTTTTCTACAATCTTCTTTCAAAGCCACAGACTAGAATCGAAGGTGCTCCAAACACTATCTCTGCAAATCCGTCGTTACTTTTACTAATTTTATACCTGCAATAACCTATAATTCAGAATAAATATTTCTGATTCTGATTCGTCCTAAACAATGTCAAACAAGCATCGATGGGACTGATAAATGGCGCCACACACCATGAGAAAATATATTCTCATCTCATCTTATTATATAAATATTTTTTTTATTAAAGACGGGTATTTGCAGCAAACAATTTAACAGGTACATGCTTTTCTTTCAATTATATTTCTTTAATTTGTATTAGACTAGCCAGTTAAATCTTGAGCGACCAGTATAAAAAAATCGGTATACCTATGTCTATAGATGCTGGAACTCGAACTCATGACCCAATAATTTAAGACGAGACTTTAACCACGGCTTCAGCGACTTGTATTTAAAACTATCTCCTAAATTAGGGTCGGCGGCTAGGACGGCTCGGCTACGACGACCTCCGTAGCCGAGAGACAAGCATACCAGGTTTGTCTGGTAAGTCAAGGTGGTATGGGTCGTCGATCCTTGGGTTCGGTTCCCGGTCAGTCAATGTAGAAAAATAACTTTTCTATATTGTCTCAGGTCTGGGTGTTGTGGTTTTGGCTACTTACCGTTAGATCTTTATTTAAAAAACTCTTGCAACACAATATACGCAGGTACTTATAATATCTTACAATCGCGCAGCTCGTTCAAAAGACACTATAATATTCTAGTTCATGTAGTAATGCTGTAAGTCTACGTGCGACATAAAACAATCAAACAACACCCGACAAAACACAGTTACAGTGACGTATAGACGCGATGATTATTATTAACGTTAACTGACTGTTAACTGTAAAACACACATTATTACCACTTATTTATTACCAAGGGAATGTGCCAAGACGGAGTGAGGTTCAATGCAATTCACAGGGTTTTTTGCCTTGATAGGTATTGTAGCTTACCTACATTTATTTTATAATTAATATGAAAGCAAATATATTTTCTTACTTATTGTTAAAGTATTTTATTAAATAGGTGAAAAATGTTTCTAGATCAACTTATTGTATTGTGTTCCACGACACCGCCACGTTTCACTTGACGAACAGAAAATAATGAATACAAGTAGTACTTATTCATAGTGAAGGAAGCTACTTTAGAATTAATGGTGTTCATGTTGTGAACCATGCCATAAACATGTCTACAACGATTTCTCCGTACCAACCTACTTCAGACCATAAAGCTAATTTCAAGTAAGTATGATTACGCTGTGTACGCCCTCCGGCAAGGTGGAGCAATGGATTACCATAACGCTACTATTGCTATCAGAAGATGGAAAAGAGTAGCCGAGGAACAGACTTAGTGGCGTGCAATGGGAAAGGTCCATTTCTAACAGTTGCAATGACGTGGGCTGATTATAATGTGATGATGTTTATTTCATAAAATCTCATAAGTTGTGCATTCTTTATTATTCTCACCTTTTGTACGAAGGTCAACCTTCATAGCCGAGACTACATTGTCACAGGTCTGGGTGTTGTGGTACAGTCGTTGTTTCTGATTTCTGTAACTCAAGTACTTTGCCTACTTACTATAGAACCAGAGCAATGTATGTGACGTTGTCCAATATATTTATATGTTGCTAAAAAAATGCGCCATAGATTACTGATTACAAAGAATATGTAGGCATAATCTAGAAACGACAGATTCAACGTGGATCATAATAGCATGGTAAAATGTAGTTTTGGAAAATACATTTAAACCGAAGGGATTAGTTATTTCATTATTTACGCACAATAATTAGTAACTCCATACATTAATTTACAAAAAGTGCCGTGTGGGGACGACCGTAAAGAATACACTTCCGCACCGCCAACAGGAGGCGTGTCGTAAGAGGTGACTAATTTCTGTAGCTCGAGACGGGCAGCAGCGTCTGCGTGCGAAATATTATAAAAAACTGTGCTCGCCAACCCGCCTGCCAAGCGTGGCGAGTATAGGCTAGTTTCCTGGGTCAAAAAGAGATTATTCTATTTAGTCCGTCAGTTAGATTTTTAAAAAAAATTGGACCCATATTTTGTATTTTTTCAATCAAACAAATAATTACGAAGATAAAGCGCATCAAAGTGAGCACGTGACGTCACGCCTTGCTGAAAAGTGTCGCAAGGCGTGACGTTAAGCAGAAGTTTAAGGCGCTATATCTTCATCATTTTTTGTTTGATTGAGAAAATAAAAAATACGTGTCCAATATTTTCTGTTAATCCAACTGACAGACCAATTATTTTTTTTAGGAAACTAGCCCATTGGCAATCCCCCCCGATGAAAGTCATTGGGCACAGGCCGTTTAGCAGTGGACGTCCATGGCTGTAATGATGGTAATGATTTACAAAAAATGCTCTATGTTACAGTGTACATCGTTATATTTCATAATTGATGTTTCGTTGTTACTACAAATACCTACATTTTCCTCTGACTTCTAGATTTAAGATATGAGCTAGTTGGCAGTGTCAAATGGTGCCGCACTGCGGCGAAGGCGGTTCCCAACGACAATAACATATTACAGCCATACCACGGCAATCAGCAAGCGTTGCTCCGACCACGGTAATGAGAAATATGATATATTGAACTGAAAATACCAGGGAAATGAGTTGGGAAACTTATTGTTACTTTTAAAGAAATCTGGCAGAAAGAAATGGAATGTTTTCTACTTCATGCTTTCGGATGTTATCAGCCTACGCTATTTATTTAAACAGCGCACGTCATCTACCGTCATTTTCGACTATTCTCTTTTCCGAACGGACCCAGCAACTGCGTACATACTTACATAATGGGCTAGTTTCCTAAAAACATCTAATTAGTCCGATCAGTTGGAATAACAGAAAACATTGGACACCTATTTTTTCTTTACTAAATCAAACAAAAAATTATGAAGATATAGCCCGTTAAAGTTCCGCATCCGCATAACGTCACGCCTTGCGACACTTTTTAGCAAGGCGTGACGTCACGTGCTCAGTTTGATGTGCTTTATCTTCCTCATATTTTCTTTGATTGACAAAAGACAAAATATGGGTCCAATATTTTTTGATAATCTAACTAACGGACTAAATAGAATAATATTATTTTGACCCGGGAAACTAGCCTGTTATCATCGCTTCACCTTAAACTTGATGCTTGATACGGCTACTGTTGCCTTATCGCTGTCTCCACACAAGAACTCGGCAGTCCCGTCGGTGTGTGTGTATTATACACACACTGAACTATACACAATATCCAGTGTGTAATAATGTGGCAAGCTCATTGCCAGTTCAGCTGCTTATTATTTAAGAATTAAGGGTGTTCTGTAAGAAAACTTGGCAAAAAAATCACACAACATAAAGAAATAAACAAATTGTTTCCACAATTACCTACACCAATCAAAATATCTATCCCCAAACTAAGCAAAGCTTGTAAACGGTGTCTAGATTACGAATAAACATACTTAAATACTTTTCATGAACAACCATGAATTAGGCACAAATGCTCGTGCTCATTACACAAACATTTGGCCCTTGCGAGATCCTATCCCGCAACCGCTGGCTTTGTATTCCGAAGCGCGCACCAGTACACCAGCCAGAGACGGTCGTCCTGGAGTAGTACAGTCATTTCAGTAGTGAAATTGTTGTGTTCTCTAATATTCACTTAACACCAAGACGATTCAATTTATTGTAGTAGTAGTAAGTATATTATATCGAATAACATAGGCAAGTTTGAAGGGAATGATTAAACAATTATATTACAAAACGTGAAATTGTCGCGCGATGGAATTTTTCTTCCTTTTAATAAAGATAGTATCGTCCAAATTCAGTTCTTGCAATTTTTCCACCAAGTTTATGAGATACCTATAAAATATATACATACATACCTATAAAATCTCACTCTGTATACTTCATGAGTAAGTCATGTAGCCACACCTGAAGCACCACACCGAATATGTTTTGATATAGTTTAAAAAATACTTTTTATGATGTCACAATTTGAGCAATACATATTAGACAAAACATGACCGACAGTGTTACATCCAGGCAGGCAGGCAGGCAGGCATTAAATTAAATCAATCAAGACCAATTACCTCACTACTAACAAATTAAACCCTTTAAAAAAGGGGGATATAAATACCTAGTCTGTTTGCAAGAACGCAGAAAATTAACTAAGTCTAAGAACACACGCGATTAGAAATGAAATAAAAAATATTTACTTCAGAAACTACTTTACGTGCGTTTTAACGAATAGTTTTAAAATACCATAAACGTAGTTCTTGATTATAATAGGGAAGGATTATAAATCAGACTGTATTTCAGTTTTACACGACCAATTATAATGCAGCTGTAAATTACTGGACTTGAATGTTTTCAGTCTGAAAATGGACAAGGTTTTTCTTATTTGGACTGATGATTTGTCCGTGAGCCTATTTAGATTACTTGTTACTTAATACATTATTGATGAAATCATGAGCCTAACTTGGATCTCTTTTAACAGCATTACTTCAACCTTGCTTTGTTTTTTTTCTAGACGTAAAACAACAACACTAATTTCATTCTTCGGTGTTCATAGTATTACTGATGGAAACTAGGTACTTAATGTTTTCTTTTTACATACATATGTAATACTATTGGCTTCTGCCCGCGATTTTGTCTGCGTAAATGACAGAATCAGGTCAAAAATATATATTAACCCTTGAAAATTGACATATATGTTAAGCGGTTCTGACTTGAGTCCAAGTGCAATTAAAACAAAATTATCGTATACCATATTTTGCCCTAATTAGCATAACTGGAATAACCTGAAAGAGACTTTAACTTAAAGTAACAAACACACATTAGTTTAATGAATAAAAAACAGCTTTTTTTGTAAGCATTGTATACAAGTTTAGTCATATATGTATTTTATTATTCTCTTTGTGGTAGGTAGTTTTTGTATTTGTATTTTTTTATACATTATTTTAAGTTCTGTTAATGTTTGTTTGCGTGTAGGGTAGACGCTGGAGCTGGCATATTCATGTATGAATAAAGCTCTATAATAAATGAAAGATTTTTTAAACATACACTTACTTATTGGATCAGTCTGATAGTAAGCAACAGCAATCCTATTCATTATTAGAAACTGTATAGCACCCAAATTAATATACAAGGAAAAAGATTTATTGTTTGTCCTATCGATATGTAACTTTGAAATCATGTAAATATCAACATAAATAATGGACAACAGCACATACATTGTGACATTCGGATGACAAGTAAATACAATAATTTAAAAATATCGTTGTGATCTGGTGATAAAGTTAGGAAATGAATAGTGGAACACTTTAATAGCTACTAGTAGGACACTTATATTAGTATTACACACACTTATATTATTATTCATTTAATTCGTATAGACGAGTACAATACATATAAAAGTATGTTTAATCGTTTTTTCTCTTACACTCAAATTACAAAAAGTTACTGCAGTTGTTTCATGATGACTATTTGTTATTAACTCGGCTATCATACCACACAATCTTCTATGTTTGCGTAGCAATTTCGTCCCGTAGAAAGTACCCAATAGACCAGTTCACATCATCTCTGTGCGATGTTTACTAAGATTCATTGCCTTAGCTGTGTCTAGGGTTGACGAGTGGGCTCGTGAAGTATTATGACATCGGTCGAAGAGTATTCGGTTACGAACATATCGATTTACTGCTTTTACTGCATAGCATACGTAATAATCTCTATTCGTTAAAAAGTATTTACAATCATAAACACATTTTTAAAGATCGGATGTAAATCTTTTGGAAAAACTGGACGCAATTTAGTCGAAAATATCAGCGAAAACCTAAATATTATTTGTAAACTAAGTGTAACATTGATATCTGTTTGTTTCATTAGTAAAGATAATTAAATAATTTTTCAATCTTTCATTAAACTTTAAGATCAACTGTTAAATTTATGTTGAAAGTTAATCAAGATAGCTGTGAAGATAGATTAAAAATTAACAATATTAAAAATAAAAATGTAATGCTAATCGCCTACATAGAATTTGTCACAAAATAGCGACTAACAATAATTTTATGCAGTAGCATTTAATCCAAACAACTTATTTCATTAGAATCCGTCTAGCAATTGGCCTGTGATTGAGTAAAATATCCAGTTTCAAGACGACAGTAAATGGAAACAACCGGTAGCCCTGATAAGACTAAAGCTGGCCGAGGTTCGCCGAGCCCGAGGCGTAAGGCGGTCGCACGCGCACGCTCAGTAGTCAACTCCCACGGTCATTTACTTACAGGCTGATTATATATTTTTATTTATTTTAAACATAACAAATATATTTTAAGTGGTGTTGTTTTTTTTGCCAAACAAAACAGTAACCATAAGACAGTGTTCTGCTCTCTGCAGAAGAAGAATGCTGTCAACGACAAGAGACAGATAAATTAGTGCTCAAAGATATCTACAAGGTATGTAGCCTCTACATAAAAATTCTAAAATATTCTTAAAGAATTAGTGCGAATCAGAATTTGAGAACAGCTTTGAATTTGAGAACAGTTTTGACATTAAAACGATACACTAACTCGGGAAAAATTACACTAAGAAGTACTCATCATATTAGAAAGCGGCTATGACGATGAAATCAGTCATTAATATATAAAATATCAAACATACAAGTTTTAGCTAGGTTTATAAATAAGCAGATACGGTAAGCTAAATAAAACCTTTTAACAAAATAGTTAACTTCTTATAACTATTGAATCATTTATTTTGGTAAAAACCAGCATCCTGTAGACACCCCGGCATGGCATCGGCAGTGAAAACTCGTGCGCATTGAGCGACTGTTTGCTCAGCGCGCGATTACCCATCGGATCGGTACGGATCACGATGCGCGGGCGCCGCACACTGGTACCTAGTACTGACATATTGGACAAAAATATTCACGATTATGAAAATTATGAATACTAATAATTTTCCATGGTCCCGGGCTAGTTTAACTCGTATTATATGCATGTAAACAGACACTATAAAATTGATTGTCATTGGACCTTCTAGAAGCCGCGGCAAATGGTACCTATTTAATTTCTAACTATAATTAAGCTTTCAGCTGCACCCTAGTATACTTGTAGTTAAGATCCTTTTTTTAATTGTAGGTATGTACAGCGGGTTATCGACCTGCTACGGAATGTCGGATATCTCAACTTATAATTAAACAAATAGAGTCCAATGTCAGTTGAAAAAGTTTGGCGTTTTGTAGTGAGTTAGTAAGAGGTTGACCATGCATATATTTTAAAAGAATCGACTATAAAAGGTCACCTATTCAACACTATATTGCTTGTAGTAATGGTTTACTTGTGGTTTCCTCCCGGCACTCCTTGTATATTAACTATATCATCAGCATCATAATTTCAGCTTTATGACGTCCAGTCATCCACTGCTGAACATAAGCCTCCGCCAATAACTGTTAGTGCCATTATAAATCTTTTTTTTTTAAAGAAATGAACTTACCATAAATGTAACTTACTATAATGTGGCATATGAGCCAAAATACTTTGTCTAAACTAATTATAAGGTACTAACATAATTTGTAAGTTTTTGTGTATTACTAACCAAGTTGGATCTTTGTTGTCTGAATAAATAAATAAATAATAATAAATCTCATTTTTGACATTTATACTAGACTTTGGTCAGATACCTAACTCCGTAATATTATAGGGCACGAAACTAGGAAAAATGTGGTCTGAAAGAAGATCAAGAGTGAGGTTAGTGATTACACTTAAACGCTTTTCCTAAGACCGCCTAAATCATAATTTTCTATTTGCTATACGGGATCTACAATAAAAACAGTACCTAAATTATACAAACGTTTAACTTGGTGTGATAATAATATAATGCCAACCCTCCAGTTAAATAACAATTCATTATAATCAAGTGTAAGTCAAGCTCGCGATAAGGATTCCGAACTAAATTAAAGAAACCACTATGATACGGACGGAACCCTCAGTGCAAGAATCTGACAAATACTTAACCGGTTTTTTAAATATGAATCAATTATGTTGTTTTAATTATTAATACTTGTTAATAATTACTCGTACTATACTCTAGATTTTTTTTTGCATCAGGGTCTAGTGTTTCTTCCCCACTGTGTGCGAACAGGTCGTGTCTGGTGCCTACAATCAAGTATTGCATAAATAACATGGCGTAAGATTTGATGATCGACCCGACCTTACCTTTACTTTTACCGTAAAAATGTACGATCCAATGCAAGATGAGATCACAAAGATGATTTAACGTAATCATAACTTACATACATACACAATGAAGTTCACTTCAATTTTAATCAAAACTTATTTTGCTTCTCTGCATAGACACGTATGAAAACTTACTCAGTTTTAATCATTTATTTCGTAATGCAAACAATTATTTTTATCTTTAATATCCTTTATTTTTTTGTTAACAGTCCACGATTCAAGATGCAGCAAGTCTGGGTATTACATTTGGAGCGATTGCCATTTGGCTTCCGTAAATCTTAGACCCCTAGACGTCTCCAGGCTAGTCTTTTGAATCATTCGAATTCCAATCCGCATACGACATCGCAAGGTTCGTATACGAATTCCTTTTTTTTTTAGATTTTGCTACTAGTGGTATTTTTTTATTTCTATTATAACAAAGGACGGAAGAGTGAATTGTTTTGACAATTACACCGCCAACCCCAAACTAAGTAAAGCTGGTAAAAAAATAAAAATGGATTAATTACATTTTTAGGAGTAATTTTAGACAAGCAATAGCCAAGATTTCTGATAAGAGTATATACGCTAAGTACTTCTGCAGATTTTTTTTAAGTTGCCAGAGATCTGACAGAATATGAATTGTCATATTGTAATATGAAGTGTCATTGGACACTGACATAAAAACTTTTTGATTACGTTTCGTTCTAAGCGATTAATTTTTTAAACCGGTTTTTTAAATTAACAAGTTTTTTCATTCTGGCTTTTAATATTTTTTGGGTAAAACGAAGATATTTACAAGATTCCAATTTAATGGCAACACGTTATTCGAGTAATTGAAAAATGCGTTAAATCGTAATAAATAGAAATGATTTTTACACTCGAGTTGTTTTCGTGTACGAATTTAAGGTTCGTTCCTATTGATTCAAAAATACGTGTCCTGGCCATCAGCCTGGTTCTATGACGTTTTTAACCAGAACATTTTAAAAACAACGTTTCATTTTTAATTTTACAAAGATTTCAAAAAAATCTAGAGATAAATCAAATCAGAAGGATGTGATAGGAGACAGTAACCGCTGAACTGTCTATGCCAGCTTTTAAATTAACAATGGAGCAAAATAAAATAACAAATTAAACATTGCGGGTATCTACAATCTGTAGAAACATTACCGTCATTGTTCGAGATAAAACCGGCGAAACGAATAAATCCAACTTGTTTACTTTTTAACGTTCCGGCAAACCGCATTTTTATTCAAAATAGCCACTTAGCAAATAAAATATGTTCGCGTTGGAAACAAAAAACAGGAGGTGGGTGGAGTGTCCTTTCCCTCAGTTCCTCTCTTTGAGGGACTGAACAACAGATGCGAGCGGGGACAAAATTAAGTGCACACTGGAGCCTGTTCAAAATTTCAATATTTGTCAGTAGGTAGTTTTTATCTGGGTATAATTGCTATTTTCAACAAATATCAGGAGAGTAGTGTGTTGATTATTATCTGCCTATGCGAGCATTAATAATTAACAAATTCATTTTCATCACATTCATCCCGAAGCGGTGGTGGAAGGAGGCCTTTCTACTGAATAAATCACTATTTATTTAGTAGAAAGGCCTCCTTCCGTGACTATTGGCAGGTAATACACAGACACAGGTAAATATTTTACTGTTTAAAAATTAGATCTCAGAATCATTTAAATAAATGAGAAAACGTTTAATAAAGGAAAATTCTGAAGCTAAGTAGGTACTTATTTAGGTGAATTGAGTAGCTTTGAAGTACTTATGTTATGTGGTGTTCAAATAGTATCTGTAAAAATTGAAACTTTTTTATCTGAATTATTTCAAGGTTGAATGGTAGATAATACTACGCTACGCTACGCTAATTGCACTCAGCTGTGCAATAAAGCTTAAATAAATAAATAAAGTTTTTAAAAAAAATATTAATTACTTATGAAAACTTTTAATATCTTTACAATTTACGTATTACGTATTTACGTAGTTTTGTGGAAACATACGTAAAATACTTTTTCGTCTTTTTAAAAGTAAAAACTCAAAGAAATACATTATATCGCTAAAAATTAAACATTGTTTGGTAGATGAAAATATCGGATACTATTTCGTAGGACTTTTTTTAGGAACGCGAGTGTAGGGTACTCTTACTTCTTTGTTTAAAATGCTGCCTAAAAATGTTTATTCGGTAAAAATTTGCATTTGTTTAGACCCCTATTTGTTCCGAGTTGTAGTGGCTTATAATTTAGTGATATTTAAAAACAACCCATTTTAACGAGTTTTTTTAAAGAGTTATTTTCTGTACTATGAAAAATATTGCCATACAATTTAGTTTAAATACATCAAATATAATTTAAAAACTAATTAACGTAATAAAATCAACGTTTCATTGTTACACAGCTGCACTAAACATTTCGGAAAACAAAAAAAAAGTAAGGGTACTTGCATTCATAATCATTTTCAAAATTGTCTAAGTAAGGTCGTTTTAATCTAAAAGTGCTTTTCTGAAAACTGACAATTTTCCTAACCTTGTAGAATTTAATAGGTACCTAGAATCTACGTCATTATTTAACTTATTTTCAAATGCTTTATCATACTGCCACCCACGTTTATTAGAAATATGCATCAAGATTTATTATTATTTTCCATTGATTAAGACACATGATATTCACGTTATAAGTAATTGTTAATGACGGTATTTTTTATTACAGTAGTCGATTCTGTATAAAATAATCGTTTTACCCACAATAAGAATTCTAATAAAATTCCATAACTTCTGAATTTGACTATTTATAATAGCGGATAATTATAATTTGTATTCTCATATTTAGTTACTAAATTAGTAGTTCGTTATTTATTTAGATCTTGGAAAAGGAGCGTAGGTAGGTATATTTTAGCACACATAATTTAAAAGGTAATTAGGTACACGTTAATAAATATTTAAAGTTAACGAAACAAATACATATTGATTATTTATGAACTTCGTGCGATTACAAAATAAACCTTTTTACAAACTAAGGTCTCGATCATTGAATGAAACCTATTTTAACACACAAAGTAATATTAGCTTTACAAATAACTAACTTACTACCTAACTTTCTATCTATCAAATCTTGGAAGTCTTTTGTAACCTACTTCTGACTGACGTATCGTTTTTTTTTTATGAACCCAATCCCCCTCTGAAGAGAAGTGATTCTGTCTTTAAATCTAAACTTAAATCAATTCTACTAGAAAAGTCCTACTATAACATTGATGAATACATGACCGACGAGTTTGTAAAAAAGTCTACTACATCTATTAAGCAGTAAAGGTATTTTTTTATTTCATATTTTCTTTGCCCACAGTAAAATTACATAATATCTATTTTAAAAATTTAATAGTACTTAGGTACTTAAGTACCTGCTACTAAAACTTTAGCATTCTACAACACCTGTTTCTGTATTGTATTAATAAAACAATATTATTCTACTTTTATTTACACACATGTAAAATACACAATTAATTAAAATACTACATTGATATAAATACTAAACATAGTGTGCAATAAAAAACTATCCTTCCAGTAAATTCATTCAAGTTTAAATATAATTTTATACAAGTGTATATAATTTACTTGTACATAAAAATAGTATGTAAAACTTAGTTGTAGTACTACACTGTACGGTTTTTTTTGTAAATTGTTACAGAATTATTGTTGTAATTACTATAGACTAAGTAACTTTCTCTATGTAATTAATTTCATAAAATTTATATTTGCTGCACCCTAACAGGGTTTTGTACTGTATTCAATTGTATTGATAATGTACATTATTGCAATAAATAAATAAATAAACAATGTCGAGTTTTTCTTGAATAGTGTTTACTTACAATATTAACGGGTTTTTAGTATTTATTGCTTTTCATGGATTTAGTAAAGGCTACTCCAATGATATTTCAATAGTTTCAGATCTTTATCACTTCACCAAACATTAGAACACAAACTACACCAAACTTGCACTCTCAAGCTCTTTAAATTATAAATAAAAACCATTAAAATAGATCGACCATGCTTTCTGTTAGACTACCCTCCACCGAATCGACCTATCCATTTAAAACTTTGTGAGTATTTGACATTCGGGTGACAATACAATTATTTGACACCATCGTGCTGATCTGATGATGGAGTGGAGAGGTAGGTAGTAGAACTCCTCAATGACTACTAGTAAAACCTTCATGTTTGGGCTCATTCGATTCTACGAGTTTTTACGAGTCTAGTATCATTTTAGTGTATTTTATAGTTTTTAAACTATGATATCAATTGTTATAAATATAAAAGATTAAGAACTGTCTTAAAACTTGATTTAGCAGGGTTAAAATACCTAAGTGCTAATTTTAATAATATGTCGAACGAATTTTGAATGCCAGTCGTTACGTCACTTGCCTTAATGTTCTCTTCGTCAAAATTTAAATCTACTTTATATGTATTTTACGCCTAAATAACTTTTACCACCCTTAGCCTAGCCTAATTTTTGAACCTATTCTATAATAATAATCCAACTTCACCAAACACTTTCCAAAAAAAATACCCATCTTTACCGCGAACATTTTCATCTTCCAAAGGAGACTCGCATAAATCAGAAACAAAATTGCTACCTGTCCAAGAGCGCCATTAGGAGACGTATATACCAACTTCTATGTACCACTTTCTGTAATTATTTACCCCCCACTTATTTACATAGCCGCAATTGGGATAATAGAAGAACTGCTGCGACCCGCCCAATTGAAGTGGGCGGGGCGCCACCACGCCTTGCAGCCCCACCTACAAGTTTTCCTTTTTCCCGGAATGTTATATATCTTCCCGGGGTGGTGGGTGGACAATCTGTCTTGTAGGATGGACTGGGATATTAAATCCACCAAGCAAAGATGGCGGCCTTATTTATGTACCTAGCTTGAAAGTATTTCGAGTCCGTCCGGATATTTTCTGAAAATAAAATGGAGGACTCGCTAGAATAACTTTGAGTCAGCAAAAGATACTTGAAAAATATCACAACTGTTATGTACAATGTACTGATCTCAGTAGTGTGTTTTCGTACGAGTTTGAGACGATAAAATGAAAAGGAAAAATGAAACAACAATGAAATCTATGTAACTACTGAAAGAACCGTAATATAGCTTTAACTTTTATAATTACTAACATTAGATCTGTGTGTACTGGGAGACGCCCATGGGAAAAAACATTGTCAACATAAGGATGTTAATTCCTTACTTCGACACCATGACAATAGGTGTCTTGTCTAGCGCTAGCATATTAGTCATGGAATCAGTATGTTTATTCATATTCTGTTAAATACCAGGTTTAAACATTTTTAAATCTGAGCCCATAAATATTAATATATATGGCAAATCATGGTACAAATCGTGATTTTCTTGATACCAATCTAATACTAGCAAACATTTCAGAACACTACTCATAACGACACTTTTCCCACCAAACTATTAATCTCTCTCTATAAGACTAAACAACCATTTTCCAAAACTACAAATTGATTGAACTTTTAATGTTCATTTCAGGATGCAGCCTTGCAGCCCCACCTACAAGTTTTCCTTTTTCCCGGAATGTTATATATCTTCCCGGGGTGGTGGGTGGACAATCTGTCTTGTAGGATGGACTGGGATATTAAATCCACCAAGCAAAGATGGCGGCCTTATTTATGTACCTAGCTTGAAAGTATTTCGAGTCCGTCCGGATATTTTCTGAAAATAAAATGGAGGACTCGCTAGAATAACTTTGAGTCAGCAAAAGATACTTGAAAAATATCACAACTGTTATGTACAATGTACTGATCTCAGTAGTGTGTTTTCGTACGAGTTTGAGACGATAAAATGAAAAGGAAAAATGAAACAACAATGAAATCTATGTAACTACTGAAAGAACCGTAATATAGCTTTAACTTTTATAATTACTAACATTAGATCTGTGTGTACTGGGAGACGCCCATGGGAAAAAACATTGTCAACATAAGGATGTTAATTCCTTACTTCGACACCATGACAATAGGTGTCTTGTCTAGCGCTAGCATATTAGTCATGGAATCAGTATGTTTATTCATATTCTGTTAAATACCAGGTTTAAACATTTTTAAATCTGAGCCCATAAATATTAATATATATGGCAAATCATGGTACAAATCGTGATTTTCTTGATACCAATCTAATACTAGCAAACATTTCAGAACACTACTCATAACGACACTTTTCCCACCAAACTATTAATCTCTCTCTATAAGACTAAACAACCATTTTCCAAAACTACAAATTGATTGAACTTTTAATGTTCATTTCAGGATATGAATACCTTAGGTATGCTTCAAGACTAAAAACGTTTATCAATTTACTAATTCAAAATGTCGGGCAGTCGAATTTTAAAACTTTTATTTTTTGTAAAATCGAAGTTACTTCCATTCACACCTTTCCTGGTCCAAACGGCCCTATAAAACTAGCTGTGCGCACGCGCTCCCCGCACTCGGGCGACGACGCGGGACGTAAGTATATTTACATTTCCCACCATTTTGGTTTGACGCCATCTTGTCTTGCCACCACGTGCTAATTTTCCTTGAATTCTTCATATGTCTTAATGATTTATTGTGTTTAATACTTTCTTCAAGTGAAAATTTTACTGGCATAAAGTTGCAACGCAATAATTAGTTTGCAACTTTTTTTTTTTATAATTATCGAGATTAAACCAAACCTACCCACGCTCTTCTAATTCTTCTTAATTTTGGTTGGTAATTATTGTGATAAATTGCAAAGCGATATTAATATTAATGATGAAAGCAATATTTAATTCTGCTAAAAAGTACGAAAATAATGTTTTCACGTTGTTGAAAATTTAAAGTGACACTCGTTTCAACTCACTCTTTGGCTTTCAGTGCTCAAATTTTTCATACTGTAATCTGTAACCGATTCGTAACAGTTTTGTTCTTAGTGTATTTTGTTACATTCTCCAAAAACCAGCCACGTGGTGTTAAATTAATATTTTACAAGCCGCTCTTACCCTGAATATGCTTCCTTTCTCAAAAGCCTCCCCTCGTAAAACTTTTCGGGTTAAATTTTAAATCTCACTAAGTCTTTTGACGCTCAAAGAAAGGTCGTGCTCTGAATCGACATTTTCATTTTAATTAAAAACACCTCAAAGTTTGATTCAATAGGAATTGGGTGGAATGAATCTCACTGGCTTTGATTGAATGCTGAAAATTTGTAAAGCATCAGTGGTTTCAATCTACCTACCTGATGCTATATAAACGCATGAAAAAACTAAAACCAACCAGCATTTTTTCACGACACCTGTGACTATATCAGTTATTGCCACAGTTACCTCTTTGTTTCTGACTTTATACCCTCGATTGCGTCCAAGTCAAATAGCTTATTGTTAAAGACCCTTAATACTAGATTTCACTGTAATTACACCATTATTGTATAATATAAATTGTCGTTTCATTTCAGTGAGCCAGGGTAACCGCGAAACCCGAGGCCTGCAGCGGTATGGTGAGTGGAAATTTACTCTGAGAATTCCGTAGCACTCCTCGTAAGACAAGCGCTACGGAATACTTATTTAATAATGAATACGAAATATTTATTAAACTACAAACATTTTTATTTTAATTACTGCCTGCTTAATTACCATCTATTAACCACGTGGAACATGATTAATTATAACTAAATCCTGGTCTTGCTAGAAAGTTTGCCTTTTTAAGACAAACGTAAATGCAAGTAAATTGAAACAAGTTTTATTTTGAAGACCCAAATTTTATTCCAAAATAAAGGTTTTATTGGCCTTTTTATGCATCTAATCCACTATTGCCATCAACATCATTATAACATCTTAATTGTAACCGCCCTTAAATGTAGTACGTCGGCAAGATATTGACACGTCATGCACGCGAGATTCAACTCTTGATTTCGGAGACAGTTGCTTGCCAAAAAACAATAAGTGTCACTTTCTAACTCATATTTTTTTCCAGGCAGAGCCTCCTGCCAACGGCAGCAGGCCCGGCGCGCCCGGTGCGGCGGCCGCCGGCGTCAGCGGACGCCGCCCGGCCGCGCGGCTGGCAGGCGCGGCTGTCTCGGCTCCTAGCGAGCTGAAACCAGCGCAAGCGCATCTTTAGTTTTAGTTTTGTAGGTTAGTACAATTCTCTTAATCTTCATTTCACTGATGATTTTTAAGTATTTGGTTGTACTACGCTTGCCTATATTCAAATTTGTGTGAAGATATTACTAGCCTTTTATTCGTCACAGCCTATGTTTCAAAACCAGTGGTTGTGGGTTCGAATCCCATAGATACAAACATTTATTTAAGCTTAGGATACTTTATTGCTCATTTAGGTAATCTTAGGTTAACAAACTCGACTTTAGTTTGAAGCAGAATTAGTTATTTTGGTTTGGAACTAGATAGGCGTAATGATAAATGTATTTAAATAAAAAAAAATTGCAATATTATGTTGCAGACCCATAATTAGATGCTAAATGTGTGAGCAATTGAATACTTGCTAAAATAAAAAAGGTGCTTGAATAATGATTAAGCTACTTTTTATTTGTGTATGTCTATAGACATCTTTTAAACATTGACAGAAAAATATTATCATTTAGTCTCTTACCCTACAATTGACGTTTATATCAATTATCTTTGTTCGATTTTATTTAAGCTAACCCTCTTCAATCATATCAAATTTATCTTTTTAAATTAAAGTTTAAAATCCATGGTTAAATAGGTTTTTAATGCAGTTCCTTAGTTTTAAACTTTCACGGCTTCCAGTACACTTTCTCAAGTTTTATCTCCCTTGTTTCAGATTTAGTTAGCTGTAAAATAAGGCTTAAATGACAAATTTGTAGCAGCTAATTACTGACGTTGAAGAAAAGCAAACCAATCGGACAGCATCCGACGGCATTTCAAAACTTATCTATAATTCCAATCATAATGTCTGGATACATTAGTTAATAACCTAATCTAAAAACGTGTAATTCGTTCACCAGTATTGTGAAGTAACCACTTAACCGCCAATGTATTGGTTGTTCACTTTTCCGTATGTTACTTTGTCTAGTTTCTATTCCTATGTTGTGGGAGAAAGATCATAGTCTAAGCGATAATATTTTAAGCTTCATAAGTGTAAATAGATTAAGAACACTGAAAATAAGTTTTTGTTTTTGTTCACGTTCGCAACAGTCAGCAAAGTCCAAGTTGTTATGAGTGAAACCTTTATTGTTTTTCTGAGAGTGTAGATGTTAAGTACTTGTAATTTTAGTGTGTATGAACGGTGCCTTTTTCACTTATGTTTCCTTTTACATTAAAGTTTGTTTTCTTTCTACAATTCTGTTGTTTTAATTAATTAAATAAGTACTTTATTTACTCTTTTGTCTAATTCATAGTAGAGATATGCTTGACAAGATGCGATTGCCATCAAACACTTTAGACTCGTTTTCGTACAAATTTGATTCGTGCGTCAACGTATGAACGATTCAGATTTTCCAACTACTATGGGATCCCGCGCACTAGCTGCATGTGCGATTTCATTTGTTTCTATTTGCACGATTCCCATTCAAACGAAAACGTACCCCAATTGCGGCCGGCCTTAGGCCGCTTCCGTACTAATAGATACCTCGCTTAGCGCTTGGCGTCTCGGAGACTCCAAGAGAAAAGTAACTCATTTAGGTACTAGGCGCATATCAAGGCATCTAGCAGTTCGTGGCCGTAACCTGAGAGCCAGGCTGCAACACGGTTCCACGACGCATCGCAAAAATAACGTCCGCACTGCAATGCAATGCGATGACACAGCGCAAAATTTCATCGCATACGGCATCGTACTAGAGGACGCTGACCGTCAGTTCAGTTCCTAACCGGTTTAGCGTCATAGCACAACAGATTTGTCGCATTGGAAATTACCACCATGTGTTTTGCTATGTAGAAATCTACTAGGTATGTCACCTAGTAGATTTCCACGGTGCGTGATTATGAAGTGCAGTGTTTTGGCCTGATCCTAAGACAGGGGAACCAGACTGTTTCAGTCTGTGCTTCACACAACCGGTGTTACCTAAAAGTACAGGTTTCCCCATGATGATACAGTTAGACACACTACTTAGGTAAGTTAGGTTACCTGTACCGAGTTTAGGAGCTATCGAAATTTCTAGTAAATCTTAACGACACTTATTAAGGCTCCGTTTTCATCAGATAACAATCAATTTGACCAGAACATTGTGATTAATTACAAAATATCACAACTAGGCCACTAGTAGCGGCGCGATTGGCTTTAACGCAAAGGGGACGTTTGATTTCCGGTTCAGGTCATAGGAAACGCTTTTTTCTCAAATTATTATATGTATTACATTTTTGCATCAGTCAATTTCCGGAATTACAAGTGTCTATACCTGTATTTATTTATTTTCTGCAAATAAAAATATTTGGTTTGTCTTTACATATAAAATAATTGAGTCTTAAGTTATAAGTTTTGCTTAGGCATTTGGCCGTCATTTTTTAAATATTTTTATCGCTAAATGAATGAGCTTTTCTAGTCCAGTAAATAACTTGATTAAAATATATTTTTTTAATAAAATATGGTGGTTAGGTGATATCTAGTCCAATTTCAAGTTCTCCTTTGACACAATCATCAATAGGTACGTCCAAGTCCGCCTTGTTCAGTAAACGCTGTAATATGCCAGCTAAGTGGCGCGCTCCGGCTTTGAACCCGCGATATTGACTCGGTCCTGCATAATCGCCGCTGCGCACACGGGGGGCTTCTTTTGGCTCATGGTAGCAGTTGTTTTACTAATTTACACCCGCGTGGAATTGGTTAATACTTATTGCAGCATTTATATTTTTTTAACAATTTTTTTTATTTTTTGTATTATTTAGCAAAAGCCTCTTATACTGTTACCCACTGAACTCTAAACTTTAGTATTTATACAGAGTGTCCTGTAATTCAAGGATAACCTTGTAACCACATATCCTATGGTGAACAACTTTTGTTCTATAACTTTAGCAAATTTGCATGAAAATGTATCGAGTCCCCATACAAAATCACCAAACATAAATAAATAATAATAAATAAATAATAAATAAATATGGACAACATCACATACATTGCTCTGATCCTGTGAAAAGTAGCTTAAGCACTTGTGTTACAGAAATCAGAAACAACGACGGTACCACAACACCCAGACCCGAGACAATATAGAAAAGTTATTTTTCTACATTGACCGACCGGGAATCGAACCCGGGACCTCAGAGATAGCGTCACCAAGTCCGGTATACTCGCCTCTCGGCTACGGAGGTCGTCTAGGTTTGGTTTTAAACAGCCGATTGAATTTGTAAAGAAAAACAAAAAAATCCATATTTTTTAAAGTCAAACAAAAGTTGTTCTTTATGACGGATATAATACGTGGTTAAAAGGCTATCTTTGAGTTACAGGACATCCTATAAAAAGATCTTATTTGTTACTTTGGTTTTTCACCGAATGCTCAACAATTCAATTATAAAAACAATTATTATTTTTGCTACAGTTTAGTTTATAAAACAAAATAATGGGCTAGTTTCCTAAAAAAATCTAGTTAGTCCGTCAGTTAGATTAACAGAAAATATTGGACACGTATTTTTTCTTTTCTCAATAGCATGTGCACAGTTTTCATTCGTAAGCGCGTATAAGATACCTACGTGTAAATAGAAATTCATGTCGATCTAACAAAAAATGATGAAGATATAGCCCGTTAAATTTCTTCGTAACGTTACGTCTGCGACACTTTTAAACAAGGCGTGACGTCACGTGCTCACTGATGCGATTTATCTTCGTTTTTTTTTTGTTTGATTGACAAAAGACAAAATATGGGTCCAATATTTTTTGATAATCTAACTGACGGACTAAATAGAAAAATCTTTTTTTTACCCAGGAAACTAGCCTATTCAATTATTATCAACAATTATTATTTTTGCTACAGCTTAGTTTATAAAACAAAATCATTCAAATAGTTAAGCATACAAAATCACATAGTGTGTCAGGGAACAGTTTTTCAAACTTCTGGCCCCTGTCCCCGAATATTTAAATGAAGATCATCTGTTACTTCGCTTTTTGCCGCCCGCCCTACGGATAATATTGTTTCAGGGTACGACAAACACTGTTTTAGGCTATAAAAACGCTTGGATGGATAAGATTTCCTATTGACAGGACATAAAAGGACAGTTAAGTGAACTGAAGTGTTTTATCATTATTCTATTCACTTTAACAAAACAATAACGACTCGATTTCGAATTCGAATTTGGATAAAAAGCAGTTTGGCTTAGGTTTTTTTTTCTAAATTCTCGGGTCTGCGTTTGTTTTGATTTCGAATTTGGATTGAAAGTAGTTTGTTTTCATATTCGGGAATACGTTTTTTTAAAAATAATCTGACTCGGGTCTGTTTGTGCTGGGAGACGCCTCTGATAAAATTAACTGTCTGGAATCTGAATTGTAACTTCTTTGTATGGTGTACAATAAAGAGTATCTATCTATCTGTACACGACGCTAAACAAGGACATTAATTCCTAACTTCAAGACTATGACAATACATGTGATATCAAGGATAATATTTTTACTTGAGAAAAATTTTCAGCAGTCTCTGGTGGGATAGCGAAAGGTCTTGGGCTCGAACCCACCATTGGCAGTTGAAAAAAAAAATTTGTAAAAATATTATCCTTGATATTAATTACATAAACTAGGATTATATGAATGCAAAAAATTACAAAGTGTTAATAAGCACTTGTAACGTCCGGCGCATGTTATTTATTTGTTTAAGTAAAACGATTATACATTATTCGATTAACAGTGTAGCTGTCTCGTTACACTTTAACGACTAACATTTATATATTTTTACAATTGCTTGATACCAAAATACAAACAAAAACATAAATCAATTTGACAGTCTTTCAGACGAAAGTGGAGCGGTTTTAATAAACCTAAATAATGGCATAGCTGGACATAATTACGTCAAAAATCATATTAACAAAAAAAATTAAAACATCAAATTCATTCCCAAGAACCGGTGTTCGGAAACTCCCATACCTGTCCCACCTAACCATTTTCTATCGGGATATTCAAAACACATTTGTTTCCCTACAAGTCAATTAAGGGGACATTAGCATAGAGACGCGCAGACAGGTACAAATGCGGCGGTCCATAAATTGAAATGAGATGGTGAATTAAAAAATAAATCAAAAGAGGATTTTCTCGACACGTCTCCGCGGGAGATTGGAAAAATGTTCGCGCGGCGTGTAGTTCCATTGACGCATGACGAGAATGCTAGTGTGACTTGTTTAGGTGTACAGAGTACTAATAACTAGAGGTAGAGGTAATAACTAGATAACTAGAGGTACAAACCTTAACTGCAAGAAAAAAGGTAGAAGAATGCCTTAACCAAAACATCTAGAAATTGTTAGTTATGGCGATCGAATTAGAGCGTATTGAGAATATAACTACGTCAATTTTTTTTAGCATAGCAAAACTAGTGCTTTAAAATGATGTTTTCTTTGTGGGTATTTCAATTGAAAACTATTTGACTGCCTCATTGAATTGAACGTAGATAAACCCACAACAGAAGTTTTATTTTTATGATGGCAAAGACATATACCGAACGCAAAAGAAGGTAGTTAGTATTTATTAAACATAGGTAAGTACTTCATCTTATATTTAATGCCTCCTTGTGTATTATTACAATGTAATGTTGACTAGTAAGATTTTTTGATAAAAATAAATTAATTTTATTACTTATCCAAAGTTGCAATACAAATAGCAAAGATAAAGAAGCTACAGAATAAAAACAAAAAAATTGATAAGAATTGATTACGTTATTCAACTAAACCTATTCAAGGTCGAATTTTAGATTATCTAGAGGTACAAGCGAAGAGTAGTTTAAAAACCCTGATAATATATTTTGTGGCCAAAATAAATCGCTGCGAACCCATCATGATTTAATTTACTTGTGCACGAACGTGAAACAATGAACACTTTAAGCGAAAACATAATAAGAATGTTCCGTACATTATTAAAGCGCTCGCGCTCTGTAATACAAACCTCATTTAAATAAACATGATGAAATTGAAAGAATTACGCCCGCCCTTATTGCGATGACAAAATTGTATGAAATATACTGGGATGTGAACATACAGGAGCCGCATTAGCATAATTGTGTTTTTGAGAGGGAAGAAAAGGTTTTTTCAGGTTCTAATTGAAATACAAAACGAAATATTTGAATACGCAAAAATTTTTTTTTACTGTTAATATATTCTGAGGTTTATAAACCGAAATGTTTGAATAGTACGAAAATATCTCTGGGCGGTAAAAATAACATAACATTATAAAAACAAACCAACAAGAAAAAACGAAACACCATTGTGTTAGTAACAAATTAATGGAGAAATTAGAACAGACGTTACAACAATGTATTATTTGTCAATTTTTCAATAGATAGCCTTCACATGAAGATATACATTTTCGTATATTAATTGCGTCAAAATGTCAATTCTATTCGTGAATAAGAAAAGTTATCTAGCTTTTGAAATACCGCTTCTAAATCTAATTAATGCATGAATTTCTTTATAATTTTGTTTTTAGAATTTCTATTTAGCAACGCCTACTCAATTTAAACTTAGGTATATATCGTAATATAATCACCTTAAATTTTGAGATTTAGCCATAAAACATTCAAAACGCAACTTTAAAACCACAGATATTATTTTTAGCCGATCTTTGGGCTTAACAGAAATATTTGACGACCTCCGTAGCCAAGAGGCGAGCATACCGGACTTAGTGTCGCTTTCTCTGAGGTCCCGGGTTTGATTCCCGAAAAAACTTTTCAAATTTTTCTCGGGTCTGGGTGTTGTGATACCGTCATTGATTCTGATTTCTGTAACACGAGTGCTTTGGCTTACTAGAGGATCAGAGCAATGTATGTGATGTTGTCCAATTGTTTTTTTTGCAAGCCTTTGCTGCATTGCATTGTTTTTAATTTCTTCATCCAAAGAGTGTGGATTTAAAATATTTTAAAGCCGGTAACCGCAGATTAGGAAGTCTAACCAAAAGGACAGACGACCTGGTAAAGGTTTCAGAAAAGCCGCTGGATGCAGGCGGCTTCCAACCAGCCAATCTGGAAGGCTTTTGGAGGAGGGCTATATTTAGCAGTGGACATCCTATGGCTGAAATGATGATGATGACGACTTAAAGCCTGCCCTTCAGGTTGAAAAGTTGTGGTTCTTCCTTATCCCTTTCGATCTACAGGTTATTCTCCACTACTCCACCTGAGGAGTCTGGAAGAGATCACTTTTAGCGAGAAGATAAGATTTGTGTTCATTTTTTTCAATGTAACCTCTTTGTAAGGTGTCCTATCTATCTAGGCTTAACTAACACCATAAAAGCATATTTTCCTGTTTAAAATCATTAAAATGAATGTACAAAAATATTCGCTTTAAAATGTCTAATCTGCAAAAAATAAGCTTCTGGAAATAGCCCACCCCGTCATATCCTCCACACAAACACTCCATCAAAACGGGTCCAAAGTGTTTCAAGTGTCCCCAGCAAAAACCCATCCGAGTCCAGGCCACTTGACACAGATACGGGCCCCGCCCACCGCCCACGCGAGACCACGCCTACCCCCCTAAACCCTGGACCCTCCACTATATTTTATTGCTCTCCAAGAGAATTCCAAATTTATACAATCTCTTTCTTGTGTCTTTTTATCTTGGTTTTATGTAGACCGTGGTATATTGGATTAGATAGCAGTGCTACAATTACTGTGGCAGGAACGGAAAGGAATAACGCTGGAAATAGAGGACTAAATCTTAGTAATTAGGTTTTGTCTTTGTAAAAATACTTTTCTTTGTTGGCAACTTGGCAACATAGTGAGCTTCACTTACCTTTATGACGTAATGCCGAAGACTAACCCAATGGCTAGGCTCTTCTCCTACGCAATCGCAAATCATCATCACTATTTTAGCCATAGGACGTCTACTGCTGAGTATGATATGATATAGCGATTTATTGACACAAACGATCAATTTGTAAAAAAATATTAAAACGAAAACGAAAAGGAAACGAAAACGAAACGCTCTTTCGATAAAAAATCAACATGGCGGCTATATTAAATTATATTTGTAAAAAAAAATACCGTTTGTGTCGATAAATCACTATATTTCTTGATATGAATATCATATCGTGTTGCGGTGGTCATGCCCGGTGGGCTGGGCCGGTTTGATCCCATATGCTGTATATGTGATATGATACCATTTGGTTCCATATCACAAGTTTTCCGAACTATAACATTTCTCGTATTTTTTGTCTTTTCTAGATTAATTTTATGTAATTTATTGAATGTAAAATGTATATTTATTTAGGTATGTATTAGGATTCATGTAGACCAATAAATATTTTTCTATTCTATTCGCCCTTAGCATCCACACGCATAGACAAACTACATGGGCCTAACCCTGCACCTAACTTAAGCAGTATTGTTGTTACCTCAAAAGCTATACAGAAAAACAAAACAAGGTTGTAGTTTATTTACCTATACTGCTATAAAATCATGATACTTGAACCTGTGCGTAAATACCGGTATCTATTCAGTCAATAAATTTAATGACCGTAACCAAGTAGTTTTGATCGTTTATGTCTTTATTTACATAATATACCTTTTAATTAACCAAGTTATATTACTGATTAATATTACAATATGCAAGTGTTTGATCCTTATGCATTGGAGGTCTAGTTAATTGGGTAAAAAAGGATCATTTACTAATTTTTTTGTATCAGTTGTACCTTTTTTTGAAATATAACAATTTGTAATACTTCTCAAAATTATCAAACTGCCTGTAACCAACGCTGAAATTTTGAAAGACGTCATTCAACAAACTAACAATATAATTTTTCAAAGTATGTGCTTTTCACAAACTTCGTCCAACGTCAATAATAATGAACCTATATTCACAGGAGTATCCCATAAATATCAAACAGATCAGCAACACCGCTCTAAAAGTCTAAAATGAAATAAAAGGCATAATAAACCCATCGTCCCAAGACTCCGTAAACGGTTTATATCTCCACAATAACCAAAACCACCCTTCAGAGCAGAGGAAACGTGATCAAAAACACTAAGGCTTAATACACATGAAAACCTATGGCCAAAATAGGAATCGATCAAATAGCGATTTCTTTTTCGTAAAACACTAATCAAGATTACGTAAATAAACAGATCATTTGACCGACATTATTATTGGTAATTCCAAAGTAAAAACTTTATGTTTAATACATTGAAATATTGTTATTTCTTTTTTCATTAATAACAATAAGAAGTTTTATAGTAATTAATAAAGTAGGTTTTGAGGCATTCCAATTAAATATGTATTCTTTTATGTTTTATAGGATGACTTAAAATATCGTTTGTGCAATATCACCCTATTCTGTACCTCTTTAGCGCAGCCCGCATTTATCCCGAGGCAGTAAATTAGTGCCATTTTAACCTGTTTGCAAAAATAATTTAATTATGATTTTAATAGTTAACCTTTAAGAACGCATTTTAAGGTTCCATAGGTTATCAAAAGTCGGTTCGTGTGGTAGAATACTCATCATCATCACTACAGCCAAAGGATGTCCACTTCGATATTGGCTGGTTGGAAGCTGCCTGCATTCAGCGGCTTCCTGGACCTTTACCAGGTCGTCTGACCACCTTGTGGGTGAACTTACTACGCTAAGCTTGCACGTAAATGGCCTCCATTCTAGAACCATTCTGCCATATCGACTATCAGTTCTATGTGCTATACCCACTAGTGGTGGAATAATGCTCATCAAAAACTTGAAAGAATTGGCATCGACACGAGAAGGAGGTTTTAAGTCAAACTGGAAGTGACGAATGACCGATGTATAATATTTATTTTCACAAAAAAATAATCAGACATACAACATAGTGGACTGGCACATATTAATAAAAACGCTAATCATATGCCATTATACCTATCCACCCCACATTTTTTTTTGTTTACAATGTAGTCTGAGCCTTACCTAAGGTAGAGACAATACAAGTTAAGCCCAACAGTAAACCGAATCCGGAAGAATCGAAGTAGGCACGATCAAAACATTCATAAGTACGGTAGCCAAAGAAAAATAACGGGCGATTGCCAGGTCTCATCCTCAAAGCGAGAGATATCAAAAAAACACACGGCCGGCCTCTCAGCGCTTTATTAAGAATAAATTTAGGGCGGACGGGGCACGATAGGTTGGTCCAGGGATGTAGAAAAGAGCGGTTTTGAAAATAACTTTATTATTTTTTATTGCTTTATCTATAATACAGTTTAACAACAGCAAATAATTTGATTCACAAACTATAATTAGTTGCTACATAGTTTGCTACGCCCATTCGTAGCATCGGACACTTCTTTCCTTTCGCTGCCAGTACCTTTGCATCACTTGCCATCACTTTACCTTGTCCGAGAAGGTCTGTGACAAAGTGCATCGATGATATACTGGGATGGGCCACACCCGGTGTTGTTTTTGCTAAATGTTTTTGCTCCCACAGCTGTTTTTGCTAAATCGCGGTGTTTCAAGAACACGTCTACCCTATCGTGACCGGCCCACGGCCACTCCCAACTTGCTTATCCTTTGACCTATTTCAATTAATACTCAATACTCAATAATTTATTGCAAAACCATAATTAACCATTACTTAAGTTATCAGTCAGATGACCTCATTTATAATGTTATCCTTCTGGGAGATCCCGATCATAGTTAAATATGATCAAATAATACCGTCACCATATATTATAATCCACGGCAGAAAAGATTGTATGGTGCTCTAAAAAAACTACAAAAATATTTCTGCCAAATAATGCGCTACCCTTCAAATGATAAAATGTCTTTGTACGGGATTTGAATCATACAACATGATATAACTTTGTGAAAAAAATGCAAAGGTGAAATAAAGGAAAGAATTAGTATTAGCACAGCATGTGAGAGACGTTAAAGAGCTTAGAACCAACGGACAAAGCTACTTAATAAGAGATATGATCATAAGATAAACGTCTGTGACACAAACCCCCTACAAACTTTTTTCTTTTTATAGCAGCTATCCACTTATTTCTATTCATCTTGATGTTGGAAACGAATAAAACATGCACGAACTGGTTTTCCCATTGTTTCTACACTTTATTACACAGCACGTAGTGACCCATATCGCGAATTTTAACGTTTTTACTTTAAAATACTTAATTTCGTTAGTATGGAATTCTATGGAAATATAGCAATTTGACACAGACAGTCCAGAGTTATTTCACATTTCTGCCAACTAACGTGCTGCGATCGATTTGACGTCCCCCACTACCCACTTTGCACATAGCGAATAGTGCTACTTTATTGAGGGCCTAAAACTTAATGAAAAAAAAAACAGGGAGGTTTTCAAGGAAAAATGTGGTTAATAACGCTAACCACCGTGACACAAAGGATTAATGGAAAGTGGCTATCGACGCCATTTGCAAGATGACTAAACAGGACCCGTGTAGATGAGGCCCCACCAATATCTTATGCCTCGCACCACCCAATAGTGCGCGGCGCCTATCTTCAGGCTAATGCATTTATGCATCAGCCGCCGGATCGATACAACGCGTAATTTGACGAAATATCGCGAGAAAGTCGCGTTCCACCCACCCCAGCCTCAGAACAGTAGACGGCTACTGTTCTTTTTGCGCAATTAAAACGAAAAAATCCGACCACCATTGATCGTGAGATAACGAACACGGTTTCGGAACGGTGATTGACGTCTACACACGGCTACAAGTCAAGCTACCAGTCCATTTAAAGTTAAATTATTTTTTTTTAAAAAACCGACTTCAAAAAAATCTTAACACTTAAGTACCTAATTATTCATCAGAATTTAACCAAATTTTTATGGGACCATTCTGAAAGTATTACCTTTCAAACAAAAAAATATCGAAATCGGTCAACGTAGTAACGAATGATCGCTGAACATACATAAAAAAACAAAGATTCCGACGAATTGAGAACCTCCTCCTTTGTTAATTATCACTGCATAAAGGGACTACATGAAAAATTTAAATTCATATTAATGAAAGTGTAACTAGCCATGCGTATGACTACATTGCAATCTACAAATTGTTATAGACTTTACAAATTGGTTTTAACGAGACGCGTAGACGAGATGAACCAGTAAAACGAGACACTATGGAAGTTTTAGGCGGCCTCATGTGACCGCTCGCCCGCTGGGGTGTCACGTGTTAAGTGACAGAACAAAAAACAGAAGTCATAGAACAAAAGTTGTTTGAGTTACTGACACCCTGTTTAGAATAAAAAGTTGGGTTAGTGACACCATTTATAAATCAAGAACGGTTAAGCCGCTTTTCAAGATCTTCGATTTGTTGAATTATCTAACGGAATATAAACTACATCGGAAAATTTCACGAAAAAAAAATTATGAAGAGGTGGTACGAAGTTCACGGGAACTGAATCGCTGATCGGCTGGCATTGTTTTTTGGATTTCTATGTTGGTCTCATAGAAAAAGTTGTTTTATTTGAGCACCAGAATCAACCCCTAGGAGGTTATTTGTGTTTTTAAAATAACCCTGTATATTTAATGATCTTGTTTCGCGCCTATAATGGGCTAGTTTCCTAAAAAAATCTAATTAGTCCGTCAGTTGGATTAACAGAAAATATTGGACACGTGTTTTTTCTTTTCTCAATCAAACAAAAAATTATGAAGATATAGCCCGTTAAAGTTCCGCGTAACTTGCGACACTTTTTAACAAGGCGTGACGTCACGTGCTCACTTTGATGCGCTTTATCTTCGTCATTTTTTGTTTGATTGACAAAAGACAAAATATGGGTCCAATATTATTTGATAATATAACTGATGGACTAAATACAATAATCTTTTTTTGACCCAGGAAAGTAACTTACCAAAACATTAATCTTATTAACTCTTTTAATCATTTGCTATTAAAAGACTTTGCTATCGACAAGTAAGTACTAACTATCTGACACCAAAATTAAATTTGTATCATTGGCGTCTCCGATTACGAAGAATAAATTATTAAAAATATTACATTACTTCCCAGCATTGCTTCCCAGTAAAAACCGGAAAATGGAAGTTAGTCTTTTTATATTTGCCAGTTCAGTTCATCCAAAACAGACCTCTCCATTTTACAGAACTTTTATTTCAACGTAAATAAACAAAAAAGCGAAACGGAGGAAAGTTTAAGAACAAGGCACTTAACAAGTTGCAGCAAATCGGATTTATCTAGAATTTGAATAAGACCCAATTTGAATATCTTCTTGCTTTTACTGCAGCTCAACAATCCTGGGCGGGAGGTAGATTTGCAGGGAGGGTTCCTTTGAAGATAAAAATACGTAGCTTTATGAGTTAATATTATAATAATATTAATAGACATTTGATTCTTTTGTAAGCACACTTCACACATGAATGTATGTCTTATTAATTATGTATGTACTCTCTGAAGTCTCTGACACCATCGTTAATGATAATGATGACAACTTTATTTTAAGCCTGTATGCATTGCTTTCAAGTTGGTAGTTAAGTAAGTATATGATAATTAATTTAGCCAAAACTTCCGGTTCCGGTTACGGTTTCATAGTAAAATACCTAATAAGGTCCTAATTTATTAGTTAACTAATTTTGTGATTTAGATTATGGTCCTATAGAATAATGATTGTGCTTGAGCAGTAGAATTACCCCCTAGAAGTACGTTGACTAAAAAATCAAGACCAGTAAAATAAGTGTGCCTCTATACGTCTCACTGCAAGTCACAGGCCTCACCTCTAGGTACTATGAGGTGGTTTGGGCCATACTCCACGCGGGACCAGTGCGGTGCGGTGGCAGGGTGTTGGAAGACCTATCACTAGACCTTAATGTAATCAAGCCGCCTTTCGAACTAGGCTTTGCGACTAGTGTCGAGCGATGTTGGCCGGGACCCACTTTTAACGTGCCTTCCGAAACACGGACATGCTTGTGATAAATGCAGGACCTTATATTTAAAATAATCATAATCTGGCCCAGCATTGGTACAAAATATGTATACATGCATTCGCAAAACTAACGAATAAAATTATTGTAGGAGGATTGTAGGATATTATGTATGAGGTCTAACCGAAATAGTGCTCAATATTTCTAGAGGTCAACTAGTAAACTATAAGGTTCATGTTTATGAAAATAAAAACATAATTAAACCTAAAAATGTATTCATCATTTGAGCCATAGGACGTCCACTGCTGAACATAGGCCTCCCCCAGTGACTTCCAGATTGGCCGGTTGAAAGCGGCCCGCATTCAGCGGCTTCCTGCAACCTTTACCAGGTCTGTCCACCATGTAGGTTGACGTCCTACGCTGCGCTTGCCGGTACGTGGCCTCCATTCCAGAACCTTTCTGCCCCATCGGCCGTCAGTTCTACGTGCTATGTTTAAAAATGTATTAAGTATTTTTCCTAATTTCATCACTTAAGTATTACAGAAATTATTTGTTACTTATGCGTCATCTCTAAATTATTTTGGTTACGAGATGAGCACATTGCGAAGATTTCATTTCATTTCATTCTTAACGAATGGTGTAACGTAAAAAGTCATTACAACAGTATAAGTACCTATTAATTAATAAAAAAATATGTTTTTTGAGTAATTAATGTTTTTTTTTAATAACGAAGACCCTTATCATGTGGTCTTTGACATTAAAAATATTGAGCACTACTTCGGTTAGACCGTAATATGCGTCAAACACCACACCAACCGTCATGGTGTCAAAGTAAGGAACTAACGTGTTACGAGATACTAGACAAAGACATTGCTAGGTATCTCTTAGCACAGCCTGACCCAACAATGCTAGAAAATTGACCTAGAATCGAACCCGGGAACCGTTACGTTCAAGGTAATTACCGCACCCTTTACGTCAACCAAGTGATGCATGTGTAAAATATTGACATTATTGTAGGATACATAAGTAAATTTTATTTAAAAAAATAAAACCGACTTCAAAACACTGAAATGCTAAAAATAATCCTAACACTTAAGTACCTAATCAGTTACTTTTGGAGTCGGTGCAAACAAAAACATTGAATCTCTCATCGGCTGGCACCGATTTACTTATTTCATCTATTTTTAGTGATAAATCCTAATCTAACTGCTGAACACCGATTTCATCCCCTATTTTCCTACCCTTAGGGGTGATTTTTATTTTGCAAACTTTTATCATATTATCTTTGAAGTATTAGCTATTAAATAAAACAAAAATCATCAAAATCGGCTCATATTTGTCGAAGATAGGTAACAAGAACCACAACCAAAATATTATCTGGGTATATATTTGTTGATTTTCTCAAAAAGTTCTGAATCAATTTCGATAAAATTTATATGGGACCACCTCTGAAGTATGATCTACCAAACAAAAAAAGAATCATTAAAATCGATTCATAATTGGCGGAGTAATCGCGTAACAAATATACAAAAAAAAAAAAAAAAAACATACAGTCGAATTGAGAACCTCCTCCTTTTTTGAAGTCGGTTGAAAAGCAAAATTATTAGACGTTTTCTGTCAAAGCTATTGGAATAACCCCAATTCTCTTTTTGCGAGTTGTTTAATAAAACGGGATCCATTATTACAGTATCTTAATTAGCTAATGGCTTTCAGTCATTACTCGTGTTTTATCAAACTGGAATACAAAAAGACACAAATCGGCGATATCATTTCCCGTTACGAAGTTCAATATCTACATGATTAAGTAGGTAGATGATTACTATTTCGCTATACCGTGGTATAAACTTAAATTTAGGGTAGTTTGTAAAACCATTTTTCCTAACATGCAACTTCTTCGTTGTCTACATTTTATTATTACGTAATTAAGCAGTGCGATAATAAGGTGTAAATATTTTAACGTGTGATTTAAGTGATTGTATTTCCGTAAAACTGGAAAAACAATCACATTATTTTAGCTCACAGATTTTTATATTTGGTCAAAAATAAGATATTTTCGATATTTTAAGTATCGGTATCAATGGTAAATTTATTGTTTAAGTGATTTTTTTTTTCAATAAAAACGTAACTAAAACCGCTAAGCGTATTTTGATCAGTGTACAATGAAATCCAGAGTAGCTATTTCTAAAAATTGTAATAAGAAATTATTGTAGATTACATAATTTCGCAAGCTGCCTTAAACGACTCTGAATCTGAATTTCTAAGTAAGGGGGATCCTTACGTAAAAATTTGGATTTATTCCTAGAATTCTTTTACTGTACCTAAATGATTTACCTACCCTTAAATTGTCCAGCGAAAATCGCATTTTAATGTTCACCACCAATAACCAAATTGCGTCAGTGTAATCCCGAAATGTCCCTTTGTGCCACGGGACCCGTGAGCCCGCAGTACAAATACACCCGCTCTCACAAAGCGCCAATACAAACATTTGTCGACTCACCTTTATAGACGATTACCTTTTCTTCAATACACCGCACGGAGCGAAGAAGAGCGTTAGATGTGCATTGACAACTTCATTTCTTTTAAAATTTGTTGGAACATTCTTTTTAGTATCGATCCTTGGAAATTCCGCTGGATGGAGACTACCAGCTGGTTGATCCAGACATGGCGTAACGGGCTAATTATTTTGCAAAAGAACAAACCAAAGCCTTGGTATGATATAGGTATGAAGAATTTATGCGATCTTGACCATTAGTGAATACATACAGAAGCCTCATTTCCGTAATTGAAATATACTTAGTTGCAATACAATTTAGATCTGGTCCCAGTAACAGTAGGTACCTACCTACCTACTATAAAAACGGAATTCTCGCAAACATAGAATAATGTGATGAAAAATAGTACAAACAAAACTTATTTTGTTCAGTTTCATTTTCAGTCGCATTTTGTGTTTACGAGAACACCGTTCTTGATCTTAATGTTACTGGGCGGTCCCAGTCTCATCGAAACTGAATTGCGAATTCTGGTCAATTACAGGATTGGGCTTCCTCTTGAAGAGGATTACTAACACTATAATTATATTATTTTTTTTTATTAAAAAAAAAATTACTTCTAATTTAATTTGCTAATGAAATCCATGTATGATGTAAGGGGCATTTAGCATTTTCAATAAAGCTTTAGTACCTACGTCCTAACTTGTGACACCCCGGGAGTCACGTATGGCCGCGTAACATTTTTTTTTTGGTTTTTCGTTTTGCTAGGCTAAAAGGGTTTAAATCTTCCCACAGAATTAAATTTCACTTAGGTAAGTACCCACTGTTATTAACAACGTTGTTAACTTAGTCAGGTAACCAGTCTAGGCTCCCATAACTTTCATTTTATTTCAATGCTAAAGATATTGTCCACATTTATTTTCTATTTTGTTTTATGCCATTTTGATATCCTCTTTAACATATTAACAATGTTTTTTTACGTCTCTTGTAAAGGAAGATGTCACATCCATCGCACCCTTCGCTGTTCGAGTGTGACACCTGAAAAAATCGTCAAATCACGTCGATTAGCGAGCGTGCTCTACAAAACGTATTGTTGGCGCCACAAAGCACCGATGTTGATGCGTTACACAACCTAATACTGCTAATATCACCCTGTCATTTGTATGCGTCAACTTCGGGACTATTTAAGGAAAAATCGGTAAGGAATTACCACAGTTACACCTTGAAAGTTGAGAGGAAATCATAAATGTGGACAGTGATTTTAAAAGATCAAACCTTAAGTGCTTTACCCTGTGAAAGTTTGCAATTTATTTAAAGATATCCTCAATATCCATTGAGACTGTCCTTTTGAGTGAATATGTGAATAGAAGAAACAACAGTTCAACATCTGCATTGATGTAACTTTGCATTAAGCAAAATCCTTTAAGCACTAATAAATTGATTCTACTTTTAAACAGCCTAATACTTTATCAACTAGGATCAGCGATCTAGCAAACACTAACAGCTGTTGCTACAAAAAAATCCTACAAACAACCTCAGCCACAATATTATTAGCTGAAACTAGCATTGAAACTCACCCAAATTATTAGTCGATATCTGATTCGAAACACGTCTGACAAGCAAAATCATTAACTTGGCGTCTTCAATAGAAGAAACAAAAATCATGCTCTAAATTGGTAACATTTTTTGCATGTTAACTTCTTTAGTTTAGTGTCCAACAATTACGGATTTCGATGGCATTGTTCTTCTATTCAAAACTTCCTGAACTCTGTCCC
Source organism: Anania hortulata (assembly GCA_963576865.1). NCBI lineage: Eukaryota > Metazoa > Arthropoda > Insecta > Lepidoptera > Crambidae > Anania > Anania hortulata. Next base: position 22,082,873 of record OY756392.1, on the reverse strand, counting down.
AATTAACTGTAAAACCAGCCTCTCACATCCATTTAACAAATGGACATCCAAACAGAACCGCTAGATTTATCCACCAAGACCAGCTCTTCTAAGATACTCAGCATCATCGACATTAAGTTCCTAGCCGGCCTGAACAGTCACTTAGCCAGATTGTATGAAAGAACCAACATGGTGGGCACAAGGGAAGGTTTCTGCCTTCCTCAGAGGAGTGTTGGTGCGAAGAATGTGCTGCCTTGCGAGGTCTGCTTGAAGACGTTTGACAGACCCTCGTTGCTGAAGAGGCATATGAGAACACATACGGGTATGTGGTGTCACTGATTTGGTGGTGTAAACCATTGTTTAGTTTAATGCCTTTAGTGCGGTCAACGTCGGCTTGGCTTGATCCACGTGTCAGATACTAAATTCCCTGCTCCTTACATCATAGTTCTTTAGCAAGCATATCATCTGATGCAGGTGAAAAACCGCACATATGCAACGTGTGCAGCAAAGGGTTCAGCACGTCGAGCTCGCTCAACACTCATCGCCGAATACACACAGGTTTGTACAAATTATAAAATGTAAATCAAGGTTGTGTTAGGACGGTTTTATAGGAAAATTATAATAAAAGATCTACTTCATAAAAAGACTGGAATAAAAAAAACGGATCCATTGTTTAACACACAAGAATTCATTTATATCGATCTTTGACTCGGGCAATTAAAATTGCACCCGCCACGGAAACGAGATACGATGGGCACACGCACTAGCCGATATATGCAAGGTCCTGTCTTTCTTCTTGTTGAACTACCTGTACATGAGTTCAAAATTCACATTAAAAAAAACCTTATGAAAAAAGGGTATTATAAGGTAGACGACTATTTGAACGACAAGAGTGCATGGACTTAACCTGCTTAGCTCGCACTTACTTCATGTCTTGTAACTGTATTTCCTGTAAAAAAGGCTGACAAAGGTGACTGAGTTTGTTGCGCCGTTTCTTTTCATCACCAGCCGATATGTAGTCCCGAAGCGGTGGTAGGGTAAAGCTATATTTTGGGACGTGTATAAGTGCCCGGAAGAGGGCCTATATACTGAATAAATGAGTATTAATGAGTATTCATTTTGACCGACACAATATCGACGGTTGAAAGGCAAAAGGCATCAAGCGACATTTTGATAACTTTACAGGAGAGCGATTTAAAGTTTTTATTTTTGGAAAAAAAATCGTAGTTATTTTTTGGCGCTGTAAACAGAGAAAAGTCTTACAGAAATATATGTTTTAGGAAGAGATCTATATTATGCAATTAATGTTTCAGCTATAGAGTTATTATTTACGAAGTTAGATGTCGGTTAACCCCAAATGCCCTATTTTTGGATTAAGGCAAAAGAGGTCAAACGCCGATGCACTTGAAAACTGTTCCAGGCAAACCGATTTAACATCCATTTATATAATAATTGGTTCCATGCAGAACACCTTAAGAGTGAAATCTTAAAAAAATAGATTAAAGCTAAAAGAGTGAAAGGGCCAATATTATTTAAGTTGTGCAAGGCACAATAATTCAAAGTCAAATGTTATCTTTGTGTGAATAAGAAAGAACATCTTATGAGCCAATAGAAGTTTTATGACATATAGCTGAAATACAATATATTTAACGAGTTTATAGTTTATTGCCACTTAGGCTATTGTGTATTGTAATCAATTGTATGGATCATAATTTAACACAATAAAAAAACTCTTTTGCAAACAATTCTCTATAATTTTTCAGCACATTGCACATAAAAAGCATGTGGTTATTCAAAATTAAATAACAGAAAAAAGGTTCCCCAAATCTCGCTTTATTTAATTTTAATAATTGATAACATATCTGTGCAAGAAATAGAGATACTCACTCACATTCATACACCAAAGATAAATAACAGTGAGCAGAGGACCTAGTCCTAGCCACTAAAAAATATTTTAAAGAAAAAACTTCATAAGACTAATCATACTTAAGACAGTTTTTTTGGCAACATGTATCATGTATCCTGCATGAAACGTGAACATTTTTGGTTTTTAAGCTTTGTATAAAAAAACCATTAATAAATATTTTTCAATCATTTACAAACAACACTACGCCAGACCAAAAAAATTAAAATGAAACTGGTCAAGGGGCACCACATTAACTTTTTTAAATTGCATTACTAAGTAGTGACTAGCGTAAATTGACAAGCGTAAAAAAATGGCGCTCTTATTTCCATAAGCAGCACAAAGAGATGCAGCTACCTGACCTCCCTCCGTATCAGAGACAAGTAGCACCAGAAACGCCTGAAGAAGTCCAGATTGCTTTTTGCCGCATGAAGAATCGTAAAGATGTCTGTGCCGATGGAGTCCCAATCAAAGCCCAATAAAAAGCGATGGGCCCTCGTGGGGTGGACATCTTAACCTACCTTTATAATCGCATACTCTTAACCGGGCTAATCCCGAGCCGATGGAGAATGAGTATTATTATTACTCGTACTTCGGTCTTCAAAGGCAAGAGATCGGTGCAAGAGTTCTGCAACTACTGCGGCATAAAGGTCATGTCCCACACCATGAAGCTCCTTGAGCGGATTGTGGACTCCTGGATCCGACAGGAGTGTGATTTTTCGGAGTGTCAATATGAGTTTTGTCCTGGAAACGGGACTATGGACCCTGTTTTCACCCTAAGGGCCGTCATGGAGAGATACACGACGAAGAACACGCCTCTGCACTTGCTATTGTAGTGGTGGTAGTGGTGATATGGTGGGCAGTGAGATACAAAGGGGTCCCCGAGGAATTATGTTGACATGATCCGAGACATGTACCGCAGCTCCGATTCTATAGTTCTGACCGCTGTTAGCGACTCCAAACCGTTCCCGATCATCGTCAAAGTACACCAGGGTTCCGTTTCTGTTTAATGTAATGTTAGACGTTGTGTTAGACAGCATCAGACACACATTATCAACCACTATGGCTGCTGATGTATGCTGACAATATCGCACTGGTAGACGCGGACAGGGGCAGGCTGGTGAGAATGGTAGATGAGTGGAAGCAGTCACTTGAAAGCGGTGGTCAGAAACTCCATGTGGCTAAGACCGAGTTCCTGGCCTGTAACTCTACAGATCCCACGAACGTCGACGACAAATAGGCGGAGACAAGGTCGAGCGCACGGACCAGTTTAAATTCCTGGGATCTGTACTTCACACGCGTCGGAAGACATCGATTGCGACGTCAAAGCACGCATTGCTGCTGCGTGGGCCAAATGGCGAGAGGTGACTGGTGTCATTTGTGACCCCAGAATGCCGGTTAAGCTGACAGGACAGATCTATAAATCCATCATTAGGCCTGTCCTTTTATCTTGTAGCAAAGTGTGGCCGCTACTTGTGTCACGGAGATGAATATGCTGCGGTGGATGTGCGGAGTCACGCGGAACGACCGCGTGAGGAACTCGCGCATCCGCGGTAGCCTTCGTGTCCGTGATATTGCAGACAAACTGCAGGAGAGTCGCCTACGCTGGTACGGCCATGAAAACCAGCAAGCTACGTAGAAAACAAATGTCTGGCCACGCCGACTCCGCCGGGTCCTGGCAAAAGTGTTGACCAATAAATGCTGGCTTGACGTCGTGAGGGCTGACATGTATGCCAATGATCTCACAACCAGGGATGCCCAAGACCTTGCGAAGTGGAGGAATAAATCAAGGAAAGCAGATCCTGGGTTCTGAAGCGATGGCTTTGGACGCAACCGGGATTCACCATAAAGATGATAATGATGGCGATTTCTAAAATGACAATATTTTAATGTCATTTTAGAAATTGTTTACCAATTTATTAATGAAAATTCCTGTAAATTCATCAAAAGATAATCCGTAAAATCATGGTAATAAACATACCATGGATCAGATGACATACCCACCGATTGTCATGGTTTTTTAATAATGAATTTGTATGAAAAAGAACGGGTTTACAAGCAAGTATTTTTTCTTCTAATAAAGCTTTACGAACTTCTTTCGTGTATGTACTTATTTTCATCTTAGGAAGTTTTTTATCTGTAATTTTTCATTGTTTAGCTACCTAATCTGAAAAGTGAATAGTAGATTTAATATTTACACTTCTTTGAAATAAAATTATAAAAAACAAAACAAACACACCACTTGTCAACACAGCACATAAACAGAGCGCGCATTGACCGGTTGCTTGATTGCGACTAAATGCAACAACGTTTGCGGCTAGCGCGCCTACGTAAGGTGCGTTGATCTAGGTTCAAATCAAATCCAGTGGTTGTAATGGTTGCGTCGCGAAGATTCAAACTACGTAGCAAAGTTCGTTCAAAGAAACGGAACATGACTTACAAACCTCATGATACTTTTACTGCGTAAATAAAAAGATTTAAGTGCCACATTAATGGTACAAATGATTAAGGAAAAATGATTAAAACAAAAAATCTGCAATTTTCTGAAACAGGTAAAAAGTCTGTACTGACTTTGGCAATTATGTTTACGTCATAGAAAAGGGGTTTAAATCACATTTTAATTTATAATAGGTTAAGGTAAAGCAACTTATGTAATACCTGTGTTGTGCGTAGAGTAAGGATAAAGGGCTCAAGCGATATTCATTTCCGATGATGTTTAAGGAAGAAAGATTTAAACGACAGCCACGTGTTATTGTATTCCAGGCAAAACGCTTTAAATGCTGCCTTTATTAGATTTACAGCAAGGTAGAAAGATTTAAAAGTAATGTGTTCCTAAAACTGAAGAAGGATGAAAAGCTTAAGTGACTGCCTAATTCATTAGAGCTACCTGCGAATTAATTGAAATCCAGGGCTTAAAAAAAAAGATGAATTTTGAGTCGGTTAACTCCGGGCACTAAGAAATGATGGCCTTTTTTGTGACGGAGTCAAGCGACAAAAAAGTGCTCTGATTTATACCAAACTCGGCTCAAAAGACGCAGAAAAATTTGCTGATTCTAACTATGTATATAACTCAATATCGCCCAAAGTGTCGCTTGATGCCTTTTGCCTTTCCACCGTCGATATGTACGCTCGGACGACTTAAACCGAGGTCCAAGCCTACAGAGGCCCGAGTTTGACCCACTCCTAGTTCGGGCCCGCAGGAACACGACCGCAGTCTCGGTTTCGGCAGTCCAGGAGTCCCGTCGGTGCCACTACTTGTTCCCGCTTGGTAGGGTGCCTTATACACTCGATACTGGCCCGATCACGCCCGCTATTATTGGGCGCTCGCCATAACTGCCCCACCGGGCAGTTAGGTACTGATAACTAAAACTTCCAAAGATCAACTTTTGCAAGAAAATAAATTTATTTGTTTTTCTGACGAACATAATCGGCCAATTAGATTATTTTTTTAGTTTTCTTAAATCATAAAATAAATCTACAAACAAACGCATACCCTTTCCTGACCACAAGATAATCTAACACATGTCTAACATGAGTTACTTACATTTAAAAAACTGCAAACAAAATTTTATTTATATTTGACAGGCGAAAAGCCGCACAAATGCCCTGAATGTGGAAAGTGCTTCACGGCCAGTTCTAACCTGTACTATCATCGAATGACGCACACTAAGGTAACAGCATTAGACAGCCTAAGGGTATTCCTGCAGTATTTTTGCAGTACATAAAAATTAAATATTTCCTCCTAGAATAAACCCCACAAGTGCGCATGGTGCCCGCGTTCCTTCCCGACGCCAGGCGAGCTGCGCGCGCACGCACACACGCACGCACACACGCACGCGCACACACACGTCGTGCACGCGCACACGCAGCGATACAGGACACGAAGACCGCCTTTTGCTGCCACTTAAGACTATCTAGGTAAGAGGCATGCCCACTTCTTCAAGGGTTCTACTCGCATTCCTAAGGCAGTTTTTTTTTTTCGAAAGGACTTACCTATTGCTAGCGTCATTTAAGGCAGTTGTGTGCGAACACCCCATACCACCAGGCGAGACGAGAGCATGTCAAGTGCATATTATTATTCATATTCATTTATTCACCAATAATTTGTAAATATTAATTTTCTTGAGTTACAAATTAAAAGACAAATCGAAAATCGGAGGTCAATCGTCGAGTCCAACTAGGCTGGGTAGCATTCGGGAAACTATACATCTTCTCGTTTAAAATACCTCAGTGCCTAAAGACGAAAGTCTTCAACTTCAACCAGTGTGTGTTACCAGTGATGACATATAGAACTGAAACGTATGCTCTCACTATGGGCCTCATAAGAAAGCTCAAGGTTGCACAGCTTGCTATGGATAAGATGTTGCTCGGTGTTTCTTTGCAAGATCGAATCAGGGAATGAGTAGATTCGTAAACGAACAAAAGTCGCTGACATAGCCCAACGGATTAGCAAGCTAATGTGGCGGTGGGCGGGGCACATAGCATGTTGAACTGACGGCCGATGGGGCAGAAAGGTATTAGAATGGAAGCCACGTACCGGCAAGCGCAGCGTAGCACGTCCACCCTCAAGGTGGACAGACGAAATGGTAAAGGTTGCACGAAGCCGCTGGATGCCGGCCGCTTCCAACCGGTCAATCTGGAAGACACTGGAGGAGGCCTAAGTCCAACAGTGGACATCCTATAGCTGAAATGATGATGATGATGATGATAATAGATAGATAGATACTCTTTATTGCACACCACACAAAAAAACAGTACAGAGAAACAATAAATTTAGAATAGTACAATTTAGGCGGTCTTATCGCTAAGAGAGATCTCTTCCAGACAACCAGACAGAAAAAGAAAAAAGATGATGCTGATGATGATGATATGCGTCCAAAACGTTTCTTTTTGTGGGTGAAGCAACCTTTGGTGACACACATTACTTTTCAAAAAGCACCTGCGGTGTAAATGCGCTTTTAGGTTCAACTAATCTACATTATTTATCGGCAAGCGCAGCGTAGGACGTTCACCCACAAGGTGGACACACGACCTATTAAGGGTTGCAGGAAGCCGCTGGCGGCCTGCACCGCTGCTAACTGGCCAATCTGGAAGTAATTGGAAGTTCAGCAGTGGACCTATGGCTGAAATGATAATGAAAATATTAATAAATTGTAGTCATCAACTTAACAACCTACCTACACAAATTTATCTAATGTCCTCTACCCACAGATTCTAATAACATATTCCATTTATATTCCCATACTTCATACCTAATTGTTTTTATACAAATGTGTAATTTATGTCTGATTTTTTATCAGGTCTATCTTTGATTACTGGATCACTTGGCGTTTATTTCTGCATATCTATGTAAATATTTTGCAAATAATAAAATATATCTTTTTAAACAGTTATTTTATTCATTTAACCGATAAATGTTTTAATGCTGTATTTGAGAGAGTAATTTCGACAATTTAAAATGAGCTGGAATGGTCATAATATGGAAATTGAACGAATTTACGAAACTTTTCCGTAAGAATCGGGCACTGCATTTCTGTAAATAAACACATGTCAATTAATTAATGTCTGAAAAATATTAGACTTTTCAATCTCCAGGTAACTAAATAAATAAATAATAAATATTAGACATCACATACATTGCTCCGATCCTATGGTAAGAAGTCAAAGCACTTGTGTTACAGAAATCAAAATATCGACGGTACCACAACACCCAGATCCGAAACAATATAGAAAAGTATATTTTTCTACATTGACCGACCGGGACTCGAACCCGGGACCTCAGAGATAGCGACACCAAGTCCGGTATGTTTGCTTCTCGGCTACCGAGGTCGTCAACTTTAATTGTATTGTAACTTTCAATCTACAATTAAAATTGACGTTTTAAAATTTTCTACACGAACACTGTCCACATGTCAAACTTATTCGTTATTTATAATAGCGAAATAAATTGTAGAAACGCAGATTGCCAAATAACCAAAAAGAAGAAGTTATCTGGCTTTAGAAAAATCCGCCCATAAACTACTTAGGAGTGTCGTCATAACTATGTATGTCATTTTCATTAGGTCTTTTGAGTAAGCGCGTCAGTTCAGCTGCTCATAAAAAGTATATCAATTGATTAGTCACCAGTGATTGAATTTCGTTTACTTCAGTCGAACCAGGTTCGAACCAACTGTACCATGTAAATAAAACACTATACTACTTTTAAAATGACTTTATTCATCATCCTCAGTTTTTATCTTTTTCCCATCGCTGTCGTCCTCCGCATCCTCTAACTTTCTTTTCACCCCATTCTCTGTTTCCTCCCCTCCTTTCGGATTTTCATCCTCTTCAGGATTATCATCCTTTTCCGGATTCTCATCCCCATCTGGATTTTCATCCCCTTTTGGGTTTTCATCCCCTTTCGGATTTTCCTCCCGGGTGGGTTCTGGTTTGTCGGCGGAGTTCTTTCGCTTGTGGTAGTTGTTCTGCAGGGCCTGATTGTCGCAAGACGTGTCAACTTTAAGCAGTTCGCGAAGCGCCATTGTGGCGTAGCAGCTCGCCGGGAGGGACATCGTGAGGAGAAGCGCTTTGAATTTGCCGTCTGAAATATATAGAGATGCTATCACTGATTTGAAACAATTCCGAAACTTTCATTATAATAACACCTTGTGTAATTAGTAAATACACAAGGTGTTACTATAATATGTAAGTAATTTATCATTTTCGATAGTTATTAAAGTATTGTTTAGACAACTTAATCCCAGCCTATTCTCGCTGTCAAGGATGTATTTGTTGATTTTTTTTAAGTGTCATATTATCTTAGTAAAATTAGTTTGTTATTGGTTTAAAATAAATTAATAAGTCTGTGAGTTGAGTATGGAAAGGGGGTTTGCTATTGGAATGTGTAGTTCCATTGAAAATGTTTAAAAGAATTGCGTTTGTACAGCTCAGTAAAATTGTAGTGTCATTAGCAGTGATCGGATGATAAACTAAACTTCAAGAGAGTACTCACATAGAGGTCTGTTTCCAAAAAAGTTTCCATGATAAACTGTCATTGTATTTTTATCAACTCTATGTCAGTAATTATTTGTTTTATATCCTGTGTTTTTAATTGTCTAGCATAAAAAGTAGTCAGGATCTTGATTATTAGTGGCGTAGTGGCCACAGTCAACAATAATTTAAAGTTGTTTTTACAGAAAAATTAAACAAAAATAAATACGTATTTATTTTTATAAAAACGTATTTACTCGTGTTGCTCTGCGGTTGGTGCATATAACCGTATCGAAATCTATAGCACTAACACATGTCCGCTCTAAGCAGAAATTCTATTAGAATAAGAAAGGATGCGATACGGATAGTGCGTCCTATGCGGCTAGTGCGCGTGCTGAGCGGCTAGGTACCGTCAGTAAACCCGTTACTGCGATGCAGTCGTGGGTACGACGGTCCTAATAGGCGCCTTTAAGGTCCAACTCCACCGAACGGCCCGCATCGCGTCGGATAGGAACGGATTTTACAATCTTTAAATAAAAATTAATCTTGTATACAGCCGACGATATGCCGCGACGCACGATCGGCTCAGTCCGCGTGTCATCGGGTGGAACTCGCCAACCTTACATCGTTTTTGCTATAGATCATGAACCCAAATTTATTTTTTCAACTTCTGTATTTTACGATAATTTCCTTTTTGTTCTACTTTCAACGCGATAGCCATCAATACTACGTCAACTTCAATCATTTTCAAAAAATAGAACACGTCAGCACTCAAGGCATAAAACTATCGGTATGACTAGGCGCAGAAATGGATACGTTCGCAAGCGAGGCACTAGTGCGGAGCCGATCGTAGGTATGCGTCGACGTCCCGCCGGACGCGATCAGGTGTGGCCGCGTCCGTTTCTATGCGATGCGATGCGGGCGGCTCGGTGGAGTCGGTCCTTTATGGTGGCCTCCGGTGCAGTTACCTTCCTCGATCCCGGTGAGGTCCCTGCCGTTGAGCTCGTCGAGGTCGGAGCGGATGAGGTCGGCGTAGGGCTGCGAGTAGCGCACGCAGCGCCACTGCAGGTCCAGCGGCCGCACCACCGCGCGCCGGTACGCGCCCGACATGCTGTAGCTCCTGCACCGAGCGTACAGACATACGTACAATACAAGCTTCCGTCAAAGGCATGACATCATTTACATGGTCAGGAGACAGGTGACTACTGATGCCCGTGAAAGAAAAAAGTACACGTGTTACAGAAATCAGAAACAACGACGGTCCCACGACACCTAGACGACGATACATGGGGCACACTAAAAGTTTTGCACTTCTAGCTAATCGGAACTATTTGAATTTCGAATGTTATATTTTTTTAAACGTTGCAACCTTCTTAGTAATAAAAAAAAACAATTAGCGGGAAATGATTTGTCAATTGTTTTTTATCACACATCAAAGTTCTATGTACGCAACGAAAATGGAATTAAATCGAAAAGATTTTAGAGCGATGATTTTTTATGATTTTAAAAGTTCTCTCTCTCCGTAAGACTGTGCCGCTCGTCTTCAAAATGCTTTTGGGAGGGAAGCACCTCGTTTGAGCACCTTGAGGCGATGGTTTGCTGAATTTGAGAGAGGTCGAGTTTCTTTACATGACGAATTTCGTGAAGGGCAGCCTTCGACTGCCGTCAACGAAAATAATGTGGCTACTGTTGAGCGGCTAATTGAAGAAAACCCGCGGATTACCTATGAGACAATTCGAGGACTATTAATGATTAAACGAACTTACCTGTACGTTTAGTTCAATCATAATTATACGAAGTGCTTCGTCCGAAGAGTTAGTATTTCTTAAATTATATAACACAATGTAGTATCGCATAATGTCTCCACCTCTGCACTGTAGTTGAGAAAAAAAAGTAAAATAAAAACATTTGAAGGTAGACTTGCAATGTTTTTACCCCCTACCACCTCTGTTTCGGTTTGTTCCCTGCGGTGAGCTCAATCCGCTAGCGTCATTTAGTTTGGAGCTAGGTACATGATATTTCCGCAGCCTTTAGGGTTTATTTCTTAAAAGAAATAGATGATGGGTGGGAGGGTAATACATACTAATCTCTTCGGACGAAGCACTTCGTTTAATTATGATTGAACTTCACGTACAGGTTAGTTCGTTTAGTCATTAATTATACTCGTGCTTCATCCTCGAGATTAGTATTTCTTAAATTATATAACACAATATATAATAACAAAGGTTGAACAATAAAATTTTCAACCATTAGGTTTTAATTAATGTTTATTGAATAATAACAAAACATTAAATCATTATTACTATATTGTGTAATTGCTTTTTACATATTACAAAAATAGTTAATAATTTATTTAGATAGTTTATAACAATTGTGTATCATTTACAGATGAACATATAGTTCTAGCTAGGACAGAAACATCATCATTATTATGAGCGATGGGCCTGTTGTAATAACGAGCAAAGGTAGAGGAATTGCCACTCCAGCCCGCGGTTCTATAGATCAGATCTAAGCTGACGCCCTGCTTGAACGCCTTGGATGTTGCGGCGTGCCGGGTGCTGTGAGCGGAAAATACAGAAACATCAATTCCTCCATCCTTGAGCGTTGTCTTTATACAACAACTTATTGTCTGAGACGTTACACGATTATGGGGTTTTCTAATTCCAATAAACGATTGCTCACTTTTTCTAAATTCATATTTATTACATATACAGATTTATCCATATAAGAGTTCAGGGTATTAGCAGGACATGTTTCTATTCTATCCTTAAAATATGGTAAGTAATGAGTCGTCGGTTGACGACTGCCTAGTTTGAAGGTCTTTATTAATTCAGGTATTGTAATAATGATCTGGTCAGCAGAAACAGTTATGTTTAGAATACTAATTTTGGAGAGAGTCTGTACTCAATGGGCTGTAACCATAGCAAGTATAAGGTTGTACATTTCTTAGACAACTGCTCGAAAGATAATGATTCATTTGGATACAATGAAGCTAAATATTCCAAGAGTTTCCTAGTGTCCCATGTTATATTATAGCGAGGTTCAGGTGATCGTAGCCTAAAAACACCCTTAAAGAATCGGGTAAGTCGTTCATCCTGAGCTACCGGGCCTACTAATAAGGATATAGCAGATCTGTAGCAGTTGACTGTGCCGTACTGGCTACCGCTATTAAATACCTCGGTAAGGAACTCTATTATGACTGGAATAGACGGCTGGAACATATCAATATTATTATTGTTGCAATATATGAACCATTTTTTGAAACATCCATCATATTGTTTCATAGTGTTTTCTGATAAGGATGCCATCGTTATATTTATGGCTGAAGCGGGTGTCTCTTCGTAGTAACGCCGTCCGGACATTACTGCGCCCACCAGGGTAATGCTGTTGTTTAGGTTCCGGTGGCTGAAATGGGGAAACATGACGTCACTTGAACTGAACGTGATCACGGTAGACGAGACGAGGCGATTAAATATGGGGTACCATGGTTGAGAAGGCCAGACGGGGTCATCGTTATCCATTAAAATAAATCTCAGGTATTTACGACAATCAGGGTGTATTTTAATAAAAAAATACGCATCTTTCAAATCTATTGTTGCTGTAAAACAATCTTTAGTTACGAGCTTAAGAACGGTACGAAGATCCTATAATTTAAAATGTCGAGTGTCTATGAACTCGTTTAACGCTTTTAAATTCAGTATAAATCGCATATCACCGTGCGGTTTTGGTATTAAAAATACGCGCGACACAAACTGATCGGGGACAGGTTCACATTCAGAAATTGCACCTACCGATGATAATTTACTGATAGCACTTCAAAAATGGGCTCTTTCTGATTCGTGCATATTGTAGTGACAGGAGAGTCAGACTAGTAAACGGGATCGTTAAATCGAATCACGTAACCTTTTATGCAGTTAACACAGTTCAGTCACGAGTGATTAGCGACCACCGGTCGTAAAAAAGGCTAAGTCTGCCCGCAAAGCATACCGGGTGCCGGGTGTGAGGTGTGGCGTGCGGCTAGCGACGAGCTGGCGGGCGGCGGCGGGCGGCGGCCGGGCCCCGCCTTCCAGTTTAAAGGCTTCGATGAGTATTTCGGAGGATTCGGTTTCTTTGGAACGTCCATCTTCAGGTCTGAGCTGGATTTCGTGACCGCTTTTGCTGTTCTGAGAGTCTCAGGTAGATCTTCTCCGAATAGTGATGTGTCAATTTTGGCGGTAGTCAATCGTTCCTTGACCTCTCTTTTTAAGGAGTACAACGCGAAATTCCTTCTCGATATAGATTCGCTATACTGAATATCGCATAGGATGCGGGCCGAATCCATGAGCCGTTTTAACGAGTCGTGATTTGTATGTTTGTCAGCGAGTCGACTCGATATCGCTCGACTCGAGCACGAAATAGCGGCAGCGATCTCAGTCTGTCGGGCTTCGATAGCTTTGTCCCGTTTTGCTACGCTCTCGGGGACCGCCGCTTTTATCTCCGGGTCGAGCCGAGGAGCGGCTATCTTCGAGCGATTCGCCGGGACGGGATATCTTTCAATCGACAGCTTTCGGTTCTCCTTACCCAGTCCCGCAGTGGGTATATGATTAAAGCGGCTCGCCAGGTCTTTGTTAATATCGGCACCGTACTTTTGTACTTCAGTGGGGTCGGTGCCCAAGATATCGAGGATTTCGGGATCCAACTCCGTATCGGCTCGGACTGTGGGCGGCGTCGGCGTCGGCGCGGGCGACGTGGGCTCTGTTTCGTTACGGTCTAAAATGAGACCAAACCGGCTCGTTATAGGCGACAAAGTCCCACAGACTATTCTGAATAATAACGAACTTTATTTATGCGTCGAGACAATCCCGCAGATTGCTCTGCGTGCATTTATATAAAGAGCCACACGTTTTACGACAAGGGAAATGCAGCGAAGTAGGCCCGCAGACTATTCCGATTGCATACGTCTTGCCACACATTCAACGACAAGGAAAATGCAACGAAGTAGTCCCGCAGACTATTATGATTGCTCACGTCTTGAAGTTGATTAAATAAGATTGAACACTAACCGTAAAGTTTTTCCGAAGACGTTGATTCCTTCGAGGCCGAGCGTGGCCTGTCGCGAGCGCGACGAGCTGGTTGAGGACGATGAAGACCCGCTCGCTGGTAGCCGGCGGCAGCGGCGCGGCCGACGACAACGTTTAATTTCATTTTCTAGCTTCTTCAATTTTTTTGATAATATTTCGACGGTACTTTCACTACGTCGTTTCGGCATTTTGTTTACGTGCGAAGTGGTCGAGCTCTAAACTGCGAATGACGCTAGCGGATCGAGCTCACCGCAGGGAACGAACCGAAACCATTGAAATTAAAAACATAAAAACATTGCAAGTCTACCTTCAAATGTTTTTATTTTACTTTTTTTTCTCAACTACAGTGCAGCCGCCCTAGCATGTCTACCAAAACACGATATGATATAGCGATATATCGACACCAACATTAAAAATACGATAGATATAGCCTCCATTTGAATTTTTATCGAAACAGCAATCTTAATATGTCATGGCGATTCAACATGGCGGCTGTATCTATCATATTTTTACAGTTGGTGTCGATATTTCGCTATATCATATCATATCATATCGTGTTTTAGTTCTAATGCTAGGCAGGCAGAGGTGGAGACATTATGCGATACTACATTGTGTTATATAAATTAAGAAATACTAATCTCGAGGACGAAGCGCGAGTATAATTGGGGATTGGTATGAGCCAAATTCAGAAAATTTTACACGAAGAATTGAAAGTTCGGAAACTTTGCTGTCGTTGGATCCCTCATGAACTGACAGTGGAGCAGAAGCGGGCTCGCGTGGAATGAAGCTCACAGACGCTACTGAAGTACGACCACGGACATTCTAATGCTGTTTACGACATTGTCACAGGAGACGAAACGTGGATTTATTGTTTTGAACCCGAAAAAAAACAGCAATCTTGTAAATGGGTGTTTGAAATTAAAAACAGGCCAACAAAAATGAGGTAGGCGAGAAACGTTGGTAAAAAATTGATCGCGTTTTTTTTCTCAGCTACGGGTCCCATCTGTACAATTCCACTTGAAGATCAAAAGAGTGTTAATGCCGAGTGGTATTCTACCATTTGTTTCACCAGGGTGTTAGAAAAAGTTCGCGAAAGACGACCCAAAAGTCGCGTTCTCCTACATCATGACAACGCTTCTTCACACACAGCCAACAAAACAAAGTCATTTTTAGCTTCCGAAAAAGTACAACTCGTCACTCATCCTGCGCATAGCCCCGACCTAGCACCCTGTGATTTCTGTATTTTCCCCAAAATCAAAGATTTGATGAGACGTTTTACTTTTACCAACTCCGAAGAGGGAGTGATAGCGTTCAATCAGCACGTAGAAAACAAGCCTTCAGATCTGTGGTCCTCCTGTTTTAAAAAATGGTTCGATCGCATAGAAAATGTTTAAAATGTAAAGGAGAGTATTTTGAAAAGCAATAAACATAATATTTTGGTTATAACATGTTGTTTTTTTAAGTTACGCAAAACTTATAGTGTGCCCTACGTACAAGATCGCTTTAATTAAATCAAACCAATGACCGGGAATCTTGAATATTTTTAATTTAATATGTTTATTCGAGATACAATAAAAATCTTGTGAACCGCCAACATTCGGAATGAATTGCAAGAAGAGTATGATTGAAACGAAAACGATTATGTTGGGAATATTTCGTAAATAAGACCGCAAATGCTCAAATACCCAATAAGGACTAACTCTAGGGCAGGAACTGGAAAATCGAAAGCAGACACGCCTTTGCTAAACACTTAGCTGAAGTGTTAAAACCAAATGAAATCTGTAGTGTAGAAGGTGAATGAAAGAGAAATTAATATAAAATGCTAAACCAAGATATTCAATTGTCTCTTCCGCCAAAGCCTGTAAAGGAGGTTAAGGCAACAGTCAGAAGCCTTTTTTTATTTTTTTATTAGCCGTTTCTGTTCCACTGCTGGGCAAAGACCTCCCCCAAACCTCTCCACTTATCCCTGTCGGTGGTTAGGGCCTGCCAATCTTGGAGAAAATAAGTCAGAAGCCTTACAGAATAATAAAGCACTAGGCGTTTCTGGATATCCAGCAAGCATTTGATAAAGTTTGGTTCCATTTAACCCCATAGTTATTTTGTTTTAATGGAATCATACTTATCTGATCGCTTATTTCAAGATCGTGAAGATGGGGACACATCGGGATTTTACAACATAATGGCGGGAGTGCCACAGGGTTTTATTTTCGGATCCGTCCTTTACACGCTGTCCACATCAGACCTCCTAGCAGCTAGGGATATTACAACAGCAATCTTTGCCGATAATACTGCGGTACTGGCAAGCAGCACAAACCCTGAAGTAGCTTTAAATACGTTGCCGAGGAGCCTATACCAAATTGATGACTGAACAAATGGAGAATTAATGCAAGCGCATCCAAATCAGTTTACATAACCTTTACACTGAGAAAAAGTCACTGTCACTGCTGGACCGAGAGGCAAGACATTCATCTCGATAGAAGACCTGGCAAAAGCACATAAAAAGCAAAAGGGAAGAGCTGAATATGCGATACAGAAACATGCAATGGTTGATGTCTCGCAACTCTGTGCTGTCCAATGATAACAAACTGCTTATTTACAAAACCATTCTAATCTGTATAGATCTATGGCATTCAACTATGGAGAGCGCATGTAACTCCAGCATAAACATCATTACGCGCTTACGCTTACAGAATGGCATACTCCGAAATATTGCCAATGTACCGTGGTTCAAAACCAACACAGAAATTCCGAAGCTCTTAAAATCAACAGAGTAAAGATGGAGATTGGACTAGTAGCTGAAAAATATAAAAGTTGTCTCAAAAGACATCCAAACGAACTAGTAGTACCCGTAACCTCCTCATCCCGTGAGCACGGCCTATGCAACTAGGCCGAAAGATATGGAAAATCAATGCGCATAAAGATGTATCTGTTGCATCAATACCCGTGTAGTTTAGACTTATGAATTGTAATCAAAGCGACTCACTTGATCTTATGCCTCAACTCCAACGTCAGGCCATCCTTCGTCATCTGGTCTTCGTAGAACTGTTTCATATTCGGCGGGTACTCGATATTGTACCCTGGCAGCGGCAGAATAATGTCGAAAATCGAGTACTGCCCGCTCTCAACGTCCTCTTCACTCAGCACTTTGACGGGAACCTTTGGTTTTTCGTCTGTGTTTTTGTCCTTGTCTTTCTTGGAGTCAGTGGCATCGTCGGTACTGTCTGCAGGTTTGTCGGAGTCATTGGCGTCCAGATCTGATTCGCTTTCGTTGAGGTTGTCTTCCTCGTCGAAACCACCGTCGTTCATGTCTTCTGTCACTGTAAATAACATTTAATTGTATTATTAGTAGATTCACCACCGCTAACAGGAGGCGGAGGTGTCGTAAGAGGCGACTAATTTATGGAGCACGAGACGGGCAGCAGCATCTGTGTGCGAAATGCTATAAAAATTGCGCTCGCCAACCTGTCTTGCCAAGCGAGGCGAGTATTGGCAATCCCTCTCGATGAATGTCATTGGGGGAGGCCTGTGTTCAGCAGTGGACGAAAAGGCATCGACCTAATTGGCATACTTCAAATTGTAAGTAACTAACGTTATTTTGGTGTACACCTATGAAACATACGTTAATCGAAAGAGAAAATAATTACAAACAACAAATATTCTTTGATAAAATATTATTTGTGGTTGACGGGGCTCGTTAGGCCCTAGCGTAGGCGTTAAGCCTAACGAGCCCTCTTAACCACAAGTGAGTCACTACTGTACTCGTGATTAAGGGGCTCGTTAGGCCCTAGCGTAGGCGTTAAGCCTAACGAGCCCACTACTGTACTCGTGATTAAGGGGGCTTGTTACGCCCTAGCGTAGGCGTTTAGCGTAACGAGCCCCCTTAACCACGAGTAGTCACTACTCTACTTGTGTTTAAGGGGGCCCGTTAGGCCCCGGCGTAGGCGTTAAACGTAACGAGCCCCCTTAACCACGAGTAGAGTCGCTACTGTACTCGTGGTTAAGGGGGCTCGTTCGGTCCTAGAGTAAGATCAATGATAGATAGTAATTTTATTTCGTAAAACAGACAAATACACACAAAAACAATAAAATATAAGGTGCTTCATAAATATCTGCAACGGCCGAAATGGGTAAAAGTATTGCTTATATAGATTACGATAGTAAAGAAATTTTATGTCCAGAACATCATTATTTTTTTCACAAAAAAAAAAATATTAAATAAAGATTAGGCTTTATTCTGCCTCAAACAGTCCACATCTGTCCAAAATTGCTAACGTTTCACATTATACCGGCCGGCGGCCCGCACTCGTCGCTACCCGGGGCGCCGTGCGCTGCGGCGAGCCGCGGCGAGTGCGCGTCGCATCGCTCCGCGACGAGCGTGTCGCGAGACCGAAATCTTGAAATGGTTCTCTGCGTGAGGCTAACTTCTACAACAGTTTTGTAGATAATAAGTAGTGGACTTGTGTTGTACATAATAAATAAATAAATATCATTTATTTCAGGCATCTTAATTATTACAGATGACATTATAATAATAGGCCCATATAATAAATACCTTATAGACTAGCATACATACAATATTACAAGTTAGATTAATTAATTTGTTTTTATGGCTTCATACTCGGAGCCGTTCTGGTGGTGTCAGCCGGCAATCTTTCTCGGAAGCGACGATAAACCACACCCTTCGGCCAGAATTCCTCCTTCAGGAAGATGTCTAGCTTGTATGTCAGTACTAACACAACGAAAGCTTTAAAACTCGCGTTGTGTCTTGACTCCAAAGGAGCAACTCTTAATTCAAGATGAGTCTTGAGCTTAATGTGCTCCACGAGGTCCTGCGACTGGGTGGTATAGTGTAAATAAGTTACGGACTGGCGTTGTTCATACGTTTTGTACATAATGATAATAAGTGCGATGTAAAACAGTAAATAAGTGTGGGCTAGCATTGTGCATATGTTTTGTACATAATGTGGTGTAAATAATAACTTTGTAAAATAGTGATGAACCTTTAAACACGTCGATTACTGTGAAACATGTTATCTAATTGGTAAATCAAAAATGCGATCTAACTATCGGTAAACCTACCTTATTTAAAATTGTAACTACACGAAAAACTATTTTAATCACTGATAACGTTACTTACACTAATTTGACAGTCCAAAGCCTGTTGTAAGTGTGATGGGAAGTTTATCACCTTCCAACGTGAAATCAGCTGTTTTACTCGTACCTATTTTCGGTAAGTGCAATTTGGTTTTTATTTAAAATGAGTATTCATTCAACCAGTGTTCGGCATTGCATACGTATCTTGCTGTTCCTGCGCAAAACTAAATTTGTTGGCAAAAGCACTCTTTCATAGATTTACCTGACCCGTGTATGCCCGCTCCCGCGCAGTGTCAAGGGTGGATGACGAAGTGTGTTATGCAAATTGAAGCAAGTAACCATTTATTTACTATCTTTTCGCAAATAAATAATTACCGATCCGGGGCACGTAACTCCTTCACTGTCGTAATCTATATAAGCAATACTTTAACCCATTTCAGCCGTTGCAGATATTTATGAAGCACCTTATATAACAACAACTAAAACACGAAAATAAAAACAAACAATGCCAAAAACTTGTTAAATCATTAATAGTGTAACGCACCGGGCGTGTCGCTGTGCAGCGCGGCGGGTGCGAGGGGCGCGAGGGGCGCGAGGGGCGCGAGGGGCGCGAGGGGCACGAGGTCGCCGGCGGCGGGGCGCAGCCCGAGGCGCGCGAGGCGCTGCGTGACGGCGCGGTTCCACACCAGCGACTGGTACGAGTGCAGGTACAGCAGCCGCGTGTTGCGGGCCAGCTGCGACACACAACACAGAACCGGTTCCGTCTATACCGTGAGGGCACAACGGGGCCTGTGCCCTGGGCCCCCGGCCTCACGGGGGCCCCGAAGCACTAAAATATGTTTGTAAACTAAGAAACAGTGTTTTTTGGCAGTCATGAATTCATACCAACAGTAGGTACTTAATTTTTACTTTGCAATAGGGCCTCAAAATTCTTTTGTGCCCGAGGGCCCTAAACAGAACACGCGATCCGTAAACGAACTCCAAGTCGCTGAAGACCAACGAGGGCGCATACCACGCAGAGCTAACGGCCGATGAGGCAGAAGAGTTTTGGAATGCCAAACTTGAGTGTGTGTTAAAAATATAGGAAAGAAGCATGACATAGGATGGACGAAGTCCAAAATGATAATATTTTGCGTGCCGTAGACACCCAACAGTGCGTGCCAACAGGAGGCGTGTCGTAAGAGGCGACTGAATCCTGTAACACGAGACGGGCAGCAGCGTCTGCGTGCGAAATCTTATAAAAACTGCGCTCGCCAACCCGCCTGCCAAGCGTGGCGAGTATTGGCAATCCCCCCCCGATGTTGTGTCATTGGGGGAGGCCTGTGTTTAGCAGTTGACTTTTGGCTGAAATGATGATGACAGACACCTACATTTTGGATCTTATCTTGTGAAGAAACGTCAAGCATAAAATTTGCTGTAGTGCTGAGCCCTTAATCTGGTCGTCGCCAACTTAAAGCTGTCTTTCTCAAAGTTGGAGATAACGCGTCCTCGGAGGCGCTAAAGGCCTAGAGGGGAGCGGCAAGGGGCCCAGAAAAAATTGAGGGGTCGTTGTCGTTTAAGGGAGCGTAACATCGGAGGCCGTTAAAAATAAATGATTTGTAAAGTGGGCGGTAGACAAAATAAGTTTGAGAACCTCTGGCTCATATTCAGTGAGCCGGTACGCGCTTCAGTGAGTACCCTCAGTGGCCTCTCCGTCGCGTAGTACCACTGTTAGCGCCGGCTGGAGAATACCTGAGCTGTCTCGACGCCGCTCACTCTTCCATCCAGGGGCGTGCATCCCATATAGGCCATTACGCAGAGCCTACCTTCATAAAAAACCGATAGAACAGCTGACCATAATTATCAATCACGTATTCAACAATAAACATATTGTAACTATTCTGTCGTCTACCTGTACTCATTTATTTATATGTACAAAGGGTGGACTTAATGCTAATAGCATTCTCTGCCAGTCAACCGTTGGGTCATGCAGAAAGTTTTCAATTGGTGCGGTGCAGGTAACAGATAAAATAACAAAAGTTTAAATAATTCAACAATAAACTAAATTTAATATACTTGAATTATTAATAATAAATAAATAATAATAAATACAGATATATCTAAAATACATACAATAAATACATACAATTAATAATATAGGTGCAATTTATCTATTTTAAGAATTGTCTAACCTTCCTCATTCCTCACTAAAGCGCGCAACTCGGATCGTCCCTGTGCAATTTGATCAACGTTAGGCTGCCGCGAGATCGCCTACCGTTTCGCGCAAACTTACTCAATTTTCACTCACAGCCTACCCCCGTCTGAAACCGAGGCACGCCCCCGCTCCCCCCTGTACGCAGTCTAGTCACCTTGCTCAACGCCCCGAGCAGGTCGTTCGGCGCCTTGGCCAGCGCCCTGAGCAGGCGCGCCTCCACGTGCCCGGCGGCGGGCCCGTGCGGGAGGGCGGCGAGGGCCGCGCCCGCGCCCGCCGCGTGGTACCGCTGCAGCGCCGGCTGCAGGACTCCCGCGCGGTCCTCCAGGATACCGTTAATAGCCTACAAATATAAAGTAAACTATGCGTATACAGTAGTGCCAAATTTTTTTGAAATACCATTGGAACATATAAAAATACTATTTTATCGTAATCAATTTCAGTCGTCGTATTTCTGGAGTAAAATATACCAAAAAATTTCGGGAAAATAAAGTAAAGCGAGATGCGACGACTCATTCATCAGAGATCACGGGCGTACGCCGACGCCGCTTCAACGAGAACCTCATGCAGTGCACGTACGGTGCAATTTAATCGAGTAATCGTAAATTTTCTATGTATTCTATTTTTCAAATCCAGAATGGAAGAATAAAATATGAAAAAAAAAGTTTGTTTTTTTACGAAGATCGATTTAGTTACTGATTCTGAGTGGTCCCTGAAAAATTGGCACTACCGTGAAATGTAACCCTGTATAAAGTCTAACCGAAATAGTGCTCAATATTTTTAGAGGTCAAAGAGTACATAATAAGGATCTTCGTTATAAAAATTTATTAATACTTATTTATTGTTGTATTTTTTAATAATTAATACTTATTTATTGTGGTAATGGTTTTTTACGTATCACACTATTCGTCTATGAATGAAAATCTACGCCCAGCGACATTTAAGGTCATCTCGACACCAATAGAATTTAGGGATGACGTTATGCATAAAGCAAAAACAATTTATTTGATACTTAATTGATAAAATAAAGAAAAAATACATTGCTAAGTTTATGTTTTTATTATCATAAACATATCGTGTACTAATTGACCTCTAGAAATATTGAGCACTATTTCGGTTAGACCTTTTATACGTCCCAATTGCAAGGCCAATCCCATAGGCCTTACCTCAACTATGTGCAAAATTTAAACAATTAACAATGAATTCCATCAAAATTAATATTTGACACATTCAAATGATAATATTTATTAAGTAAACTGTCTCTAAGCAATCAAACACGATTAATCGTTATCTTTATTATCATTGAATATCTTTGTGTAGTAAACAAATATTATCATGCTCACTCAACACCACATACCTCTCTAAAGTTCCCCTGCAGCAGCTTCAAGCCGATGTCGTAGGTGGGCGTCTCGACCCTGGTGCCGAACCGCTGCAGGCCGTAGTAGTTGATGAAGCCGCTGTCGCGCAACAGCCGGCACGCCGCGTCCACCGACTCGTCGGCCGCCGTCACGTTGCGCAGCGCTATGCGGAATCTATATACAACGTGGAACTATAAATACGCAAAACCTCTTAAGGCCCCGGGTAAGGAGAATACACGTAATAGAGGTGTTTTTGGACAAGTTTTTTGGCGAAAATACTGGATATAGGATGTGGAAATTAATATATCATGTAACTTATATGTTGAAGTTTTTCCTGTTGTTTCTAAATACTAGTTATTATTTCTTATACTAAAAAACATTTCAAAGTACCGCAAATATCGCCAGCTTGTACACATTTATATTTTAAACGACGTTTTTGCTTCAAAGTTGGTTTAGTTATAACATTCGTGTCTTTAGGGTGAAGTTTTTTTTTTTATTAATTTGAACTTATCAGCAAGAGGTGAAAGTGGCCCTCAATCTATTGATGATCTATGTTCTCATACAAACTGTTCGTACCTGACCATCAGGATGCGTTCAGAAATTAATTTTGTGACTAATCTCGTCGCCGTCGCGCCCCGTCGGCTGTGCCCGAGGCTTAATTAATGATTTAACATTAAATTCTTGTGTTACGATGTACAAGTCGATAAACGGTAATCGAAGCATAACTGTTAGTGTTATAGCAAATCAATTGTGCAATAGAAAAGTACCTACTTACTTGTTTCCCTTCAACATGCCCAGCTTGAGGTTCTGGTGGCTGAAGGAGAAGTTCCCTACGTGCACGTCGCGCAGGCCGCGGCAGAGCCCCGCCACGCGGCGCGGGTCCACCTTGCGCAGGCTGAACCACTGCGACGTCACCGCGCGACGGTCCTTGGTGCCCGCGTAACCCACCATCGACGGCTTTATGCTACAGACCAATCATGACTGTCTATATATGTCGTGGCCAGATCGTAAAATCGATCATTCCATGATGTGACCGATCATTTCATGAAATGGTGGTAATTTATAATATAGAACAGAATCCGCTGCCTAGAAGCATACAAACCAATCATAACCGTCTATATGTCGTGGCCAGATCGTAAAATTGATAATTTCATGATGTGACCGATCATTTCATGATATAGAACAGAATGGTGGTGTTGTCTGGCAAGATCAATACTTAGCGTTTGACGATATGAACAGTTAAACGCACGACTACTTCATGAAATGAGATGAAGAAAGAGAAGAATTATTGTACCAGAAAGGGAGCCTTGAACACTAGAGTATACGGAAAAACAAGTAAGATGCAAAAATAATTAACTAAAAATAAAATAAAATTACAATTAATAATAATCTCGATTTGCAATTTGCAACATCCAAAAATTAATTACATAATTAGATACATAAACGATTTTTCATTTTAAAATAAATTGAAATAAAAACAATAAATTTAAATATGACTAAGATTTTACAAACCATAATCAAAAACATAAAAAACATAATGGGGAAGCACAGACAAAGCTAATCTCAGATGGCGCCAGTGTGTTTGGTCTTGTCAACAGTTGTCAATTAATGTAGATGAAATGTCAAAGTTCGATTTTTTTTCTGTGCTTGCCAGTATGATGCAAGTTTGACAACCCCTATGCCTTTATCGTAGTGATTATTTGCCCACACGCGTACCTCGCTCGTCGCGGGTGCACGCCTCGGTCAGCGGAGACACTAACACTTGCGCGCAAAATATACCACGTCGATCCATTTGAGTCCAGATTACTTACTTCAATCTCAATTTCTCAGCGATCCGTGAAGCCGCATCCATAGTGTCACAGTTCTCTTTGTATACTATGAAGTACACATATTCGCCTGGCCATATCCACTTAACTCTGTTGTCTATGCGCACTGAAAATAACGATAACGTAGACGTGTTATGTACAATTACTCACACATGTTCACAATTACTCTAGTATTGTGTCATAATTCAGAATGGAATCCAGGCCCATGGATGTTAATCAAACTTTATCTATTGCGATGAAAATCGCGATAGATGCATGTATTCATGATAATACATGTTTCATACATTATTAAATAGGCTTAATAACACCCTAAGTGGTACCAGATAATGTATTTTGCGTGTCCCAGCGCACCCAGACTCAAGCCTAAAAGATTGTAAGGCAAGCCTAAAAGGGAATTGAACCCGTGACTCATTGGGTTTAACGCGAATTACCGCGTCACTACGGCAATCGGTCGTATAGTTGAGGTCGTGTTAACTTTTAACACTAATAATAATAATAACACACACCATGTTTTTTTTTGTGGTGTAACTTAGCTTTTTCAAATTTAAAAAATATTGCAAAACCCTACCTCCTTTTCTATATTTCTGAAAGCGCAAGAATTTCTTATCTTCTATGTTGACTGTGCTGCCAACTATACTGTCTCCGAAGGCTTTTTTAACTGCATCATGGATTTTAGTTCTTTGCTCCTTCGACATATCTGTCGCATCAATCTAAAAGTTTTATTTAATTAGTATAATTACATTTCCAAGATAACATTTAACTTTAATTTCAACTGCCTCTCGCCTATAAATTGAGTTTACCACAGGTTACAGAAATTCAAGAAAACATTTGACATTTGTAGTGTATACCTAAACCTACGTATGTACTTATATAAGTACTTACACTCAACGAAAAATATGCACTTTTTGGACTTCAGAATTAGACCCTTAATTAATTAATTAATTTGGCACACACAAGAATACAATAAAAAGAACAAGGGTGCCAATACTTCTTTCTACACGTCGTAAAATATACAATATTTTATAATTCGATAAAAACCAATAAAAATTATTTAAGTAGGTATACAATATTTTGTAATTCTATGAATTTATCTATGAATTTCTGTGGCGTGTGCGGATACGGCCGTAAAGAATAACTTCCCCATCGCCCACACACACAGGAGGTGTGAGGCGACTGATTCCTGTAGTACAAGACGGGCAGTGCAGCGTCTGCGTGCGAAATTTTATAAAAAAAACAGCGCTCACCAACCTGCCTGCCAAGCATGGAGAGTAATGGAATCCCCATTGGGATTTCCATCATTAGGGGAAAACTATGTTCAGCAGTGGACGTCGGACGGACAAAATAATGATGATAATGATTCTATGAATTTGTTCATCGATTTTGTCTATTCGACAAGCGATAGAATATCCTCAAATTTTTTTGGCTGAACATTTATTCAATATATTTTGGCCAGTTGATGGTCAGCAGAATCCTCAAATGATTTGTCGACCTTTCGGTAGCCTGTGATAAATTCCTTAAAATTGGTGGCATAAAGAAATTTTAATATTTCAAAAAGATGCAAATTAAATTCAAATTAAAATTGTTGGACAACATCACATACTCATACATTGCTCAGACCCTAAGGTAAGTAGCACTTGAACAAATGATTAATTTGCTTACTTCGACATTTTCGGTAGACTCTTTAACGAGGACAAGTTTGTTAATGCTGTCCCACGTATCCAGGGGCAGGATCTCCAGGTTATATTTAGAAAGAAGCAGATCCTCATCTTCATCCACTGTTTCATCAGCCGGAGGCTCGGGAGGTGTCAAGTTAGTTAACTTTGCTATCTCGCCTTTCTCGTTTATTTCTGATACTTGGAAGTCTGAGTATCTGCAGTAAGTAGTGAATTATTAATTACAATGTACATTATTACATGTGTACAAATGTTATGTGAAAAAACTTAAATTTTTCATTTTACAAAGTTAAATTTATTAAATTAATTTTAGTTTAATATACTATTTTATATTCATAAACATAACTTAAACCAACAATTCAAATTATTAATTTAATATAAAACAGTGTTAAGCTGCTCACAACAACTAACAAAAACTAGATCAAACAAGTACAAATAAAGACCAGTCAGGTAAAGGTCGAAAATGAATAAATAAGCAGCACAACAGCAGCTATTCAGCTTCATCTCCTTTGATATATATTTTTTTAATTACACAAGATAGAAGTATTAAAAATATCACCCTCGACACTGAGCAGCTAGTGAACCCATTTTTAGAAAATGTTATTGTCACCACAGGTACATCAAAAAACGGTCAGCTACGCTATCTTAAACAAGGTTATTTAAAGTATATTTAATATAAACAATTGGTTTCTTTCTATCTAGCATGAAAATATACATGTCTCATACAGGCAGTAAGGAATTGTCTTTGCGAATTTATAAATTATTTTTATAATCTTTCCATATTGTGAACATAATTTTTGTTCAACAGCTTTCAGATGGTGGACCCATACTCCAGTATAGAGTACCTATATAAAACTACGATACTCCACTTTTAAAATCTACTTCTTAGAATTAATGATTTTTACGAGGTTAGGCTGTAATAATATTAATGTAGAAGCTAAAATAAAATACCTAAATTAATACCGAGATCCCTTATTGCAGTTACTCATTAAAAGCATTTTATTTTTAATAAAAATTGCCATTAAAACTATTCTTGTAAGTAAGTTATGTTTATTTAGCCAACACTTTTTATAATATCGAAGCGAATGATGCGAATGTGAATTACTTAGTTTATTCTGTTCTCAAGTAAGTGACGTTATGTTTTTATTGAGAATTAATTATAAACCTTAAAGCGACACTGGTCAATGTATAGGTATGAAGAATAGACAAGCCTTCTTATAGAAGGCAATGACATCACACTTTTACACATTGAGAACAATTGTTAGAACAATAAAAAGTCTATCAAGATCTTGCAAAGGATGCAATCTGATGGAGATCCAATAATTCAAAAAATCCTCATATCATCAGCTAAAAGTGAAACAAACAGTTTTTCTATTACTTGAGCGTTCTAGTTTATTGCATTCATGAGTACATTTATGTAACAAATACAGTGTAGAAAAGTACTGACATCATGAAGCATTTGGTAATCATTGATGTAAATCTACTTAAAAAATTATAGTAGGTACCTACAAAAAACAATAATAAGTAAATAAACATGCAAGACAAATGAAGTAGGAAATGAAGTAGTGATAGGAGTTAACAACTCAATGAAGAATTTTATGGATATGAATAGATCCAGCCCCTACTCAATCATTTAAATAATTGTAATTTACATACCTTGATTTGATAATGCCATTGAATCCTTCATGATCACTGATGTACTTCGTCACGCCAATTGCATCTTCAGTCAGCCGCTTCCCCGGCGTGTCCCGCTTAGGTCTTTTCCATTGCTGGTTCGAGTTCCAGTTGCCGTGGCCAAAGTTACGGTCATCGCGGTATCCGCCCTGACCACCGTGAAATCCCCTCTTGAAGTAATTACCTCTCCAACTACCCAAGTTCCCCCCACGTCCGTAACCTCTATTACGACCGCCACGGCCTCTACGATCCTGAATTCTTCCCCATTTACCTGAATTCTCGTTATTCATATTCGCAAGAAGTGTAACCTAACCTTAAAAGTATCTAAACACAATCTAACCTAATAACTACTGAAATATAGTCTTACGCTAGGGTTATAATAATATATTAATAAAAGATTTTGTTTCGCAAATCTATATCAAATAAATATTTTTAAACACAAACTTTAATTTAGCCGAATCTCAGGAAAAATAACACTGTTATCACCAACCGCTGAACCCGGACAAAAACACAGATTAGACAGAGTATGTCCACAGATTAGTTAGACAGAGTATGCAAAAACAGGTGTATTTTTTTTTATTATTGATTTTGGCAATGGTAAAAGTAAAAGCCCACAGGCTGCTTAATCAACAGAAATTGTTGCAATATAGGCAAAGGCGTAAAGCAAGCGGGCGCCCTAAATATTTTTTATGCTTTGCAAATAAATACAAATCAGAATGAAGTTAAAGATCCCTCGCTTGGACATTATAGGTACAATAAAATCTGTCTGCACTGCACTAAGCTTCCCGTGACGTGATGCATGAGCTCATTTCGGCCATGTCCAAAGATTTCCCTTTATTAATTTTCTTTGGCCATGTCAAAGGAAACAGAATCGGCCTATCCGATTTACTCTTCAATAAATTATAATTTATGGTCCACCTTAAGTATTGGAATTAAAAGAAAACAGCTGTTTTGTAATGGTTTTTGTCTAGGCCACCTACACAGCTATTTATTACTTGTTGGGGGACCCCTCACAGTATCTGCGTCCACGCCGCGTTCCCCGGGCAACGACCGGTCCTGACCACCGTAACGGAGTGGCAGGCCGGCGGCTGAAGGATACTGTGCAATACCTGGCACACCGGACTGTTCTCTAAGAATCTCCCGGTGTCACCGCTGCACTACCACCATGAATCCTAAGAAAAGTCCTTTTCAGGGCTCCACCAACAATAGCTCTACTCAAAGTTGTCACAATGACAGAAACACCCCTCTTCATGGCTCTACAACAAGAAATATACAAGAAATATTGGATCTCAAGTCCGGATCTTGCAGCTGAACGTTGAGGGATCGTCCCAAAGCAAGTGTGAATACCTGGCTAGGGTTGCTCTCAAATATGACGTTGACATCATCTGCATCCAAGAACACCATATTAGTAAAGATGCCGATTTGTGCCGCAAAGCCAACATAGAAGGATATAAAATAATGGGTTACTTATATACTCTCCCCCACCTACGGTTCGGCTGTTTACCATAGAACCTCTATAGATAACTGCAGGGTTTCTGCGGCTTCGAATGACAACAACGTTGAGCTTATCGTTGCGCACGTTGGTGAACTAAATATCACATGCGTATATAAACCACCATCCATAGACCTCACTAGTCGATCTTTTCCAATTCATTCTCATCCTGCACTGCTAGTGGGCGATTTTAACTGCCATCACACATCGTTGGGCTACTCTAAAAACGATCGCAATGGAGAAGAGCTGCATGCATGGGCCGAAAGAAACAACCAGCATCTTATATTTGACCCTAAAGGTAAAAGCTCTTTCAGATCTGCGAGATGGAGTAGCGACACGAACCCGGATCTGTGTTTCGTGTCTGAGGATAGTCAGGGCAATAGACTTTCTGCTACCAGGCGCGTCCTCAATAACTTTCCTCGTAGCCAACATAGACCGGTTTTAATCACTGTAGGCATTCAGGTCCCGCTTGTAAAATCTTCACCGCACCCACGCTGGAACTTCAATAAGGCTGACTGGGATGCTTTCGCGGAGGGCTTGGAAGCTACTTTACGATTTATTACGCCGAAAGTTGAGAATTACACACGTTTCTCCAAAGCCGTCATAGCTGCAGCCAAACGCTCCATTCCCCGAGGCTTTCGCAGGGAATATGCACCAGGATGGTCAAATGAGACTGAAGAGGCGTATAAAGAATTCATCTCGACAAATGACGCTGAAGCCGCTCATAAATTACTGGAATCCTTGGATGCATCAAGAAAAGCAAAGTGGGAACCTGGAGTGCAATCAATGGACTTTACGCACTCAAGTAAGAAAAGCTGGAACCTTCTACGTAAATTAGGGGGAGCGCCACTACTTGAGCAAAAAACGCCACTTATCAACCCAGATGATATTTCAAAACGAATGCAGTCCATTACAAAAAGTACCAAAACGGACAAAGTGTTTGCAAGGAGAATCCGGGAGTGTAAGAGGCATCAAGAAGATACACTAGGGGAGATTGATGATTTCAGCCGACCATTTACCATGGACGAACTGGCTACATCCCTTAAGCAGACAAAACCAAATAAAGCTGCGGGCCCTGACGATATCTACCCCGAATTCCTTCTGCATCTCGGAAAGGTTGGTAAGCAATGGCTGCTTAATTTCTATAACCAGATTCTGGTAACCTGTAAACTCCCTGATATTTTCAAAAAATCTAAGGTTATTGCCTTGTTGAAGCCTGGGAAAACGCCAGATGAGGCATCAAGCTATAGGCCAATATCCCTGCTCTCGGTGAGCTATAAACTTCTTGAAAGGCTATTATACAACCGGATATACAGGGAAGTTGATAAATCAATTCCGCCTGAACAGGCAGGTTTCCGAGAGGGCAGAAGTTGCGCGGATCAGGTTCTGGCCTTGTCTTCTTTCATAGAGGCTGGTTTCCAGCGGGGGCTCAAGACTTTTGTGGCATTCGTAGACCTAAGTGCCGCATACGATACAGTATGGATTGATGGGCTTATACACAAACTCATCAACATCATCCCGTGTAGAAAAACTATAAGCCTTATGAAGTCCCTGCTGAGCCCCCGAAACGTCAGGGTTCATTTGGGAGAGAGGAAGAGCCGCTATAGACTTTTAAAAAATGGCCTCCCGCAGGTTTCTGTTCTGGCACCACTTCTGTTCAATGTTTACACCAGCGATACCCCCGAAACTAGAAGCCGGAAATTTGTATATGCTGACGATCTTGCGCTGGCTTTTCAGGCTAAGTCGTTTGAGGAAGGAGAAGCGGCACTAACTGCAGATCTCCAAACTATAGGTGACTACTTCTCAAAGTGGCGCCTATGTCCAAATCCCACAAAAACCGAAGTAGCAGCCTTCCATCTCACAAACTGCCTTGCAGACCGAAAACTGAGTGTTTCGTTTTGTGGAGAAATTGTCAAACACAATTACTCACCAAAATATTTAGGCGTAACCTTGGATCGGTCTTTGACTTTTAGGCAGCACCTAGAAAGTGTAAAGCAGAAACTTAAAAGCAGACTGAACATCCTGAGGAGTCTTGCGGGAGCCAGCTGGGGCGCCTCTGCCTCAGTTCTGCGTACTACGGCAATAGCGTTAGTGTACTCTACAGCAGAGTACTGCGCACCAGTATGGTATCGCAGCGCTCATACTGACAAAGTGGACACCCAGCTTAACGAGGCGATGCGCATTATCTCAGGGCTCATAAAACCTACCCCACTCCCTTGGTTGCCAGTTCTGGCCCATATACCTCCTCCTGCCCTGCGTCGAAGCAACGCTGCTGCGTTTGAGTGGAAGAAGTGCTTACGCCAAGGTATACCCATCCAGAGCACACTAAAGGCATTACCACCCCACCGACTTCCATCAAGGTCTCCAATCTGGACTGATAATAGCCTCAAAACCGACTTCAGTTTGAAAACAGCGTGGCGGTTATCCTGGGAAACCTTTGAAGACCCACAAAAGGATTTAGTTCTGGACCCGACATCAAAGCCCGCTGGTTTCAACACTACACGTCAAGTATGGGTAAGGCTAAACAGGTTCAGGACAGGATACGGCCGTTCCAATCACCACCTTTATAAGTACCAGACCCTCGCGCATATTGCCAACGATTGCCAGCTGTACTGTTTTCCTGGTGGCCTGCGGGAACTTAATCTTTTTACCCCAGCCGCTGACGACTGGTTACGCCAACTAGCACTCGACATCTAAATTAGGATTCAAGCAGCTATAAATGCCATACGATATGATGATTACTTGTTCAGTAGTACGAACAAAGCTAAGCAACCATAACTAGAAACCAGTATTTATGTGCTGATGATCAGTAGTTCGCACTGAGATGGTATAAGTGCAAACCTGTTTTCCTACTTTATATCATCATTCATCATAAGCAGCCCAAGTTAGTCCACGGCTGGACATAGGACGATCCTAGGCTATTCTATTTCATCCACTGCCAGCAGCCTTGCGTATCGTCGCTCCACCTTGTCCGAGGGCACCCCATGCTGCACTTGCCTAGTCGTGGTCTCCACAAAAGAACACGTCTACCCCATCGGTTATCGTTTCTACGGCAAATGTGACCAAGTCCCTCTTTACCTTAAGGGCACACGGGGCCTGTGCCCTGGCCTAAAACATGTTTGTATACTAAAAAACACTGTTAACTGAAAAGAAAAAAAAGAAGGTCATAGCCTAAAAAGAGAAGGGAATAAACCATACTTTTAACGGATATATATCCGTAAGTACTAGTCGCTCGCACCGTCCCGGCTCCGTACGTCATGACAGGCAGTGGGTACGCACTCGTTGAAAACTTTCGTCGTTTGAGGGATTGACGTTTTAAAAATATGAATAACATTTTTTTTAATAACTTGCCATGATGACCGAACATTGGGATTTCGTGAGAACTACCCATGTTTTTTTTTTTGATGTCATCAAATTCATACCAACAGTATTTTATTTTTTCAATGGGACCCCCGAATTCTTGTGCCCCAGGGCCTATGTTAAGGCGGCCCTGAATGTGACCAACCCACTCCACTGCCACTTCAGTTGGCTTATTCTTGTAGCGTACTTTAGTTTTATGTCGGATAACCTCACTCATTTCTGATTTTATCCTTCAGAGAAATCCAGAGCATAGCTCTTTCCTTAGCTCGCCGAGCAAATTTAAATTGGTGTAAGTACTAGTCTAGTAATTGACGATAAATAGCCTCGACAGTTTCCCAAATGCTGCCCAGCCCAGCTGTACTCGCTTGCGGGCTTCTATCTCGAAGTTGTTTTTACCTAACTGCAATGTTTGCCCGAGGTAAACATACTCTTGAACAACCTCGAGAGCAGAACCGTTAACAGCTACTAGTCCCGGAGTAACATGTTCATTGAACATAACCTTTGTTTTACCAGTGATTAGCGTATTACCTTTTTTTTCTATAAGGTTCATTCATCCGGAGACCGATGCGTTGGGAAAATTTAGCTAAGTCGTCTAGCATGTGATGTAGGCTTAGAGTAAAAGGCTGAAGGACTCTTCAATCGTTTCGGCAATTCGGCCATGATGAGATGATGATCATTATCTGCGAATCGCAAGTGTCAGATGTACTCGCAGTTGATATTAATGACGTCTCTTCCTGTTTACGGTCTTAAATATATCCTCCAGGGCATTTGTGAAGTTTTGGGGAGATTACGTCCCCGTCTCACTCCGCGATGTAGGTAGATAGTTATTATAGGCTCGGACTACATGCATCTGGATTTTTTCAGACTTCCATACAAAATGTCTCCGGACGAGCCCGGATTTTATCCTTTTTGTATGGGGTTCTAAAAAATTCCGGATGTTTGTAGTCCGAGCCTTATTCTCTGTGTGATTGCCTGATTCTGTACTTAGACCGTCATAGTTGCAGCGTTATACAAGCATCTCAACACTTGATCATATTGCCAATCGACTTGTCAGTTATCACCTGGCACTCCGTTCTGTCACTGATTTTACTACGCGTCGTACGGACGGAGTGCGTACTGCGTATATGACGCAAAGATATTATATCGTTGGTTACCTACGTAAAAAACCATTACAACAAAAATTAAGTTAAAATTTTAAAAAAACGTGTTGTTAAGTTTTTTTTTGCATAACTAAGATTCTTGACCTCTAGAAATAAAATTGAGCACTATTTCGGTTAAACCATATCATAACCAATGGTCGATGGTTGTAAAGTTCTATTTTTAGGGCTGATTTTTCAAAAGCAAATTTAGACCGAATTAATTCGGTTAAAAGTTATCTGTTTGAAAAATCGGCCGTTATAAATTTACCTTTATAGCTTAAAATTATGTTAGAAAGTATGTTTTTATGCAAGTACCTACTTACGCCTAAAATCACACTTTATATCATGTTTGTTGTTTAAATAATGAGTACTTATTAGTTTAATATAAGTATATACGATAAAATCGTACCGTGTTATAATTACAGCATTATGCCTTTGTAAGTTACTGAGGCTGGTAGATAATTTATTATCATTTACAATACCTATAACACTACATAAAGTAAGTACAGTCATCGGCAGGTCAACTACCCAAAAAGTTTAAAGTCATTGTGACCTTTAAGTCCAATATGTAGAGATCAATATACTTACATTGAGAAAATTTGACGTTTTGTTGTAGGTTGACTGCACTTACCTATGATAGAAAGATGCTATGTACACCACACCAAAGAAAAATATAAAGAAATCTTTGACCACACAAAAGAAACAAATCACACGATTTTTTAAAATTTTTTATTATAACGCAACAAAACATTAGTAAATTTTAACTGTTCAAATGAACTTTACAATTTACTAACTTAACTATATAAATGAACTTTACTTTATAACGGTACTAAACTAATGACTGAGTAACTGGGTACTACTTACTTAAAACTACTACTATGTAAGTATACCTATATACATAGTGTGTCGAAA
Organism: Anania hortulata; assembly: GCA_963576865.1. Classification (NCBI taxonomy): domain Eukaryota; kingdom Metazoa; phylum Arthropoda; class Insecta; order Lepidoptera; family Crambidae; genus Anania; species Anania hortulata. The sequence continues at coordinate 22,048,243 of OY756392.1, read as the reverse complement.
AGGTGAAATAAAACTTTAAGGGGTTATTCTACGGCTAAATTACATCAACTTTTCTATGGGACCAACATCGAATTCGCAAAAGAAACGTGGGAAAGTTCCCATACTAAAACGCGACCAGCTGGCATCAGTTTGTATGGAAACGTCAATTTTATTTTTGAAATTTCGATGTTGGTCCCATAGAAAAAGTTGATGTAATTTAGCCGTAGAATAATCCCTTAAAGTTTTATTTCACCTTTTCGTTACATCCTGTATACAGTTTAATAATATTTGCTCGTATTCTATGGTCGTGGAGGCTTGTGATAAGATTTGAAGCATTCGACAATGCAAAGGTTGACGTCACATTCCTCACATTTATAAGATGTTCTTGCTCTTATTTTTTTGCGAGAGCAAATCCAGCAACGTGTCGATGAGGACCCTGTTTTAATAGGAAAATGGTTGGTCTCGACGTAAGGTCGTTTCATCTGTTTCATTATCAATGTACGTGGTTGTGTCAGTTTCTGTTTTGTACTAAGTAGTCTAGGTACCGTCTTCAGGTCGATATCTTTGTGAATTTTCAAAAGGTTCTCGGCTAGTATGATCCGAAACTTGCGGTGGGTCATGTTTTTATTTCTAGTGTGTCTGGTGAAAATGATGAATGAATTAAACAGAGCTACGTTAAACAGGCGCCTAAATAGTTTTTTGTACCAGATTTGGTTTCTTGAACGTTCTAATGGCTTTGAGGCCAAGAACTGGTCTTTTCGATCGACGCCACCCATTGATTTATTATAATCAAGTACAATAACCGGTTTGTAAACAACCCTATTATTCTTGTCACTGGTTCCAACGTGAAGGGGATGAAATGTGGAGAGCATACTAACCAAATTATTATCTCGCCACAACATCACCGCCAAGTCGGAACAGTAACAAGCCGCTACTTCACCATTTCTCAAGTCCGATTTGGTCATGCTTTTAAAAGATTCAGGAACGAATTGCCTCGACAAGCGTAACGTGCCAAATACGTCGGTCTTCGCCCTTTTGAGACACCGTGATAATAACGGACTATTGTAAAAATTGTCCATTATTAGTGTGTGTCCCTTGTGCAGCAGTGGCTCTAAAAGATCGTAAACAATTTTTGATGTGGCATTCGAGGGTCTAAAGTCGTCGCCGAGGGGTCTGTCCTGTCCGTCGTCGTCAATTGGGTCTTTTATGTGGTCATTAAGGATGTGGTCATTAAGGGGTTTGTCCTGTCTGTCGTCGTCAATTGTTAGGTCTTCTGTGTGGTCATGGACAGATCTGTCCTGTAAGTTGTCGTCAATAGGTCTATCTTCGTCGTCATGTTGATTCTGTTCAAGTCTGTCTGGCCCGTGTTTGCCAGTATATACTCTGAATGCCCATAAATATCCAGTGGAAGACTCACAGAGTTCGTAAGTTTTAACACCTACCTGCGCCGCTTTCGTTGAGATCTTTTGAGTAAAGCTCAAATGGCCGTACCATTTAAGAAGACTCTCGTCGATCACAATCTCCCTACCAGGAGAGTACAAACTGGCAAATTTATTGTTGAAGTAGTCAATCAACGGTCTTATTTTGTTAAGTTTCGTCGTGTCTTTATTTGTGTCGTTGTCTACGAAATGGAGAAACTTTTTGAGAATATAATACCTTGAATAGTTCATTGCATACCTAAAGTAGGGAGTTGTCCCATATCCATCATACGTAAAGTATGATTCCTCCTTAACTTTAGGGTATAAGCCCTGGAGTATTATAACTGTTAAAAAGGTCACCATTTCGGATTTGTCAGTCGGTGTCCATTTTAAGGCACGAGTGTTTTTTGTTGTGTTACTGTCCAGCTTTAATCTTTTTACTACTTGATCAGCGTAACGATTCGTCTCGGTCACTAGTAAAGTCAATAATTCGTCGTCGAACATTTTATAAAAAATATCGACAACCGTCATGTCATCGGTAACAGGGAAAGTTGGTCCTGGTGAACCGGTAAAAACTTCCTTGGTACCCGTGAATATCTGTCGGTCATTTGTCCACTTAAAATCACAGTAGTCTGTCGAAGGCGCCAACTCCCGCACATACCAGTCATCGACCTCTTCTATCGCATTGATCGATGCTACGTGACGTGCGGAGAGGCCATCATTATCCGCGGGGTTGTCTAAAGCTGTCCTAGTTGTCACTGTCTCTGTCGGAAATGCAATGCAGTTTACGAATTCGCAGTCACTGTCGTCACTGTCACAAGTTGTCGTGTCTAACCGGTCCGTTACTGTTGAGTCGAAACTTTTGTCGAAAACACCTATAAAAAAAAAAAAGATTATTTTAAAATGATTTAGGTACATGGACTTTAAAAATCTCTCATTAGTACAATTGAAATTTACCTATCTTTTCTTGAGTTATCGTGCTAAGACTGACACAGTGGCTACCAACACTGCGTAACTTTGACTCTCCGGGATCCAATATGAAGTCTATAAAGATAAATTTTATGATTATTTTTTCAATTGAACTGGCCTGCGTCTTTCCTGACTGATCTAAGCAGCCAACGGATACAACATTTTACCTGTAATCGTGGCGATTGTCTGAGACGTTGAAGCTCCATCAGCTTCAGTTTCTAAGTGTAATTTAAAAAAACAACAAGTGAATAGGTATTTAAATTAAGAATATTATAGTAACGAACTATAGTACTTGTCTATTAAAGTTACTTACTTAGTACCTCCAGAAATTCAAAACTTAAATTGCCGTCAACGATAGTAGTAATATCTATAATAAAGAGAGAAAATAAATAGAGTTCAATAGAGTAACAAGACACGCAATTATATACAATACAAATGTTTTCCAAAATATTTCACCTATCGTGTTATCTGGTGTAGGTACAGATTCAAGTGTATCTTGAATGGATGCCGGCGACTGGTGTGCCAGTTCATTTGGGGCTGGGACGAAAATTACTGGAGTGCGTTCGGGTGACGGATTTCTGAAATAATTAAACTTTTTTTTGGAAGGACCTATGCTTTTGGCAGACGGCCTTGTAGTTTCACCGGGCAGATTTGGTGAGTACAGCCGCCCTAGAATGACCACCAAAACAAGATATGATATTTATTTATTTATTTAGGACTACCAACAAAACACTCACTTGATACATGATTTACACATACATATAAGGTTAAAGGTTAGGTTAGGAGTGAAATTATTATTCCCCAGAGACCGGGCGGCCTGCCATAAAGGTGGGCCGCAGCCGAAGCGGAATCAAGGAGCATGCCTGCGGCTGCGGCCAATGGCGAAACTAGAGTTGTAAATTGACGGTCATATGCTATAAGCGTCCGTCATTTATGATAAATGGTCGGTCACATTGGACATTTATTGTCACGATGGTCACATACATTTTTTAGTATAAACTAAAAACAAATGAAGAATTCCTCTAAAGTAAGTCTTAAATGTTATGTATCTGACAATAAAAACATACAATAAAACATGTAATTTGATCTGGATTAAACAAAAAAAAAAACTTGCGGGTAACGATACTACGCTTTTTAGCTTGATCGTGCAGAAAGGTGAATTAATATTAGAAATTTCATTTCGTTATCGATCATCACTGCTAAAGCCTGTCTTTATTATAATAAAGCCCTTATTTGCGACCAAATTTATTTTTTCATTGTTTGTCAATAGAATTGATTGTGACGTTAGTGACAATAAATGTCCAAAATGTCCGGTCACATTGAGAAAATGTCCAATTTGCTCGGTCATATTGGTCAGACATTTATAACGTGACGGACACTTTACAACTCTAGGCGAAACTTTTGGCTCCGTTTCACTTAAGGCACCGGGGCGCACCGTGAGGTTTTAGTGGGTAGGCGGGCTCCTTCTGAGTCCGGAGTCCCACACACCCCTCCAGCTCCAGCCGTCCCCCCGTTGCTGGAGGATAGTAGATAGATAGCATTTCCTCACGATAAAAAAAGGAATTAAATTATTATAAATATGATAATTATAACCACTAACAGTTTTTTTTTAAATGAATAATTATAGACGCCATGTTAAGTTTTTATCGAAACAGCAATCATAACATGTGACGTCACCCGCACGGCGATTCACGGCTATATCTATTATATTTTTGCAGTTGGTATCGATCAATCGCTATATTATACTGTGTTTTGGTGATTATGATAGGGCTGAAGGTACTCAGCGTCCGTACTAGCGGGCGCGATCGGACCGTGCCGAGTACTGAGGGTACCCAGCCATAAGGTGAACTAGACTTGTGGTTGCACCGTTGTGATCCATCGCTGCGCTACAGACTAGTCTGTGAACGCAGACTAGACCACACAGCGCGCAGGCTCTAATCTATTGGAACCAATCGAAGGGGAATTAAACAATGAATTGTGGAATTGTGGGGTTGGTCGCAATTATTACGAACTAGCTGTCCCGGCGAACATCGACAAATTCAACAAATCAAAAATCATAAAAATCGGTCCAGCCGTTCTCGACTTATAAATGGTGTAACTAACCCGACTTTCTTTTCAACCGACTTCAAAAAAGGAGGAAGTTCTCAATTCGTTCGTTTTTTTTTTGTATGTATGTTACGCGATTACTCCGCCAATTATGAATCGATTTTGATGTTTTTTTTTTTTTTGGTAGATCATACTTCAGAGGTGGTTCCATATAAATTTTATCGTAATTGATTCAGCAGTTTTTGAGAAAATAACAAAATATATACCCAGATAATGTTTTGGTTCGTGATTCATGGATCTATGTTAACCAATATCTTCGACAAATGTAAACCGATTTTGATGTTTTTTTTTTATTAAATAGCTAATACTTCAAAGATACTATAGTAAAAATTTCGGAATTTTTTTTGCCCCTAAGGGTGGAAAAAAGAGGATGAAATCGGTGTTTAGCAGTTAGATTAGGATTTATCACTAAAGATAGATGAAATAAGTAAATATTATTTTAAAAAAAACCGACTTCAAAACACTAAAAAGCTAAAAATAATCCTAACACTTAAGTACCTAATCAGTTACTTTTCGAGTCGGTGCCGATGAGAGATTCAATGTTTTTGTTTGCACCGACTCCAAAAGTAACTGATTAGGTACTAAAGTGTTAGGATATTTTTAGCTTTTTAGTGTTTTGAAGTCGGTTTTATTTTTTAAATAAAATTTACTTATATATATATATATTTGCGAAACTCTAGACCCCCCCCCCCCTCCTTTTGTGTGATAGTCAATTATGTAAACTGGATCAATAAAAAAGAATTTACCGCGTACGACGTTTACGAGGAGGCGCATTCGGTAATAACATGCGCTCCACTTGTATATCACGTTTCTTTGCGGTATTTTTTTACGTCTTTGTGCAGGCATACTGGTGAGGTGACTTTTTGTCACTTGCACTAAGATATCTCTGAAACAAAACAAATGTTTAATTATTAGAGGTTAGGATTTAAGTATCCATTTTATTTTATATTTATTGGAAAATCAACCACAGTTACAATAATAACTTTTGCTCTAAAAACGTATGTATTAGAATGTGTTTAAAGGTCTTCACATCTTGTTATGTATGAACGAATTGAAATGTAAATAAATAGTGTAAATATAGAAATAAAGTGGTCCGTAGTACAGACAACAGCATGTCAACCTACCAACTTTTCAACTTTAACAACTTTTCTCAATTGATATTGATCTCTGCATGTCAGATTTAAAATCAAAAGTCGGTTTAATGATCTTTATGTTATGTCATACGGAATATTGTTATGGGGCTCAGCAGCCGATATTGAATCTATCTTTGTACTACAAAAGAGAGCTGTACGGGCAATTTACAACCTTCGACCACGAGACTCATTAAAAGAACTGTTTAAGGAAATTAATATACTTACAGTGGCCTCTCAATTCATTTATGAAAATATTATGTACATTCGCAAAAACCTGCATCTTTTCCCTAAGAAAAGTGACAAACATAATTTTAATACCCGGAATAAAGATAAACTTGCTGTTTCAAATTTCAGACTGCATAAAGTGAGTAATTCGTTCATGGGGAAATGTATTCGCTTTTTTAACAAATTACCACAGTCTATTGTTGAACTACCCATGTTTGAGTTTAAATCGCATGTTAAGATTATTTTGATGAAAAAGGGTTATTATACTGTTAATGACTATTTAAATGACAAAAATGTCTGGAATTAAATACTGCCCTGCTCGACAGGTATACATTATTTTCTTTTCCTTTTTTTTTGTGGCAGCTAGTGGTGACTGAGTTTGTTCCGGCGTTTCTTCTCAGCACTTGCCAGATTGTCTGTGTCTTGTCTCGAAGCGCTAGTAGGGCCCAAAAAATAAGGAGACATGTTCTGCCCCATATGGGCCAATATTGACGTTCATAAGTGGCAGTTTTCTGCCCTAAACTGAATAAATGATTTTTGACTTTTGACTTTTTGACTTTTAACGTTTCGGGTAGGTAGGTTGACCTGCCGTTGACTGTACCTAAGCTGCAACTAAATAAAAAGGAATGAATTTAATTATAAATAATAAATTATTTTCTGGATGCAAACGGCCCAGAGCCGCTCGCTGTGGCGTTCTATAGGGGATGCCTATGTCCAGCAGTGGACTTCTAAAGGCTGATGATGATGATGATGAATAAATTATTTTCACAACTACACCAATTATCTAACGACAAACTAAGGAAAGCTTGTGCTACAGCACAAGCTTTTTTGGCCCTTGCCCATAATGTCTTATAGCTGTAGTCATCTAGATTGCGTATTGAGTATAACGGATAAACATACTTTTATAAACATCTATGACTTAGGTACAACTGCACATGCTCATCTTTTGCCCCTTACGGGATTCGAACCCGCAACTGCTGGCTTTGTAGTCCGGAGCGCGAACTACTACACCAAACGGTCGTCAAGTTCGTCGCCTTGGTATGTACATTGATATTTATATTAGCAATCAGATCAGATAACATGTACGGTCATTGAGTAGATCATACAAACAGTTCATTTCCAACTGTCTAATACTAAGCGCCTCTCTTCAATTGTTAGTAAGCTGTGACTACGGTTAAGATACGGTATAAATCAGCAGACTGAAAGAAAAATTAAGATACTTGATAACATTTACATAATATATTATAATAGGATAGGTACCTTCCTTTTTTTACTGTTACTGGAGCTAGCACCACTAGGCTTTTTTTATTTATTAACATAATAAAACATTTTTAGAACAAGCAGTTTTAGTAATAAAACTAGCACCAAAGTACAAACCACACATGTGGCACTCACATGGCCACACACTCGTACATGCCATTAACATATTAAAAATCGTCTGTGCAAAAAAATAAAATATCGCAACCCACACACAGTGGGTCGAAACTGCTATTTGAGGGACTTAGGGTACTTTTCTTCTAATTATACTTTTTTAATATAGCAATCGATAGATCTTTTTATTCTTATGAAAAAATGTAATTACATATTTTAGTCTAAAACTAATCGTTTCACGGGAAAAAAATTGTTTATGTTTTTTTTGTATGGAACGAGACATTGAATGAGCTCTGACAACCAATTCCCAACTTTTCCCACCCTGAAACCTCTGTAGCATTAATCTTTGACATATTAACTATAATCCTACATTATTCGCGCGCGCCCTAACTTGCCCGTTCGATACATACTGAAGTTATAAATTTTGTAAAAGAAGTATACAAAAGTAAACACATTTGAGTAAGTTTTGTAATTTTTTATTAATGATAAACATTACGAAAGTATACAAAACGGCTCAATAAGCTCTAAGCCCTTTAGTATTATTATTATTTATTAACATAATCACAATACAAATAAAACAAAGCTCTTAATATTTACATTAACACTTAAAGAATCTTAAATAATCTATACTAATATAATATCTAATCACTATCGCTATCTTATAACTTATCTACATCTATAAACTCTAACTCCGATTCATTAGGACGAGGTATCAAAAGCTCGACTGCTTTCGCAGAAAGGGTGGTTTTACGTTGTTTGGCCATTCGTGGTCTAAGAAAAGTAAGTTTCGGATCAGACGACAAAAGAAAATGGTGCAAGATATCTTCATTTGTAGCTGCCCTACTTACTTTTCTGGAATGGTGCTCTCGAAACTTTCGGAAATCCTTATTTCGAGCCTCTGTTGCCTCTTCCGATAGTTTACCAATTGGCATTAAACCAAAGTGTTCAATTATATCCGCACCATGTACAAGCAACTTATGGACGCTAGAGGGCATGTAATACCACGGATATGATTGGACGTACAAAGTTGCTGTTTCTGTACAAAACTGTGTAAATTTTTCAATATCAATACGTTCTCCAGATGCCACTGTTTGTAAAATAACATAATTTTTTTCTATAAGATCTTCATTAATCCAAGCTGATGTTTTGTAATCGCTGAAGAAACGTCTTGCCGTATTTCCATCGTTGGTAGTGCCTGCTCCTTGTTTGACAACGTCGATAAGTAATCCACTCTCATCTTTAAAGGCTTTTTGGATTTGTAGTTTCTTTTGTGTCATTTTCTCCTTGTGTTCGCCTCTAGAAGTCCACTTTTTGAAGTTCAAACGATAAGCTGCAACCAGAAATAATGAATGTAAAAATACAAAACACAAAATAAAGTCTATGCTATCGGAAAATAAAAAAAAGACTAGTTAAAAAGGATTACCAATATGAAGAAGACATTCCATGCAACGTATCCACGCATGTAATGATGATAGTCCGTACTGGTACATGTTTATATTTTTATGTCTACGACCAATTTCTTCCAAATTGTTCATTTCCACAGGCTTTGCCTGGCAAATATCACAGACAGCACAAGATGTTTCAGATATCACTGAAGATACCTTTCCATCGATCATTGTCAGGAGTAGTTCATGCTTCACGTTAACTTTTTGAAGTGTTTCTATTTGCATTTGTATAGCTTGTTTTTGAAGTTGAATTGTCTCTCGATTTTCTTTTGTAAACTTAAATAGTATCGGGCGGCAGTAGTCGGTTGACGATGGACGATCATTTTCCCACATTATTTCCTCAGCACGCATGAGCCTTAGAGGTACTAAACTAGCCATAAAAACACTGGAGTCGTCAAAGTCTGTACTAATGGGCTTTTGTTTGTAGTTACTCTGGCTCGACGCTCCATCGAAACCCCATTTAGATATAAGTTTTAAATCTGCTTTTGATGAAACATCAAATTCCATGGCCTCTAATAGCCTAGATATAGTCAAATCTAGCAGCGCTTGAAGTTTGATTTCGGCTCCATCTTCAGTAATAGTTATATCTTCTTGTGGAGGATAGCACTTCTTTTTTTCCTGTTTTAGCTTATAATATGACGGATACATAGATACATTTTGCTCTTGGGCAGAATCTTTTAAATTTAAATATTGCCATTTAGACAGGTTGAGGGATATATACAGGGCTAATGCTTTTTCAGGAGTATATACGATGCTATTTTTACTTTTGCTAATACAGTTCTTAACTTTGTCAACGTCTTCAGAATGGTTATATAAGTGTTCCATAATTTTTTTAAGCTCAGTATTTCCACTACTTTAAAGATTTGTTAATAATGCGGCATTTAGTTCTTCTGGAGAAAACGACTTATTAAGCTCTTCTATGCGTCTTCTTTTTTGCTTATTACCTAACTCTTCAAATGGTTTTCTAGGTGTAAAATATGATGTTGATGGTTGAGGCGTAGATGACTCTGACGCAGATGGTTTAGGCGTAAATGTTCGAAGTGGCAGATTTTGAAAATTTTCACTGAGATTATCTTCGGGAAGCTGGAGATTTTCGGTATGAAAAACACCCGTTATGTTTGTTGGCCAGTTGATGGCACTTTCTAACCAATCGCCATTTTTTTTCACAAAGTTTGCCAGGGTTCGGTTAGACCTTTCCCATTTACCACTGATTCTACTACAAAATTTTTGACAAAACAATAAGAGAGATGCACTTGATTCTTCGGTACAGTTATGATTCAGCGTTTGTTTTAAATATGCACAAAGTTGTTTACCGTCCGACAATAATCCCACATGTTCTCTAAGAACCACAAACAGATCAATGTTATTGACCAAACTTTCCATTATAGTCACAAAATAAGAAGGTACGTATAATGCAAGTAATTACTTTGTTTAAAGCGTAGCTTCGAATGACATATTTTATTTGAAACTCTATTTATATGCATAACAAGGGTTGATTCTCATCCCCCACCTTTCAGACAGTTGGAAAAATCAGTTATGGAATTTGTAAGAATTAATATTTAAAATAATAAAAGAACTTTTTACCTGACCCAATAACCCGAATAATTCTTTTGTTATTAAAGATTAGCACACAACTAATCTCTTTTTGTTTTATTAATGATGTGATAATAATAAAAGCGCCTCACTCGTCGTAGGTAGGTTATTTACAATAATAGTAATAGTTCAATAGAAAATCATTAGCAATGTCTCGGAATCGAGCCTTGTTGTGGCGAGTGCTGACTGATAAGGTAAATTGTGTTATATTAATGAGTGTAATAATTTAAATACTATTGAATAATAAAAGACTTCACAACAACAAGATCTATACTTATATCAATTCCTGAAACCCTTTATGGCAGAAGCCATACCCATTATGTTATAGAACACGTCAACAATGCAGGGATTTGATATTTGTAGATATTTTTGATGATAAGTGTGTGTAAATATATTTTTTTCAATGCATTTTCATATATTATGTTGATTCATATACCAGGCGAACGGGCAAAATTGGACGCGCTTTAATTATGTTAAATTATAGTTAATGTATTAAAGATTGATGCTTAAGTGTTTTCAAGGCGGGAAAAGTTGAGTATCGGCTGTAAGAGCTTACTGAATGTCTCGTTCCATACAAAAAAAACATTAACTATTTTTTCCCCGACAAACGGTTGGTTTTAGACAAAAACATATCGTATTATTTCTTCATTAGAATGAAAAGGTCTATCGATTGGTATATTTAAAACGTACAATTAGCAGAAAAAACCCCTAAGTCCCTCAAATAGCTGTTTCGACCCACTGTGCCACACCACTATTGTAGAAGGTATGACGAAAGAACCATTATTTAGACATACCGTATTAATGTTTAAGTCAAACCACCCACATTTGATTTTTTGATGATTTCTGAAACACAAGTGCTTAACTTAACCCTACAAACCACTTTTTTTTTGTGGCCAAGAAAAATATATGTGATGTACTCAGTGATTAGAACTTGAAAAAAAAAAAAAATTTTACGAGAAAATCATTTATAAAATTTTGTTCCACATTTGGCACATTGAGCCTTCACACTCTTTTTTTGGCATATAATCAGTACAATAAACCATTTTAATTATTACGAAGTTTGCTTCCATAGTAATATATTAAAACATAAATGCACATAGTAATCAAAACAAAATGTATTTATATGATTATTTCCTTAATAATAATACTATTTATGAAAATTACGAAAGCAATTATTGTCCTTATTGAGGCAAAGTTTAACTCTACACATTTTACACATGATATATGAGTTTTTCTTTTCTTCATCATCATCATCATCATCATCATCATCATTATCATGTCAGCCTATTGCAGTCCACCAAAAAGCGCTTTTCGACCATTAACTGCCAGCTAACTTTTAAAGGTCGTAGGTCTATTGAGCTGGGGGGCGTCCTACACTACGTATGCCAAGGCGTGGTTTTTCCGTTGCAACCAAGATATTATATTTACAACGCTGCTGTTTTTGTAAACGTCACAAGGAGGTCAGTTTTCCGTATTTGGCTACTTCCTTATCATCTCAATCTAGTCAGACAAAGATGACGGTCTTTTTTCATTTATCAACCAACACATGCAAAGACTTATGGAAACTTCAAACTTGAAGTCTCTCAGCTTTAGAGGGGTTTGGTTCTGCTCTCCAACTTTTTTATACAGTAACCAGCTGTTTATGACCATAACGTCAGGAGGTGATAAAATAATTTTATATCAGTACCATTTTCCGGTTTTTAATTTTTATTTTATATTTTCCTATGAAAGAATCTAGTAGCAAGTTTACACCTCCTATATGCTGATTATGAAATTTCAATTCAAGGTGGAACAAAAATATATCAACATCATAAAGCACATTTACGATAACAGCACAAGCAGGGTAAAACTCGAAACTAGAGGCGACCCAATCAACATAGAAAGAGGAGTTAGACAAGGCGATCCCTTGTCGCCCAAACTTTTTATTGCTGTTCTTGAAAATATATTCCGCAAGCTGGACTGGACACTTAAGGGCATCAAAATAGACGGTCGCCATTTGAGTCACCTCAGATTTGCGGACGATATTGCCATACTAGCCGAAACCCCGATAGATCAAGAAGCAATGATTACATCCCTTGATGAAGAAAGTTCAAAAGTAGGCCTCGAAATGAACGCTAAAAAAACCAAAATAATGACAAATAGCCATAAACGACCTATCATAGTAAAGGGCAATTGCATATAATATGTCGCTAAATACATATACTTGGGAAGGCAGGTGTCGTTCAGCAGCACAAACAATGAAGAAGAAGTGACTAGAAGAGTAAACTTAACCTGGAGAAGATTTTGGTCATTGAAAGAAATTCTAAAAGGGAACTACAGCTTACACATGAAAAAAGTGGTGATGGACACTTGTCTCTTACCTTGCCTACTATATAGCTGCCAAACATGGGTCTACACAAAAAAAGTAAAATCTCAAATACAAAGAACCCAGAGAGCAATGGAGAGGAGTATTCTACAAATAAAGAAAATCCACAAAACAAGAAGCGAAAAAATCAGGCAGAAGACAAAAATTACAGATGCTCTCACACAGGCTCTATCATTGAAGTGGCGATGGGCTGGCCACATATCACGCTACACTGACAAAAGGTGGACCATCGAAACCACAAAATGGAAGGGTCCATCAGGAAAAAGGAGTGTTGGCCGACCAAAAAGACGATGGGCCGATGACCTGACTCAAGTAGCCGGAACAAAGTGGATGACTCTGGGCAAAGATAGAGCGGCATGGATGGAGCTGGAGGAGGCCTTTACCCAAAGGGTTCAAACCTTAGAAACAGTCTAAACTAACCATACTAAAACCCCTAGTCTAAAGCAACTTACTAACCAACAACTAACAACATTTGAAATGTAAAAAAAAAAAAAACTAGATTTGAAATAAATGGCTATATATATATATATATATATATATGCTGATTATATATTTTATCTATTTGGGGACATCTGAACTTCTATGTATTGCTTCTGTTTCTTACAATAACTCTTTACTGGCTGTAAAGAGTTATTGTAAGGCTGGCTCTTGGACCACGAAAAATGATGAGAAAAAATCTTCATTTTCTTTTCCTGACGGTATAGCCAAGAAATTTTAAATTTGACCATCGCTCCACCTTTTTTTCAACATAAATTGAAACAAAATCGGTACATTTGTAAATAAAGTTACCGCAACTGAGTATTTATAAAAAGAAAGGCAAAAGCACAACGTACCTAGTCGGGAACATACACAAAAATGAAAAAAATAATTACGATAAGTACAGTAATACAGAAAAAAACTTACCATTGCAAAGTATACACAACAATCTAAAGTAAAATATTTTTTTCTTGACCAAAACTCTTTGATTTCTATTTTTTGGATTTTTTTTAAATTTACATATTTGACGAACGCAAGACGACAGTACAAATTTCATTTATCTTTTACTAATATCGACTAGTAACAACATCTATGGGCAGCCACCGGTATTATAGCCATATTAATAAAGTTTATCTGAAAATTCTATAGATGTCTGTACTAGTTTTCAAAAAATGTGTATGAGCAATTAAAGTGGTTGTTGGTGCCTTGTAGGGTTAAAAGCTACTTATCATCCAATTTTTATTTTACTGCAAAAGATGATATTTTGGCTATTCTTATACCATAATAACTATAATAAATAAATATTTTACTTTATTGTACCTATTTGGAATTCCAAACAAATAAGTAAGTAGGTACATTTAGAAGTACTACAATATAACCCCCTATTTTAATAACACTTCTAGAACATTGTAAAACCAGAACACAAAAAATATATTGAGATAAAGGCAAGCATGTAAATAAATGTATGTACTCACTTTTCTGAACTTTTCTGAAAAAAACCTCCAGACGGATCACAAATTATGAAGAATTTTATCGTCCTTCAATTGCTTCCAATTCAACCGGGTAGCGAAAAGAGGAAATTATTTTATGGGAAAGGGTAGCGGCAAGTTGTTTGTTTGTTTGTTTTCTTTTTAACGTACCCTGTCTAATCCATGGATTTAACACTATTTCTAAAAGGATTGAGCAGTGTGCGAATTGTTAGTCTAGGTGGGATTGAATTATGGAATTTACTGAAAGAGTCGCTTATGAAGTTACTACTATTCAAAATAGGGGATGTAAGTAAAAATGATTTTATAAAAGTTTTTTGTTATATACATTGAAAATATAACACTTGAAAAAAATCGACTGCCTCAGGTTAGGTTTTTTCAAGTGTTATATTATCATAGATATAACAAGCATTTAATTTCTAAAAACAAAATTGTATATACATTGAATTTCTTAGAATGTGTAGGTCATCGAGCACATATCAAAGCAGCTATATGAACCATCTTTTTCCAAAACTAGTAAGTGATACTCTGTCTAATCTGTGTAAGTGATTTTTCACTTACATTTAGTACTACAATGACAAGTTCTGTCAACTTTTACCGATACAAAAACAGTACAGATACAGATTAAAAAATGGCGGAAAATTTTGTCAAATAAATCATATGAAATTTCTATTTTGTAGGGTATGTGCTCCATGGTGTAGGTATTTGGGTGTGTTTAAGCTCACGTCTGATCATTAGCTTAACACCTACCTATGATTTAACGATTTCCTCTAACTCGAGTCAACACTTGCAGGATCACATTTTCTTTTTAGTGCAGGTCCTCCAAATCTCGAGATATAGACAGACGTCAAATTACTTTAATGTTAAGTGTAAGGTAATTTTGCGGTAAATACAATTATTATTTTTGTAAAGAAAGCCTTAAGTATTAGTGTTACCTCTTTCTTGAAGGTTCGAGCTAGAATACTAACATCGAATCATGTGTAATAAACATAATTATATGTCTAAAAAGAAATAATCAAAATTAAGCGTGTAGTGGAAATAGAGTAAAAAAAATGTAGGTACTTATTTACGATTTCATAATCTAAAAAATAGATAAGATATTGTGAGTTGGATACTTTTTATTACATAATGTACAACACCTGCTAATCTAGGCAAGATTGTAGGTTTAAAATCCTCTTTTTTTAAATGTTGACTGCATGGTATTGGATTTTTCAAAATACTGCCGCCTAATGCGCCCAACCACACCACTTCGCACTTAATTTTTTTAGAAATCTTAAAAGAAATACCTTAAACAAAAGCTTATTAACACCTTTTAAATACATTTTAAATACCTGTATGATGTATCTTATGAACCGTAAAAACTACACAGTTAAAATTTTCACAGATGATGTATTTATGTTCCCGCTACAACAACAAATACTAAAAACAGAATAAAATAAATATTTAAGGCGGGCTCCCATACAACGAACGTGATTTTTTTTGCCGTTTTTTGCTGGATATTAATAACGGCAACAGGCAGACGCTTGAAATATTCACAGAATATTTAACTGTTTATTCACCTTAAAAGTAAATAATTAAAATAAAATAAAACAATAAATATTTTAGAGGGCTCCCATACAACAAACGTGTTGGTCAGAGTATATCGGGGCGCTATGGTGACAAATTTTTTACTAATTTTAAATGGAATATTGACATTTCGATCATTCATTTTTGATCGTTTTTTGTATGGAGCTGGGACAAATCTTTTTTGCAATTTTACTGAGAAAAATTACCAACTCGCACTTGACCGTTTCTAGAGGTCAAAATATTATGAGCAGGGTACCGTCTGGATTTCTTAAGGGGTTCCAAAATTTCATTATTTTTTGGATCCGACGCACCGTTTTACTAGGATATTTGCAGATTTTGTAAGGGAATATTTTCTAAATTTTAGAACCAGAATTAGATGATCCTAAACAAGTTTTGACTAGTCATGCCGCTTGCGTCTCTATTGCGACACAAGGGTAAGGAAAAAGTGAAATTTTTTACAAGTCACAGCTTCATACTAATAGACTTCAGAAATTCGCCTGTCAATATTCCATATGAAATAAATGAAAATTGTTTCTGTTTCGTGCCCCATAGCGCCCCGTATCCTATACTTCAAGTTAGTTTATAATACATAATATAGTGTCTAATGTTGCATAGACAATGGTACGGTAACCTTTTAGCACGAGTCCGGCTCACACTTGGCCGGTTTTTTATATCTGGTTTTTAAAGTTCGAAATTATGGTCACCCTACATCATGTGGAATATTCTATTTTAATATCTTATTTTTACCAGAATTAAACAAGTTCAAAGACTTACATAAGAAAGGATATTCCACAAATGGGATAACTTTCACTTTTGCAACCCTTTAAACAACAAACTTTTACCATTTTGCCAATTTTTTATTTTAAAATGAACTGAGAACCATGACATGACACCATATTAGCTACTGTATCAAGTTCAGGGATGACAGTAAGACACCTAAAATAATACGTAATAATTAATCTTTTATCAACACCGTTGACAAATTTAACAATAAATCAGTTATAGTTTTTTTATTAAAAATGCAAAACGCATTAAAACTGTTAATTCCCTATCTAAATTTCATCAAGTCACGTTATTGTATTAATTCAAAGACATCGATCAACAGATTGTATACTACCATTTAGTAATATTATTTTATAATGGCATCTGTGCAAGCGAAACACACTCCCCCCTTTTCCGTCTCACTCAACGCAGTTCCTAAATTTGGTTACATCAAAGAAAATTGAACTTTATTGCAAAGCACTAAAGTGTAAGTTCTTTTAGCAATATTTTAGAGGTACTCAATCCTTTGTGTTAGATCCATGGTCTAATCTGTGTTTGTTATCCATCCCACAGATTAGACAGAGTTGTTTCATTTATAGACATAAAAATAACTATAGACTGGCTGCTATCAAATTAACTTCTTCGTGTTTAATGTCTATTTGATTTTCGCCATTTTGGCGCTGCAGGCCGTAGTATCGGATCGGGACTTGGAACTAAAGCCAGTGATAGATGGCGACGGACGCGGCTCCGGACTCATCTTGACATTGTAAGTTCAAACGCTGCCATTGGTCGATCCTTGGGCTGGCGGAAGTTGACAGAAGGATAGACAAATGGCAGCGCTTGACCTCACAATGTCAAGACGAGTCCGCAGTCGCGTCCGTCGCAGTTTGTCACCAGTTTAAGGCTCGGAATACATGTATCCCGAATTTTTCAGAACAAAACGGCTCCGGACAAGCCCGGATTCAATCCTTTTTTTAAATGATTTGGTTTGGTATGGGGTTCTGAAAAATTCCGGATGTTTGTAGTCCGAGCCTAAAGCTGGTGACAAACTGCACCGGACTCGTCTTGACATTGTGAGGTCAAGCGCTGCCATTGGTCTATCCTTCAAACAACTTCCGCCAGCCCAAAGATCGACCAATGGCAGCGTTTGACCTTACAATGTCAAGACGAGTCCGGAGCCGCGTCCGCCGCCATCTTAAGACCGGTGACACACGGCAGCCAGACGCCAGTTTTGGAACAAGAGTCTTGGTGACAGGCTGGCGAAGTTGACGAAAGGATTGACCAATGACAGCGTTTCACCTCAATGTCAAGACGCGTCAGTCGCAATTTGTCACCAGCTTAAAACCGGTGACACACGGCAGCCGGACGCAAGTTTCGGAACAGGAAGGGGTGGCGTCTTGCTGACGAGCTAGCGAAGTTGACGAAAGGATCAACCAAATGTGAAAAGTGAGCCAAGTTCATGCCGACAAAACTATTGAGATCGAAAAGGGTGCAAAGTTCTGTAGATGATCTTAAAATTTATTTATAAGAACTTATAGTTACACTTATTTGAATAGTCGCATTATTTACGTCAACATTTGACTTGGCTAGTTTTCACATACTAATCACCTTAGATTTTACTAATCAACCTCTCATAATTACGTGTTACGCAAGTTATTGTTTTTATATTGTAGGGTTATATTCTTCTAAGTATTTCATTTGTTGGTAAAAACTAGCCAAGTGATATTTTGAGGTTGAGGGTTAATAAATCATAAGTTATTTGCTATAAGTAAATATTGCGACTATTCAAATAAGTATAACTATAAGTTCTTATAAATACATTTTAAGATTATCTACAGAACTTGGCACCCTTTTAGATCTCAATACTTTTGTCGGCATGAACTTGGCTCCCTTTTCACATTGATGTTTTTGTTGGGATACAAATCGCACACTTAGTTAAAGAGTAGCACAACTCAAAATCAGTACACAATGGCACAACTCAAAATAAATATGTGTCTTTGGAGCTAATGTAGGTATTGCAGTATGAGATCATATTAAAAAGTACTACAACTTTAGGACACGGGTGTCTTTGGAGTTAATGTATAGATTCGATTCAACGCAGATTCCGAAAATCGCATTAACTCGATTTTGTATCATTTCGAATTGTGCTACTCTTTGTCTAGGTGTGCGAAATGTACTCTATGCTGTCGGATTGAGCATTCAAAATAGTCTCAGATTAAAAAATCTAATGATTCAAATCATCCTTCCTTGACTTTGAATATAGTGAAAAAAAAACAGCCTAAGCAGCTCAGACCCAGTTCAAATAATTACAGAAATAAAATAAAAATTAAATAACTGTAGAAAGGCATAATATCGTCAGAAATTCGTCCAGTCTATAATTTTAGTACCTACCTATTGATATTTTTACTTAAATACCTAACCTACGGATATATACAGTCCCTAAAGATTAGGGTACTTGGGTATATCCGGAAAACGGGAAAATACCTACAGCCAAACAATCAATTTTAGGCAATTCAATGCAATAAAACTTCTTTAATACTTATCAGCAATACAAAATATAACAAATACAAAGTCAAATACCTATCTTTAATACAACAATCATGATTTAGTTCAAAGAAACATTTTAATAAAAAAATTAAATTTACACAATTATTTTCTAAAAAGTTAGGTAAGTACTACTATTTAATCAGAGAATTTCATACCTTTTTACATTACTTACTTATTTTATAATTTTACAACACTAATTAACATTCAAATAAAATGAGCTCATCACACAAATATGATTTTACCACCTGCAGGATTAATTCAAACCCGCAACCGCAGGTTTAGTAGTATCGCACACACCTAGAACGTCTTGTAATTTAGTTTCATGAACATTATTATCACTTTTTCAGAGCATCAGCTATTTTATTATATTTGACTTCGACAAGGTGAGATACAGTAGACTGCGAAAATATTTCCTAAAATGAAAAATAAAGTAATGACAAATAAACGGACCATGACGTAATATGTAGAGGTCACGCGATATAATTCTATAATGTGCAATATAGGTACCAGAAAAAGTCTTATAAAATATAAGTACTGCTTGATAAGAAATGCCGTGTTCTATTTCATGGGGTGTACAATTATTTAAAATTATAGACAGGAAAAAGCGTAACAAATGTGGTGACAGTACCTACAAAAACTACTAAACTTGTTTTACCAGTGTATACTTTATTTTTAGGGTTCCCTACCTCAAAAGAAAAAAAATGGAACCCTTAAAGGACCACTTTGTTGTCCGTCTGTCGCGTCCGTGGAGACGCGTGGAGGTATCGAGTCGAGTTCGACTCGCACTTGGCCAGTTTTTAATATTGGACAACATCACATCATCATCATCATCATCATCATCATTTCAGCCATAGGAACTGCTGAACATAGGCCTTCCCCATTGACTTCCAGATTGCCCGGTTGGAAGCGGCCTGCATCCAGCGTCTTGCTGCGGCCCTTACCAGGTCGTCTGACCATCTTGTGAGTGGACGTCCTACGCTGCGCTTGCCGGTACGCGGCCTCCATTCTAGAACTTTTCTGCTCCATCGGCCGTCAGTTCTACGTGCTATGTGCCCCGCCCACTGCCACTTCAGCTTGCTAATCCGTTGGGCTATGTCAGCGCCTTTGTTTGTTTACGGATCTCCTCATTTCAGATTCGATCTCGCAAGGAAGCACCGAGCACAGCCCTTTCCATAGCACGCTGTGTGAGCTATGATAAGTAGCCTAAGCACTTGAGTTACAGAAACAACGACGGTACCACGACACCCTGACCCAGGACGTACAGAATAGTTATTTTTCTACATTGACCAACCGGGAATCGAACCTCGGATCTTGGTAGAACTTAAGCCAAGCCACTCCCTAGAAATCTTTGGGCATTTAGTAGGTACTGTCATTCACTGTGAACGTACTGCAATTATATCCATAGTGCATTCTAAAACAAGAATTAATATTCCTGCGATGAGGTGTTGGTATTAGTGGTATTTTTGATTGTAGTTTTCTTTGGCAGCAGCTGGTAATGAATGCTGGGCATCACACCTCCTTGGGATATTGTGACTCCGGATAGCATTTTGTCTAGTTCATCATCATTGCGTATGGCCAGTAGTATGTGGCGTGGGGAAATTCTAAAAGACAAAGGAATACTTTATAGACATTTTTGTTAAATTTATTTGTATAGGTACAGGATTATTAAAAAATATTTAAAATAATGTTAATTAGTATTAGCTACTGATCAAGCATACGTAAATGAGACACAATTGAAATTCTATTGTTATGCGGTCTCATGAGACCGCTTGGATGTTAACGGGTTAATTATTATATTACTTTTTATAATGCAGATAAAAACATATCTTATATGCAGTTAAAAATAATAATAAGTGTACAAAAAGGCTTTTATAGGCCTATTTGCAAAAATAAACCAGTCAGCGAATAAGAAGGAAGGATGGCACTCATAATATAGGACATATACATAGTCAAGTGTTTAAGTTAAATCTCTATGTACTTATTCAACATAATAAAAGTGACAACTACACTTAAAAATTTCTGATGAGAATCTGTAATTTGTAGAACTGTTAAAAACCAATAAATAAAATCTAAGTGATAACAAATTCCAAGTGAAAAAACAGTAATATTTTACTAAGACTTCAAAAAATTCTATACAAATTATATTATTAGTTTGTGGCTAGTTAATTAGTAGTTTGGTTCTAGAAATTCTTTATTTATTATTATTTTATTTATAAGCATGTTTTGGAATAACTCTTTTCTCTTTTCCATGATTCTCGCTGGCATGAGATCTGTGTATAATTATATTATGTATAAGTATGTATGTATCTAGTATGTACAACTGTATACATTCATTTGTTTGTTTTAGTTTTGTAAGATTTAATTTAACACAATTTGTTTTTTTGTTACACCGCCTATACCATCTCTGTATGGCCCCATGGTTGACTGGTATAGAATGCTTTTAACATTAAGTCCGCCATTTGTACAAAAATTTTTTTAAATGTCTGTACAATAAAGTTTAAATAGATAAATAACTTATTATTTATATTTTATTGTATAAAAGCTGTTGCCCGTGACTTCGTTCGCATGGTCATTAGTTTATTCCTAAAGGAATCTCTGCGCAACTTTTTAATTTTTTTCTTTCAAAAAAACCTTCTCCTCACAATAATTAACACAATAAAAAAAGAATTAGCGAAATTGTTCCACCCGTTCACGCGTGATGCGATGACCAAGGGAAATAGACATTCATTTTTATATTAAACTAGCTGTTGCCCGCGACTTCGTCCGCGTGGTCTTGAGTTATTCATAACTTTCTTAATTTTTTCTTTCAAAAGAACCTTCTCCTGACAATAACTGACACAACAAAAAAAGAATTAGTGAAAATTTTCCATCCATTCACGCGTGATGCGATGACCAAGGGAAATAGAGATTCATTTTTATATAATGATTACCAGTAGTCATAGCAATTTATTAATTATTACTCAGTACATTTACAACACTAATAACCTAAGTATCGTAAGTTTGTAAGTTTTATAACTTTTAGTAAGTGTGTGAGAAAATGTGGGTAGTAAAAACAAATATTTTCTTTTTCGATAAACCATGTTACCTTGTTCTGTTGTTGTCCTCTGCAGCTTTTCCAGCAAGTTCCAGTATCTCAGCAGATAAATACTCGAGGACAGCAGTAAGATATACGGTAGCCCCAGCACTGATGCGCCGAGCATAGCTGCCGTGTCGCAGTATCCTGTGAATCCTTCCCACAGGAAACTTTAATCCTGAACGCGCACTGCGCGACTTGTACACGCGTTTTTTAGACATTGACTTCGTTGAAAGCTCACCTAAAGAGAAATGGTATATTGTTCCTTTGTTAGAAAATTAACTAATAATGAGAATGTAAGCAGGAAATTATGCATTGGGCTCATTCATAGTAATTATTAAGTACCTTATTTGGGCTTACCATTTTGATGCTTGGCCTTATTACGGTCCGACATGTTTTAATTAGATAAACACAACCAAACAAATGAATCTAGCTAAATACATACACTGCAATTTTTAGTATGTTCTTTTTAAATTAATACTATCTAAAATAATAATACAAATCAGATGAATGAAGATTTGATTGCGGCAAAAACGGCGCGAACGAATGTCAGGCGACTTGTCACCTTAACATTGACAGATGACACTAGTAAAGAGCATGCGTAACGATAACGATTCTTAAATATTTGAATTAAAAAATTTTTCGAATACTAATTTATTAAAAGCAAAGTTTTTTAAAATGATTAACTCTGCCTGCAGTATGCTAGTTTGTCTTGGTAAATTATTATTCCTATTCGTCTTGAGTAGCTCTTAGAATAAAAAATATCTTCTCTACAGTATCTACGGTAACTAGCTGATAGCTCCTCCATCATCAATTAAAACAAAACATTTTCAATTTTGTAGTCGCATCTTATCTAGTATTCTTTTGGTTTGTTTATAAAAATCTTGTTCATGTACCAAATAATGAAAACCATCGATTGTTTTCATCTAAAAAGCCATACGAGTACTATCGATATTTCAGAACGAGCTAGAAATATGTAGGAATACTATCGATAGTATTGTTGCTCGTAAATAACAAACTATCAATGGATCGATTAGTTTTGATTATTCGAAACTAACGATAGTCTACCAATTTGCAGTAGTATTGGGTACAGGGACATACACAAGAACCATTATGGTGGCTCTTCACATAGAGGTAGGCATTTGGATCGGCGTATGTCTAGTTTTACAAAGGATTGACACAGATAGGCACAGTAGCGGATCCAAGGGGGGGGGGGGGAATCATCTAGGTTTAACCCTGACAAATCTAAAATGAAAACCTAATATCATACTAGGTCATCTTATATAATTTTCTTTCCATGATCTGAGGTATAATAACTACCTAAGTACCATATCAACATGAGTGAGCGTATGCTGAGATGCAGGTGACGCAGTGCCTTACGGCGTAGATTTTGTTATTTTGTAAAGCGTAAGCGAACCAGCTTTATGTTTTTTGGCTAGATTTCATAATTTTGGTGCCAAAATAATAGAACATTTAATTGAATTAGTCATCCTTAACTGTACAATTCAAATCATCTACTCCACACTACTAAAATTGTCTATTTCTGTTACTAGGTAAGACGTGGATGAGTGTATGGCATTTGTGCGACTGAAAAAGGCGGATTTATGAAATTATAAATATAAATTAATCTAAAAAAAAACAAGACATTTTACAGCGTTACATCTCTAAATGTCATAGTGTGTAGGTAGGTACCAGATCTTAAACCGAAAAAAATTGAGTTATTCTTCTTCTATACATTACCCCACACTAATCGTCTAGAAGTAAACATCTCTGTTTAGCCTAATGGTCGACTGGTAGAGAAGTCCCCCTTATGTACGATTTTATTATTATTGTGCAATAAAGTATAAATAAATAAACAAACAATATTTAAGTAGCTTTTCCCTATTGTTTTCTACTCAACCAATCCCATGTTAAGTTACATAATAAAACAACAAAATACCAGTCTTGTAAATGACATGTAATTTTTGAATACTGTAAACAAGAGATCTGATATTAATTCCTCTATATGCAGGTAGGTACACAGTTACATTTTATACAGTACAGCATTAAAAAATCTAACTGTTTCCAATACGTGGATCCGGTTATCAATATTAATAATGTAGAGACAACAGCTCGTCAGCCTACCACAAAACGTCAAATTTTCTTAATTGATATTGATCTCTACGTGTCGGACTTAAAATAAAAAATCGGGTCAGTGACCTTTAACTTTTTGGGTAGGTTGACATGCCGTTGACTGTACCTTGCGAATCAATGTTCTAAACATTATCTCATTGTATTTTAAATTTTTATAAAAGCTATCAACTTCCAAGAAAAAAGAAGTTAAAATGTCATCTTCCTATTTGTTCAACAATACTTTCAAATCAATCTACAAAATATATTCGAGATAAAAATAGTAGAAAAGGAACATTATCGAATACAACTCAATCACTGCCTATGCGTGGGCAAATATAAATACTAAAATATTGCCTATCTAAAACTATAGCATTATAATATAAAAATCGAGAATACTTTGTCTATACATTACGAAATTAACTCTAAAAGTAGCACGTAAAAAATATACAGAATCATTGAGAAAATAAATGCAACTCGTGTTATTAATATACAATAAATGAACTGCTGTTTAACAAAATCTAGATAATATAATGTGCGATTACAAACTAGAAAATATATCACTCTTTAGAATAAACTAGGTTTCATAAATATTCCTCAATGTGTTTTACAAAATTATAATACATAATAGAATAATATGATCTTTAACCTATTCATTAATTAACATACATAAAGATATAGACAAAAATGATATTTTTTTACACATATCGTAAATTAAGTTAGGGTAAAATAAAACATTAACAACCTCCTAGGGGCTGATTCTGGTGCTAAAATACAACAACTTTTTTATATTATACGTGCCCTGCGGGAGTGGCTAATAACAAACACTTTTTATTCAGTGGATGAATTTCTTAAGCACAAAAAATGACTCAATATTAATATTGTTGATGCATGGATTTAGATTTGCTGTAAAGTATTGATTCTTGTAGATTGGGTAACACTAATATAGATTTTTTGCACTTAACTTCTTCTTATGACTATTTACATATTTGCATGTCATAACCTATGACTAGATAGGTCTTAAGCAACTAGTAACTATATTCTATCTACCAACTTTGTAACCACCTATTTAGAGCAAATAAATGATTTTGATTTTTGATTATGGGACCAACATCGTAATCTAAAAAAAAATTCACTGTTTCATACAAACTAATGACAGCCAGTCGGCGTCTTAGTATGGGGAATTAAATAGAAAAAGTTGTCGTAATTAAGCACCAGAATCAGCCCTTAGGAGGTTGTTCATGTTTTAAAAATAACCCTGTATATAAAAAAAAACTGTATAGTAATTAAATGTAAACAGAATGAATAAAGGAGTTTTTTTCATTTAACACAATTATACAGGGTGTAACGAAAAGGTGAAATAAAACTTTAAGGGGTTATTCTACGGCTAAATTACATCAACTTTTTCTATGGGACCAACATCGAAATCTCAAAAAAAAAATTTTGACGTTTCCATACAAACTGATGCCAGCTGGTCGCGTTTTAGTATGGGAATGTGTTTTTTTTTTTGCGATTTCGATGTTAGTCCCATAGAAAAAGTTGATGTACTTTAGACGTAGAATAACCCCTTAAAGTTTTATTTCACCTTTTCGTTACACCCAGTATAGTTTGGAACAACCCAGAAAATTACAACATGAACTATATCATAGCAAAGATAGAAAACATAAATAAACACATTGAGACTTATTTAGGTATTTGTAAATAAAAATTATATGTATATACATAATAACAGCACACAAATTAAAATAACTTTAACAAAATAAACAGATAAGAGAACCAAGAGATTGCACATTGTGAGAAAAACTTAAAATTAGACTGGATTATCAGCTGACTAAACAACTCCTATAAAATTTACCCTAACAATATTTGGTTACTAATGCTATCCGAGATTTAAAGTATTTATTCAGAGTTTAATCTAAGAGCGCTTTCACACTAGGCGACTTAGCCGCGCGACTATAGTCCATAGACAGTCGCGCGACTTGAGGTGAACACACATTTATCCGAGCCGAAAACGAAGTTTAGAATTCTATATAATATGAAATCTCGCACAACTGCCCGCGTCAAATCGTCCGAATCTGGAAGAACCACAGAAATCCTAGACGAATTCTGATGACGTCATCATTCAGATCGACCGATGCGCTTGAATTCTGACAGTTGCGTGCAGATGCAATATCCATCAGAATTGAAATGTAATGGGCTAGTTTCCTGGGTCAAAAAATGGTTATTCTATTTAGTCCGTCAGTTAGATTATATTTTGTGACCCATATTTTGTTTTTTGTCAATCAAACAAAAAATGATGAAAATAAAGCGCATCAAATTGAGCACGTGACGTCACGTCTTGCTAAAAAGTGTCGCAAGGCGTGACGTTACGCGGAACTATAACGGGCTATATCTTCATCATTTTTTCTTTGATTGAGAAAAAAAAATACTTGTCCAATATTTTCTGTTAATCCAACTGACCGACTAATTCAATTTTTTTAGGAAACTAGCCCATTACAGTGCAATTACAGATGTAAAAGAAATGGAAACAATTCTTTTGGCGCGGTCGATTCTTTCGGTGGGGATAGTGTGCCTCGTTGACTTCGATTCATTCATTCATTGTAGTTGAGATAAGTATGCGTTTACTTCTAATGACGGACTGCGTGAACTAAACAAATATGCGCATAACAGTTAGACGTAATTGGACCAATAAAGAGAATAATTGTTGAAATAAATTATGAAGCACTAAAGACCGAGAGCGAGCACGCGTGAGTAGGGAAAGCGGGCAGAGGTGTAGGCACCGAATTTTCACTGTTATGCGCTTAATTTATTTGGTCGTGTAGTAATTTGATGCAAGTTAGCGACTAAGTAGCGCCGCCAAGTCACCCAGTGTGAAAGCGCTCTAAAACAATTCATTTGAGTAGGTATGTGAAAAGGTATTTAGTTTGGCAGTGTTCGACAATTATCTAGACACAACAGGTTTACGTAATTAGTAAATGTGAGATCAACTTTCTTTTATTTAATAGAAATGTTAGCGAAACATTTAGAATTTCAATGAGCAATAGATTTTAAAAATTATACAATCTTGATCAATTAATGTATCAACTATAAAATATTAAATTTCAAATTGGCAACAATGAAACAGCAATATACAAAATTCACCAATCATATAGCTCCATCAATAAACACACGTCACGCATCAGTTTGTTCGTGTTCACTCAAATATCCTAGTAAATACACAACCATATAATCAAATAATTCTCACACTGCATGCACAATAGCTTAAATTCATCATTCGTCAAATTGTATCAAACATAGCAAAAGTTTTAATCCTACCGTAAATATCTGAATTTAAAATTCACACAAACATTCTGTGAAACAACAGTATTTTCTAACCTGTGTCATATAAAAAAGAATTCTACACTTATGGACTTTACCAAGCAATTCAAAATGCTTATCCAATACTTCAAAATGAATCTGACTAGTTGTGAGTTAACATTTCATATTGCTATGTCAAATCCCATTATAATTAAATGTACACATCTCACAAACAGTATTTAAGCAATACAAATTTAACTGCCATACAAAATCGTTTGTAAAAGCTTTAAAATTATGAGCTTATTGAGCTGAGAGCACTTGTCTTATTATCACATATTTTGTTATCAGTCGGTTGCAGAACTAACTTCTGCACTGCGTCTAATATTATTTTAGAACTGTCCTCGTTACTTAATTCTTGCTCTTTACATTTTTCTGGAGGGCTGCCTTGCTCATTTGAGTCTGAACCTTCATCAACTGCTTTATTGTCAAAGACAGGAAAGAAATCATACTGAGACTTACCATTACTCACTTCCTTATTACCTTTTTCGTTTTTGTTGTACCTCTGCTTTTTTCCTTCCCCTTCGTTGCTTATGGAGGATATGTTGCGTTTTGAAAATTCATCCCAGCCTTCAGTTGTTTTACCGTGTACTGGATTCCAGTCTTTTCTAAAGGAGCTTGAAGGTTTTGTCGTCTCACTAGATGAAAATTTCTGTTGTATGTCATTAATTTGATTGTGGTTTTCTCTGCTGGACACTATTTGACCGTACACTGGAGTGCAATAAGTTGTGTCTGCTTTTGTTGTGCTACACCGATTGTCTCTAGTGGGATTATTCTGATTTATTTGGCAATTGTTCATTCCTGAATCAAATTCAGACTTCTGTCCAGCATTCATTAGTATTTGCTTAGAGGATTTAACCACACTCTTCTTGTTCTCTCTCTCATTACTGTGTCTATTTGGTGAGCCACAGTCATTTTGCTTATAGTTTTTTGAATTCATTTTGTCTTCTTCGTTGATGTCATCGTTGCCAATACCATCAATGTCATACACCTGTAAATTGATAGGAAACCTACTAAGTGAAAAAGTAATGAAGAAAAATGCAACACTACAAGATGCTTTAAGTAATGCATCGTTTTGCAATGAGTCGACTATGCATAATTAACTCGTCAACATCCTAGCAGTCTCACTAATGTGTCTTGTTTACATGCCTACCCAGTAATGTATCTAGGGCTGTGCACGCGTTTTCCAGGCACAGGGCTCAGACCCTGGAGAAATTACTAGGCCAGGCCATGTTTGGGATCATGCATGGGTGCAGTTATAGAAGCTTGCACCGGGCGCATAAAATTCTAGTTAATGCCTATCCTACATTTTAGAATTACATAACCTTTTACCTTATACATTACATCCTGACTCAACCCCTTTTCTCGTTCCCGTTTGTTCTGGACAGCAAGCCAGACATCTTTCAGTTCACCAGCAAGGTCCCGGTCTTTCAGGATAACAGGACTCCGTGCCAGTAATAGCCCCGGGTTCATGGCCTCTACGAAGTCACAAAGGAGGCTTACTAAGGCTTCTCTGTCCTGAAATAAGTAAAACTCACATTAATCACTCAAGCATGTGTAAATGAGACACAATAGAAATTACATTGTTATGCGACCGCCGGCGGTCTTATAATCCTCAACGGGTTAAATAAAGTAAGGAAATTTATAAAAAATGGGTGACAAAGATATTGTTTCTAGCTGATGTAATGCTGTTTGATTAATGATAAAACAAAACAAACCTGGAAGTATCCTTAGAAGGCCTATGTGTCAACAAGACCAGGAAACCAAGGGCACAACACAAAAGGCTTTAAAATAAATAAATAACTTGCCCCTTGTAAGATTAAGTTAAATTTAGCACTCACTAGGAAATTCACATTCTTAATTCATCAACTTTTTAAGCAACATTATTGGTACCATTCACAATGATACTGCAGAATGCGACGCAATTGATGTGTATGTCAATTATATCACACACCCTTCGCAGTGTTCTGTCACTGAATGTTTGATAAGTTTTTTTTACAAACGTCTTGTTTTTTTTATACTTACAGTTGGATTTGCTGCATTCTTGCCATTTGCTTTTAAGATATCTGGGTTAACCATTACAGCAAACACTAAGAGCGGTGGTCTATTGCTGTTTTGACCACAACCTTGAGGCACCTTAAATTTACAAACAAAGATAAACTTAGGATGAGTCTAATTGGTATCAAATAGTTGTTATGGGGTTAAATACCATAATAATATACCCATACCAAATTATAAGCCGGTTAACTAACCTGTTACCTAATTCGAATCATAATAGAGCGTATTAAGTAAAAATAGGCCAATATCTACCATCCGAGCAATTAATTTTCACCCACCTGCATTCCTCCATACAATGGAATAGGATCATTGTACTGTTTTGGATTAGCTATTTTCTGCCATCCCAAGACGTTTATGAATAGTTTCTCCGCCGTATCCTTTATAGTATCCTGAATACACATGTGCGGTTGAGGTGGATTCTTGAACTGACGGAACGCTCTAGATCCGCGGACATACTGAATCGGAACGGACCTCTCTTGAGGGTTTTGATTTTCCATAGCAAATAGGACGAATTCGCGCAGGAATACACAGCTTTTCAGGGATATAACATCAAACATTCACAATAAAAAACACCAAAACCAACATGACATTTCTAGCAATCCTAGTCCTGACGTTTGAGTTTATTGAACTCTTCCTGGGTGCCGTGAATCGACCAAGGTTTATAGAAAACAGAATGTTACTCCTAATGCCGATTTAATTGTTTATTCATTTAAAAATTAAGCTTGTAATTAGGAAAGCACAAAATTAGAAAGTAAGAAATAAACTGAAAGACCGAGCACCTGAGAAAGGGAGAGGTTGTTTGTTTTTTTTATTACCGTCATAGAGATGGACCGACACCACCTACTTTACCGATAAAAACCGGCAACGGTTACCGGTTCATAAACAATAAAGCCAACGACAGACAGATGGTGCTGTCCATTTAATCATGTTTGTATTTTCCTCTTATTGCCTTAATCAAAGGTTGATTTTCATTAAATTAAATTAATTGTAGTAAATCGTACTCATTTAGTCGTACTTTGTTAAATCTTATTGCAAAGTACTAGTAAACTCAACTCCAGCCAGGTGCAAGCACAGGCGCCAAAGGAAGTGTATGCTTAAAATATTATTTTACCTGAGACACCATACAAACAAAAAACATGTTACTGGCAGTTATGCTGGTCCCTTTCCCTTCTAAATGGATTTGTAAGTTTTCTCGTTATTTGAATATTTTAGTTTTTAAATAACGTTTCTTCAGTACCTGCACTCTATCATTTTCGGTTTAGACGGTTACGAACCTCAAAAGGAAAATGCATAGGAAAAAATGTACTATCAATTGCATAGCTAGTAATGGTACGCGTACAATTTATTTATTTATTTATTTAAAAAGGTACACCAACAGCATATATATACAACACTTGCAACAAATAGGATATAGTCATAAAACTCCTATACATATGCCTATTATAGGCGTACACAACACTGAAAGTAACAACATGCACATACTTATAATTGAGAATTAAAATTTTAAATAGTAATTTAACTGTTAACTGTCCGTTAAAACAGGTATATTCGGGGTTCAATCATAATTTAGCTGATTCCTTGACTAATGCCAAGGAGTCAGCCAAAGTACGTCTAAACTTGGGTAGAGAATCGTGAAAGACATCCGCAGCTGTATCGTTCTCGTTATATTCGCTACAACATCTCGGCATGGGAGCATGGCGTCCCAGATTGGTCTTACACGCAGGCAAAGAAAAGGTTTTCTTGATGGGGTGACGAGGCAAGTGAGCTGGAACCGAAAACTTTACTTGTGCCAGGAGTTCGCTACTTTTTATTTTGCCATTTAGTAGTCCGTGCAAAAACACTAAGTCTTGACGCCTACGCCGGTCGCGCAACGAGTGCATCTTGAAAAATGACAATCGTTGATCATACGGAGCCCGATGCGAGATACCTGGGGACACAAAGGCAAGGTGCCTTGTGAACACACGCTGGATGCTCTCCAGGCGCTGAGAGTGGACGGTATAAACTGGATTCCAGGCCACGCAGGCGTACTCCAGATGACTTCTGACCAGCGCATTATATAATGTTTTACGGGTGTTCAACTTAAACTCGGCAGTGTTTCTTCTTAGGAATCCCAGCATGCTGAAAGATCTCTTGACAATGTTATCTATATGTGATGTGAACTTCAGCTCCTTATCTACCAAAACTCCCAAATCTCTTATGACCTCTAATTCGGTGACGGTATTTTTATTTAAACTGTAGGTAGACAAGTAAGGGTTTTTCTTTCTTGTAAATTTAATATGAAAGCATTTGTCTATGTTCAGATCCATTGCATTTGAATTGCACCAAGAGTAAACACTGTCGAGATCCTTCTGAATGAAATTCATTTCCTCCGAGGATTTCACCTCTCTGTAAATTTTCAAGTCGTCCGCAAATAAACTAAACTTACAATGCTTAATATTCAAAGTGATGTCGTCGATAAAAACCAGAAATAGCACCGGTCCCAGATGTGAGCCCTGGGGAACTCCGGATGTTGCGTAGTATATGTCAGACTCGTAACCATCCACAACAACTGCCTGAGGCCTCTTATGGAGGTAGGAACTGAACCAATCCAGCAAATCACCACACACACCCCTCGCCTGTAACTTCTTTATGAGGAGTGAGTGGTTAACCCTGTCAAAAGCACTGGCAAAATCAGTGTATGTGGCATCAATTTGAGCACCATTATCCACCCCCCGTGCCACCTCGGTGATAAATTCAACTAAGTTCGTTTGGGTTGAACGGCCCTTGCGGAAGCCGTGTTGAAATTCAGTAAGATGATTATTAAGATGGCTGCTTAATATCGGATTGACTAAGGATTCAAACAATTTCGCAAATGTTGACAAAATAGAAATGGGACGATAATTTCTTATATTGCAATTTTCTCCTTTTTTATAAACAGGTGTTATTTTCGCCTTTTTCCATTCATCAGGGAAGACTCCTTCACGGAGTGACTGATTGAAAATTAGAGATAGAGGAAGTGATAAGAACGAGCCACAGTTCTTAATAAAAACAGGTGGAATCTTATCAGGACCGGCTCCTTTCTGTATATCAAGACGTTTTATAGCCTTGTAGGTATCAGATATGGAAAATTGTAAGCTAGAAAGGCAGCAGTGCGACGCATCTGCAATGTTGCAATCAAGGGCCACAATATCAGCAGAAAAAGTTGACGAGAAATGTTTAGCAAAAAGACCAGCTATCTCGGGACCAGTATCTACCAGTTCATCATTTAAGTGCATTTGTGAAGGAATGGTAGACTTGTTATTGCGTTTGTCTTTTATGTATTGCCAAAAGGCTTTGACGTTACGAGAAATGCCATTTTCGATATGATTTTTGTAGTCGCTGTAGCATTTGTCAATGAGCTTGTGGCATCGGTTACGTAAAAGATCAAGTTCTAATTTATCGCGGGGGTTACCATATTTACGAAATTTTGAGCGAAGTTTGGATTTTTCGGAGAGTAGCTTAATAAGAGGCTTAGTAAACCATTTAGGGTACTTAGCTGGTTTTAAACTGCGTTTAGGCACTGACTTTTCAATTATCTTATTCAACTTATCGTAAAACAATTTAACAGTTTCATTTACACCGTCGCAGCCCTCAAACTCCGCCACCCAGTCAATACTCTCCAAATTTGACACAATTTCATCGTAATCAGCTTTAAAATAATTCAAATCAGATCGCCATCCAGGCTGAAGGTAAGTGATAACAGTCTGATGCAGGGTCACTAGCAAATTGGGGTGTCTATAGTCTAATTTACTTAATAAGTCAAGTGGTTTCGACACGGCCACGTCTGCAATATTACTCATAACAAGATCCAAGTATCTACCGTCGCTATTTGGTATATTATTGAACTGTTTGAGGTTATTTAGTGACATCATGTCAATCAAGGCCGAACCGAGGGCAGTGTTGTAATTAGTTGGAATCATTTCGTTACTGTCATCGATACCACTTTTCCAGTCAATGAATCCCAAGTTAAAATCCCCCACTACAACTACATCATTGGTTTGGTTCATAACATCATCAACCCTATTTAAAAATCGGGACAACGCGTCCAATTTGACTGGTGGAGGCAGGTAGACTGCACAGATAGCGACATCACATGCAACATTCCCTTTTTCTATTTGAACAGTAACCCATAGGTCTTCACAATTACTTTCCCATCGATCAATGCGCGCTGAAGGAATTTGGCGCGATACAGCCACGGCGACCCCTCCACCATCCATTTTAGTGGATTTAGATAATATACGATCCCTACGATAGACCTTATATCTAGAATCAAAGACCTCACTATCACTTATGCTAGAATTCAACCAAGTTTCAGTGAACACAATAATATCGTAATTATTAGCCAGAATAGCCTTAAACACAGCACTAGTTTTAGTTCTGAGACCACGCACATTCTGGTAGTATAACTCGACTGGAACAGCTGCTAGTACTTCAGGATCTACGAGTTGGGTTGATCAGGTCAAGACTATCGTGACTTCGGATTAGGATTGCAGGACTGAATTCATCCTTGCGTACGTAGATGCGTCCGTTACGGACCCACGTGAATTTGTATGATTCTTTCTTGGCTTTTAGACGAGCCGCGGCGTGCAGAGACTTGTTAGCCGGCGTCAGATGTTCTGCGACGAATACGGGCTTCGGTGAACCCGCAATACCAAGACGCTGTGTGGAAAGCTTGCTCGTTGGGTTACTTTTGTTGAATTTAGCAACCGCTGCCAGCATAGCGTCGCGATGTCGTGGGCTGCGTAATCTAACGATAACCGTTCGAGGCCTGTCATTCTCTTTATTTAATTTAGCGACTCGAGTAACGTGGCACACATCTTCGTCTAGAACTTTGCAATCTACTGTTTTAGCCATCTGAATAATAACAGTTGACAGATTTTCTGTTTTGTGTTCGGGAATTCCATTTATCTCCAAGTTAGATTCTCTTAAATTCTGCTCTGCTAGGTGTAGTCTATGGTTGAGGTCCTTGACGCTAGAGTGCAGCGTTTCATTGTCCTTCTGCAATCCAGCTATAGCAACTGAATTCTCCTGCAGCTCAGCCTTCATTTCTTCATGTTGCTTATTGAAGTATGCGATAGCATCACCAAACTCCACTATACGTTCTTCAATGCTACGTAGTTGCATGGATACCATTTTTTTTTTTTTACAATCGCACGGTTGTTGTTGCTAAAAAACAACTTTTAGTTTCCTTGGCATCACGCGACTGGATATTTTTTCATATCATCATCATCGTTTCAGCCATAGGACGTCCACAGCTAAACATATTTTTTCAAATAATTTTGTGTAACTGCGCAAACACACACCTTAGTTGCTACACAATAGTTGTGAGTTTTGGCTGTGGTTTTAGCAATCGCAACTATTTCCGGTAGGCTCAACAGCACGTCAACCTACCACAAAACGTCAGATTTTCTCAATTAATATTGATCTCTACTTCTAGGGCTTAAAGTTAAAAATCGGTTTAATGACCTTTAACTTTTTGGGTTTGTTGGCCTGCCGTTGTACAATTATTGATGATTTCAATCCGGACTTTGCACCAGTAATGACGTGCTGCTGGTTTCCGCAACCGAAAACGTGTATCGAGATCCGTAGGCAGCCTGAATGATCACAGATTTCAAAAGTTGATTTAATATTGCAGTAACCGTACTTACCTAGACTAGTTTGTTGTAGTTTTAGTCACCGCGATCGGGAACTGCTCAAAAAAGTTGATAGTTACGTCAACTGAAGTTGCTACGTGTGCATAATACCGGTGACAGATGGCGGCGGACGCGGCTCCGGACTCGTCTTAACATTGTAAGGTCAAACGCTGCCATTGGTCGATCCTTGGGCTGGCGGAAGTTGTCTGAAGGATAGATAGGCAGCGCTAGACCGCACTATGTCAAGACGAGTCCGGAGCTGCGTCCGCCGCAGTTTGTCACCAGCTTAACGCCTTATTAGGTATAACACAAGCAAAGGGAAAAGTTCGAAAACGGTTCGAAAACTCAGTTAAACTCAGAAAAAGCAGTTAAATCTTAGGCTCGGACTACAAGCATCCGCAATTTTTCAGAACTCCATACAAAACGGCTCCGAACGAGCCCGGATTCAATCCAATTTGTATGGAGTTCTGAAAAATTCCGTATGCATGTAGTCCGAGCCTTATAGACTCGATTCCGTTAGGGATTGAACTATTTACGTACCTTCAAGTTTGTACGGAAACCATAGTGCACAAATACGACTTACACTTAGCCGGTTTTGTTACAGGGTCTAATAAAAAAACAATTTAGCTTTGGTGTGGAGTGTTGATGAAAGATTTTCAAAAAGGAAATTTTTATTTAAGAATTGCATAATGTACAAATTATTTACTCGAAGATGTGACCCATTATATTTAGTTATATGATAGAACTACGATGGTGTGATTTTCAGAGACCGCAATTGTGTGGAGCTTTTACATAACATACACATACGCACATACGCAGGCGTACCAACACTAGTATTTTTACATAAAGTAGGTACTGAAGTTGTCTCACCTCCTGTTTTGTAAAATTTTTTGTTGTTGATTAAAGCAATATTCATTATTATTATTTTACATTAACTTGTAACTTGTGCAAACAAGAACGCAGCAATTTGTATGATTTAAGGCAAACATTATCAGTTAAAAGTGAATCAGATTCACCACACATAAAGCTCCGAGTTAAATAAAAAGTATAGTAGTAGGCAAACCTAAAATAACACACTGTTTTGACGACCTATTAAAAAAAAAAAAAACTTACAAAATAAAACCAGAAAATGGACACTATTTTATTTATTGCCCTTTAAAGGTTAATTCGTAACACAGACAACATCTTTACCTACTGATGTTACTATATTAAATACCCATGTATTTGCTACTTACAATAATGCAAAAACTAAAAAAAAATACACTAAGTAATTTAGGTGCTTGAAAATCCTTATTTACTCTCTTAATAAAGTATAATAACTGTAAGCTCCCTTGAGAATCTGAAAAACAGAGAAACCTTTATTTAGTAAGTAAGATGTCAAAAAACTCGCACTGAATAAGTAGGTAGGTATATTATCTTGAATATTTACCAACAGACCCCATGACTCCCGGTGAATAAAATGCATTAAAATAGTAGAAAATTCGATTTTCCTCCAAAGTTATAATTGTGCGAATTACTTTTATTTACAAAGTTTTTTAATTATTATTAAATAATGAGGTATTGTGGTACCGTCGTTGTTTCTGATTTCAGTAAAACAAGTGCTTAAAAAAGCTACTTATCATAGGATCATAATCTCTTTTTCCCTTGGTCATCGCATCACGACGCGTGAACGGATGGAATACTTTGGCAAATTATTTTTCTGTTATGTTATTATTGTTGTTCTCCTTTATGAAAATCCTTTATGAATAAACTAAAGATCACGCGAACGAAGTTGCGGGCAACAGCTAGTAAATGATAAATAAGTAATAGTGAAAATTATTGTACCCAATCAATATAAATGAATACTAATGCATAGTATGCAGAGCATAATAAAATGACAGCCTTCTTTTTCATATGTGTTATTGACACATCTTAAATATGCAATGCAACTTCGAGTGAATAGCACGTATGTCGTTAATAGTATCTTCTGGGGTATTATTAATGTCACTTCACTTATTACGCGATAAGTCCATAAATCACACACCACACCACATTATTAATGCTTCATACTAACCGTCAAGAAGGTAGAAAGGGTTAAGTTGGTAAAAGGGCCCGCAGTGAACACTTTACTGATTCGCAGCTGACCGGCGAGAAGCAAAACACTTTTTCTTTGGCGCACATTCGCTGACCACCATTCACTTTCGTAAGGACCAAGCATCACGTTTTCGGACTAAAAGATAGGAAAATATTTTATTCAAATACTTTGTGTCGTAGAAGTTAGTGATTATAGGTAATTAAAAAACTAGTATTGGTAACTACAGCAGAGCATGTTCAAAATGTCTAATAACAAAGATCAGTGTCATTCTCTGTAGAATAATAAAAATCGCTTATTTAGCAGTTCTTTACATAAGTACTTTAAAGAACATATTGTGCTCTGACTTTCTTGCATAAGCGTATTTAATAAAAAAAATGTATTTATTCGAATTGGTTCAGACAGATTCAAAGATTTTGAAATGAAAAGTGTGATGTAAACGCGCTTATGTGTTTCAAAATAATAACTAACTGTGATGTATTTTAATTTTGTAAGTTATTTAATAACTGATGGTTTACGGCTGAAGACTCAGAGGCGGTAGGTAAGAGGATTTTCTTAAAAGTGCAGGGTTACAAGCCTTCATTTCCCAGTCTGAGTGTGCAGATGTGTCCGGCATAAAAAAATGAGAAGTCTCGAACGTAATACCAGAATATTATTACCTAGTTCTTTACCTGTTTGACTGTTTGGTGTAGGTAATTTTTTTTTAAAAACCGTTATTAAATCAATGTGAAACATTTCAATTATTTGACTTACTTTAATAAGGACGTCGTTGCTATGCCAACAGAAAATAAATAACTGTGCAATTCCAAATATCAAATACTCTGCCATTAAAAGCTTTTGGGCAGCGTTTGGTGCCGACTGTAATGAAAATCTTAGCGTCAATAGAACATTTGTTTTGGCTTAAAATAAACTAATAGTTATGTTTTTAAACTCACAGTTAGTTGGTATGCACTTGCACATAACATCAAAGA
Organism: Anania hortulata; assembly: GCA_963576865.1. Classification (NCBI taxonomy): domain Eukaryota; kingdom Metazoa; phylum Arthropoda; class Insecta; order Lepidoptera; family Crambidae; genus Anania; species Anania hortulata. The sequence continues at coordinate 22,010,014 of OY756392.1, read as the reverse complement.
GCACATCACCACATAAATGAACATAACCGGCGATAACATCGAGTCAAATAATCTCGAATATCTGAAACAAACATAATTATAGGCAAGTATTAAGACTGATTTTGTGGTTAAATATTTTAGGGTGTAATTATTGTTTTCACTTATTTTCGACTAAGAATACTCGTACAGTTGGTTAGGCCCGTTGGGTGGGCCAAATATAGGTAGGGCATCAAAGATATCGATAATTCTTGTAGCACAGTATTATACTTTTTTATAATTCTAGTTATTTGTTATTTTGTAAGTCTTGTTTTCAACTTTAAAAATATTGAAATGAAATGAAATTTATTTGCATATTTTTGTTATATAAGGGAAACAAGCAATTTCTATAAACCCACATTATAGTCACAATAAGGTAGCACAAAAAACTTTATCTTATTTATTTATAGATTATAAATGCTCTTGGACTTGTCAAAGGCGTTCAATCGTATTAATGATTAAAATGGCATAAACTTAGTTTTGTTGGTTGTAATGCCTTAAAATTGGCAGGAACATACTTTTATGTCGCGTATAGTATGAGATGTGAAATGAAAAAGAAAAATCTAATCTAATATTTTGAATCTTAATGAAAACTTATCTAAGTGCGCTCAATAATTCCAATGTTTGATGTCATGTTTATGTTTGCAAAAATAACATCAGCTATGCTGATGCTGTGGTGCTTTTGAGCTTATATTTCCTTGGTTGGGATGCGAAGTCTTCTTTCACTCTATGCGTCTTATACGAAGGCTTATGATTTTTAAGTATAACTACAATAAAAATGAATGGCTATTGCTTAAGTCAAGATCACTCAACTACATACAGATTCTATATCGACGTGACCTCTGAGCTCCGTAGCCGAGAGGTGAGCATATCGGACTTAGTGTCGCTATATTTGAGCTCCCGGATTCGATTCCTTGTCGGCTTATGTAGAAAAATAACTTTTCTGTGTTGTCTCGAGTCTGGGTGTTGTGGTACCGTCTTTGTTTCTGATTTCTATAAAACAAGTGCTTTGGCTACTTAGGATCAGAGCAATGTATGTGATGTTGTCACATATTTATTTTGAAAATTTCTGATTTCTGTATCACAAGTGCTTAAGCTACTTATCACAGGATCAGAGCAATGTATGTGATGTTGTCCATATTATTATTATTATTATTTATTTAAAAATTATATATATTTCTCGGTTTCTCCATGTGAAACGATTCTTAAACGGGTTCGGAGTTTTAGGTACTTTGGCCACTGTGTCACATGAGAGATAACCACAAGAGACGACAACAACAAGAGGTGAGAGGAAGTAGTACCTACGAAAAAAAAAACAATTCGGACTTAATAGTGCTCCAAGGCTAAATTACATCAACTTTTTCTATGGGACCAACATCGAAATCGCAAAAAAAAACACTTTCCCATACTAAAACGCGACCAGCTGGCATCAGTTTGTATGGAAACGTCAATTTTTTTTTGAGATTTTGATGTTGGTCCCATAGAAAAAGATGATGTAATTTAGCCGTAGAATAACGCCTTAAAGTTTTATTTCACTTTTTCGTTACACCCTGTATATACCCATAGCCTGCTATTACGCTACATCCCAACCCCAACATAAAGTGGGCTTAATTTTTCTGAAAGTTGTATTTATAGTAAGTAATAATAATACCTAATTCTACTAATTATTTACGATAAGTAGACTTTATTTTAATGATCACAAAAAACTCGTTGCTATAAATTCCTTTTACATTGTGAAATTACGATACATGCGCAGTACTGCGCAGTGCAAGTGTGGTTCGACCTTTAACTTTACAAATTCAGTATAGTACGAGTGCAATTTTTTCTAGGTTATTTATTTCTTGCGTTATTTTTAGACATTTATCATATCGGCCTTTTTGCAGTCCAATGCTGGACGTCATAGGCCTCACCCAAAAAGCACCAAAGAGCACGATCTCCCGTTATTTTCATCCACCCACTGCTAGCCATCTTCCTAAGGTCATCTATCCATTAGCTCTCGTCGGTAGGAGGCGTCCTATACTACGTTTGCCAAGACATGGTCTCCACTCGAAAACTCGTTTACTTCACCTTTCATCGGTTCTGCGACAGATTTGGCCGGCCCACTGCCACTTTAGCTTGCTACATTTTAGGACTAATAATTGTCAACTCAAAAATGAGAAATGAGTAGCGGACCATTAATAGTAAAAAAAACTAAATTCTATTCAAACAGTTTGTTATCCTATTATACATATTTCCTGCTGTACCTTTTTGGAAGCTGAATTTTTTCACGTTTCTTGTTTCAATGATTTGGGAGATCTTTAAAATATGTTTAAACTTAGCTGTAGTTTCGATAAAATTATGGAGAATATCATAGGTAGTCCATAATGAACTCCATAATAATAATATGTGGAAAGAGTCCTTTGTTTTAGCAAAAAAGTAGTGTCACAATAATTTTGAGTAATTAAAATGGGCTTTGCTTTATTAATTAAGTTATTCACATTTTTTTAAGTTTTGCTTTTTAAGTTTAAATCCAATTTACAACTTAAAAAGTAAATAACAATAAGTTATTTATATTATTAATTCGAGGATAGATGGTCAAATTTTTTATTTAATATTGTTATTAATTAAATAAATAAATTTTCCGGTTTTTATTTAAATTTTATTTTTATGTTTTAAATAAAATAGGAACAAAAATAGGAATATTTCAACAATCTATGGGTCATGTCTCCTAATAAGATGGCTATAGCATCACTTCTCGTGATTTGTTGTTTTTCACCTTCCTTTTCCTTTGAGGGATCCTAATTCTTTTCTTTAACGCAAGGATGGCACTTATTTTCGGATTCAGAGCAGTTTTCATGCATTCGTCGCTTACATAACTATGATACACTAAATCCACTGTTCTATTAGCTCTATTTCGTAATAGTTTTGTCTACATCTCACACAAAGAGTTATTGAAATAATGCAAAAAGTCTTAGAAGCTGATTTTGGTGCTCAAATACAAGAACTTTTCCTACAGAACCAACATCAAATTCTCAAAAAAAAAAAAAAAAGATGTTTCCACACGAACTGATGTCAGCTGGTCACGGGTTAGTATGGATTTTTTTCCCATCTATACTCAAATAACCCTAAATAAAAAAAAAAGGTTTTCTTTCAATATGTTTGAGAATACAATAAAAACTTGCCTTGATCTTATTATAATAAAACAATATCACAAATAAAAATCCTAACTAAAAGGCTATAGTTATTGTGATATAACCACAGATTACTAACATAGGGTACAGTACATTTTTATGATTATGAGGACATAATGGCTCGGCCTACATTCATCCGGAATTTGTCAGAATCAGTTAAAAAGAACGGCTTCCGGCATCGGATCGTGTGTAGTCGATTCAGGAAAATTTAATACGTTTGCTTGAGCGACGGATTGAATCCGGGTTTGTCCGGAGCCGTTTTTAACGGGTTCTGAAGAATTCCGGGTGCATGTAGTCCGAGCCTTACTCCAAGAACGTGAATTAAAAAGTGTGCTAGTTATATGACAAGCTCTATCAGGATTTTTTTTACAGATATTTTGTTCAAAACCATTTTTGGTCTTGTTGTGGCCTGAACTACGGTGGTTATGTTTGTTGTTAATGAAAAATTAAAATTAATCTTTAAGAAAAGAGTTACATTTAAAGTTCTGCAAAATTACATAAGGTTAAATTGTTACGATAATATGTTAGGATGAATGTTAATTAAATTAAAATTAAATTTAAAAATGTTGTTAAGTTTTTGAGCGCTTTCACACGATATGGCGTCTAAATATGCACTGAAAATTGTTAAGTCTAATCAATGTAATGATGGCCGCGTTAAATGACCGGCACGTGTGTCAAATAGGTGTTCGGTTGCAATGCACCGAACAGGTTTTTAGTTTCATAAATGTATTTTGTGATGTTTATGATATTAAACATGATTATAAAATACTTACTTCATAATAAGGACATGTGTACGGTGTAATTCTCGTACCCTCGCAGCTACCACATCATCGCTGAGATTAACTTCACCAGTGCCTAGCATTTGTTTGCATCTCTCCCGTAGAATATCTAGCTTTCCCCCAATGAACACCATAATAACCATTATGCTCGTGTCGTACGATGCCATTATCGAAGCTCCATATGCACATACACTAACATGCCATACAACGGTAATCCAGCAGCCAGGTGAGTGGTACTTGTCAATGGGCACCCAGGAACTAAATATATGTGGAAATATTTCCGTTCCATTACGCACATTTTCTCGGTACGTCGCAGAAGCAAAATGTATAAATGGCGACCCAGTAGTAGTCAAGAAGGTTATGAAAACTAACACCCAATAGTTGTATGTCACTCTGCGACTATAGGTTGTATATTTGTCAATAATCTTCTTCCTGGGTGGATCATTGCTATTACGTTCAAAGCTATCTGCTTCAGTTATGTAGTCAATCACTTCTTTCCATTTCGCTTGCCAAAATACAAACGTGTTGGCTTTCACAATACAGACGACACTCAACATAGAGATCCTTAGATTCGTTAGAACCATATCCAAGTTTGATCTGATTATGTAAAGTTCAATATACTGTGTAAATACAAAGAACGCAACAATCTCGTGGATTAAAATACATAATGTTTTTGTCGTTCTATTGTCAGGCAATATTAAACCCATTTTCTTTAATATCCAAAAGTTTGGCCCAAATAATGGCTTCTCGGGATCTTCGAAACTCAGGAGTAAATCCTTTATCATAATGTTACTGTTTACTATAAAGGTGTTCTAGAACAATGATTTAGAAAAACTGTCTGCACCTCGTATTTATAGACTCCCCGTGTCCCCGCTACTCTTTTCAACCCTAGCGTGGCTAAGAAACAGTATGTCATATCTATAGCTATATATTCTGTCAGATTTTTATGGACAGCTGTGATTATGTCCGCATACATTTTTAAAAGCTTGCTAGTGGCTTTTTTCACTAGCGTTAAGGATATTTACATTACAATATTGCTACGTACATCGTTTATTGTTTTATGTTGTTATTTTCTAAGTAGTAGAATTTTAGTAAAATTACCTACTTAAAAAAAGACCCTAATTGAACAAATACCTATTCATCTAGTGCGAGTGATAAATTGCGATTGTTTCTAGCATCTTTTGCGCTTTAAATAAATTTGTGTACGTCTTGTTTTCTCATTTTGTCATACTTAAGTAATTCTATTGTTCATCATGTTAGAATCGTATATTTTAGTTTACATTTAGTAAAAATTGAGGAGGACTGGGCATTTTTAAAAAGCCCAGAAAAACAAGATACAGTAGAAATTTTATTATTAGGTGGTCTCATGCGACTGCTCGGCATCTTATAAGTTAATACCTTCCTAGTAACGTCCGTGCATCCAGAGTTTAGTGGGTAGATGGCACTTAGTTTGTCAGTTATTAACCGACTTCAAAAAAGGAGGAGGTTCTCAATTCGTCGGTATCTTTTTTTTAAATTTTTTATGTATGTTCAGCGATCATTCGTTACTGCGTTGACCGATTTCGATAAATATTTTTTTGTTTGAAAGGTAATACTTTCAGAATGGTCCCATATAAATTTGGTTAAATTCTGATGATGGGATCTATAAGAAAATCATTAAACATTGCATAAACTCCGTACCACGCCAACTGATTTTAGTATCTATCTTACCTATATCTCTGCCAAATGTGGACCGATTTTGATGATTCTTTTTTTAATGAATAGCTTATACTTCAAAGATACTATAATAAAACATTTTTGGAAAAAATTTCACCCCTAAGGGTGGAAAAATAGGAAATGAAATCGGTGTTCAGCAGTTAAATTATGTTTGCACTCGTAAGATTTGTTTTGATTAGGATTTATCACTAAAATGGATGAAATAAGTTAATTTTATAAAAAAAATAAAAACCGACTTGCAAACGAAAACATTGGTCTCTCATTGACTGGCACCGACTCCAAAAATAACTGATTAGGTACTTACGTGTTAAGATTATATTTAGCGTTTTAGTTTTTTGAAGTCGGTTTTTATTTTTTTTATAAAATTAATTTTATAATTTTATTTTTATTTTAGAATTTCTAAAATTTACTTTATTAGAATGAGAATTAGAATCACTTCCTGGGTTCTATTCCAAAAATGCTATTTAATATAATTCAGCAAGACATTTTACTTTTCAACAAGACAAACTACAGAAAGACATTTTACTTACTATTGACTTACATTTGTATTTGCAGAATTGAGCAAAACAATTTAGAAAGTGATGAATTTTCCTTTGGAAACATTTTTACCAGTTTTGCAATAAAAGTGAGATTTTGAAAATTGACATACTTATATCGTGGAGTCGATAATAGAGATATCAAGTCCCTCACTATAAAGTGTCAGTATACCAATCGTATTATTACGTCGAACCCTAAACCCTCAATTAGAATGTCTCTATTATACGCGTGAAACGTGGGCGTTACGGTCTCACCGATCAGTTACTCGTCGTGAAAAAATTATGAAGCCATCAAATAGTGGTATGGGGTGAAACAGTAATAATACGTTAGAAAGAAGGATATTCCATCCATTTGGATGAGTGACAACTAGATAATGAAGGAAAAATACATTGAATGATTTTTAAATAGCTTCTTAGTATTTTTTATGCTTAGTGTACATACCAATCTAAATAACACTTACTTACAGTGCCGTGTGGAGACGGCCGTAAAGAATACACTTCCCCACCGCCAGCAGGAGGCGTCGTAAGAGGCGACTAATTCCTGTAGCACAAGACGGGCAGCAGTGTTTTTGTGCAAAATCTTATAAAAAACTTCGCCTGCCAACCCGCCTGCCAAGCATGGCGAGTATTGGCAATCCCCGCGATGATAATCATTGGGGAAGGCCTTTGTTCATTAGTGGATGTCCTATGGCTGGAATGATGAGGTATTGTTTTTACAATCAAACCAATTTTCTAGCCCCAAACTAAGCAAAGCTTTTACTGAGGTAACTAGATAACGAATAAACATACTTAAATATTTAAAAAAAATAGATAAGTTTACATTAACACTTCATCTTATGTAGATAATTTGGGTGGTGTGTGATACATGTGGTCAAATAATTGATTTTATTCGGACCGCTATGAATTCGGGCGACTGTCTGGTGTAGTAGTTCGCGCTCGGGGCTACAAAGCCGAACGGTTGCGGGTTCGAATCCTTTGAGTGGAAAATGTTTGTGTGATGAGCATGAGAATTGGTTCCTAAGTCATGGATTTTTGTAAACGCATTTAAGTATGTTTATTCGTTATCCAGTCACCATAGCACAAGTTTTGCTTAGTTTGGAGCTAGCAAATATGTGGTAAATATATTATATATATATATGAAAGTGGAGCGGTCAGGATGTAGGATGCGTGCAGTAAGCTTTTTTTGGTTTTATGTGACTGAAGTATTTTTATATGTTGTAAATTAGTTGCAACGATGCAACCTACCTAAAAATATTGAACTAATGTAAGTATTCTGCAATTTTAAAAAAGGTCCTAATAATCCATTATTTAAAAGATTCAGCTCCTGAGTCTCTAGATAGCTATAAGTAGTCTAGCTAGACAGATATTAATGGAGCTTTGGCACTGGTATAATTACTTAATGAAATAGAATGCATGCATGACAATGCATAGCATTAATTTTATTTCACTTGCCTATCAGCGACATTATAGATTAGTTTTACTATACAAGATTTTACAGTCTTAGTTTTTAAGCTCGTAAGTTCCTAACTCCCTCCTAGACCATTTTTCTATGTAACTCGTGGTAACAGATTTGGCCATTCTTTTCCAATCAGAAAATTTTATCCTGGCACTTAAATTTCTTTTTGGAATAAACAAACGAGAAAGGATCGCGTTTTTTATGACAATTAGTAAGTACCTACTTATTAACATTTTATATAGCTGTCTGCCGAATCTTCGAAAAAAGCCACGTCTAAGAAAAAAGGCTGTGACCGTGAAATATGAACGAATGGAAAACAAAGAGATAGATTAACATTATTAGGCCTTTGGAAGTCTAATGTTGATCATAGTCCTCCTTCATAGGACACCTCAGCCGCGGCTTCGAACCGTTTGCTTTGGCTTCCTACAATGTTGAATAAGTTGTCAGTCCACTAGCCAGGCCTTTAGATTACAAACAAGTCACAACGGAACCCATGAAATAATTTGTTTTTTTTTAAATACAAATACCGGAAATTTACCAAATTACCGGTTTGTTTTTGTTGGTTGTTACAACCCTACTATTAGATGGTGTTTTTTTTAGTGTAAGTAGGTACCTAATGTCCTATTTAAATTATTTAAAAAAGTTAAATAAAATATTTTTCCATTCTTGTGCCGGTTGTGTGATAAATTGATCTAACTACCAAAAAGCACTTCGGTACGTTTTCTATTAACATTAGACTATGTACGGTAAATTAAAAAAGCAATTGTCATTCTTGCTTGACAATGACATTGACGCTTGCCACCTTTGTGTTGTTTGTGTTTATTTTGTTGAATAATTTTGGTTTAGATAAAAGCAAATAAAAAGTTTAATTAATAATACATTCTTTGTTCGCTGAGGAGTATCTGTTTGTACCTATTTCAACTATGGTGACATGTGCTGTGGCAAATTGTAAGAATACTTCGGGAAAATTTTCCAAAAACAAAGATGGTATCACTTTTCACAGGTAAAATCTACGGAGTAAGACATTTATTTATCTGAAAAAAATGTGATGATAACATTAGTGCATTGTCTATCCAATCAAATAGTAAAGGATATTGTAACTTAACCTCCAACAATGTGGACCGATACGCAAAGTTGGCTGTCAATTATGTCCATCTGAGGACTGAAGTGATGATAAACTAAATAGATTTATTGAATAAAGATAAATATATTCAACTTAACAATAATTTATTAGAAAACTACCATTGGGAAAGCCTATATTCAGCAGTGGACGTCCTACGGTTGAAATGATGATGATAACTACACAACTATAAAATGTCTCCATGTGATTATTTTTCGTAGTATAGAATGATTCGTAATGGTCTGATTTCTAGATTCCCTCGGGACAAAGCTAGACGAAAGCAATGGGAGGTGGCGGTGAACCGTGAGGAGGACTGGAGCTCCACAGAGTCTAGTGCAGTCTGCTCTGATCACTTCGATGCCTGTGACTTTTACTTGACTGAGAGTGGACTAAGGAGGTTGTCATGTGAAGCTGTACCTTTGCACAATATATCTGTAAGTTTTATATTCTTTGCACATCTTCGACAGCTGTATGATCTAGTTGTTCACGCAAAGCCAGGTGGTTGCCGGGGTGAATCCCACAAGTGGCTAATATTTGTGTGATTTGCACTAGGATTTGTACCTGTCATTTATGTTTATGAATGTATTTAAATATGTCTATTAATTATTTAGTTGCTTTGTTTGTGGCTAGATAATAAGTGTAATTGTTGTGAGAATTTATTTATTTGTATAGCACTTTAAAATGAATAATATAAAGCATTATTAAATTTTTTAAATAATTTACCAAGTTTACCATAAAGCACTATTTTTACTGTGCCTTTCTCGGTAAAACTGTACATCAATGGACCACCAATTTAAAGGTATTGAGGGATGGCGGAGAGAGGGGCGGTTATATCTGGCATTTGCTACAAAGTAGCTGGCTGGCCCCCCGCACCTCGTACTTTCACCGCCGTCTAAGAATCAGCATCCATGCGTTAGTCTGTAGCACAAGTTAAGGGGACACTTTTGCTGCTTGAAAATTGCTTGTGCCCTGCTGTTATCACCGTTTTTTTTTTACAATTACCTGACAAAATTTTGTCCTTGTGTTGAACAACCAAATGTAGTGTTTGCAGCAAAATATATGTATACTTACTTTTACTTTCTTAATCATCTATCTTGGATATCTCCTAAACCATATAAATTTGCATGTAGGGGAGGAGTGTTTGGGAAAAAGGGGGCGGCCCCCCCTCTCTCGCCGGCCCGCAAAACCCATAAATTTGTCTACGAATCATAGCACAGTTTTCCTTTTTTGATAAGTCAATAGAAATTTTTAACACAGAAGTAAATGGTTCTCTTGTATTACACTTACGAGTATTATAAAAAATAAAGACGAAAGTCTACAACCAGTGTGTGCTAACAGTGATGAGATGACATATGGAACTGAAACGTCGCCTCTCACAATGGGCCTCATAAGAAAGCTAAAGGTTGCACAGCGTGCGATGAAAAGGGCTATGTTTCATTGCTAAATCGAATCAGGAATGAGGAGATTTGTAAACGAACAAAAGTCGCTGACATAGCCCAAGGATTAGCAAGTTGAAGTGGCAGTTGGCGGGGCACATAGCACGTAGAACTGACGGCCGATGGGGCAGAAAGGTTCTGGAATGGGGGCCATGTACCGGCAAGCGCAGCGTAGGACGTCCACCCACAAAATGGACAGACGGTAAAGGTTGCAGTAAGCCGCTGAATACAGGCCTCTTCTAACCAGCCAATCGATCAAATCTCTATAGGGTTACATTGCAAAGGGATGTCAAATCTTTAGGAGTGGCTCAAATTCAGTAACTCAATCGAACTATGCAAAGAACAATTTTTTTTCCACATTTAATTATTCCTATCCGCTGTTAAAAATCGCACGCGTGGATAATTTACTCATTCATGAAAAAACTGCACCGTATGTGCACTGCGTAAGGTCCTTGTTGGCTCGCCGTACCTACGCCTACGCCTCTGACGAATGACCGCGCGGCTTTCGTAGTCTCTATTGACTTTATTTTCGGATATTTTAAAGTTTTTTTTTGTAACATTTATTAAAAATAACGACGCTTCTTTATATTGTTCCGTAGATCTTTTTTTTAAAATTAGCCACCCCTTTGCAATGTAACCCTGAATAAACGATACTGAAGCTAAAATTATATTTTTTTCATTTTTGTCAGTCTGTCTGTATCTTGGCCGCGCATTACGACGAAATTCTTGAATAAATTCACATGAAACGTAGCAAAATTTGAGTTTATACTACGAGGTAGGACATAGGATACTTTATATCTCAAAATTGAGCACGTTAAAACGTAAACTTGGTTGTAAATCATCAACCCTTAGTCCAATCCCCGTAGTCCATCATTTGTTTTTATTTTGTTAGAGAGGGGATACTTTATTTAAGGCTCTGACTACATGCACACGGAATTCTTCAGAACCCGTTAAAAAACGGCTCCGGACAATTCAAGCAAACATATGAAATCCTGAATTGACTGACTACACACGATCCGGTGCCGAAGGTCGTTTTTATAACGGATTCTGACAAATTCCGGTTGAATGTAGTCCGAACCTTAAGGTTGTCCCGTAAATATTTCAAGGTTGTAGGTTTTGTAGTTCAGGAATTAAGTACAGATATCACAACCCTTAACATTAGGTCAAAATCCGACTCATAGGCGTCCGCCGTTATCATATAAATAAATAAATAAAATTGATCGATCTATTGTCAAAGTCTGACCACTCCAAAGGAGTGAGATATTGTCAAACGATGTTTCTTTAATATGCAATGTAAGAAGCATCCATTCACGAAAGTCCTACGCACTCCTTCGGTAATCGTTTCTTTTTATTCTGAACTTACTCGCCAGCGGGACAGGAGTGGAGAAAGCGGGTATGTCCGCCTTTCGGCTTAGCTAAGTTATCTACTTATCAGGAAAGGGTATACCTAGTCTTGCCATAAATAATGAAACACGGAAGAAAACAAAATTCTATTCCAAATCACATTTATTACTTTTACAGTGCGTTAGTTTAATACATAAATATAAAACAATTTAAAATATAAAAAGCTAATTCGAAGTGGTCTCCATTGGCTGCAATACAGTCCTTTAAACGTTGAATCAATAGAAGCACGCACTCTTTTCATGGGTAAATTCTTCAATCGTACGGATTGTTTTAGGGACTCCAAGTTATCATGGCGTTTATAGCAAGCCGTACTCCCTAAAACCGTCTTGACGACGGCCAGTCTTCAGCTCTGATGAAGTCCGAAACTCTCGTTTTCAACCAAGACTGCGTAGACCGAGCTTTATGACCCGGCGCCGAGTCTTGCTGGAAGGACCATTCTTGGTTATTGAACATGGTGTTGTAAAGGGGCTTCACAACCTTCTCAAGAATTGTATCTTGATACACTTGTGCCGATGTTTTAGATACCTTTTTCACAAAAGTATGGCTCAGTCACTCCTTCATAGCTAATACCCCACCAAACCATCACTGAAGTTAGATAGTGCCCACGTTGCACTCTGTTGACTAATTGGGAAGCTTCCTTAGAGCTTTGAGCATAAATACGGTCATTTTGTTTGTTAAAATGTTGCTCAATTGTAAAAAAAAACTCATCTATAAACAAAATTTTTCTGTGACCTCCCTTTGCGTCCTTCCCTATTCTTTTTAAATTATCAGTTAAGAAATAACCAGTACGTCTCTTATAGGCTGCAAGTCCTAAGTCATCTTTTAAAATACGCGACATGGTTCTAGCTGCTATCTTCATCTCCCGAGATAAAATATTTTGCTTTCGGACAGGATTTCTTCGAATTCTTTCCCTTACTGCTTTGACCACCTTTTTCATACGAACACAACGTGGACGGCCAGATCTTTTTCTGTCATAAACAGAGGAGGTCTCATTGTACCTATTAATAGCCCGGTACACAAACATTATACTAATACCAAGCGTATGGAGAGTTTTAAATATTGCATTTGGCTCCATACCTACTTTGTGTAATGCAATCACAACGATTCGGTTCTCTTTATCACCCCACTCCATTTTAATATCGCAAAATATTGTACAATGTATTGGCGCCAAAATGAGAAAACTCAGTGAACAATCATATTAAAATGACAGATTCCAAATTCAATTGTAACATTTTGTTTATTTTTAATTGTAACAGTATTTATGGCCAGACTATATATATTAATAATGGTGTTTATTCATAGGCATCTACGAAAAAAATATGGAACTATTGAAGTGCTTAGGGATTTATCCGCTAAAAACCAGCCAGAGGCTATGAATCCAACTAAAAGGCAACGAAGAAAGACGCTCAAAAGGGTAAAGCTTGCCTTGCTTAGATAAACCTTTTAATCTAGAACCTGTAACATCGCCGCAATCAGTCTGTCTTTGTCTAAACTATCTGTTTTAACCAAGTTTAAAATAGGAGAAGGTTCTCATTTCGACTGAATCTTTTTTTTACCGGATACATTTTAGGCACTGTGCAATGGAACTCCACAATCCTTAGATGAACCACCAAAGACACTGTTTTACAGTCGAAATTACAAAGACTGGCACATTTGCTTAAAATTTTTGTGTGAACCACGAAGAAACTCTCTGCTTGAGTTACTGTCTACTGATAAATACAACCTTGGAGTTTCAAATTCAAAATAACAAGCTCCTTTCTTGATTAAGAGTGCTTTAACGCAAACCACATCGTTGATGAGATATATACCAAATGAAATATACCAATTGTTGTTTACGCGAACGAAGTCGCAGGCACAGCCAGTAAAAAATAACTGTAGAAAGGAATAATATCGGCTTATACACCTTAATTATAGTAAATATTTAGTATGACCAATGGGGATTAAGAATTATATTTTTATTTGGTTTTAAAAAAAGAAGAATTATTAAAAACTCGCTGTCCCGGCGAACTACGTACCACCCCTACATAAATAATTTTTTCGTGAATATTTTCGTGTTTTTAAAGTTGTTCTGCTATTTGGTGCTGAGACAAATTCAACAAATCAAAGATCATAAAAATCGGTCCAGCCGTTCTCGAGTTATAAATGGTGTTTTATATATATAAATATATATAAAGATTGGTAAATACCTGACTTACAACCCATGAAAGTCGCGTGCTAGACAAGGAGATCCGACATGTACCGTGACGTAACAGTACACATCCGCCATACATTTTTCATTGTAAGTTGTTTCAGAAAAAGACAGGTATATCACAAACTCTAATTTACTGTATTACAGTAATTTTGAACATAAAATCATCGTTTTCACTGTTAGCACTATAATTTCATCTAATTTTCTTATAAATATAGTAAAAACGATATTTATTTTCGTGCATATTCCCTATTAGTATGGGTATAGTAGCGCGTGGTGTGATTTTCTAGCATTTTCTTGGCGTCGCGTCACAATAGACTTAAAGTTATAAATAGGTACTATGTTTCTAAAAGTTCGCGTCGTTTTCTTACTACGACAATTGACCTCTGTATATTTTGTTTGGTGTTTAATAATAAATTGTATCCATATATCTACTTTCAGCCTTGCCAAGCTCCAAAAGCTACAATATCGGAATTAGATCCGGTAGATATCAAACCCACAGATACAGAAGAAGTCATAAAGTTAAAGTACAAGATACGGAGACTCGAAGCTATCGCAGAGAACAGGAAACGGAGACTCAACCTCATGTGGCAACGCAAGAAACGGCTTAGAAAGAAGTTGGAACAGATGAAGACTTATGTGAAACATTTGATTAAACATAGGACGAAAGAAAATGGGCATAATGGTGTCGATGATGTTAGTTAGTGGTAAGAAAATATTAAGTAAGTGGTAAGTGGTTCGTACTTAGCACCAGGGACCTGTTCAGGGCAGCAGTGGACAAAGTTAAAATTGCCATGATGATGGCCAACCTCCGGCAGGGGAAGGCACCCTAAGAAAAAGAAGAAAATATTGGCTAAGACTCTTGTTAAAGACTAATTGATGAATCCTTATAGTAAAAAAGTCTATTCTATTTGTAGTTCGGCAAAAACTATACTAAACTCGGATTATTTAAGTGGACAAACAAAGTTTCTGTCAATGTTCAACTGGCATCTGTTCCACCCTTGAAGTAACAGGAGACAGAGGAGAGGAGCCTTAAGCCAGAGACCTAGTACTCCACCCCTCCTTGTAAGTTAGGCCTGCTAAAATGGTGCCATAAGCATCCGACGCGTCCCGATTACGTCCGATACAGGGGCACGAACGAAGCCGAGGTGGTGCAAAATTTAAAAAACACACTTACTTAATTTTTTTTGGTGAGGATTTTTTATATTATGTTTATGATCTCAATTGAAAAGTCCGAGTTTACAACTTACTTACTAAAGATAAGTAAGTTTAGTATGTATCAACTTTGTAATTTTTTTTTTTAATTATTAAATTTTAAGAAATCTGCAAATAATTTTTTAAAATTTCGTAATTTTATGCTAGTCATTAATAGTAGGTACATATTATTATCCATTTTCTTTTGATTACTTTTTTACTGATACTGGAATTGTCTATTAGATTGTTTTGAATCATTACTTCATTATGTAATTTATAATACATAATTAATTATTTATGAATAATGTGACAAACAATTACATAATCTATATTTCCAAAACTAAATGTTTCATTTCGATGTACCCTATCCAAATGGTTGTTTTTTTTCTTTTTTTTTTCTAAAGCTTATCATGCGATCAGTCTTTCTGACTATGAGCAGATGTGATGACAGGTGATTCTCCATGTGATCCAAATGGTTACATGGTACATAAATACCTACTCGATAATCGAAATAATAGATTATTTATTTGTAATACAGTTACTTTTTATTCAATCTACATGTTGAATTCGGTAGGTATATCAGTTTTAAAACTGCATTGTATATAATCGAACAACAGTGCACCAAGTCATTATAGCAACCGCAGTTTTCTCTGATAGCTTATCTTTGCTATTAGAAACCTCTGCTGGTCCCATTGACTGCGCGCGCGGCGGTGGGGAGCGCTAGCGTCAGTACCTTCGCCACTCGCGAACGAAACGCGCGCGCACCGCATTCCATTTTTTAAAATTCAAAAACGATTTCACTCACGACAAATGCTGTTCTGTGTTCAGTGAATGTGTTATGTATGTGCGTGCTGATTCCGCCATTGGAGCGTTAAAATGTGACTGTTAAGTTGAAGTGATATCGAAAATGGGAATTATCTTTTGATATGCTTAAAATGCGGGAGTTATTAAGGATTACGCTAGTGTGTTTATGCGCGGTTCTATTGGTGCGTGATGGGAGCTGTGAGGACGTGGATGCCCCGGAGGTCTCCGAAGAGGTTGCCAGGGGCGAGGAGCAGGGGGAGAGGAAGGATGGCAAAGGATTTCTGCCAGGTGGGTTGCGCCAGCGCATGTGGAAATGTGCCAGGGTTGCCAACGGAAAATATTTCCGGGATTGGTTGCACGGAAACGCGGGATTTTACTTTTTAATTTGTACAAGGTAGCATTGTTAATGTAAACAAACCTTTGTTTGTACAATACGTCTATTAACACTTGTATGTGGACATTGAAAACAATGGCATTCACTGGTATTTCTGTTGCTTGCATTGGAACAACACTTGAGTGCATTATTATGTACTTGCATATCAGAAAAAAGTAGGTACCTATACAAATCTTTAAGTACCCAGTAGAAATTATTACTTTATTAACTAGTTCCCTGTCTAAGAGCAGACACAATAGGCAAAACCATTGTTATGTATCATATGTTATACAACAGCAAAGAACCTGTCATTATTAACCGACTTCAAAAAAGGAGAAGGATCTCAATTCGTCGGGATCTTTTTTTTTCCAATGGAATCTGCCTTACGAAGGTGTCCGGAAATTTTCGTATAGTTGGCAGCCCTTGCTATAAATATATTATAAGGTTTATTTAAGTAACAATGTTAAATGTTTAGGTATTCTGCAATCTGGACTTTGATTATAAGGCCCTCATAAATTAGGATATTTGTACCTGATATCCAAGATTAAAAGTTCAAGTTAGAACCTATAAAAATAAATTTAAATTTTCGCAGCGTTAAGAAAAACACGTGCCAGAAATTATGATTTGTATTTTAGATTCTTAACACTGTTTTTTGACTAAATATCACTTGTTTTAAATATTTTCGCTGAGAAACTTAGTCAACTAAGTCTTAAAAGGCATCGAAAATTAGCTTACATAAAGGTGCAGTTACCTTAAATTACGTTATTTTGGTGTACACCTATGAAACATACGCCAATCGATAGAGAAAATAATTGCAACCAACAAAGTCTTTGACAAAATGTCGTAAATGATATTACTTTGCTCAGAATTTATTTTTGAATATTATGTAATATTTATCTTTATTTACATATTTAAATTGAAGTAGTATATTTTGTGTATTTGACGTTTGTAATTATTTTCTCCTTTGATTAACGTATCTTTCATAGGTGTACACAAAAATAGCGTTATTTTAAGTTACTTGCAACTTGAGGTATGCCAGGCTCTATACAAAAAAGTTCGAGGTCTTTTTAATGAATGTATTTACAAGATCCATTTAAAAAAAAGACTGATTTGACTATCACTATCCCACTTCTTCGCGACTAAAGTGCTTCACTAGATTTGATGAAAGTCATTGCAGAGAAAGCCGGAAATCTAGAGAAGTACGTAGGTAAGTTTAGACGTAACGGGTCTACCATTGCAGGAAAAGGTCCTGAAGCCTGAAGCCTGCTAGCTTGTCTGGCTTGAAGATAGATCTGCTTACCAATGGGACCGCCTTGAGTTTACTTGTTTTGAGCACTGCAAGCCCGTCAACTATCTTGCTTCCTAATAACAAGATGCGTGGGCTCTCCCAAGGCTCACTACTTAGCCCTGTTGGTTACCTCTATTTTATTTCAAATGCTTCAGTCGTGTCGCGTATGTCGTATTTTTATCTACCTACCTTCATAACCAGTAGGCATGCGATATTTTACGCCAGCGAACAGACGGCCATCGTTCGTCATTGGGCAATGTTTATTAAACACAAATGTTCTGTAACCCACACGATCAATATTTATACACAAAGAGATTTAAAACGCAACTTAAAGGCTGTTGTATTGAGTCATTTGTCATCTTAAAAGGTATATGATTCGTCATTTATTGATAATAACCTATAATAAACAGGAATTTATTAACTGTTCAATAGATTATGATGAGGCGTTGGTCCCGAAATTACTAAATACGAACATCATTTCATCATTTGGGTCAATTACAGTAATATGACCAATATAACACCATGCGAGGAAAAAAAACTTCTTACGTACCTAAAGTCCTTAACATATTCAAGCGACTCAAAAGGAAAGGCGTACCAGTTGCCATTCAGCATAATGGTTCAATGTAAAAAAGAGATTCAAAAGCAAATAATTATTATAATTAACCCACAGACAACCTGAAGCTCTTTCTCTCTCTCTCTCTGGTGCAAATGTACGACATGAAACAAAACTAAGTAAAATAGAATAAAGGAAAGTTTTGATAAGAAATCTGAAATAAGTATGTCTCGCAGCTTAGGGCGGCTACTGACACAATAAAAATACAGTTGTATGAATGCTATAAGCCTAATCATTAATTGTTTTGTAAATATGCCTAAACAGGAAGGCAAGATAAAAAAGATGCGTTAGTTAGGATTGGGTAAGATTTTGAACATTGTATTTATGTAATTAAGAAAAAGTTGCAGAAGTTTGTACTTACTCGTGGATTATAATTTACATATTGCTTCATCACAATTAGGCCACCAGACCATGTTTCAATGCAACAAATACATAATATGTTACAGATTGCGATCAAAGTGTGAGACTAATGCAACTTTACATAAGAAACGGTGATGGCATCAGTGCATAAAGAATAGTTGTTGCTTTTTTTCAATATATATAACTCAAGACTCGAGTCTATTCCATAATATTAATGGTTGTGGTCAACTAACACCTGCAAGGGTTCCTCTAATAGATTAACTGTACTTGCCATACGTGTGTTTACTTCTGTAAATTGTAAATCAGTAAAAATATGTACTCTATCGATATAATGTACTCTTATAATAAACATGTTTAGAACCGAATTTGCAATGCTACTATAATCTTAAATAGGTATCGCTTTGCTAAAGCAACAGCTTTGGCGAATTAATTATGTTATACCTCCTAAAACTTCTAATTAAGTTACATTGACTGTTACATATTTATTTTAGAATAGCCAGAAAAGTATGATATACTTTTTTAATGTCTTTTTAAGACAGATGTACACTGCATAACGAATTTTTGTTTGTGTGTATGCAGTGTACATCTTGTTTCTTTTCAAATTTTGGGAATCCAACTTACATGATTTATTAGCTTTATTATTAAAATTATTAGAAGTTTTTTTTATTTGAAACTGACTACTAAGATACTTTTTCATGTGGTCATCGGTGCCCTATAACAATTGCTTTCTTAATATTTACAAGAATGTTACGAGGTAACAGATAATTAGTTATTCCAGTCCAGCATCACCACCAAAACACGATATGATATAGTGATTTATAGATAGAGTTTTTTTTTAAATATGATAGATATAGCCGCCATGTTGAATTTTTATTGAAACAGCGATCATAACATCTGACGTCACTGGCACGACGATTCATCATGGCGGCTATATCTATCATATTTTTACAGTTGGTGTCTATATCATATCGTGTTTTGGCGGTCATGCTAGGTCATGCTAGATGTCTCCAAATACTCACCCCTAATTTTAAAAAAATCCGTTTCTCTAAAGTAAACCGGGTAGCGAAACCTTTTCGTTCAGGGCGAATTATCGCGCGACCACCAATCCGGGCGAGAGAAATTTAATTGTGAAATCTGAATCCACTTCTGAAGCTATGTAGCTATTGTTCTGACTGCTTCTTCCTATTACGCAGTACCAAACAAACTGCTATCCAAAACAAATGCTTTAAAAGACAAAACGAAACAGATTTTCCTTACGCAATCGAATACTTTTTCCGAGCATTTCGTTTCGTTCCACACTGTCAACAATGGGTGTTCCGCAACGCTTCTACCACAAAGCTGCGCGCGCGCACACTGCACTGTGCGTTCCATGTGTATTACATATTAATACTAATTTATGTGTGTTCACTGTCTTAAACTTTCTGTAATATCTTTGTGCATTCTATGGAATCGTCCTAAGCGTTCGTTGTTCTTAGACACTATAGCAATAGAGACGTAGCAATAGAAATAGCAGAAATATAATAATGTGTTAACATACTTATTCCAGTTTTTACTAATTACTTATAGACCAGACAGAAAATATGAATCATGTAAATAACAAATCAAGCCCATAAATTTAAACGCTTTTTTTTTATAAATAGATTGAAATAAATCTGCCAAATGATTTTCCAAAATAAATAACATTAATTGGTATCGAATAGAGAAAGAGGCGGACAGCGGTCAGGTATAGGTTAATAGCTTCATTCTTTAATTAATGAAACATTAACGCACTATAATAATAAAACTTAGATCACGTTCATTAACGCCATTAAAGATTATAACGACCTTTGTCCCGTTTTTCTTATAAACACTATTGTTTTTGTTCTGTATCTTATTTTTAAATCAAAATAATACCATTCTGCACTTCTGTTTTTGGGAATTCCGTAATTTTTATAATTAGTTCTTTAGTTTTTGTACTTATAATAAAATATTTAGTTGATCTTCGTATAGTCCCCAGCTCGTTCTTAGGAACACTAACCAAACAAACTAGCGAACGACAGTTTACAAGGAACGCTAGCAATCTCATTGTTGTATTGTGCCCGTATAATTTCATTTCCATATTTCATAACATCCACGTTCGCAACGGTCTGCGGTCTGTGGTCATCGCATAACTCACAGTCCAAAACCGTTTGTTCATTCATACAAAATCAGTAATTATTTCGATTTAATTTGCCATGGTCGCACATAATTTACTTTATATGCTCCCTAAGAATATGAGCAAGGTCGAAACCTTGAGTTCCTAAACATTTTCTTTCGTATACATGAAGATACAATACAATAAGAAGTGTCGAAATCATTTTCGCCTAATCTATCAAGCATTGTTGATAATTTGGATACGCATCACATGCCAATAAGAAACGGCTAAGAGCTTGTTGAATACTTATAGGGTTCTTTATTATAACTGTACTCTTTGCTTTTCAGTTTGTTAGACACATCCAGAAAGCATCTAAAGTTATTGCTGCAAACAAATATATTTTTAAGCAAAAGTAAAATATATTGTGCCAGATTAATATTCTAATATTAATCTGACACATTATCTACATATTTTATACCTAATATTTAACCAAAGAACTCTAAAAATAACTTCTATACTGACCAAACCGTGCATAGGTTCTTGTGTTTTCAAAAAATTTCGAAACATGACTTTTCATACGCGTTCGGTATCCTTGTCCATGTGACCATGTCATGTTTTTCTGCATCTGTTGTAAATGTGATTGACAACAAATGTTTTGATTATGTTGATATGTATTATTCAAAGGTACAAATAAGTTGTGAAATCCGTTTTCATTTAAGATTGACTTCGATAACACTAAGAAGAGTAGCTCAAGGTTTAGCATTGAGCTCCCTTTGATGATGTGAGAAATATAATTTTGTCATCACTATTTATGCTTGTAACAGTTTTA
The DNA here is from genome assembly GCA_963576865.1 of Anania hortulata. Lineage (NCBI taxonomy): Eukaryota > Metazoa > Arthropoda > Insecta > Lepidoptera > Crambidae > Anania > Anania hortulata. The sequence goes on along the minus strand of OY756392.1, from coordinate 21,988,620 downwards.
TTTCGTGCAATAAAGAGTAAATAAGATCCAGAGAAAGATCCAAGACAGGATGGGAGAGTGTCATACTAAAGGACATGAGGAATTGCAAGATTCCCAAAGACGATGTCGAAGACAGAGTGAAGAAGAAAAGAAAGACACGAAAGGCTGAACCCACCACTATATGGGACATGTAGCCAGGAAAAGAGAGAGAGAGAGAATAAAGACTAGTAGTTTTAATTTGTAACAAAAGCCTATAATTTAGTAACAAAGTATGAACGATGTATGGTAGTTATCATACTATATTCAAATTGAAAATATTGTACAACAAATAAACATAAAACTAAACTGTAGGTACAAATCAACAACCCACGATTTATCTAAACAGTGTTCCTGTACAATCAGTCGCACAATAGGACGCTGTTTCCTCCGCAGAACAATGCAACGGCGCGGCTGCTCATGGGAGCGTTTTCATTGGCCTTTGTCAGGCTTTCGGCGCAGGCGCATAGTTTACTCTGGTAATCGCTGCTATTACATCGGCAATTGAAGTTTTTTAGTTTTATCATGATTCAGTTCGATTATAGTTTAGGCTTATTTTATTCGGTTGCGGTTCGAGTACCTAAGATTTACGTCAAAGTTTTTTAATTTCAGTAATATCAAAAGGTATGATGAAAATAGTTTATAAAGGTATTGTGCCTAACACACCTTCTTTTATATTTCTTAACTTTTCTTAGTTTGGATATTGTTCTTTGATAGAAAGCGATTGTTTATGTCAGTAAGAAGCAAGTAAAGAGCTCTACCTATACCAGTCTTATAGTAATACAGTCCTCGTATTTAATAGGTATCTAACGATTTAATAGGTATCTAATGATTTGATTTGCTAACAGTTCTTAAATTTAATTAATAAATAACAAATGACAGGGCTCTATTTATAACCTCAAAAAGTAACCAAATAAAACCCTGCTTTACTAGGTTTACCCGTCGATCTTTCATAATTATAAGCAGCGTGGATACAAGGAGTGTCCTATTCTTTTGTATAACATGACCACCGGGAATCGAAACCGAAAAGATACGTCAATCAGGTCACTCCGAACACTTCTTCTTTTTTTATTTTAAGTAGATAAAAGAAATAAAGATTAGCTCTTGACGTATGTATTCTGCTTTATTTAATTGATTATAAAGTGATGTAATTAATCGGTGTCAAACAATTAATTAGATTCCACTTTAGATTTTAATTTTCCTCTATCTTACTAGTTTTAACTTCAGTCGTTAGGTCATTTTACCTTAGATTTATCAGACTAGTTACCTATGTAAGTTGTTTATACAATCATGCGTGTATCATTGATATCAGGAACTAATTGACAACATGATTTGTGCTATCCTATTTCTGCTGTTTTTAGTTTTTATCACTTTATTATCAACTTTATTGTTTAAGAAATAAGGTTTCTTCAATTGCTTATGTTTGTTTAAAAAAACATAACTCACTTCAGGCGTTACGGCTCCCGCACACTGTTTTTAACACGACATTGCGTAAAGTTTACTAAACATACGTTACATATTCGTTATTGTGATTCTTATTATGATCGCGACAAGGTTTGTAATCGCTTGCTCCAGTTACGGTTAGGTTACATGAGCGCTCGCGCAATTAGCCAGGTTAACTTGAACGGTTTTAGTTACAATCAGAATGGCGATTTGGTAATATCCTCTTGGGACTACTTCGCGTGGATGTGCTGGAAAAGATTTGATAACTTTGAGTGGTTTTGATTGTGAATTATATAAATGATAAACTCTTGTGAATTACACTAATTGACAAGACAAGCTAAGCAGAGCTTGAGACTGTGGCTATAATTCCCTGACTGTTATAATTATAGTGCATTAGCGATGCCTCGGCTTTGGAAAAATAGCACTAAGTATATGCAAATTATACTAATACGCAAACCTTCTACGAGAGTCGTGGAGTCTATTAGTAAAATCCGTATCAGCTTCAATTCGCAGAAAAAGTTTTTAGAATAACCCCATAACACTCTGCAATTCAGTTTGACAGTCAGTTTAAAAAAACATAAAAATGCAGAAACTTAAAAAACTAATAACCTACTCTAGATATGCCGCATATTACCGTGCCGCACCGTTAAATAATTCTTTTGCAAATAATTTATAGTTTCACTTATCTCGCAATGAACTTCATTATCGTTTACAACCAAGGCTTCTACTCCACCTTAGACTTCTTTTAATGAAGCCTAAGGTGGATCACACTTACTTGTTAATAATTTTGTTTTCTTCGAAACAGCAAAGTTTTTTGAAGAGAGATTTCGATAAATTCACTGACTGCACAACCAACTCACAATAATTTACTTTTCATAATTATAATTAACAATTTGTACATCTAATCCATGGCGAAAACGTACAGGCGTTTTCCATCGCAAAACAATGATTTGAATAACGTGCTATGTAAACTGCTAACAAAATGCCATCATGGGCTATATGGAAAATTGGAACTGGATCTTGGATCTGAATTCGGATGCACATTTAGATGAACACCCAAATTAACATAGTAACAGTACAAAAATAAGGTTTATTATTAATATATTAATTAAATTAAATTATTATTATTATTCTTTGCGCTATTGGAAAGTATTTTGTTTGTCAATTTTAGATACGATATCACCGACTTCTGTTACTTTTCCTACCTTCAGAGTTTCCCCATTTTACTATTTTAATGTACATTCCTCCTAAACAAGAACGTCAGTATTTATCAGGTCCAGAAGTTAGTCATACTCGTACATTGTTCTAATGCAAACGACGAATAACGAATTCATCGTTGAAACCTCGATCTCAAAGGCATTCCGATCCGCCCATCGGTTCATATTGTCATATATTCATTAAGGCAGTATATATTTATTGCATAAATAAACGCATGGTCATGCAACTGTAAGGCATCTTTATTTTTAGGGTTCCGGGCCCAAAGGTAAAAGGCCCAACAGAAACTTATTTCATCTTCTTATTTTTCTCGCATTATATGAGCGCTAGAAAACTGAAATGATTTTAAAATTCTTGACGGCAACAAAGTTATAAAATAAAATATTATCTAGACAAATTAAAGATCTGGTTTAGGTACTTATAATAGTCAACCAATTACCAAATTAGGATTTACATAGAAACTGTATGGCACAGCAAACGACCACAAATGTGTCTTAAACGCGACGCACACAAACACACACACAACATATTTTAACTTTTTGGCAAATTAACTAAAGACTATGGAACCTTTTATTAGACGTGTTACTAAACGTACTTGGCCATTTTTTAAAATAAAATTCTACACTTTACTTTATTTAAAATAATGTTAAAATTATAGTTTAGAATAGGTATGTGATGAAATACTGTTTGTAGGACAATCGAAAAGATATTTACATTTTAGCACCTGACATTTTACTCTGACGTTATCACTAGACTATTTCAGTGGTTGATATAATGTCTGAACTTTGCTTGAATGAATCTAAATCACCAAACCTGCTTTGAAACCCAATAGTTTGTTTAGCGCTACCGTAGTTGCGCGCATTCTTGAATATAAATCGGATTGGTCAATGTGTACGCAGTCTAACAGTCTAAAACGTGCGCCCACGCATATAAATACGCAGCCTCGGCTCTGTTTCATTTTTAGGGTTCAGACGTGCCAAAACAAAACCCTCCTAACACGTCTGTCTTATGAGACATCACCTAACCTGACTGAAAATAGGAAATAGAATTTGTTTAATGCCTGTATTTTACCGTTGTCCCTGGTCCAAAAAGTTTAATGACTACGAAAACCCTACAGAGCCTATCTGTTGTTGTCAATCGATAATTATTGGCTGGTTGTTTGATAATTATTGTTTACGTTGTACCCAGAATTTTATTAATCTTTATGAAGATTTATGAAGTGATTAATTTAGTTGGAGAACTTCTTTCTACTTAGTTTCTACGTTCAGTGTAATTCATTTTATAATAAAAATAAATAACTTTTTTAACGGATTGCCTACTCAAAAATGATAATTGTGTGTTTTAAACACGACGGCAAAATGTCTATACGGAACATTCGCGTTCGTACTTGACCAGTTTTTAGCATTGTTTCTTGAATGGTGGGCGATTTGAGAAGTACTAAGAGCATCACACGTTCATTTGGAATTTAATGAATTAATAAGCTAGATAAGTAATAATACTTACTTAAGTGGAACAAAAACGCATTCGTTAATGGCATGTATCTGGTTGAATAATATGAATATGTTAATAAGTTAAATAATGTGAAGGCTACTTCGGTTATAAAATGCAGTCCACTTCAGGTTTCCAAATTTTATATTAAAAAGCACACTTTATGGGTAGTATAACAAAAAAATAATAATTTAATCTTTGTATTTTGGATCTATAATAATTAACACATGAAATCTATTTTTAATACTGTATTAACCACCTTAATTCATTCGAGTAGGTACCTAACGGTACATACTATCTGATTAACATACAGACTTAAAAACCTTCAAAGGCGTTTTCCATGTTAATGTAAATTATTTATTTTGACCCTCCCAAATGTATAAGGCAGATATTGGAATTTCGCAGTTTCTTTCCTTATAAGTATAACTTATCTTTTAAATCTTAATAACCTCAACGTCTAAAAGGTCCAAATAAAGTCATCGGGTCACATTTTAGTGACCATTTGAATGGCGTACTCTGTTTTATCAGTAAACAATATTGTTATTATCATTAATGTAAATATCTGAATATCCTTATGTCTATTATAATTAGGTCCAAAATATTCGTGGTTATTAATATTTTTAATTTACATCTGCGTATATTCAAATTATGTTTGTCATATATCAACAAACTTTGTGATTGGCACGTTTTTGCGCCTGTTTGTTTCAACAAGTGTGATGTTTAGGAGGTTAGGATATTTTTTGTGATATCCCTAAATAGAATTATCAGCTAATAAACTTAATCTTATTCCAAACTCAGGAAACAAAGGGGCTATCCCAAGTTTCACTGGCTAGTTTTTGATGTGAGAATACGCAGCGCAAATATGTATAGCATTTGGGGTAGGCAGTGTTACGTTTCATCATTTCAGCCATGGACGTCCACTGAACACAGGCCTCCCCCAATTACTTTCAGCTAGGGGAATTGCCAATACTGGCCACGCTTGGTAGGCGGGTTGGCGAGCGCAGTTTTTTTATAACATTTCGCACGCAGACGCTGCGGTCCGTCTGGTGCTACAGAAATTAGCCTCTTACGACACGCCTCCTGTTGGCGGTGGAGAAGTGTATTCTTTACGACCGTCCCCATACGGCACGTGTAACGTTTTTACAAACAACACAAATATTTATTCAAAACATTTGTTTTGTCTGGAAATGCAAGGATACATTATGTTTTTTGGCTGTAACAATACAGAAACCATTTTCTTTATTTTTTCAAATTCTTAGCGTCAGAGATCATTAGTTACGCATATCACACTAACCGCGGGAATGGTAGATGGTAGGCCGTTATTGGATCTCAAAACGAGATCCGTATACTCACTAAATACCTGACAGTGTCCTCCGGTGCCTTTAAAATGAAGTGGAATTGCGGTTTACGATATCGAAACCTTGTGATGACAAAAACTATCGAGTAAAAGTAAGAAGAGGCTGAAATAAAATGAGAATAAGATAATGTTATAGAGTCATTCCTTAAAATCCCTAATCAACTGCTAATTTAAGAAACGTATAGAAACAGCTTGTCAACCTATCATATAACGTCAAATTTTCTCAATTGATATTGATCTCTTTATGTTGGACTTAAAGTTGAAAATCTGATCAATGTCCTTTAACTTTTTGATTTGTTGATGACTTGCCGCTGTCTGTACATAAAAAAATTGCCAAAAAAAATGATTAAACCTTTAATTATCCATGTTCTATATCGACAAATGTATAGACTGGTTTCAATGTTGGCTTTACAGTAACAGCACGAGTAGTTAAAATTGTATGTCTTCTTCTAATTACGTTATTTCTAGGAATAATATGATTTCATATGTACCCTGTATTTAATCGATTTTTTATCAGCTGGTTAACCACTACTTTGTTTCTGAATCTATTAACTGGAGCAGAGTTTCAGTATCGTTGCAAAACCTGCTTCGTATTACATTGTTTGCTCGGTTTAATATTAGATTGTAACCGCAGTAACTCAGATACGACTATGTTACGTTTTAAATAAACAAGACCAATTTAGCAACTCCATTTTAATGTATTGTAAATATGTGGTATTGGATGGTGACCGCGACTTGGCAAGCGCAGCGTAGGGCGCCCTCCGTCAAGGTGGAGCGATCATAGACGCTTTATCAGTTGCTACTAGCAACGGAAGGTAACGAATAGCCGAGGATCACGCTACCACATACCAGAGATTGGAAAATGCCTGTCAAGTAGTGGACTACCGTGGGCTGATTATAATGATTCATGAAACCCTTAAACGTGTTGTCAAGCCTTCAACAAGAATATCCATCTCGCTCTATCATAATTTCATAAACCAAAAGTTCAAGTTCAAATTCATTTTGAATCAGATTGTAAAAAAAAAAGGCCATCATAATCATAATCCCACGTCAGTCCACTGCTGGTCATAGGACTCTGCCAATGCACGCCACTGATCCCGATCCTCGGCTATTCTTTTCCATCCACTACCAGCAGCCTTGCGCTCCACCTCGTCGGAGGGCGCCCCACGATGCGCTTGCCTAGCCGCGGTTTCCACTAAAAAACACGTCTACCCTATCGGTTATCGGTTCTACGGCAATCGTGACCAGCCGACTGCCACTTCAGTTTGAATGTTTTTTAATAAATTAAGAACTTTATATTACTGATTTTATCCTCCTGAAAAATCCCGAGCATCTGGTTCTTTCCATGGCCAAAATAAGAATGGCCTGCCTTAGCTACGACAGCATTGGTTATCACTCCAATAGGCTTTTTCATAAGCAATGATGACACTTAGACCACTACATGTTTTCATCATTACTACTTCTTTGTGAAGTGTAGATCTTTTAGAATGTACAGACAACGGTAGGTCAACTTACCCAAAAAGTTTAAGGTAATTGAACCAATTTTCAACTTTAAGTCCGAGATGTAGAGATCAATATAAATTGAGAAAATTTGAGGGTTTGTAGTAGGTCGATGTGTTGTTGTCTGTGCCTAAATTACATGCTCAGCTTCTGTAACTGTCTAATACAGCATTAAACATGTAATTATTGAGTTAATGTTCTATTATGTTAACGTAAAAATAAATAAGAAATGATATAGGACGGATCTCTGGGTATATTTTATCCCCAGTACGTACAAAACGTGACACAGTTCGAAGAGCCAAAGAGTAGTTGTAGTGTAAAATAATAAGAAAAGCATGTGTTTTTACGACGAAAACATTAAATTGTTTCGAAATGAATCACCTTTGCTTATCGTGGAACTAATTCGTGTACCAGACTTCAATCTTGTATTGATTCTCTGAACGTTTGGTGATGCTTGATTGGTTTTATTTTTGATGTGTTGTTGATGTCTTGTGTGGGATTTCGGAGAAGCTTTTAGTCCATTATTTAGGGTCCCGTAGAAATAAAAACATGGTTATATGATGGACAGTTTAATCAGCAAATCATGGCGAGTTATTATTTTTTATTTTGAAGTGGATTTGCTCTTGACTTCCACCTGACGAAGAGGTTTTATATCTTTTAAGAGAGCGAACTGAAGTAGCTTATTCACTTGATTAATTATTAAGTGTTTTTTTATCTTCATGATTATGACTCGATAGGCGTGGTAGCGGTTCGATTTCGGTTTGGGTCGATCTAGAAAAAGATTTTTTCAAAGTTTTGGTTCTGGTCTAGGTGTTCTAGCAGACATCTCTGGCAAAATCTATTGTTTGGTTCAACTTAATACAAGAATGACAATTTCTTACTTCTAGACTACGCCATGACAATTATTGGTGTAATGTCTCGCGCATATTTATTTATTACTAGATTAACTTCGTGTAACTTAAAATGCAGTCTATACAAAATTCCAATTTAGATTTTACAGCTATCCCTTGGGTTTTCCGAATTTTTAGTAAGTATAAAAAGGAAAGAATTTGTCTTGAGGCGAATAAAACAAGAAGAATTCAATTTCGTCAAGCTATTCTCGAGTACTGGCGAACTAAAGCAAAGCAGTTATTTAAAAAAAAGAATTAATGATGCAACATGATGACCTTACAAGAAAATTCATTGAGGGATGAAAAAGGAATAAAAGGCGACACAAAACCAATACCAAGTAACAGAAAAAAACTGTCTCAAAACGTATCAGGAGATTGGAATAAACTCCACCAACAATTAATAAAAATCAATAAAATCAATTTATTTCTGTAAATAGGCCTAAATTAAGCACTTTTACACGTCCCATTTTTTACGTCGCTTTTAGAAGTCCACCAGCATAAGAAGGAGCTGCCAATGAAAATGGACGTACATAATTATAACACGCGAAATAGGGAGAAGTTGTGTATCCCTAAAACTAGACTGGTTAAATCCCATAAACAACGCCTTTCGTTAAAAATTTATATGTTTAACAAATTACCATTAGAAATTACAAGACTTCCTCTTAATGCGTTCGAACAAGTGATTAAGGTGTTTTTCTTAAATCATGCTTTCTATGATGTAAACGAATTTATGAAATGTTCATTTTCTGACATACACACAATTTAATTTCTATTGACATGTTTATTTTATTTAAGTTTAAACTATTTTATTATTATATTTAATTATTTATGTTATAAATTAAGTGATTAAGTGACAATGTAATTATGGAAATTGTAAATTTTGACGTACCAATGTTATGCAATGTAACGAAATGGTTAATAAATAATTTGAATTTGAATTTGAATTTACCCTACCACTGCTTCGGGACAATATTATGGGCTAGCGCTAGCAATAACATACCTTTGGAGTATGATGATTATGTAGATGGTTTACCTCTCTATGGATATGTTATGGTGCCAACATTTTACACAACATTTTATCCAAGATCAAGCTGTAGGACACGGTTTTATTGGAAAACGCGCTCAGTATAATTGGTAGTAATTGGTCGTGGGTTTCGACCCAACAGTGAAGTAACAAGGTTTCACTGAGGTCGTTGAGTTACGCACGTATAAGTAATTAAATGCGGTAAAATTAACTGAATATAAAAAATACGTTCCTTCTAGTAAGTAAGAGTAAGCGTCATTAAAATATTTATTCAACAATCGTCGAGTTAAAGTGGATATGGGCAGGGATTGTGTTAAGAGAAAAGTGTATTAACATAATAACTTTGTTTTTGTGCAAATAAACTCTTGAACCTTGAAATTTTCTAGCTGTAGGTTCTTGCAACACAAAATGATGACAATCGTAAATGATAATGACGAAACAGACTATGTCAAAGGATGATACGCGTCTGTCGCCAAAGCAGAAAGTACCGTTAGAACATGTTACCGAAATATTTACGTGCATACAAGTAGGTAAGCCATTCTAAAACAACTTTTACAACAACTACTAGGCAAGTCAGAGTAATTATTAAACATGAAGTAGAGGCAACATCTTTTTCAGGGTTGCATGTTGTCATTTAAAGATGGCTGTCGCCGAAGAGGTCGACCCAAGAAAAGATGCTGCGATGATTTGGATAACCTGACGAGGGATTGGGAGTTATTAGCGATAGATAGAGATGCATGGAAGAGTCTGGGGGAGAACTTTACCCAGCAGTGGGATTGAACAGGTTGAAAAAAAAAAGGATTTATTTGACTTTTAAAAATCTTTTCAGTACTAATATTAATTCATTATTTCTAGCTGTATTTCTCAGAATAATCTGTGTATATTGCATAATATTGTGTTGATGATGAGATAAGTAGTAAAAGATATAAAAGTTTGGTAATTTTTATTGAAATGTCACAACAGAATCTTTTGGCATATAGTTGCACATTGACTAAGCAAAATGACTTTGTTGTTTTTTACTATTTGATAAAAGTTTGAAAGGTTTGTGATACATAATAAATATTATATCTCAGTGTAAACACATCCATTCAAAACTATGGTAAGCTATGTAAATGTATATTTTAAGATGTAACATATTATAATTAATAAATAACCAGCTTTGAAGATTCGCAATATGAACACAGAATAAAATTGCATGTATGATGTATTCTCGCAAATAAACGATTGAATTTGAATTTTGAATTTGAATACATAAATATGGCGGGGAATCGTTTATTTCTTGTCGAGTTTAACTATTATTTGTAACACACTTTCTACGTCATCAAATTCATATGATCGAGGGTCGATATTCCTTCCAACCGCATATTTCTAAACTCCATCTAGATCTAGTTTTCACTTTCAAATGAATACATAAGTGGTACTGGTTCTACCGGTGATAATATAAACGCGACCCGCTCCGATAGGTCACTTCAAGGCTCTCCGTTTTATATGGAACTGCAGATTTAGACGTCAAAATGTTTTTGTATGAAATATTAAAAGTAAAGTGATTAAAGTTTGTGTATCTTCTGATTTTTACGAGCTGTGAGGATAATTTATTTAGCTGAAGTCTATTGAATTAATTGCGGCCAAAACATTCATTTAAGTAAACAGTATCGTTAGATTGTTTAACACAACCATTTTATTCCAACACTTTGTTGTATTGCCAACGTACTTAAATTTATATGTTGATTTAATATACTTCTCAATAGTCTAATATTAACTTAGTTATCATTTATACTAATGAAATTTATTATTTATTTATTAAAATATATTTCCTTGTTTCGCGCTAAATGCATTGATGAAATATAGTTACGTAGCATTACCCCATCTTTGCATGTAATAACGCTGTGTATGACAAATTTATATAACTACACTTCGTGAGATACGGTCTATCTTAGTACCGAAGGTAATCAAAGCAAAAACTAACACAATACAGGCTTGGAATACCGGCTACCTCTTCCCAGCCTTGTTGATAAACATCTGATTGTAGCCGACTCAAATTAAACAATCCGTAGTCGTTATTGCATTGGCATAAGGTAGAGAATAGGTTAAGTTGTGTATTATTAAAAGCTATGCGTTTTCATGTAAACTGCGGTTAGATTGTAGAGTTGTAAAGGTTGTGTTTGGCATCAAATTTTGATTCAAACGTAAGCTAATGTTTTGTATTTTACTGCGGGCTTGATTTTTGCTGCAGTATTTCTTATTTAATTAAAGTAAAGTAGGAAACTAAATTATGCCTAAATACGTCCCACAGAGGCATAGACCTCACCTGGTCTCACCTCACCTCACTATGAGGTGGTTAAGGTCATACTCCACCAGGCGGGCCCAGTTGAGTGCGGTGCGGTGGAAGAGTGTTGCAAAGCTGTGACTTAACCTTACTTTCGGATGTAATCAAGCCGCCTTAAGGCCTAGCCTTAACTAACTTTTAACGTGCCTTCGGAAGCGATAAATGTCACTAAATAAAGTCGGAATGGTCACCCACCCACTCACAACCGCGGCGTTGGTTGCTTAACTTAAGTGATTACTGCCAAAGCGCTGCCGCCACTGAGCCACAAGCACCTTCAATGAGTTAGTTTCCTAAAAAAATCTAATTAGTCCGTCAGTTGGATCAACAGAAAATATTGGACACGTATTTTTACTTTTTTCAATCAAACAAAAAATGATGAAGATATATCCCGTTAAGTTCCGCGTAACGTCACGCCTTGCAACACTTTTTAGCAAGGCGTGATGTCACTCCCAAACTTTGATGCGCTTTATCTTCGTCATTTTTTGGTTAATTGACAAAAGGCAAAATATGGGTCCAATATTTTTTGATAATATAACTAACGGACTAAATAGAATAATCTTTTTTTGACAAAAGAAGCTAGCTTAAAATTTTAGCATAGTATTCTATGTTTTTTGCATTAAAAATAAACGTGTGTGGTGAAAATAACTAATGGAGATTTGCCATCTTTGCTTATTCACCCACGAAAAGATATGGATTCATTTCACAACGATCAAGATGTTCAGCATTGAGCAACTGCTATTTATAGGAGTGTAGTTTTAAAAGTATGAATTATTCGTTCATTGTGCAATTATTTATTGCTTACAGTGTTTTCGTAAATTAGTATACAATGGCGGCTGACATTGATTCCGAACGCGGCCTTCGTCTCAACGTAAATACACGAAAGTTCTACAGAGTCGAGAAAGTTTTAATAGTAATATTAATAATTGCATATCGGAATGTAGCTTCAATGTTTATTTTCTTTTAGAAGTTTTTGTTGACATTAGAAGTAAATATAGAAATTTGATTACTTTATCTCCCGAATTAATTCTGCGACCTTGGCGTATGTAATTGTACCAGTATATCGGTACAATAAAATAAAATTATCAAAATAAAAAGGTATATGTCAGAGATTGCGATTTAATTTATTTAATAGGTTTAGGTTCAAAGGCATTTATTTTCATAAAGACTTACATTAAAACATAAATAATAAGAAATAATTACATAATACAGAGTTATTTGTAAAACATCAACAACCTCCTAGGGGCTGATTCTGGTGCTCAAATATTATATACGGCTTATATAGGGCCAACATTGAAATTGCAAAAAAAAAAACACTTTCCCATACTAAGCCGCCACCAGCTGACATCAGTTTGTATGGAGAAGTGAATTTTTTTTAAATTTCAATGTTGGTTCCATAGAAAAAGTTGTTGTATTTGAATCCAGATCCTGAATCCACCAGAATCAGCCCCTAGGAGGTGGTTGATGTTTTACAAATAACCCTGTATATAACACACATAGATTCGTTGTCGTGTACATTACAAAAAAAACGAACAGAAAACATAAAAGACAAGAACTGGTAACAGATTGAACAAAACTATTTTTTTTGTGGTATCTAGGTTAAACATAGATGGATAAAAATTTAACAAATATAATTTTGTAAAACGATAACGCAAAATAAGCCACATAAATCAATAAATGTGATCATGAACTTTCATTGATAGTAATATTCGATATCGTTTTAACTTTTACAACAATATTTGTTGTCAATTATATGCAAATATCTAATAAGCCGTTTTCTGGGAATTTAATACGTTAAAAACTCGTTTGTTTTTGCCAGCAAAAGTCTTCTAATTTTGTCGACAAACGATAAAATATTGTTAGTTGACACTTTATATAGATAGGTACGATTCGTCATATAAAAGACTTCAACGCGTTAGCACTCGCAATCAATGATCAATGAGAAAAGATAATATGTAACTTAGTACCAACGAACAAAAGTCGCTGACATAGCCCAACGGATTAGCAAGCTGTAGTGGCAGTGGGCGGGGCACATAGCACGTAGAACTGACGGCCGATGGGGCAGAAAGGTTCTAGAATGGAGGCCGTGTACCGGCAAGCGCAGCGTAGGACGTCCACTCACAAGGTGGTCAGACGACCTGGTAAGGGTCGCAGGAAGACGCTGGATGCAGGCCGCTTCCAACCGGCTAATCTGGAAGTCAATGGGGGAGGCCTATGTTCAGCAGTGGACGTCCTATGGCTGAAATAATGATGACGATGATGACCAACTCAAATAAAGGTTTGAGATTAAATTCTCCTCTTTTCTCATTAATGAAGGTGTTTTCTATAAAAATGTAATTGAATATACATTAATTATCATAAATTAATAGATGTTCAGGTTAAAATAATTTATTTATTTCATAAATTGCGTTAACTTCATTTAGCGTTTGGACAATAAAAATTGTATTGAACCTAACAATAAAACACATGGGATCATTATTATTAATAATAATAAATAAATAATAAATATCTATTAGACAACATCACATACATTGCTCTGATCCTATGGTAAGTAGCCAAAGCACTTGTGTTACAGAAATCAGAAGCAATGACGGTACCATAACACCCAGACCCGAGACAACATAGAAAAGTGTTTTTTCTCCATTGACCGACCGGGAATCGAACCCGGGACCTCAGAGATAGCGACACGAAGTCCGGTATGTTCGCCTCTCGGCTACGGAGGTCGTAATAAATTAATAAGAAATAGGTATAAATAATATAGGACTGATTGCAGCCTGTTTTGCCAATATTTTTTTCGACAAAATTATAACTTCTAAGGCAAGACGAATTATTTACGATAAAAATATGATAGATTAATATGGAAAGTTACTGAGTATGTTAAAGGTGATATAGGAACTGAATTTACGTGATATAGTTTAACTTGAGACAGTCTAAATTAAACTTTCTTTTTGCTATAATAAAGTTCAAATTCTATTGATATTAAATCGCGTGGACGCGTGCATCGAGTGTTGCGCTTTTCCCAGCTGCTTTCTCGAGTGCGCGGGCGCAACGCGTGACGGCGACGCAACACGATATACATACCTATCCCGCTCTTTCGTATAGGTTTGTCCTGCTCGATCTTTCGAAATTGCTTGTTTCAATTAAGATACGTCAAACCAGTGCCTTGTTAATCTTATTTTGAATTTAAGTGTTGTAATTGGTTCTACGTTAACTATAAATCATCAAATATAGAATGGGCTAGTTTCCTAAAAAAAAACTAATTGTTCTGTCAGTTGGATTAACAGAAAATATTGGATATTACAAATATTTTCTCTTTTCTCAATCAAACAAAAAATTATGAAGATATAGCCCGTTAAAGTTCCGCGTAACGTCACGCCACACTTTTTAGCAAGGTGTGACGTCACTGCTTATTTTGATGCGCTTTATCTTCATAATTTTTTTTGTTTGATTGACAAAAGACAAAATATGGGTTCAATATTTTTTGATAATATAACTGATGGACTAAATAGAATAATATTTTTTTGACCCAGGAAATTAGCCTTAATAGGCTCACTTTATGATTTTTTGTATGCATGATTGATGATTCCATAGTTTTCTTGTCGGCGAGTTTTTATTCAATGAGGATATTCCGATGGTAATTTTGTAGTTTCATCCGTATTGAATTCAGAATTATTTATTTCGAATACGATTTAAATAGTAATCAATTTGTTTATCATAGGTTTGTGTGGACTTTTTGTTGGTTGCGCTAAATTTATGGACATTCCACGACCAGTGTTACCTTGTAAATGTGTAGTCAAGATTATTTGGCAAAAAAGTATCGACAATATTGAGATTTTTAACCGACTTCCAAAAAGTGGAGGTTCGCAATTCGTCGAAATCTTTTTTTTATGTATGTTCAGCGATCTTTCGTTACTACGTTAACCGATTTCGATGATTCTTTTTTTGTTACTGAAAAGCTGAAAATATTGAAACATTTAAGTATCTAATCTGTCACTTTTGGAATCGGTGCCAACCCATGAGAGTTTGAATGATTCCTATGCACCGACTTCAAAAGTTACTGATTAGATACTAAAATGTGTTAATTTATTTTGATCATTTCAGTTTTTTACTAACTAAAGTTACCCTATCTTTTTAAAAGTTATTTTTTTATCTTATTTTAAAAGTATTATAACTACAATTGATGCTACAACATGGTGTGCTAAATTTTTTATTGAGTGATAGTATAAATCAAGAATATTTGTCAAGTATGAGTCTTAATTAATTAACTTATCTTCTCCCCCTTTCCCCTTTCTTCTTATCTGTCCTTTACCTTAAGGTTGTCTGAAAGATATTATTTTTAGCGATAAGACCGCCTTAATTGTGTATCTTTCTGTACAGATCAAATGTAACTTCTTTATATGGTATACAATAAAGAGTATCAATCTATTTTTTATAGAAAGATAATGTATTTATTCCTTCTAATTATCACGATATTAATATCGGCATTAATATCGTATTTCAGAAAAACTTAGTGAGCAAATTCTTTAATGATAACAATAAAAGACTACAAACCAGTGTCTACCTGTAACAATGTTGCTGTGTTGTTTCATTTAAGAGCTGTATGCCTATTAACTGATCTTAATACTTAATCATTTATTGTTTTATATTAACGGTGTAATACAATTTTGGGAGTTACAATACGGATTTAGTATGGCACAGCTACTTTGGATAGAGGCAATGTCTCTTTATAAAACATTGTTAATTATTTATTCAAAATAGTCCCGTTTAAACGTTGTGTGATATCTAGTTTTAAGTATTAAATAGAATTAATGAGATCGAAAAGGCGTTGATGAGCTCTAAAACTTCATAAATCAATTGTTTTATTAAAAAGATGTTTATAAAACTTTCTCACATCCTTACTTCCTTGAGAGCTCTATCGTTGCACATATCTGCAGTGCACAATGCAGTTTCCACGACTCGTTCGCATTGACGGCATTCCAGCATGGCCGCCGGTTCGTCACAACTCGTAGTGAAATCGTTGTCAATTCCATTCACCGCCCTTTGTTTGTGGGTCGGATTGTCTGGAGCTTAGCTGTAGTTTGAAGAGAGCCATTAGGTGATTTACGTATATTTATTTACACTAAAAAGTGCATAAATACTTGTAGTAATCCTGATTTTAAACGCCATGCTACCCTTAGCATGACCCTTCATGCAGAAAGCACTGGTACCAGTTTTGACTAGTACCATTACCAGTTTTCATATAAATGACCAATTTTTCGCTTGCAAATAGTACTAGATTCGTAGCCTTAGTCCAAAATGGTCTAGTCTTATTCCTTCTCTATTCACACTTGTGAATTAACCATACATACGTTAAGCCGAATTTTGACCCAATGATTGACGAATGAAACGTACAAACTTTCACGTTTCTAATATTAATTAATAAAGTTTATGGACACTCTAGAGAAGATTTTGTTACCGTTTATAGTACCACTATGTATAGGTTATACTCTGACATCTTTAATGATAGCCATCAAACCTTAATCACCATAAACCTTTGACTTTGTCCATAATGACGCAACAAGCCACGCAACAGATCCAGATAATAAAAAAGGTATAACACAATGTCCCCGAGGAAAGGTAAACAGAACTGACTTGTCCACTTTTACTTTCAGTGAAAGCGACTGCGCGCGCGCAGTAAGCCGTTATTAGCTTATTAGTGAGGATTTAGGGTTGACACTTGACATGATATAAATACATTTATTTGAGATAGATAGATGGGAAGGCTCTCAAGTATTATCTCACGGGTTATAGAACTTTTAACAGAAGAAATGATGTTTAATTATTTTGCTAGGTATAAAAACACAACGCAATTTTTTATGTTTGTGATCTGATGTTAAAAAAATATTACTTTCTTTGTGGAACAACAACACATGTGTGTAAAGTCTATATGTAAGTCTATATGTGGTAGCTTGTTATTAACTTCTAGTTGTTATTTTCTATAACTGTAGTAAAATAAGATTTAAGCTATCCTAAGAAATGAAAATAAAATAAATAAATAAAATAAGTCTCAAAAAACGTTCGCATCTTATACGATTTGTAACGACTAAATAATTTTTTTTATACTACTACTACTTTTTTACATTCAGCCTTTACAAACAAGAAAATCTAAAAAAATATTTTTGTTTATTTTTTATTTTTATTTCAAAGGTCATGTTTTATTGGGTTAGCAGAATCATATCTTAATCCAACAGCGTTTCGAGCAGCATCTCCATTCTTCGATCATTTGTCAACCCTAACCCGGCTAAAGCGAATTTTATATATGTGTACTAAAGTGACCCACTATGACAGAGAACGTTACAATAATGGTAATAACGTAAATGTGTTATTGTTGTTAACATGTTATTTCCGAGTTTGAATGCCAGTATTCAGAACATTGCAAGCTAGGTCGTTATGATGCGTTATGTAAGAGGGATGGACTTTGATTATGGATATTAAACCTACAATACTTCAATTATGTCATTAAAAATAGATTTCGATGATGGAAATTAAGTTTTGGCACAGTTATTACAATGTTATGTGTAACTGTTTTGATTTCATTGATGAAATTATGTCAAGAATTTATTGCAAGTTTGCATACGATTTCTTGTTCACTTACATATTATTTAAGTTCAGTTGTGCAAGATCTCTTTACATATTTTATATCCATTTAAATTGTTTGTAATTATTCGTTAACGCTTGCCTAATACAATAAAGGTACTATTGTTTGGTAAAATAGGAATCAGACAGGTAATTTACTTTAATAAAATTCATCGGTTTTTAATAAAAAAAATTTGCTTAATATTTCTTTTTCAGTAAGTCACAAATAGTAAACAATGCTCCACACAACAGGATTGTACATGGCACGTTGTGCATCTAGGGCCGGCTTTAAGAAACCTAGAAGTTGCTCTAAGAAGCAACTGCCGAAGTTGAGGTTTTCGGTAACCGCATGCGGCCGACCAATGAAAACGGTTTCCCGCATGCGGGCCTTCTGACAGGCGTGTCAGAAACCTCCCGCTCTCCCATACGGGCGCTAACAATAAATAAAAATACGAGTAGATCTGCAAAATTCTTGAGTTAGACGATTAATAACATTAAGTATCAACATTGTCTTTGATTTGCAAATTTTCAATTTTTTTTCTCTATTCTATTTTTAATTTAAAATGTTGATGGTTTATATTACCCAATTTTATGTTTTATCTACTTTTTAATTGTATTGAAATTAGGTTAAAATTCTCAATTTTTAAAACTTATACAACCAAAAAAAATTTTATTGTTAAAATTGCCAACGCATAATATTAAGAATTCAGGGTTCGGCGCCTAGGTCCAACCCAAGTCCTTACTTAAACCTTTAATTAATCTGCATTCTGTACCTTAAGCAGGCGTGGTTAATCGGTAATTGTAATTAGAATTATACCTAATGGGTTTGTGGAAATCGTTTAGGTACCAGAGGTTTTAAGTAAAAACGTATTTGAATTAGTAAATTGATAATTACTAATTGAAATTGTTTATGTCTGTGTTAGTCTTTTTATATAGTTACGAAACTATTTAAGGAGAAACCAACTCATTTGCAGATGTTAGTCAAATTTAATTAAATTTTATGTTATTGGAAAACAAACAGCTTGTAAATTAAATAATATAAAATTAAATAAAATAATATAAAAAAACCTCAAATCCTGCAACTTCAAAAAATCCACATATTTTTTCGACTTTCATCTTGTGATTATTTAAATATCAGCACATCATACACACAAGTTAGTACCCAACATTTCCAACATCTGTGTTATATTGTGGCCGTAAAAGCGGACTTTTTAATTCACTATTACCAATTTTTAATTACTAAAACAGAAAAAAATCTTAGTGTTTATGAAACTTGCCAGCATTCACGTTTTTCCCTGAATGTTAATTTTGTTACAATTATGTTTTTCTGCTATTTCGTTAACACTGATCACTGGCGCGTCAAACACGTCCAATGCAGATCATAACGTTGCTCTCAAACAATGTTGTTTGAAGTCTGAGAGGACAAACATTTCTTGTGTTGTTTCGTCACATTGTTTCAGTTCGTGTTGTACAATCAGTTTTTCAATTCAATTCAATTATTGCATGCTACATTGGAGTATACAAATAGTAGTTTTACAGGTAGGTACATAATATTCTGAAAATACAATGTAACGCCCCGTCAGGGCATATCAATAGTACAAACGTTTATTGACATAGGTTTTTTAAGACAGGTACTTAAGTCAAAAAATGCAGACGAATCGCCACTGGCAGTGATGACCTCCGTAGCCGAGAGGCGAGTACGCCGGACTTGGTGTCGCCATCTCTGAGGGCCTGGGTTTGATTCTCGGTCGGGTCAACGTAGAAAACGAACTCTATTTTGGGTCGGATCTGGGTATTGTGGTACCGTCGTTGTTTCTGATTTCTTTATCACAATGGATTTAGCTACTTACGTTAGGATTATTTGATGTTGTCCAATATATTTACTCATCAAGCATACGTAAACGAGACACAATTGATATTCCATTGTTTTGCGGTCTCATGAGACCGCTTGGATGTTAACGGTATATTATACCTGTTAGTACGTTGATAAGATAACTCGGTCAAGTTCATTCCGCACTCATGTGGCCACGTAACAATATATTGTGTTCGGTTTCCGTGGCCTGACGGGTTGTGTTGAGTATCCTAAGACATAAGCTAATATTATAAGTTGTATCTTGATATCAGTGACGCTATTTAATCACTTCTTACCATTCTATTATGTACAGTGTTTGACGAATTATGCAACGTAGTTTAAATCATCAAAATTTCTCCTTACTCATTTTAGCATATCATAGCTGGTAATAAGATAAACGAGATTTGAATGCTTTAGTGATATACAAAAGCGAAATAAAGTGAATAGTGAAAACACTTATTTATCTTTACAAAAGAGTTTAGTCAGCTAAAGTTAAAGTCATGCTGCTTAAATTGTCGTTAAGACAATTACTTAAGATATTTCTCAATTTCTCTAACACAATAGTATAAGAAAGGTCTTAATCAGTATATGTAGTATTAGGTAGTTTTCTCTTATGTTATTTTCAATCGATACTTAGTTTATAAATGGTGCATGTTATGTTTGTTTGTTTTATTTATTTGTTTTTGTTTACACGACCAGTAGCTGAGAGGCGAGTACGCCGGACTTGACGTCGCCATCTCTGAGGTTCCGAATTCGATTCTCGGTCGGGTCAATGTAGAAAACGTACTTTTCTATGTTGTCTCGAGTTTGGGTGTTGTGGTACCGTCGTTATTTTTTATTTCTATAATACAAGTGCTTTAGCTACTTACTTTAGTATCAGAGCAATGTGTGTGATTTTGTCCAATATTTATTTATTAAGTAATTTATTTATTACACACAATGTTTGTAATTAGATGAAGTCAATTAAACGTGGAGTGTTTATTTATTCATTTAATAAGAGCAACCAACAAATCTAACACCTCATATCTAATACATTTAACAACTATTTGAAATAATTTAATTGACTTTATCTGATTTTCTGGTCAGCTCTCCGGACTACAAAGACATATTGAAGGTTCTTTATATAGTAGGTTCGAATCCCGCAAGGATCAAATGTTTGTGTGATAAGCACAAGAATTTGTACTATAAATGTATTCAGTTTAGTTTATACGTTATCTAATTGCTATTTGCTTAGTTTGGGGCTATATAAATGGTATATTTTTTAAAGATATTTACTTACTTATTTATTAACGTATTATATTCTGGCTGTAAGCATATAAAATGAACGCGAGAAGGGTTATGCACAGAAGTTAGTCTTGTATCATGTCATGCATGACTATACATTTTATAAACAGGGAAATATAATAATCTTCATCATCATCATTTCAGCCATAGGACGTCCACGGCTGAACATAGGCCTCCCCCATTGACTTTCAGATTGGCCGGTTGGAAATATAATCATTATCATTACACTATTCCAAACGTCAGATTAGATAATGTATGCATGATTGATAGATCCATCTATCAAGCTATTTATAAGATTAATTTCACAGTAAAATGCATGTTATAAAATATAAATGTATTGCAATATCGTAATAAACATCTGTGCGTTGTAAGTTCATGTTACAATAATTAATCCGAATTGTTTAATTAACTCGGTTAATAGTCAAAGTTAAAGCTTCTTCGTGACTATTTAGCAGTAATGAATCGACAATAAAATAGTAAACTTTCAATTTGAAATTGTACTGACATGATCCATTACTGTTTTGTAACTTTACCTTAAGAAGAAACATCTATGTTACTGTCTTTCTAGGTAGCAAACGATGTTTTGTCTATGAGATGGTTTATAAACGCGTCTGTTAGGAGAACGATTTTAAAATAAGATTTAGGATCAGTTTCACCACTTGCTGATAAGTTCCGGATAACCTATCTGGCACTTATTTTGACAGATAACCCATGCAATTAGCTGTCAAAAAGGTGCCAGATAGGTTATCTTGAACTTATCAGCAAGTGGTAAAACTGGCCCTAAGATGCTAATACTATAAATGTGAAAGTTGAGATGTTAAGATAATATAAGATAAGATATTTATTTGTATAAACATGGTACATTTTTGGTTCTTATTTTTAGGTATCGTGCATACATGTTTAATCGATCTATCGATATACAAATGTTATGATATCGTCATGCGTTGTTATTCAATCACGCTAAAACGGCTAAACAGAATAAGGTAAAATTCTTAAATAAAGCCCGTCTGTAACTGTTCTGAGGTGGGTGCTAATAACTGCGACACAGTCTCTGACTATTGCAGTTGTTAACGCTACAATGCTTTGCATAATGTGTTATGGTTTTGATCTTTTAATTCCCTTCTTGAGTTATAAATGGTGTTACTGACCCGACTTTTTAACCGACTTCAAAAAAGGAGGAGGTTCTCAATTCGTCGGAATCTTTTTTTTATGTTATGTTCAGCGATCATTCGTTACTACGTTGACCGATTACGATAATTATTTTTGAAAGTTTGTTTGAAAGGTAATACTTTCAAAATGGTCTCATATAAATTTGGTTATATTCTGATGATGGGATCTATAAGAAAATCATCAAAAATTGCATGAACTCCGTACCACGCCAACTGATTTTAGTATCTATCTTACCTAATATCTTTGCCAAATGTAAACCGGTTTTGATATTCCTTTTTTAATGAATAGCTTAAACTTTAAAGATACTATAATAAAAATTTGCGGAATTTTTTTTAACCCTAAGGGTGGAAAAATAGGAAATGTAATCGGTGCTCAGCAGTTAAATTATGTTTGCATTCGTAAGATTTGTTTTGATTAGGATTTATCACTAAAATAGATGAAATAAGTTAATTTTATGTTTAAAAAAAAACCGACTTCAAAAAACTAAAACGCTAAAAATAATCTTAACATTTAAGTACCTAATCAGTTACTTTTGGAGTCGGTGCCAGTCGATGAGAGATTCAATGTTTTCATTTGCTTGCACCGACTCCAAAAGTAACTGATTAGGTACTTAAGTGTTAAGATTATTTTTAGCGTTTTAGTTTTTTGAAGTCGGTTTTTATTTTTTTTATAATTACATATACCGTAACCCGTTTTATATACAGGGTTACATTGCAAAGGGGTGCCAAATCTGTAGGAGTGGCTTGGAATCAGTAACCTAATCGAACTATGCAAAGAATAAGAAAAATGTTTTTTCTCATTTAATTATTCCTATCAGCTATACGCGTGGATAATTTAACTCATTCATGAAAAAAATGCACCGTATGTGCACTGCGTAAGGTCCTTGTAGGCTCGCCGTACCTACGCCTCTGATAAAATGACCGCGCGGCTTTCGTAGTCTCTCTATTGACTTTATTTTCGGATATTTTAAAGTAATTTTTTTTCGTAACATACGATTATTAAAAATAATAACGATTAAGACGCTTCTTTACATTGTTCCCTAGATCTTATTTTTTAAATTTGGCACTCTTTTTCAATGTAACCCTGTATATTGATGATAGATGCTAGCCTGTCATTTACACGCAGCTGGCCTCCCGTGTTCTCAAGCAAATAACCATTAAAAACTCCTTTAGGCTTGTGTATTG
The DNA here is from genome assembly GCA_963576865.1 of Anania hortulata. NCBI lineage: Eukaryota > Metazoa > Arthropoda > Insecta > Lepidoptera > Crambidae > Anania > Anania hortulata. The sequence continues at coordinate 21,965,260 of OY756392.1, read as the reverse complement.
CAGTTTGCAGGGTATACCTGTCATAAGATTTTTAACACGCTTCAATTTGCTTATACAGGGTTATTTTTAAAACACTAAAAATCCCCTAGGGTCTGATTCTGGTGCTCAAATAGAAATAGGAACGTTTATTCGACACACGAGAGAAAAATACATAAAACAATATAAAACAAATCAGCTCGGCATTTGTACAACAACTTTTTTTATGGAACCAACATAAAAATCGAAAAATATATATTACACCGCTTCATACAAACTGATGTCAGATGGTTGGTGGCATAATATGGGAAAGTGAATTGTTTTTTTGCGATTCCGATGTTAGTCCCATAGAAAAATTTGTTGTATCTGAACACCAGAATCAGCCCCTACGGGGTTGTTGAGGTTTTAAAAATAACCCTGTATAACTAGCAGTTAACTATGTAATCAAGTCTTAGAACTCGTTTTAACATATCTAACTGTGTTGTCGATTTAAAACTTAGTTCGGACCATTGCCGTTCTAGTTTCTACAATTCGTTTTCTACCTTTCATTTTTCCAGTAAACCACTGACATCGATTCCCACTAAGAGTCGATTAATCGCTAGGTAAGAAGCATCAATTTACCGGTCTAGATGTGCAAGTGTGTGGAATACCTAACATTAGTCACAGGCCAACGAGAACAGATAGCCAACTTGTAACAGGCTATCAACAACATCGCATACATTGCTCTGATCCTATGGTAAGTAGCCAAATCACTTGTGTTACAGAAATCAGAAACAACTACGGGCCCACAACACCCAGACCCGAGGCAATATAGAAAAGTTATTTTCTACATTGACCCGACCGGTAATCGAACCCGGAACCTCAGAGATAGCGACACCAAGTCCGGTATGCTCGCCTCTCGGCTACGGAGGTCATCTAAATAAATTTATTTTTAGTGTGCATATAGATAAACGATACAATTGTTACGAGATTAAATATGCTGTGGCCATATAATGTATCTGACAGAAATATAAGACTTAACTGCTAATCATTATCATCATCATGTCACTGCTGAATATAGGCCTCCTCCAGTGACTTTTATCATGAGCACGCGGGGGGGATATTCGACATTATCATTAATAATTAATAAATTAGTTTTGATGCTATAAAACTTTTTATATGTATTGGACTCGTCAAGCCTAATCAAATGAGCCTTTTATCATTAATGAATAGATAGATAGATAGATAGATACTCATTATTGCACACCACACAAAAAAACAGTACAATGAAACAATAAATTTAGAATGGTACAATTTAGGCGGTCTTATCGCTAAGAGCGATCTCTTCCAGACAACCTTCAGGTAGAGGAAAGTTGAAAAAAAAAAACGTTATGTGGGGGAGGCGGTGAAGAGTTTAAAGTAATTTTATATTTAATATATTACATAATACATTATATATTTATTACATAGATACTAAAAAATAAAATAATATACATACTTACACATTGTTATAAATAATGATCATACATACTATAAACACATATAAGTACTTACACTAATTAATAACCCTGTTAATATGAATATGGATTTTGATACCAAAAGTGTTAGGAAAAAGTATATAATATAATATAATAGTTTTGAAACTATAAAAACTTTTTATATATATTGGATTCGTCAAGTCTAATAAAATGAGCCCAACCAAGAAGGTTTTATTATTAGCCATTAAAGAGTTCTACCACCTACCTCCTGGCTTTATCATCAGATCATCATGATGGTGTCAAATTATTGTATTGTCACCCGAATGTCAGATACTTACAAAATATCACACTGTTACGTCAGTTACCTAGAAGTAGGTTAAAATCTAGTTCCAAGATTTGATTACATAGTTACAAGTGAAACGAATAAAAGTGTGCTAAAAACATTACCCTCTTTCTGGGTCTGTCGGATAAAAGAAGAAGATACTAAGAATGGGGTGATTGTACTGTTTATGCTGTGTATTAGCGATAGGCCTCATTGTCATGCCAGGGTGGTTGTAGCCCACATTAATCCAATTACTTCTCAGAACGGACACTGATGACTGTGCACTGTTTGTTTTAATTTTGCGACAGTTTAAAATACGAGTATTTTAAATAACGATAACAAAGAAAAAGTGTAGCATGATAGGATAGCTAGCTTTGTGGAATTTCACTTAAAATATAAAGTTTGACTCCCAGTTACAAAATATCTATTCGTTATCTCAGCTGATTTTATTTATTTACAACTTTATGAAATAGGAAAATTGGTCAAAGGGTGAACATACTGCCATAAGAGATCCGTGCCCGTCATGTCAAATGCTGATCGGGAACCTTTTTAACAGAAAGATACCCAAACATTTTATTGTTACGTATTTTTCTTTCATGTGTTACATAAACGTATTCTATTTAAGGATTGAAGTCCACTGTTGTATAGGCCTCTCTATCGATCTGCAGCTCCCAATAGGTTATTACACAAATTTTGTCATAATAAATAAATATTGGATAACATCACATACATTGCTCTGATCCTATGATAAGTAGCTTAAGCAATTGTGTTTCAGAAATCAGAAACAACGACGGTAACACAGCACCCAGACCCGAGATAACATAGAAAAGTGATTTTTCTACATTGACCGACTGGGAATCCAACCTGGGACCTCAGAGATAGCGACACCAAGTCCGGTATGCTCGCCCCTCGGCTACGTAGGTCAACAATTTTGGTGCCCAATTCTGGTGCCCATTGTATGCATCTGAATCTGGCTTCAAGAGAGTGTTGATACTTTTATAATAACTATAAAATAAAAGCCATGCTTACCAAGCAGTTATTGATACATTTTAATACCCTCGCTACTCTGACGTATTATGAAAAGCAAACATTTAAGTCTATTGTTAAATCGCTACAACGAACTAAGACAGATAATCTCTCGTTCGTGCCAATGATTACCATCAGAGTTGTCAGATTTAGGTCGCGATAGTCGGGGATGGCTCCGCGCGCATGTCCAGGTCAACTGTGCCTAGGTCACTGGAGAAGACTGGTTGTCACGCAAAGGTATAATTACAAAAGCATTAGGGTGAGGTTCCACCGAAGCGTTGAGAGGTTAATAGAAAATATGCGCCGGATGGCACAACAATTGTATTTTCTCGATGTTAGGAATATCGCTCTTTGTGTTACGACTTTGTTGTTGTCTAGTAACACAATGTAATTTTTTTGCGAGAGACGTATAAGAGGTACTTTTAAAAGTTAGTTCTCTGATTTAACCCGAACCTGGATTCGAAGCCGAGGCTCTTTGTGTGATTTAATTCACCGCGCCACTAAGCTAATGTCGTCGAGGTAACTGAGCGGTGCGAAGATGTAAAGCGAGGCTGTGAAACTAATTCTTTCTTATAGCAAGTATGATATTTTCACTGAAAAACATTTTTAACTGCCTCTGGTGGGATTTGAACCCAAGACCTTTCGCTATTCGGGCGAGACTGCTCTTACCAACTGAGCTACAGAGTAAATAGTTATGTTGGCGAATTTCTTTAAGTGTTTATAGCTGTTAGTAAGTCAGTGTTCTTTAATCAATATCTCTGGATTTTATACCCACAAACATCCGAAAGATTTTTTTTTATTTTTATGATCTGTCTAAGGCCTAAGTTATACAATAAACCTTAAGAATATTACAATCTAGCCTAACTAGACTAATGAGTAATTTAATTTTGACCTAATCTAAGTATAGTTGATAAGTTATAGCTAAGAACGTGTCCATTAACACTTTTCTTTTTGTCACTAATAATATTAAGGGGAAGACACATTGTCCACAAGTCTTTAAAAATAGCAGAGAGCTATACACACTATCACTGCACTAACTCAAAAGGTTATGAAATATTATTGAAAATATTTAACAATCAGATAAGATGAAAAAGCTTAAACAATTTAATTTAGCATGATTGTAAAAATAAAAATGTTTAATTCATTCTTCTTTAATCACCCGCTCTCACTTACTCTTCACACTATAAGGATTGCATGCTTCAATAGAAAATAATTTCAGCAGTCAAAAATTGGCATATCATCTAGATTTTTTTCGGTAATATTTCGAAAAATTGCTTAGACAAGTAATTTACTAAATGAAGCCTAGCCGTCACAATAAGAATGAACACCAGCCCCCCTAGCAAGACCACCAAAACACGATATGATATAGCGATTTATCGACGCCAACTGTAAAAATATGATAGATATAGCCGCCATGTTGAATCGCCATACCGTGGCCGGTGACGTCACATGTTATGATTGCTGTTTCGATAAAAATTAAATGGTGGTTATCTGTCATATAAAAAAATTTTGGTGTCGATAAATATATCATATCATGTTTTGGTGTGCTGGCAGCGGAAAGAAATAACTGAGGATCGGATTCAATGGCGTGCGTTGGGAAAGGCCTATGTCCAGCTGTGGACTAACGTAGGCTGTTGATAATATACTTTCAAAAAGTTCTTACATTTGCCTACACTGTTTACACTTAATCTGTCATGCGTTGACGTATGCATCTCAACTTAACCTTTAATTTGTTTGTCCATGATGCAAACCCTAGCTAGAACTAATCTGTTTATTGACAGCGTCGTTCTTAGAAAGGATTTATGGCGTTTGTTTTGCAATATTAAGCGGAACCCAAAGCCTAGCGTTGTTTCACTATAAAGTGTTCTTAGAAAAGTTCTGTGTATTATTAATACCTACACCGTGTGTGTCGTCATTGGAATGTTTAAATTACTGTTAGAGGAAAACGGTTTTCCTATTTCCTAAGGAAGGCTTGTTTTATGTTTTGTCAAACACATTTACTAACTAGTAATAATAAATCATTTGTAGATTTCACAATTTGCTTGAGCTGTTAAGGGGATTCAAAATACATGAACAGAAATGACTCTAAAAGCATTGAAGCCTGTAATAAAAGTAGCTTGTTTATAGACTGATTAAGCGTTTACAAATATTTATTAAAATGCTTTTTTTATAAAACATGACGCACTTAATTTTTTTGTAGAAACACAACAAGAAGAGGCTTCCTTCTTTATGATCTTCGCTGCCACTTAATTATTTTGATAGCGTATTTTTTCTTCAATACTTAAGTAGTTGTTAATTGTTCGATGAGAATCTCTTGTCACGATTGTTCAGTGTTTAATGGCTTCCTTACGCATTATATTTTTAACACACATAATTATGCTTATACAAAACAGGTTTATACTTAAGTTCCGTGCTATATGAAATGGAAATCAGTATTAAAGTTATGTAATGATCATTCACGTCATGTTTGCCTCACACTTAAGAATTTGTGGGCGATTTCATATAATATGGTTTACGAAGTTAGAGTAACAGTAACAAGAAAGTTATTATGGTTTAGAATGGGTTCTTATAAGTTAGATCTAATTCATTGTTAACACCAAATCGTACACTTATGACGCAATAAATTAATATGAATATATTTAATTCCAATTGAAAGCCGGTGACCCACAAAACCAGATTTTAAGAATAAGAATGTTTATTGAAAATGGATATCACGACAACAACCGCTACACAGTCAGCACATACACAAATATAAATGAATGGTAGAATAAACAAACTTAAAACACAAATAATTCAATGAACCCACTGTCCCAGCATGCTCTAATGTGTCTAGTTTCTAGTCAGTTAATATGTATAATTATATATATTGGACAACATCACATATATTGATATGTTCCTAAGGTAAGTAGCTATATTATTTGTGTTACAGAAATCAGAAACAATGAGGGTACCACAACACCCAGACCCGATGCAAGATAACAAAGTTCGTTTTCTAAATTGACTCGACCGAAAATGGGACCCGGAATCTTAGAGATGGCAAAAGCCTCTCGTTTTTAGTCTAAGTTAACTTGTTATATTATCTAGAAGAGAAGAAACGTAATGGTAAGAATAGTAGATTATTAAAATAAAATAAAAAACAATCAACAAATAATCGTCCATACTTAAGACCCACTTTTTTAGGATTCTTTATTGGGTCAATAGTAAATATTTTATCACATGAAACAATCTTTGGAAGTGTGTTTTTTTGCGTTTAAACTTGCGTTTATAAAAAAACACAATTATTAAATATTCATATGCCAAATAAAAACACCTGCATAGTTATAAGGAAGCATCGGTAACCATCACATGAGCTGTTAATTACCCGTTTGTTTTACCTGATCGTGAGCGGCCCGGAGTCGAACCTTGACCCTCTCGCATCATACGAGCAATTTGCTTGTCACATGCGCTTACTGAAGTTGTTAATTGTTCGTTGATATTAAGATGTCTAACTCGTATTCATAAGCCAGTATGAAAATTAAGGTGTTTGACACATGCTATGATCAAATTCGAATTATTAAAATCACGTTGCAGGTTTAGGGACAAAGAGCGCTGGATACCACGCTTATGTAGTTACTATCGTCCGCCTGTGGCCTTGTCTACGTAGAGATGTCTGTTGTTCTGTCACTTAGAGTCTTTATGAACGACTAAATAATGCATTATTTTAGAACAAATTTGATTACCATGAAAATAGTTTAGTGAATCGACTTTTAAAGATAGACATATATATTGTCACAATTTTTTTATAACTTTTAAAGAGGAACAATCCGGACTATCCAACATTAAAGGAGTATTTTAGAGCGAACCAATAGTTCTCAAGATTTTGATAATAGGACGGACTAAAAAGAATAATCTTTTTTGACCCAGGAAACTAGCCTATTAGTGTGTTGTCTGGCGCATTTATTTATATACAGGGTGATAAGTTATGACTTACTTTCATTACCTTAGACTCAGTTTTGTATTAAAATCAATATTTTTCAAAATGTTATCAAATTTCTGACTTTACCATAGCATTTATATCCATAAATAAGCACATATATTTTTCGTCTATATAAGGTCATACATAACCCTGTATAATTACAAGAACATGGGATCGGTTTATGAGTTTTCTTAAGTAACTGAATAATGTACTTGATAAAGACACTATTATTATCGTTCATTAAACTGAAGATATCAACTGTAACATCTATCAACACTGATCGATGATATATGAAGTTATCGTGACGTCTAACTTAGTTATAAGATCGAGATTTCGACCCGTATTTAGTTTAAAATTAGTTGTTTATTATACAACTATTCATCATGAACTTCTTGTTATACCTCTGTAGTATCATTATCGTTTAAATTACAAAAAAAAATTGATATAAGGCTTAACAAAAGCATCGTATGGCGCTCTTCAGCAAGGTGGAGCGATGATGTAAGTTCCCAAAGCTGCTGGCAACAATTGAAAAAAAAAATGCAGGGGATCGGGCTCAATGGCTTACGTTGCGAGAGCCGTATGTTCAGCTGTGGACTGGCGTGGGCTGATCATGACTATTAGTTAACTACGTTTTAGGAGGTGACTCTACGTCTCACTGACTACAACCTATTTTAAAAACTATAAAACACACTTATACTAATTGAACTCGTCAAAGAAATCAAGTAAGCCTAAAGACGAAGGTTTTTTAGTTGTTAAAGAGTTCCACTATCTAGCTGCTGACTCCATGATGGTGTAAAATTATTGTATTGTCATCTAAATGTCAAATACTTACTTATTTATATAAATAAATAATAAATAAATTGTTTTCACAATCACACCAATTATCTAGCCCCAAACTAAGCAAAGCTTGTACTACGGCGACTAGATAACGGATCATCATCATCATCATTCCAGCCATAGGAGGTCCACTGCTGAACAAAGGCCTCCCCCAATGACTGATCATCGGGGGGGATTGCCGATACTCGCCACGCTTGGCAGGCGGGTTGGCGAGCGCAGTTTTTTTATAAGATTTCGCACGAAGACGCTGCTGCCCGTCTCGTGCTACAGGAATTAGTCGACTCTTACGGCACGCCTCCTGTTGGCGGTGAAGAAGTGTATTCTTTACGGCCGTCCCTACACGGCACGATAACGATAACGGATAAACATACTTTTATAAACCTCCATGACTTAAGTACAGATACTCGTGTTCATCACACAAACATTTGCCCGTTGCGGGATTCGAACCCGCAACCGCTGGCTTTGTAGTACGAAGCGCGAACCACTACACCAGACGTCCTATTAAATACTTACTTATTAAGTTATATATAAAAAGTGTAAAAGTAACCTTTTGTGTATGAAATACAAAAGTATGACTATACCTTTCAACAAATAGCCTTACATTCTCTTACGTTATGACTACAAAACAAACCCGCCTATTTAAAAGTATACAATATTGAATATACAAAGTTTACCTCCTACACAAACTTCAAATAAAACCAGTTAGCATTACTTTGCATATGTAAAGACCCGCATTTTTTGCTATAATGGCGTGCCGCTATTAAGTTCGCTATCCGCCATTATCGATGATTACGATTTATCGGATTCTGAGTACCAGCACACAGCATAGATCAGTACCTACGCCCGTCCTTTAAAACGGCGTAAATGCACAACGCACGATTCATGGTAGCTACAAGTCTGTAGTCCAAGTTATAAGAATGTTTGTTGGACAGGTGAAGGACCAGGACCTTGAGTAGAAATAAATAATTGACAAAGGTTCGATACAAAAACTGGTGATCTTAGGTCAATAGGTGATGAGGTTAACTCATGTCCTGAAGCTAAATGTCTTGAAGGTAAAGATCGGGGATCTACAGCATTTTGATGAGGATGGAGGGTCAAAGGCAATCATTCTTTTGATTTTGATTTAATAAACGAACTGTACTAATGACTGATTATGCATGTACATGACTTTTTACTATGAAGATACATATCGGTTTAACCTATATTTTATAAGTAGAAAGATGCCGTGATGACAAGTTCTACCTCAACGATCCAAACATCTGCAGTATCAAAATCTTTACTATATTTAGGTTGGAAACATTTAATGTAAATTTTGCAACACTAAAATGTTTTTTTATGTGTAAAAGACAGCTGATCTTACTTCAACTTTATCATCATAATCAGCCCAAGAAGGTGGTGGACATAGACCATTCTATATGCAAGCTACTTAGTCCAAACAACCACGGCTATCTCCCAAATTTTTTTTCACAATCGGCTCCACCTTGTTGGAAGTCCCATTTGCCAAGTCGCGCCTCGCGATCTCTACTAAAGAACACGTCTACCTTCGCTACTCGGTTACCGGTTTCCCGGAATCTGTGTCTATCAACACGCTGCTAACGCCTGTCACTTAACCCACACCCCCTAAGTTGAGAGTTCAAGCGATGGGAAGGTCGCGCCGCTACAAGTGGGTCACCGCCGTACAAACAGTCGTGCATGGGTAATCTTGTGGATATACGACTAGTATGAACACTGTTTTTGATAAACCGTACTTTACAAAACCATTTGTTGTAATACGCTTTTATTGGTATGAAATTACTCTAATTGCGTGTAAGTGAGGGAAATTTCCTTTCTAAAACAATCCAATTATTTAAAAAAATATTTATCGTGCTTTCCAAAACATGCGTAGGTAAAGATCACAATTAAGAAATGGCAAAAAACTTAAGAAAATTTTGTAGTTTCAGTACAAAATCGGTAAGAGATTTATTTTGAATAAATGCTTGGAATGATTATAGTGTTTTTTTCGGAGCAAGATGAGGCTAAAAAAATATCTAATAACTTCAATTGCAAGACAGATTTAAAGCAATATTTGTTACCACAATTTTTTTATTTTTCTTATTTATGTTCGATTAGTACATGTAAGTCAAGATGTCACTTCATTTTGTAACTTAAGATGGAAACCTTATTATCTGTCTAAATTCGAAAACATTTAATCTCTGCCATAATAAGATAATACGAATCAGATAAAATCATTTGTTACTTCCCTTATGTTTTTCCAATGGGCAAGCAAAATAGTCTTCACTGAAAACAACCTTGCCAACGATTATTCCAATAATTTAATTACAAAAATCAAAGATAACTTTGGAACACGATTTCGCTGGAAAAATCTTTGTTCTAATCAGGTAGCTTCGGTTAATTACTTGTGGCAGGTCACGAACCATGGACTCTTGCGCAACCAAGAACATTCAGTGGTTGTAAACACTTTTTTTGTTATTTACATAACTGGTTACTTATTTCCTAACTATATACAGGGTTATTTTTAAAACATCAACAACCTCTTAGGGGCTGATTCTGGTGCTAATATACAACAACTTTTTCTACGGTACTTGCCAGTGAGACACTAACAAGTACCGTCGTTATTAGGCGTTTTAAAATCTAAAGTTAGTGTGTGATTTTGATAAGTTTTTTTACTGGATACTTTTTTATAAAAAAAAAAGTAATCTATCTATAAATTTACAAATTTCTGACTTTTCCTTTACTTGTGCTTGGACATTGCTTCTTCCTAAACGTCATAATTCTAGATCAAGGCAGTATACTATTTTTGTTTTAATTCCCTTGCGAGTATCAAAACTGCGTTGACTTGAGAATAAGAATAGGAATAAGAATAATTTTTATTTGCAAAAAATATGGTAATTTTAGGTCTTAGGTAGCATACGAGAACATTAAAAGTTTAATGTTTTTACAGCTGCAAGGAATTGCAATATTATTATTTAATATTAATTTCAACTTGATACCTCCACGCGTTCCTGTTAAAACGGACAAACAGATAACGAAGTAATCCTAAAAGGGTTCCTTTTGAGGTGCGGAACCATAATAATGGCCAAATCCAATGTTTAAATACTTGCTTGTACATAATTTTTATTGTCCATTAGATGATATCGACTTTAACGATGGTATGGCATAATGGCAATTTAAAAAAAATTCTGTGCCTTGAGAGGTATAATTATAGTCTGTATTTTCCTTTATCAGATTTATACATAAAAATCTTTAAAATAAGTATGAAACTTGTTCTGGGTGCGGTTTTGAACAATAATGACGATTAATGTATTTATTTAAAAGTTTAATGGTGCTTAGCAAGTTTAAGACGAACATAAAAATTAAAAGTCGTTAAAAGACCACAAACGTATTTTTAAACGCAATTTATTTTTTAAATTATTTTTTTCTGATATAATTAGCCCATGTTTACCCACTGCTGTGTATTTGAGGACCTCCGTAGCCGAGAGGCGAGCATACCGGACTTGGTGTCGCTATCTCAGAGGTCCCGGGTTCGATTCCTGGTCGGTCAATGTAGAAAAAATACTATATTGTCTTGGGTTTGGGTGTTGGGGTACCGTCGTTGTTTCTGATTCTGTAAAGTGCTTTGGCTACTTACCATAGGATCAGAGCAATGTATGTGATGTTGTTTAATATTTATTTATTTATATTTATATATGTTTCCTTTGTGACGGTCCTGTCATCCTGTGCTAATCATTCCCAGTTTGTCCCAGTTGTTAGTAGAATATCGCCGGGCCAGTTTTGCAACGGACTGACAGTCTGCCCCCACCCTCTTCTTCTTCATTCCAATCTTTTTCAGTAAAATTAAGTTTTTCAATCTTGCAAAATACCAATTTCGACATGCTACTTAAATATCTGCTTTATTACATTTATCTAGTAAAAACTGGCGCTATCTAAACATAACTTAGCATGAAATCTTTATTACAAGTTGTTAGCATTCGAGCATTTTACGAGCAGCACTATAAGTTAAAGTAACGACTAAGTAATAGACTAACTTTACAGTTTCTATTTCGTTACTCAGTATTCTCTTCAAAGTTAGTTTCATCACAGCTTCATGCAGATTAGTTCTGCGAAAAATACTAAATCAAAACTAATGAGAGTCGCGTTTCTTGTGATTTTACGCAAAATGTCACCAGGCTTAGTATTGGCTAATTGTAATTTATTTATACTTGTCCCATTCTGTATGTTGCCCTTCAATTGTTATCAAGTAGATTATTAGCTATTTAGTAAATGCAGGTTTCTGATTCACAAATGCAACAAGGATAAATATCACAGACTGTGTGAACAAAGTCACCAATATTGCCAATGTTTGAGTAAAGCGTTTCGAAAAAGTCAAATATTTGATTAAGGGCCCGTTTCACCACTTGCTGATAAGTTCCAGATAACCTATCTGGCACTTTTTTGACGGCTAATTGTATATCAAAACAAGTGCCAGATAGGGTTTCCGGAACTTAAAAGCAAGTGGTAAAACTGGCCCGTAAATATATTTTTCTTTTTCTTTAAAAATGTATGCATGTTATAATCATAATTATGCGCCAGACAAGACAGACACCAATTGTCATTGTCTTGAAGTAAGAAAAGATATGAATTCTTAATGTGATAGACATATTACGATACTGTCACTTACCTACTCGTATACTAGGCATTTCATAAAGTTTCAGCCCTATTCAGGATACGATTCTGCTCATAAAATTAAACAAGTTTGCCATGATTTATGGGTAAATATGGAACCTCTTGGTATTTTCACCCATATTTCGCTTGTTTTGTTTTGTGAGTAAAACTATTTCCTGAAATACATTTACACGATGTATTTAATTAAATAGAAATGAATTCAAGAAACGACCTTCAGAGCAGTTAATATACTCTCCGATGTTTTGCTAAACAGTTGCGAAGCGAGACATTCCGAAACTTCGCTACGGATTAGTTTGTCTACGGAAATAGGGTTGTCACTAAAACACCCTCAACAAAATAATATCTTAATAAACGATTGATGTCTATAAAGTTTTTTGTCGTGCCGATAAATTTGCGTGAAATCCAATGTAAAGATGCGGCCTTCATTTGTTTATTTTGTAGCAATTTAAGCGGTGAATTAGTAAACAAAAATTTTACGCCCTATTAAGCTAAGCTAAGCACATCTTATTCCGGGGTCAACTAGTAGGAAGTTTAAACCGCAGTTTTACTAAATAGCCCATCTTGAGAACGTTATCCGGTGATCAATATCAGTTGCCTTTGTGGCGATAAATTTTATTGATGATTTAGATTTTTGTTTGTAGTTGTAACATTTATCATTTGGAATGTTTTTATATTTTGCATTTACAAAAATGATAGTTTATTCTAGGATAATATTTTCACTTCAAAACTTATTCAACTGCTTCTGGTGGGATTCGAATGTTTGTGGGTATAAAATCAAGGATATTGATGAAACAACGCTGGCTTACTAACAGCTATAAGCACTTGACGAAAATCGCTAGCATAATTATGTCCTCCGTAGCTCAGTTGGTAAGAGGAGTCGCTCGGATAGCGAATGGTCGGGAGTTCGAATCCCACCAGGGGCGGTTGAAAAAAATTTTCAAGTGAAAATATTATCCTTGGTATCCTTTTTCATCCTTAATCATTTGATTGAAATATTTACTATTAATCTGTGGCTATTGAAAAATATGACAACCTTTTTTCCACTTACTTGTTTATTTGTGTATTTATTGCTAAACGTTACTGTTTTCAAGTCACACTCGCATTCACCATGATTGTCAAAGGAGCCCAAAGTTTTGAAATCTTATTTTGTGTTGTTGTAATTGAATATTTTATGGTCGAGTAGTCACGTAGAGTTTCCCTTTCTATACCCATGAGTCTTATTCGTGAACTAGCTTAATGTGCTACACGTATCTTTTGAAAACTGAGTTAATTATCGAGGAGTTAAAGCCACTTTTAGCATAAGTATTTGCTTTTTTAATATATGTATATTAAGGTTGTTTCAAAAGGTACTAGTATTTATTGTTACCGCCTAAGGAGTGGTTTCACGTATTACAAACGTTTTTGCGATGATGCGATGACAAGAACATATCATCATCATCATCATCATTTCAGCTATGGACGTCCACTGCTGAACACAGGCCTCCTCCAATGACTTTCATCGGGGGGGATTGCCAATACTCGCCACGTTTGGCAGGCGGGTTGGCGAACGCAGTTTTTTATAACATTTCGCACGCAGATGCTGCTGCCCGTCTCGTGCTACAGGAATTAGTCGCCTCTACAAGCTTTCGTGCTACAAGAACATATGTCATTGCTCTAATACCATATAAACAGTATATTGGTATGATTATATACAAAATCCAAAGTAAAAACAGCAAATAAAAAATCGGTGTCCCATCCAAAAAATTCAGAGACAGCCCGGTTTAAGCTGAACTTATCGTTATATTACGTAAGCAGGAGCTCAGATCAGTAACCACTTTGACTTCCCATCAATAAAAACCAAAAAAGCCTATAAAACCAATTTATTTCTGTAAATAGGCCTAAATTAAGCTCTTTTACACGTCCCAATATATTTTTTTACCCTACCATTGCTTCGGGACAATATTGTGGACATCTGTTTTGTATTTTTTGTGTGCTTGCGCAAGGGTCCTGTCCTGATCGGTACGGAACCCTACTTGAGCTATTCTAACCCCTGGTTGGTTTTTTGTCTTTGTTGTCAACATCTGCAAAATAGCAAATTTCAATATTTACTGCGCGCGTCGCAATGCGCTATGTTCTGCTACGCGGATGATCCTGGCCTTGGGTACGTCGTGCTTCAGTCCGATTTCGGCGAAAATTTGTGTTTATTTTAGCTAATTATGGGGTCGTGATACTGTGATTATTTCGATGTCGTCAGTCGCTTTTTGCTTGTCTATTGAATGAGAATCCTGGTCTTGTGTTGCGTTTTTGTTATTATTAAGTATTAAGAATTACGTTATCTCGCACAAAAGATAATGTTTTGCGTTCAAAGATACATCATCATGTAGCTCTTAAAGCTGAGATATATTAAATAGATAATACAATAAATTCGGGTCACTTACAAAATATATTTGTTTGTAAACTACTGATGCTTGCCTAACAAACAAACATAGTTTGTTTTGTGAAATTAAATGCATCAATTGCTATCCTAATCCATTTAAAATGTGTTTAGTTTTATCATATGTGTTTTGGAAATCAGGTGAACAGAGGCTCTTGAAACAGTGTTATTTCATCATATTTTTAAGGTTCCGTTTTTAAAAGGTAAAAAAGAACCCTTATTTTATCACTTCGTTGTCCGTCTGTCTGCCTGTCAGCATCCTCATCGCCAGAAACGCGTGGAGGTATCAAGTTTTATTTTTAATCTTTAGTTATTTATAGAGGATTTTATAAAACATTTATAAAGAGGTATCAAGTTGAAATTAATCTTATGATCGGCAATACTCGTACCATCCGGCGATCGACCATGATTTTCATCATGAATTTTGCCATAAAGCAATATCTTATTTATAGCACAATTAAAAAAGTCCGAAAACCGCAAGTTAGTAGTTACATCTTAAAAAAATAGATTTTTTTAACATACTCGGAAAAAGCGGTATACATCTTCGAAACTTGATTCTCGTTATGGACATACCTACAAAATTGTACAAAACCCTTTATGCGCATCCGTACGTTTCGCACCTAGCTGTTTTTTTCTGTTTTTGTTTTCGAGTTTGACATAAAAACATCATTGCTTGGATACTGTTAGAGTTTATGGTCAGACAACGGTATGTTGTATATTTTGAAAGGGGTTGCCAATAGATAGTATTTTTGTGATTTCTACAACTAACCTACATATTTTTTACTTTGCATTGCTTGTTCTTGATCTATGTATCTAGTATCGAGCAAACTATAATTCGTTGTCTCCAAGTGTATGTCTGTCGTTTACATAACACTTTAGCTTTTTATCATCCCAAAACTTTAAAATAAAACCATGTTTTTGTATTTGTTTGGCAATGTAACCACTACGTAAATCATCTTTTTTGGACTAACACTGACGTTGTTTATTCTGCCAACAAGTTTCTGGCATAACATCTTGCATAACAAATTTGTGAAAATAGAACACATTAAAACTATTATATTTCAAACTAAATTAAGAGGCTTCGCCACTCTTTTAACATTAATTACGACGAATTTATGATATAAAGAAATAACGATTTCTAGTGAACGTGAAAGTTTTGTATTCATTGTCTCTGTATAACACAAATACAATATTGCTGTGACCTTTTACGCAATAATCAAGATTCTGACTATTTATATAAATATTAAATAATATTATCTAGATAAATACTTTTATGGGCTGACTCCTAATCGTGATTTCACCCCAAGGATCATCATATCGTATGGCATTTATAGCTGCTTGAATCCTAATTTAAATGTCGAGTGCTAGTTGGCGTAACCAGTCCTCAGCGGCTGGGGTAAAGATTAAGTTCCCGCAGGCCACCAGGAAAACAGTACAGCTGGCAATCGTTGGATACAAGGATACACCAAGAGTTTAAATATAATCTAATCTGCTTCACGTGGAATACGGTTTGTTACCCCCTATTTAACTCGCTTAGGAGGTGGATTAAAAATAGAAGCTTGTGTCCTTCCCTAGGGTTCAATCTTTTTCTGTACAAAATTTCATCAAAATCGGTTGAGCTTTCATTTATTTATTTATTCATGACAAAAAGGAGCCCATGTCCTTTTCTAAGGTCCTATTTATCTTTATACTAAAATCTATCAAATTTGGTTTAGCGGTTAAGGCGTAAAAACGTAACAGACAGACAGAGTTACTTTAGCATTTATAATATTAGTAGACATGGATACATAAAAATGCATCTAATAACACTACAATTGTCATGATCTTGAAGTAAGTAATTAACATATTTGTATTACACCAAGGTACTGCCAGATAACGGTATCATTTCGTGCTAAGGGGGAATGATCATTAAGCCAACTTATTCAGAGTATGTTTCCATCAGAGCTTAAGAAGAGTTGTGTATTTAAACAAATAACATCCTAAGTGAACACTCTTCTTCACTCTACTTCACTATGCTTGAAACCCATCCCTAACTGTATTTTTTAGAGCTTTTAAGTTCTATAAATTCAGGAACACAGTTGCAGCCAGCCAAATCCAGTCTTTGACTTTCATTCCTACGATTGCGATAAAACATTGGTGAGTCTTTGTGCGGAGATGGTTTTTTAAATAATCTTATTTGTCGTTCGCGAATAGAGTCGCGGGCAATAGCTAGATAAACTAATATCATATACAAAGTTTTCACCCTTGCATAACTTCAGACACTGAGGAAGTTCGCGGTTTTGTCTAATATATCCAAATGGACATCGTTTAGAATGGACTTCACAAACCATTTAGTGCTTAGATAAACATTTACATATTACAAGGTTTTATGTAACGCTTTTGCATTGAGGATTCTATTATAATTCGTTTGGACTTGAATCTATTTGTGTACTGATTAGTATTTACATTGTATTTTGGTTATTATTTCCTTGTATCATGAAATTTCTTGGAATTCTTTATTTGCCTGTTTTAGACTTATTCATTAATTCAAACGACAATAATAGGAAAAATATCTAGAAATACATATTGTCCCGTGTGGGGTTTTTAGTTACGAGATTACTAGCATCATTATCATAGTTAGATCATCGTGATCCCCTCTTCTGGACTGAGGAAATTCTGTCACCAGTGTTAAACAGTTAGACCCAAGCCAGATAGTTGGAGTGTCGCTTGGTGCTTTAATATGCTGCATGCTCTAACTCAGCGATTTTAAAAATACCGGAACAACACTTAAAGATATCATTACCCTTTTATTTAAATTTATAAGACTCAATGTACCTACAAAATATATGTATGTGGCAATAAATAAATGAATATGCATATGAATATATGTCATCGCAACAAAAAAACACATTAGCTATATTTGAAGAACAAAAAGATAAATCACCATAAACTATTAGGTACCTAGTCCTTTTGTCACGATGACAGATGAAATCAATACGACTTTAGTATTCGATTACATCTTTTATCCAATTCCATTGGAATCACCACGTGGTACTGTCTTAAAATGGATTAATTATCAAATTAAAAAACGAAGAGAATTAACAAATGAGCCCACATATCCAGCCTATTGTCACAGTGGCGGCCTCAAGCGGACATGTCAGATCAAATCCAATTTAAATACGGAGCCTTCCCACGTTTTTCTGCGTGTATCACTGGCCTTAACTATTAGTCCAAAACGAGGTCGTTGCGCGGCAATGTCGCATCAATAACGTTTTGTTTAGTTTTTGTAATCACAATAATGCAAGTGATTCTGGCTGGTAAACAACAAAAAAATGTGTTTAATTTTTATTTAGGGAATATGAATGAAATTATAGTACTAATAGTGAAAAAAAATTTTTTTTCTAAAGTGCTTTGGCTAATTACCATAGAATCAGAACAATGTATGTGATGTAAAAATAAGATTTAGGTACGTAATGTTTTGCGTGTTTAATTATGTAAACAAAATCCTTGGGGGGGGGGGGGGCATGTGTTTAAAACAAAGGCTACTACCCGTATTAGTTGTGTTTAAGTCACATGTTAACAAGGTAAAAATATTTTTTAATCGTGGTTTCACCGACTGGAGCTCAGGGGTCTAACCATGAACGCTGAATATTACGACAGTTTGTTTCACGTCAAGCTCAAACAAAACAAGGTTGTAGTAATTTTAAGACCTCTTGGTAGGACTCCAGCTCTTCAATAATTAAAAGAAAAGTTCGGTTTGCAAGAGATTTGTAAGAGCATGTCTGTAAATAAGTATTTTTTTAATTTAACTTTAGTACTTTCGCTTTATATACTTAATATATTTTAACAAAGTATTTATCTATTTCAGGTAAGCATAATGCCATGTAACAAGCGGAAAAGATTACTGCAAACATTTTGTAAGTTTATTAAATTAAAATTTTTCATTATGCTGAACTTCTTTTTTTTGGTATAAAGCACCATAATATAATAATAATTGATATATATAAAAGTGAAATGCTGTTCGTTTGTCTCGCTAAAACTCGAGAATGGCTGGACCGATTTGGCTAACTTTGATCCTGAAATATTTGTAGAAAAGTTCAGGAAAGGTTTAAAAGGTAAGAAAATATTTAAAAAATGCAGGGAAAGTAGTAAAACAACTATTTTATTTTCCCATATAAACGAATTGGCGGAACGAAGTTCGCTGGGTCAGCTAGTAATTGATATAAACCTGTAAAAAGCTTTATAACATCAAGACAAATATGTGACTAAATCCAAACACGAGGTATACCGATTTCAGCCTCTAATTTTCGAGGGATAGGGATGATTTAAAAAAAGTTAATATCGGAACATTCTTGAACAACATTTTATTCAATATATTTTTTTTCATCAAAATCGGTTTACATTTTGCTAATGTGTGACCTACACCTACACGATAGGTGTAAGTAACAAAAAAACATTCCGTCCACATGAGCACATTCACCTTTTTTAAAAGTCAGTTTTGTATAATGTTAGCTCAATTCCTTGCTTTGAGTAATAACAGCTATTGTTTATGCATGTTATTCATATTTCGGATGCGGAAAAGAATTATTTTGATACCTATTGTTTGGATTTTTTGTTAGTAAAATTTGAATAGTGCTGATATTAGATGTAAGTGATGTGTACGTCAGTAAAGATAAGATTAAGATTGTTATTACACGATTTAGGGAAGAATTTGAAGTATAGAAAGAAAAAGAAAATAAAATAAATTAAAGATTGAAGTAGTAATCGACAGCGAGAAACACTTGACAAATTTCGACAGACTAGCCAACGTCCTCGGTAGCTTAGTTGGAAAAGCACTCTCCAGACATCTGTCGATTTTTTCTCAATTGTTATATTATCATAGTAATCGTAATTTTAGATAAGGTCCACATTCCCTTCATGTAACAAGAACTAAAGCAAAATAAAAATGGAATTGGATGTCCGGAGTATATGGTATTATTGTGGTTCGTATTAACTGACCTGGCAGAAAGAGTCTAGAAGAGAAAATGAAATGAAAGAAGTAAAACTACGCGAGGAGAGATCCCATCATTAAAAACATAAGTAAATCGTCTTGATATTCTAAATCTACCTGCCCTAATCAAAACCGCTGAAACTACACATGTCTGACCACGTAACAATATTTTTTGTTGTCTAGTTTTCGTGGCTTGACAAGATTGGTAAATAATTGGTAAAAAAATAGCCCACAAATTGTCCCGAAGCAGTGGTAGGGCGTGTAAAAAAAAAATTAGGACGTGTAAAAGTGCTTTTAATGGCCTATTTGAAAAAATAAAGGATTTTGATTTTGATTTGATTATGAAAAAAGCTTTTTATAAAGTTAAGTAAGTTAGTCACTTAGGAAGAAAATAAAATAAATAAACTTCACACAAGAAATACACGCTTCTATAACCACATTAGAGTTATTGCAGCGATAAAAACATGGTAATAACTGCTTAAGTATGTAACAAATAACGACTTTAACTTTTCATAACAAACCGTAGATAGCCTTGGATTTCATACAAATGCGCGGAAAAATGTGTGTGTTATGCGATTACGTAGGGTTGTCAAAAATAATTACGCAAAAAAACTTCAAAACACTTCACTTCTTTGTAAAAACAAAATTCTTGTCTTTTACAAATGAGATAGACAAGATTTATGTTTATGTTTAGTTTTTTTGACTTCCAAAATTATTTAAAAAAATGAAAAACGTTTTTTTTTAGCTAAAGATTATTAAAAAAATGCTACAAAAAAATTGGAATTAATGAATTCAATATGATATTTTTACGACAGCCCTATTCTGAGGTCTTCGCCGGAGTTCGTATGCAAATCTCAACCCCAATAAATACGTGAAGTTATATGTTTCGTGTCGAAGAGTGTCACTTTCGCTTCTGACGTCAGCGTTATGCCTCCAATCAAGCAATGGACAGACTAATGTTTCTTCGAGTTCATATGTTTATCCGTCTTTTAAATAAAAATAGTTTGTTAATTAGTAACGCTGTAACAATTGAACCGATTTAGATAAAGCATACCTTTGTCCTGTTTCTAGTTGAGATACGCTCGACCACAATCCTAGGTTCAACAATCAAACCTCTGGAACTCTCAGATAGGAGAACCAGACCACTTTTAAACATAGCACACAACCATTGTTATCTAAATGAGCGGGAACTAACTTAAATGTATGATTTTTTTAATTTTAATAAAAAGCTTATTTAATGGCTTATGATTTATATGCTTTCGAGAAAATAGAAAAGATATGTTTCATGTATTTATACTAATGGAAAATATCGAAATAATTTCCCTTTTAATAATTTTAATTACAAATAAGTTTATGAAAATTTATATAATTACAAATCTTATCCGATTTTAATAATAACGATATCAAGCATTGAGTCCTTTTTTATTATTTTTTTCAAATAAACGTTGCATTCCCGAAACCAGAGAGATTTCTACCAAAATGTCTTCACCTATGAAGTAAATTTAAAAAAATATTCATAAAAAGTAAAACATAAAAAAGAACCTGCTCCATTCATATGATATATTCCACATATTTATTTTGATACAAATGTATCAGTATGTTAAATGTATTTTTTAAATTACACATATTATTATGTATGTATACAAAAAGCAATACTATGCATTTAGGGGTTAAATCCGTGCATAAATTCCAAAAAAATGATATACTTTGCCATCGACTGATAAGTAAGTGATACCTAATAATTATTTGGGCAAAATCAATGTTTATCTTCTTTCTAGCACTCTGTCACGTTCCTAGTCGGGTACGCTTCGACCATTGGGCGGTTATGACCGACAATAGCACAGTTGGCCGGGATTATTATTATATATATTATTATTGTATCTCTCCTACGGGAAATCACGGCACAGAGGCCAGTCATTCTGGAAGGCGTTCGTGGGGATACAGATCCAACAAGAAGAGGCCCTTCGAGATACGATAATGAGTTGGGGTATGTACACTATTGAAAGGATACAGCCAAACACAGCACCCGCTAGGTGCAAGGACTATTGCAGATAAGATGGAAAAGATACCAGGTCTATGGAAAGGAACTTGATGGACTGATTGCCGGGATATTGATGAGACAACAGGACGCCTGCCATATCAAATGTCTCATCTCGAAAATCAGGGCACATAGGGTGACTCGCCGCTCACTAAATTAGAACCAGACCATAGACAATCACATTGTTAGATGTTTTTAACTTATATAATAGCTCAAGATGATTTAAGGACCGTGTTTCTTAAGATATAAATGTCATTGAAATCGATCACCTTATACATTAATCATTAAAAAAAAGTCCTAAATCGCTACAATAGTTTGCAAAAAACCTAGGCCACTCACCTTGGACACGACTTTGATACAAACGCTAAATTAGTAGGTGGATCATTCTTAGAACTGTCGTTTTGTTACTTGTTTTTATTGAGTTTATTCTGAATGAACAGTTTCTTTTGATAAAAATATAGCGTCATTATTTTTTCGTCTTTAGGTATCCTCTCATTTTATCCTTAATATAGTGTCGTTCTTAACATGATTAATAACCACGCAAATAACGTGTGTCAATTATGCCGTCATGAAGTCTCATTCCGGATCCACGAAATCTATTGTAATAAGGCAGCATATGAAAGGTTAAATGACAAATTAGCTCTATAATATTTGGCATACAGGTTAAAGGTCCATACAAAGCAGATAGACGACCTGGCATAGGTTGCAGGAAGCCGCTGGATACAGGCCGCTTGAACTCGGCCATTCTGGAAGTCATTGGGGGAGCTTTTAATTGTTTAACAGTGGACATCCTATAGCTAAAATGATTATGATTAAAGTTAAATCGGTCAAAAAGTAATTTGTTGCAAAATACAATAAATTATGACCTGTGTGTCCTTTTAATACCACACAATTATTCAAGACGATTAGAACGTACTAAGTGATATTAAACTTTGATCAAAATACATTTATTTTAAAAACCACACAAAACAATACACATTTTTATTTTCTGTAGCAACAAATTAAGTTTGTGTAATTTACAATTTAGATAATTTAATAAAACACTTAATTATTTCTTACCACAAAAAACCAAAGTTTTAACATAAATAAAAATGTTCACAGAACACTACGTAGACCTATTTTTGAGACTGGTAACCCTTTGATGAGTAAAAAGTATCTGCGTTACACCTTACTGTAGCTTAAGCACTTAAGCTTATGATGATAAGTCTTATATCATCATCATCATCATTTCAGCCATAGGAAGTCCACTGCTGAACATAGGCCTCCCCCAGTGACTTCCAGATTGGCCGGTTGGAAGTTAATGATAGCTATGTATATATTTAAAATATCTAACTTCGAGCACAAGCACGGATTGTGAAGTGTTTGGTACAATTTATTTAATTTTGAACATAGTTAGCAAGTGTGGCATATTTTTAGCTGTACCACTGTGCATTCATTTTTGAAGTTTCCACGATTGCGCTTGCAGAGGTACGCTGGTACTTAAAATTATTTACAATAAAACAAGGTTTAATTAATAGAGCTCATGGTTAGCCCCAGGACCTAAGTCAATTATATTTTTATCGTCGTGTAGGATACCGAAGACATAATTCGCCAATCATATTTTTGTTGTGTTCACAACATAAAAAGCCTTGTTTATTATCGCCCCTAGCTAATTTAATTTGCAACAAAAAACTAACAATTAAAACACCTACATACCTAATCGTTCAGACAGTTGAATATTGTACAAATGAATATTAAGTCATTAGCCCTCAAGCCACATCGCATTGATAATATCGACGGGTGCAAAGTGAAAAGAGCTATCTGCAAAATAGCTACTTTATAGGAGAGCGAAAAGATCGAAGAAGTGTAATTATTTTAAAATAAATCGATACATTTTTTTGTAAATTTTATCAATAAATGTTCATACCCTTATTGATTTGTATGTCCAGGTAGTTTAGCTAATTTATTGTTATTTCACGAGATTTTGCAGTTGTTCGCTTCTACACTGTATTATAAATAATACTCATTGAGTCAACTGCCAGTTGGTCGTTTATACATGGGACTTTTAATTTCGTGTGTAAGTTGCATTTGCTATAATTTACTGTAGTAACATTTTAATTTAATATTTAATTTTAATTATAGTTATTACCTTACTCATATTTATGAATAATACATCTAATACACAACATAATAATGTAGATAGCTTTTTATACTTCGTATTTTTTAAAGTAATAAGTGACGCACAATGAGGTCAAATGAAATACATTTATAAATTGGATAGAAACTTTTTATTAAAAACAAAATTGACAAATTGTAATGAACGCAAACAACAAATTTCTGCATTAACAAAAATCTCAATAAAATTAAGAAGACAACTGGACACCTCATTTGAACCCCTTTTAGCTGTAGTTTCAGGCCACATATAGCAGATTCCTTTTTTAAGGCCCATTTCAAACACTGTAAAATTAAAGACTGAGAGTTTACGTTTATAATAAAATGAACTTGTTTCACCATGAGGAGTACCTACACAAAATTTTTTGAAAGTCGAAAGTAGCTGAAGTTATAGTTTCAGGATGTGCAATAGCTTGTTTTTTATCCTGTTTCTTTAACGATCTTGCAATATCTTTATTTTTCATGTGTTGATTAAACTCATCAGTGTTTTGAGTATCGGGGCAACTTTTAAATGCGGTGCACACATCGCACTGGTCTTTTTTAGGGACAAAGAAGCTTATATTAATTTTCTTGTTAACAATATCCCGATATTGGCGGACTGTACGTACTGTATTACTGTATCTGAAATATTATTTTCCTCTGCCCATGTCTGATATAATTTAAACATAATTGAGAAATTCAAATCACTGGGCAAGTACAGTTTATTTGAGTCTTTCCTTATGTAATGCGACTCCACAGGTCTAAAAGATTTTACGTGATTGCAGACACCTTCGATGACAGCTGCTGTGTTTGTCTTATTTTTGTTATCGTGATGTCCTCTTAAATCTTTTGAACAATTGCCAGTATTTTTATCGTATTTATCCAAAGCGCTCATAATAAATTGATTGCTAACGCATAACGTGTTTTTAAACATTGTTTTGCAGACTTTAACATTTTTAGGGCTAGATTTATCTAAACCAACGGGAAGTGTGTAAGTTACCCTAAAATTGCGTTTGGATTCATTTTCAGTGGCTATTCTTTTTTTTGAAGAACGCTTGGAATATTTACCGATAAATATCCATTGCTTTTCATGATCAGCAAGCCCCCAAAATCTATCAAAAATATGTTTTCTTTCTTCAGAAGATATTTTCAAACTACATTTGAATTTACAAGCATTACATGGTGGCTTAACATATTTAGCGGGTTGTATTTTACCATTTCTTGATGAGTGTTGTTTGCCAGAATTCAACAATAATTTTCGTCTTGTATCTATCCATTTATCTTTGTTTCGTAATCTCTTCTTTCTAGACCTATTAACAGTAAATTGACGTCGTTTTCTGCCATTTATACTAGAAGGCGTAGAGCATTCACTTGATGCTTCAGCTGCGGAAGAAGCGTCAGTAGTAGTTATTAAAGGAGACTCGGGATTAACTTGTGACATAATTGCGTCATCTCTAGAATTTACTGGTTGATGTGTAGGGCTAGAAGGTCTGGAGGAAAATGAATTGTGTCTTGAAGGTGTCGGTGTGATAGACATTCTTCTAATGTTTTCATAATCAGTACTAGCTTTAGGATGAATAACGTGAGATTGGAATGAAGTACGCGTGAAGGTAGGTGTAGAAGTGGACGGTATGGGCAAAATTTGATCATCGTTTTTAATTTCAGTATAGAAAAGAAAAAGAAAAACTTACTTTACGTATTTTTGTAATAAAGTGATTATTTAATGTTTAATTACACATTTTTTTTGGCGTGATTATACCCATCCAAAATTACAGCTTTCTACTTGTACAGCTTGTACTTCAAACAGTTTCTAAGCCGCGGACAGACAAACAGTCAGACAAGTCAAGTTGGACAGGGCGTAAGTATATGGGTTCTTTGTAAGGACTACGAAACCCTAAAAATCCTAGAAATACTTCTTAGGAAACAATAACATTTTATTAAAAAAATACCAAAGTAAATAATAACATCTACGATGACAGCGAAGTAGAAAGAGTCAAATGGCAGATGGTCGTTTATGCGTCGGTACTCAAAAAAATAACATCTATTAGATTTATTTATTCTACAAACACTTGATACTAAAAGTACATGTATATCTTTGAAAATTTACTAAATAAAATTAATACATATTAGCAGTTTGACGGTTATAATTATGTTTTGTAAGTTTTATTAGCTCTTCTGTTTCCACGATAGCAATTTGTTTTCTTGTTTTACCCAATTGAACTAACAGTTTTCGACGTTCTTTATTCATTTTAAGGATTGTAACCACTATTTCAAATGACGACCACAATAAGCTTAGTTTAATTCTCGTTATCAGACATAAAACCTTAATCAACCTAAAAATTTAAGCGCACCGCCGAAGAGCGTATCAACTGACTGATGACCTTCTGTGTATGCGC
Organism: Anania hortulata; assembly: GCA_963576865.1. NCBI lineage: Eukaryota > Metazoa > Arthropoda > Insecta > Lepidoptera > Crambidae > Anania > Anania hortulata. Next base: position 21,939,079 of record OY756392.1, on the reverse strand, counting down.
GGGGACGCCCCGCGCCCCCGCGTCAAAGCAGCCAACGTTATTTGGTCGCATTAGCTTCGTTCTGTTTGAAAGAACATACGTAGCTGGCTTTTTCTACGTACGAAAATTGAATGGAATAAAGTGATTTAAGCGAAAAAAAATATATCATGTTATGGAGTCTAATGTAATTAAAACGATAGTGCAAAAAACAAAAAATCAAGACTTTGTAGATGACTTTATTTACTTTGCACCCGTCGATATGTAATACAACTTTTAAATTAGAGATTACTAACCTTGTTACTGTTCCGTCATGTTAATTAGAGACCTTTATTAAGTATTTAATGATGTAAATAACATCTATTGACAGATATTACATTATCTAAATGAACTTTCAAGGCGAGATTGTTCTTTCATGGTTTTTATGGGTTGGTTCATTGGATAGAGCAGTGGACTGACGTGGGCTGATTATAATAACAGCGTTTTACCCTACAATAAAACGCTTATTAAATACCTACCTTATTTGAAGCTTAAACATATAATGAGATAGGCCTATCTGTTTTCCGCACGTCTTACCTCTCGGTCTACCCTAGTAGCTCCTTCTCGCTCGCACACTTTCCCTCGCTCCACCACCGGTGCGGCCGCTTGGCTCGCTTTCGTCATTGTGTCGAATTATACCAGGCAGAGGATAAAAGTTAAGCTTCAAATAAGGTAGGTATTTAATAAGCGTTTTATTGTAGGGTAAAACGCTGTTATTAAACACCAGACCGTTATTTGAAGCTTAAACGTATAATGAGATCTGTTTGTTATCGCCTGGTGGAGGAGGACGCCAATGTGAAGGTATGCACATCTACACGCTGAAGGCGTAAAAGGTAACAATTAAGGTTACAGTAGTTCATTTCTTATTTAGGAAAATATAAATAAAAGTGTAAGTGTGCGAGACTAAGTAAATTTATTTAATTATAATATGTTCCTTGTTGTTCATAAAATTAAAATTATTTATAGAAAGAAAATAAAATGTAGTAAACTTCTTAACAGTTTCGATTATATTGGGCGAAAACAATTTGACATCCCAGAGCTAATAGGAGCCTGGACGACTTCACGCCTATAGAAGCGACGGAATGTGTCACCAGACCTCCAGTTACCTTGTGACAAAATTTCGTCAACCGAGACGTTATCGGCCCAGCTTCTGGAGGCGACTGCTGAGCGGACGCTACCGGGAGCTGCGACAATACCAGCCTCTGATAGGATAGATTTTACCCAACCTGCAATCACAGTACGCGATGCTGGCTTATGATCACCTCTTAAATTAACAAATAAAGAATAATTATTCAAAGAATTACGTTTTTGATTAAACAATTTGATACACTGCTTTACCCAAAACACCGGATCGAGGTTTTTAATATTGTTATTTTTTAGTAATTTCCAGCCCGATTGCCTGAAATCAGAACGATCAGTTTTAGAGCCAAATCTGGGCCATAGAATGATATGATCAGTATTGTCTGTATAATGCTCTTGATTGACAGCCAGAAGGGTCAGGTCATGGATACGTCTACCAGAAACCAAAAGCAGCAACATTGCAGTGTGCCTGGCGGTAGCAAAACAGTTATTTTCGTTAAATTCATATGAAGTCAAAAAGGAAATGAGAACATTGACATCCCAAATAGTTTTCTTATGGGGCACAGGTTTTCTTAATGCAATAGATTTCATAACATGCTTAACCAGTACATGAGCACTTAAGAGTCCCGATAATTCGGTATTGCACAGCGTAGACACCACTGATTTGTGTAACAGTATAGTATTATATGATAGGTTTTCATTCAAATATAAATCGGCTAAAAATTTTGCTAGTATTGAACCGGTTGGGCAACATGGATCAGCTTTCTCTTTTTTACACCATCCTAGCCATCTATGCCATGCAGCTTTGTATGTACTACGTGTAGAAGGACGCCAGGACGATGAAAGTAGATCCAGTTGGGAACTGTTCCAATCATTTAGGTTATGAGACCACCCCCACATTTCCATACTTCTAGCGTCATTTTCTGTACTTTGGGAGGTGGAAGGCCCGTCGAGACGTCTACTAGATGGCGGTTCAGATGCCTGATTGTAAAAGGAGCAGCTAGCGCTCGAGATTTGAGATCGGCTCTCCAAAAGACCCGTTCCCACCGAGGAACCACTAACAGAAAGAGGCCCTTGGCCCGGTTGAGATGGGTGAGTACCTTGGGGATCAAATATGGAGGAGGAAATATCCACGCTAGGTGGTAATTCCAAGTCTGGGAAAAAGCGTCGTGGAATAGGGCTTGGTCGTCGTTCTGGTCCAGAGACACATAATTGGCCACTACATGCGCATTTTCCGACGCAAACAAATCTATTACCGGAACCCCGAATCTGTTGAAAATCAGGTCTGCACACGCCGGCAAAAGGTGCCATTCGGGGGGTGATCGGTAACGAGACAGATGATCTGCGTGGGAGTTGAATCTGCCGGGAATGTAATGAGCGGCTAGGTGAATTTGATAATGATCTAGAATCTCGAAAATATCGATTGTCAAGTCTAAGAGAGCTATTGATTTCGTGCCGCCTTCCTTGCGAATAAAAGCTACGGCTGTTCTGTTGTCGCACTGCCATAGGATCGTGGAACGACTCAGAGACTGACCCTGGTCCTGTAATATCTTGAGTAATGCTAGAAGTTCCTTCTGGTTGCAGTGTATCGGTTGTTCTTGTTCGTTCCATGGTCCTGTGAACGAACGGTCGTCTAGTTGCGCTCCCCAAGCTAGGTCTGAGGCATCGGTCGCTAGGAAATGCGTTGGAGGCGCGAAGTGAATCGGAGAAGGACAAGGGTGGTTCTGCAACCACCAAGTTAACTCTTTCAGGGCATGTACCGGAATCATGAACTGTTTGACAACTGGCATCTTGGAGACTGTGTTCAGAAAAGAAAGGAGTGCTCGAAAGTGAAGCCTGCCCCTTGGTACTACAAAACTTGCGAAGTTTAATAGACCTACTAGGCTCTGCAAAGCCTTCAAATCGAGAGCTCTCTCTTCTAGGGCTGTCAATATCTTGGACGTTAGATTCAGGAACTTTTTCTCTGGAAGAGACTTTTCGTTTAACAGAGTGTCCCACTGAACGCCCAGGTAAACTAGGCATTGACAAGGTGTGAGTGTGGACTTGTCGAAATTCACCAACCAACCGAGATACTGCAACCTTTCTACCGTGATTTGGACATGAGTCTGTAATATCTGTGGGTCTTGATGCGCGACCAGAAAGTCGTCCAAGTAGACGATTATTCGAATCCCTTGATCTCTGAGTGACTGAGCTACCCAATTGGATAGGGAGGCAAAGACCTTGGGGGCCGTGCTCAGACCGAACGGGAGGCACGTCATTTCCATTAATTTTCCTTTGTAGATTAGACGTAGGAACCGTCTGTGAGATGGCGCTACGGGAAGGTGAAAATAGGCTTGTGACAGGTCTATTTTGCACATCCAATCTTTTGGTTGAAGGAAGTCTGGGACTCGATAGACATTTATTAATCTGAACCTGTCGGTGATTACGTAATTGTTCAAGGCAGCTAGGTTGAAGATAGGTCGGTGCGACTCGTCGACCTTTGGCACGAGAAACATTGTGGACACAAAACTTGGCGAGGCCTTGACAACATCTAATACACCCTGTCGTTGCATTTGTGTGATTATGGACGTCATTGCATCCGATGGAACTGTGCTGAACTGAATTTTGTTTAACGGTGGTACTACAAGAGGCGGTCGATGTAAAAAGGGTATGCGATACCCTTTTATTATCTTTAACAAATAACTTGGAGCACCCAGTTTCTTCCACCGATGTTGGAAACGAACCAGACGACCCGCTCTGAATGTTCGGGATTGATGGTCAAAACTTACGTTTTTTGTTCTGGTTGTAATTGTCAGAGGGCGATGCGGCTCGCTTGCGGCTATTCTTGCTGTCTTGCTGCCTAAAGCCTTGCCGACCTCCTCTGCCTCGAAAGGAACCTCTTGAACCGCCAGAAAATGATGGGCGATTATCGCCGTGATTAGAGCCTTGACCCTGCGAGGGTCGGGCATTACAGCAACCCTGCGAGGGTTGATTGTAAGCAGGGGAAATATGCGTAGGCGCACAACATCCATGAGCAGTACCCTGCGAGGGTACGTTACGTAAAGCCTGCCCCTGCGAGGGGTGGCGTGCGGGCTTGCTTTGACCCGTTTGCGAAACGGAAGCAGAACTGCCCGGCTTTCGTAAAGGCAAGAAGGCTTTTCGAACACCACCTGCCTTCTCTAGTGCTGTGGCTAGTGACTCCGCATTAAACACGTGCTGACACGACGGAGGGATCTTACGTAACACGGCCTTGACAAGGGGATCGCGGACGTGGTTTGTAATTCCATCCCTTCTCATTTGAATAACCTCCGCACGATGACCGCAAGTTAATTGTAATAGATCGGAAGAAACTTTGAAAAAATCGCCCTTCAAAAATAGCTCGTTAACTTTTTCGTTAATACCCTCGTAAGACAAATCCGAATCTCGCGCCCATTGTAAAAAACTTCTGACAGAAGTTTGTAAAGCTTCGCGCTGTTTAAGGATGCAGAACGATAAGGCAGCGTAAGCCTTGTCAGCATGAGCAAGATGGCGTAACGAATCATACGCCTTAATTTCTTCATTCATTTCCAAATCGATAAAACCGGGGGTAGAATTATAAAGTTTTTGGGTTTCCGCATAACGAACCTCGCACCAATCACTACTATCTAAATGTTGCAAATCCTTTAACGTTTGAAGAAACTTCTGAGGAGTCTTTGGAATACTAGGTTCTTTCAATTTCGTCTCGATTTCAAAAGTAAAATCTGACTGAGCAACAGGTGCCGGCACCTCGACAGAATTTATAATCGGATCTTCGTAAAGTTCGCCACTAACGTTTCCGTCAACTAGATTCTCATTAAATTGTACCGCGGAACAAGGCACAGAATTATTGTTGCAAAAAATTAATTGATTTCGAAGGTCATCTACCTGACGTGTTAATTTACGGAATTTCCGGGAATCGTGTCGTCGAAGTCGGCGTTTGCCCCCCCTTTTTTTGTTGCGGTGACGCGGCGTGGATCTTCGAGGACTCGAGTCCGAAGACGACGAACTCGAGCTGCTAGAGGAGTCGGATGAGTTACTATTCGAAGAAAGAGACCTAGCTCGCGACTGACGATGAATACGCGATCGTTTTTTATTGTCACTATTAGCAGTACCACTCGCACTAGCACATGGGGCTTTCGAGCCCGGATTTGAAACACTTTCGTCACTTTCCATGTTAATACGAGCTGTAAAATTTAGGATAGAAAAACACACAAATTAATATAAAACAATTAAGGCAAAATATGTAGGTACCTACTAAAAACCTACGTACTTAAAAGTACCGAACGGTAACACCGTTTAATTTGATTTACTTATTTCTTTTAAAAGAAAAAGGTAAGAAAAGCGTTTTAAACACTTACGTGGAACAGGAACGGTAATATTAAAATATATATACTAATTTGCAAGGATATGCAAAATTAATTTACTGAGTCCTGAGCATGACAGTGCGCAGCGGAAAACAGGACGCCAATGACGAAAGCGAGCCAAGCGGCCGTACCGGTGGTGGAGCGAGGGAAAGTGTGCGAGCGAGAAGGAGCTACTAGGGTAGACCGAGAGGTAAGACGTGCGGAAAACAGATAGGCCTATCTCATTATATGTTTAAGCTTCAAATAACGGTCTGGTGTTTAATATGGTAGTGGATTTAATTTAAGTGAGTTATCATTTATTGGTTAAATATATCTATGTTTTATCTAGTCGCCATCTACAAGCTTTGCTTAGTTTGGAGCTAGAAGGTTGGTGTAATAGGGATGTATCGTGTATAATTTAATGGGTGCGTCTCATTTGTTATATTATCATTTGATATAATTAAACCTTAATAACATTCAGTTTACATAATAATCATTTTTCATAGCAACACATGATATAATTTTGTTTGTAATAACGTTTACTTTACATAATATTTATTTCATAAAATGCCATTTAGTATAAAGTTCGTAAGCAATAAACCCGTTTGAAATAAAACTCATTTTATATATCGCTTATTTGATATAATTTTGTTTCATATACGCATTATTTCATATAACTAATATTTGAGATAATAACGTTTCAAATAATGATCAATAGAAATAACCGTCAATTGATATAACCTTCACTTGTTATATAAAATTATATCATTTGATTGTTTAAGTTCTAATCTTTAAACGATATGTTGTTATATTATATATTACACACCCTAATTTAATTAATCATGGCGTCTGTTAATATATTTTTGGTTTTGCTAAATACTACCAGTTAAGTAGTCGCTAACCATATTTAATTAGTTGTCACCGAATCACTAAATACTGAATAGTGATGGGAACGTCACCCGTCACCTGATATGTGGAGATGACTACGGAAAGCGTGACACCAGTGCAGTATCTTCGCATAATTACACGCCCGCAGACAACTTTGTTACTTCAGTGGATACGTCTGTGCATGAGTTGCCGCACGAAGAATAAACATTATGAAATACTTAACATGAAACTTTAACATCACATTCACATTAAGCGGAGTTTTGCTGACTGTTATAAGTTACTAGCAAACCGCTTAGGCTTTGCTCGTGTGCAATAAGATAAAAATGATAACTGTGGGTTATCTTTAGGGAATAGATAGATACTTGTACCATCGTGGACGCATACAAACAGACTGATGTGTATGGGACAATTTAAAAAAAAACTATTTTTGATCAGTAATGTTTAAATTTAAGAATTTATTGCAATGTCGAAGAACTTAAAATCTATAGTGAAATGCATTTCACGTTTCAAGTAGAATATTAAATCTATCGTCGATGGAATCTTATTTTACGTATAACATGACTGCAATAAGTAGCTTGATAATTACATTATTTATTGCATTTTCAACCGTTGTGTATTATAATTATGTCTAATTTGCGCAGCTGTAGTATACTTTACGATCAATATCGAGAACATAAATAGAGAAAGTTATTTATATAACAGTGATCTTTGACCTGTTAAAGGTTTGGGATTTGACCTTTATTATAATAACAATGTACATTGATAGGCGGATCTTAAGAAATGCCCATTGTACCAATTTCAATATCATATTGAGTGATATTTTTTCCAATCAGTCAAATCAAGTCACAGTTATCGTTCTGTCATGTGGTGACTTATTGAGTGTTGCAACACTATATAAAAAACCGGACAAGTGCGAGTCCGACTCGCCCACCGAGAGGGTTCCGTATAAATTTGTAGGTACATATTATAAATAGTTCGCTGTTTAATTAGAAATTTCAGATTTTGTCCTGTACTTGGACGGACCAGATCCGCAAGACCCTAGACACTAGCATCCATGATGCTCTGCACTCTGCGGTTGACCGAAGAAGATGGCGCCAGATAATCCGCAACTGGGTACTCCATCGAGGATATCACGACCCTCAGCACTGAGGAAACCGATGCGAGGAGGAGGAGTCCTGTACTTGTAGTATAAGACAATATTACTTGCTAAATTTCATAGTTCTAGGTTAACGAAAAGTACGATATACATTTTGAGAGTGTCGGAATATACGTTTTTTGCGGCTTAAAATCTTTTTTTTACGTCAACTTATAAGTTTGTTTTTTTCACAGCTTCACGGGACTGTAGAGTATATGTTTTTCTTCAACTTGATACTTCCATGCTTTCCCGAGATAAAGGTCTTGACGGACATGAAGTACAACAAAGTGATAAGGGTTGCGTTTTTTCCTTTGAAATTATGGAACCCAAATGAATAAATAAAAACAATTTATTTCAGATAACAAGGAATCATCTATATATCTATCTTCTATTATCTCATGTATATAAGTAAATTTTATTAAAAAAAATAAAACCGACTTCAAAACACTGAAATGCTAAAAATAATCCTAACACTTAAGTACCTAATCAGATACTTTTGGAGTCGGTGCCAGCCGATGAGAGATTCAATGTTTTTGTTTGCACCGACTCCAAAAGTATCTGATTAGGTACTTAAGTGTTAGGATTATTTTTAGCATTTCAGTGTTTTGAAGTCGGTTTTATTTTTTTTAATAAAATTTACTTATTTCATCTATTTTTAGTGATAAATCCTAATCTAACTGCTGAACACCGATTTCATCCCCTATTTTCCTACCCTTAGGGGTGATTTTTATTTTTCAAACTTTTATCATAGCATCTTTGAAGTATAAGCTATTCAATAAAACAAAAATCATCAAAATCAGCTCATATTTGTCGAAGATAGGTAACAAGAACCACAACCAAAATATTATCTGGGTATATATTTGTTGATTTTCTCAAAAAGTTCTAAATCAATTTCGATAAAATTTATATGGGACCACCTCTGAAGTATGATCTACCAAACAAAAAAAGAATCATTAAAATCGATTCATAATTGGCGGAGTAATCGCGTAACAAATATACAAAAAAAAAAAAAAAAAACATACAGTCGAATTGAGAACCTCCTCCTTTTTTGAAGTCGGTTGATAAAACAAAGGCGGGTTAGTTACACCATTTATAAGTCAAGAACAGCTGGACCGATTTTTATGATTTATGATTTTTTGGATTTGTCTCCGTTCCGAATAGCAGAATAACTATAAAATAATAAAAAAAACAAAAAACGAGGCGGTACAAAGTTCGCCGGGACAGCTAAAAATTTGTCTTTGTCTTGTAGCTTGTACCTAATAAGCTTAATATTTATAACCATGTTTTTTGTATGGGTTTAACCTTAAGACTTGAAGACGCCCTTTACAAAAATTGTCTAGATTTAAACTAAATCATAAGAATAGCCAAACAATATAACACATAAGACTCGTGTCAATAGTAAGGAATTTCAAATAATCTTATTCCTTAGTTATGCTGGTTTGTTTATTTTTTTGGATACTTTATAGCCAAAAATACAATGAAATTTAGATGAAAGAGAGATAGACGTGTCATCTTTATCTTGATATGTCCTTATATATATATTTGTATCCACTATACAGAGTGTAACGAAAAGGTGAAATAAAACTTTAAGGGGTTATTCTACGGCTAAATTACATCAACTTTTTCTATGGGACCAACATCGAATTCGCAAAAAAAAAAAAACACTTTCCCATACCAAAACGCGACCAGCTGGCATCAGTTTGTATGGAAACGTCAATTTTTTTTTTGAGATTCTTTCTTCACGTCTTTTTATTTCTTTTTAACTACATTATTTATGACCTACCTTGAAGTTCAAACAAATAATTTGGATGGCATTTCCCCAAACTTAATCTACGAATTAAGATTTGAATCACATAATTGTAGTGATCGGTATGGACAAAAGATGTGATATCGTCGACATATAATGTTAGTTGTAGTACGTACGAGTCACGCACAACATCGCTTCCGCGTGGTTTACTGTCAAATGTATCGACATGATAAATTGTGCCTAATTGTTTTCGCAAAAAAGTTAGTTTTTGTGGGTGAATTGTTTTGCATAGTGTTTTGTTTAGGTTTTATGCTGAGATTTTAAATTAAAGAAGTCACGAGCAACGTTTCATAGCAGATTTCTTGAGACTTTTACTAAAATTATGAGTAAAAAACTACGTTTTTGGGTACTTAAAACATATATTATTACAAAAAATGATATTCCTTAAACATTTTTTTTTTAAAAGTACTTTTATGGTTTATATCTTAATATTATAATCAACTTCAGGATTGTTTAACATCTAAATTAATGAGCAATAAGGGTTTTACTCAAGGAAAATATTCGGATAAATATTAGGTTCAATCAAAACATGTATTCAGACCGAAACTCAGGCGAATAAACGCATCATAGACAATTGTTAAATAATAAATTATTTAATTACGATGAGCATAGTTTTAAATCACATGGAACTAAAATTAAACAATACTAATCCTTACTAAATAAGTATTTACAAAATAAATGACAAAAAAAAATCCAAATCGCCGTCCATTCAAACACAGCGGCGTAGTGCCCAAAAGGCTGGCCGTATTTTCACGCTGTATAGTAAAACTGATACGTTGGCCTAGAAATGCGCCAGCCCTCCGATCACCTGTACCTACAGTCAATCAGTCACTTGGCTAACGGACTGTACAGCCGATGTGCGTTAGGACCTAGCGACTTTAATAATAAAATCTATAACTTCTTAGACAGCAGAAGCAGAAGACGTTCCACTTTTGGGAAAATGTTTCAAGAAGTCGATGTACTCGTCTGATATTTTTATAAGGGGTTCAAATTCCATATTTTTTTCTACTCCCAATAAACCTCATCAGTACTATGTCCAATCCATCGATGTCCATTTGCCACGGTTAGTTACCGTCCACTGGAGTGTGGCGACCTACTTACTGGTCATAGTGCTGTGCTTTGAAACAATGTTTATCGATAAATGTGTCCCTAGCCTTAGCATCTGTCTAGTGTCACCAAATTTATATTATTCTAAGTAAGAGGATTCCTTATATATATATATTATTTTAAAATATTTATTCGATAAAACAAACGGTCATACTTATATAATTCTTACATTTTAAAGAACATAACTTTAGGTTTCTTTATTTTTACAAACCGTATTATGTATTTTTATCAAGAGCCTTCTTTTGATTTTATAATACATATTATTGAGTTAAAAAAGATTAGGAAAAACAGCACTACATATTTGTTTAAATTCTTAGAAAACAAAAACGACACCAGACTGCAACCCACCAATGAGAGCCACCACCAGCCACAGATTAGGACTCCGACGATTTAGTTCACCACATCTGCTTACTTATACTACTGACAGACTGTCAATGATATAAGTAACCCATCGACTGAATTAATCCTCTGTTTGTGATCAACAGGTCTGTGTCTAAAACTGATTTAAATTAATTAGTATTTTGTCTGGCGCATATTTAATGTAAATGACTATTTATTTACATTTTTACTATCGATTAATAGGTAACATTAATCGATACTTTTATTTCTAATGTTCTTTATCGATAAGTTTACATCACAGTTACTCTTTTGACGCGGTAGGCAGCATGCCAACCGCTCTGACATAGGCGGCAGTCAGGAAACCAAATGGTTGCAAAAGATTTAAACGGTCGTTTGATTTCGGTTAGTTGTTCACGCACTAGCCAAAGCTCTGAAAGATCATGTGAACCAAAAAACCAGCCAGTGCGTGTCGGAAAATGCAATACAGTTGAGAGTACGAGATAAGTCAAAACGTGTAATAAATCTAAGTTGCGGTCACTTGTCACATTTTTTTAATTAAAAATATCGAAATTAAGTACATTAGAAACTAGTTAGGCGACTAGTACATGTAAATTGATAGAGCCTACCTATTTGTTATAATTTTCGTTAAAAATACTATTACTATTTAAGTAATAAATAATGTAATAATTAAATTGAGACTACTTATTCAACAATACAATACAAACATATTATACATCATTTCAATAATAAATTGCTTTTGTTTGAGTAACTTTTTAATGATTTTTACATAGATCTAATTACAATGCCGCTCTAATTAAAACTTTTAATTAGTTAAACCTCCTAGTTTGGGCACATTTGATTTGATTTATAAGTTTTAAATTATTTGAAAATATTCTAAAACCTTTTGCTTTTCGTTACCATTGTTATGCCTACTGTGTGTGACGTTTCCAGATCCATGACTAATATCAGTACTACGTAACAATTGACACTTATTTGCAAATCAAATGAGTAATAGAAGTGTAAGTAATTACCCAGAAACATTATGCAAGGAGAACTAGTTGTAATCACCTGAATTTGAACAATGCGTACGGCCAGTGAACACGTCATATGATAATGTTTATGAAGGCAGAACTTCTAATCGCGAAGTGAAATGTTGTTAATAAGTAGAAATTATTACGGCAACGTGTTAATAAATCGGCATAGGTGTACATTAGCTGTGCGAATTGTGTACGTTCGTGATTTTTGTTATGGAGTTCCAAAGTTCGTTTAACAAACTAAAATTGGACAACAACACATACATTGCTCTGATTCTATATAGTAAGTAGCCAAAGCACTTGTGTTACAGAAACAACGACGGTACCAAAACACCCAGACCCAAGACAATATAGAAAAGGTATTTTTCTACATTGACCGACCAGGAATCAAACCCGGGACCTCAGAGATAGCGACACCAAGTCCGGTATGCTCGCCTCTCCGCTACGGAGATCGTCAAAGTGTGTAAAAAGTGAATAAACTTTAAACTTAGTTTGTTGACCTTTATTGACACATTAAATGCACATTCTAAGAATAAACTATCAACTTTGATAATGAAATACTGGGATAGATATTAACATAAAGGTATTTTGAGCTACAGCTAAGATTATAGACGACCTCCGTAGCCGAGAGGCGAGCATACTGGACTTGGTGTCGCTATCTCTGAGGTCCCGGGTTCGATTCCCGGTCGGTCAATGTAGGAAAATAACTTTTCTATATTGTCTCGGGTCTGGGTGTGGCGGTACCATCGTTGTTTCTGATTTCTGTAACACAAGTACTTCGGCTTCATACCATGGGATCAGAGCAATGTATGAGATGCTGTCCTATATTTATTTATTTTATTTCTTTATAGTCTAAAAGACCATTTGTCTTCATCAAATAGTGTTAACATAAAAGGAATTGTTGTGTCAGTTAGATATTAATTTAGTACAAAAAAGACGTCAAAATTAAAGATTCGTCATAATTATGTCATTTGTCAAACGTGCTATAATAGTGTTGAGATATCACTCCATGTCACGTACGGAATGACAAAAAAATATTTTGGCTGAGACGTTTGCATAACAGACTGTGTACATAACAGATATGAATATCGTAGGCTCGCCGCATTTGTACACAGTTTTTGGGAATAGATAAATCCCTATTCTAATTTAGCTTCTCTAGACGCTCTAAGTGCAGCAGTGACAGCTGGAAATTTATAATATGACTAATTAGTTGGTCAATTACACTTTTCTCTCTAAATTCTAATTAGAAACACGTGTTTACGAAAGACTCTAATTGCATTCTTGTATATTTTACGGTACGCCCGTACCGTAAAATATACAAGAATGTTTTTTCCAAATAAAAAGTTTTATTTTTATTTGGCACCGCTGTATACAAGTGTTTGACCCTAAACTAAGCGAATACTATTCTATTACCATTGTGTATAATGGTATTTTAAATATAAAATGTATTGTAATGTCTAGAGCAAATGAAGAAGTCTAGCTCTACGTTTTTTCGACCAATTTTTCCCTTCTATTTTTTTTCTCTGGCGTGCTAGTCTCAAGTTAAATAAAACTATTCTAGGTTTCAAGTTGGACGTTTACCACACCACTATCAGTGCAGTGAATCCACAGTAAGCGAGCGTTTTTTAAAAATTGGATAGATTATGTAATCATTATCAGTAAGTTTAGTGCGTTGGTTCATACTTGAAGTTATTAGCTTTCTATATGTTTTTTTTATACTAAGCTCGTCTCTACTTGTGAAGACATATGCGTGGTTTAAAAGTTGCTATACTGTTCTAAATCATTAATGTGTGAACCCTGGTTTGCCTGTATAAATAAATAAAATACTTTTTGTATTTTACGGCGTGAAATGTGGTATTCATTTGTATTGTGTTATATGATCGGTTGATCCAAATAGGCGATCAGCCTATACTAGGCACCTTGTTTATGCGCGGCCTTACGTGAGTGAGCCCCAGTAAAAAGTGAGACCACTACATCTACGTCCATAGTGTAGGTACCGTACCAACTTGAACAGTCGTGTGTGGGACAAAAGAAAGCATTTTTGTCTAAGAATATCACTCTGTCCATACAAGACTTTGTCAGAAATATCTAATTGTTGTAACGTAACCGATTCTTCCCAACTTTCACTTGTCATAGATTAGAAAATTTTAAGTGTTAAGTTCTGTTGTAAGTGAAGACGTTTAGACTTAAAAGGTAGTATTTTTAAATGTCCTATGGACTATTTGATATAATTTTAATCTAACACTTCTGCTTATGAAAAATCGTTTCGACATTTAACAAACAGCAAAATACGTTAAAATTACCATTGGTAAGTAATTTTGGGGAGCATGTTAACAAAAGATTTTATCGCATAATAAAGTGTCAAATATATTAACGCAGTAAAACTGCCATCACAAATAAAAACTATTAAGTTTCGTTGTTTATTGTATTTCGTAATATATTATGTGGCATGGGACTTATAAAATATTTTATGAAAGGATTGCGGTAATATGATTTATTTCCTCATTCATTTGAAAAGAAAAATATGTTGGTTAAGACTACGGATAAAATGAAGTCATTTTTAGGGTATCCTAGTAAGCCAGGAACGCCGAATGAAAATGCCTGATTTGGACTTAAGAAACTATCAATTAAAAAAAATTACGTCTAAATTTTTACAGTTTTTTTCCTCAGAAGGTGAAAAAGATTTCTTATGAGATCACTTTGTTGTTCGTCTGTCTGTCTATCTGTCCGTGTGTCTGTCCGTCGGTCTGTCAAGACCCTTTCACATAAGAACGCGTACAGGTTTCAAGTTGAAAATAATATCAAATATTCAGGCCTGCAATTTATTAAAGCTGTACCGAATATAACTTCAAATTAGATCCTAGGGGATATTTACCCCTAGGTTTTATGGTTCATCATGAAATATGGCAAGAAGCAATGTCTTACAGCACAAATAAAGTAAAAACAGTTTGTAGTTACATCACACTTTTTAACAAACTTAGAAATAGCAGTAAAAATCTTTTAGACGCAATTCCCGCTATGGAGAAACTATTTACATACCTACAAGTTTTTACGGAACCCTTGGTGCGCGGTTCTGACTTGCACTTTACGTTCAATATACTTGTACTTTTTTGGTGACTTAAACGCGCATACTGCTCATTTGGGTCCTAACTACATATGCACTGTTAAGAGTCCTAACTTAAACGCGTACACTTAAGATTCAAGACACTTAAGTGTCCTAACATAACCGCACACGCTTCGGGATACTAACTGAAATGGGCACACTTTAGGGCACTTATAGGCGCACATTTTAGGGTCCTAACTTTAGCTCCATAATTTCAAAGTACGGAATTCCCTATTGCAATCTGCTGTGTTCCGATACTCACATGACCGGTTTTTTATGTATTTAAAGTTCGTATTACTTTTTATTGTAATCTATTATTAGTCGTGGTTAAACTCTTGGTTGCATTTGATTTATTTCTACATAACTTATTGCCTTCAATGTAATATAACTTATTATTAGTTATGACGTTAAATATTTATCATTCGTAAATACGCTAAGGAAAATTAATCTATTGTTTTGATAGGCAAAAGACATACATTAAGCTAATTATTAATTAAATAGTGGTTCAAGTCATCATCATCATTTCAGCTATACGACGTCCACTGCTGAACATAGGCCTCCCCTGATGACCTATCATAGGGGGGGCATAATACTCGGCACGCTTGGCAGACGCTGCTGCCCGTCTTGTACTACAGATACTAGTCGCCTCTTATGACACGCCTCCTGTTGACGGTGGGGAAGTGTATTCTATACGGCCGTCCCCACACGGAACAGTAGTGTATCTGCTAAAAACATGTTGTTGTGTTGATTATTTTATTACCACACTTTTATTAGCCTCACTTGTGACTAACTATGTAATCTAAACTTGGAAGTTTTTTTTAACCTACTTCTAACTGACGTATCGATTTAAAACTTTGTAAGTATTTGATAATCGGATGACCATTCAACAATTTGACACCATCCTGCTGATCTGATGATGGAGTCAGGAAGTGGATAGTGGAACTCTGACCGTCTGGTGTCGTGGTTTGCGCTCCGGACTACAAAACCAGGAGGTTGCGGGTTCGAATCCCGTAAGGGGCAAAAGTTTGTGTGATCAGCACGTGCATTTGTACCTAAGTCATGGATGTTTATAAAAGTATTCAATTATGTTTATCCGTATCTACTCGCCATAGTACATGCTTTGCTTAGTTTGGGGCTAGATAATTGGTGTGATTCTCATCCTTGAGGTTCTCAATTCGATTGTATGTTTTTTTTTTGTTTGTATGTTACGCGATTACTCCGCCAATTATGAATTGATTTTGATGATTCTTTTTTTGTTTGGTAGATCATACTTCAGAAATGGTTCCATATAAATTTTTATCGAAATT
Source organism: Anania hortulata (assembly GCA_963576865.1). Lineage (NCBI taxonomy): Eukaryota > Metazoa > Arthropoda > Insecta > Lepidoptera > Crambidae > Anania > Anania hortulata. The sequence goes on along the minus strand of OY756392.1, from coordinate 21,922,924 downwards.
GATTGAGCAGTTTTTGAGAAAATAATAAAAATATACCCATATAATGTTTTGGTTCGTGATTCTTGTATCTATGTTACCCAATATCTTCGACAAATGTTAACCTATTTTGATGATTCTTTTTTTATTGAATAGCTAATAGTTCAAAGATACTATAACAAAAAAAAATACCCCTAAGGGTGGAAAAAAAAGAGGATGAAATCAGTTTTCAGCAGTTAGATTAGGATTTATCACTAAAAATAGATGCAATAAAAAAAAAAGTGCAAAACACTAAAAAGCTAAAAATGATAATAACACGTAAGTATTTAATCAGTTACTTTTGGAGTCGGTGCAAGCTGATCAGAGTTTAAATGTTTTCGTTGCACCGAATCCAAAAGTAACTGACTAGGTACTTACGTGTTAATATTATTTTTAGTTAGTGTTTTGAAGTCGTTTTTATTTAAATACAATTTATTTTTAAACTATGATATCAATTAAAATTTGAAGCGAATGCCATCAGACCTCCGTAACCCTTATACCCAAACCAAACCATTTAAGACCATGAATCCAGTATTAACCAATGGTGCAGGTTTCCTTATTTTAGTATTTATTTCCTAGCAACTATAATTCAATAAAGGCTATTACTTAAATAAGTCGTAATAAGCCGGTATCGAAACAGCTGGTTTCACAAAAAAATCGTGAGCGCCGCTTTGGCAAATATTGGTAATTGAATTGATCGCGGCATAAAGTCACACTTCGGTCAACGCGCCTGACCCACAGGTTGGCACTGTTAATCAAACGGCTATTGTAATGACTACATAAACTTTAGACTTTTTAATTTCCTTGTTAGTCTCCGTGTACTTTCATCATCATCATTCTAGCCATAGGACGTCCACTGCTGAACATAGGCCTCCCCCAATGAAAGTCACTGGGGGGGATTGCCAATACTCGCCACGCTTGGCAGGCGGGTTGGCGAGCGCAGTTTTTTATGACATTTCGCACGCAGACGCTGCTGCCCGTCTCGTGCTACAGGTATTAGTCGCCTCTTACGACACGCCTCCTGTTGGCGGTGGGGAAGTGTATTCTTTACGACCGTCCCCACACGGCACTACTTTATAAAGTACAAAATAGTAACAATTCATAATTAACATTTAAATTTTATAGCAATAGTATCTAACTGTCTAATTTGCTACGTCAAGTATAAATGGTTGACTTCATACTTAAGACGTTACTTTTTGTTTTATTTAGTTAATTAAATAAAAATCTATTTTTTTAATTTAGTACAAAATATTTTAAGTCTTTTTTTTAAATGTAATTTTAACTATCAAAAAACATAAACATTAATATGAACAACCAGGCATCACCTCTTCTGTCTCTGTCAGAAGCACTATTCTTTATGTACTTTTCCAGGAAATAGTTGTGTCCATCAAATGGAGCATGTTTGCCAAAGAAACATGGATCGAAGTGTAAAAAATTATGTACAAATAATGTATTTCAAAGTATGAAATTTTCATTATTGTGTTTTAAGAGAATGAATTGTAAGGGGTGTCTCTCAGCATACTTAAACCCGAACATATAAAATTCGAAGAAAAAAAACCTGAATATTTTCTGTGATTTCTATGTGTGGCTGTGCTATACGAGATGGTTTATCATATTATTTAAGAGTTTTGTGTAGTGATTTGTCAGTGATCTAAAAAGGCTTATAAATTGTAGGGTAAAATAATAAGAAATAGATGCACTGTTATTGGCTTTATATTAAGTAGAGATCTCATATTGTCTTGAACATTGATGTTAGATTTTTTTTTGACAAAGACAACACATAAATACTTCATAGGTTTTGTCAAAGCACACCTTCAAGCCGTATGGAAAATATTTAATAGCACTATAATATTTTACAACAGACTGATTCATACTACAATCTTATTCCAATAAGGATACCAATGTTGTAAGAAATAATTATTATTTTCTTTGTTTTGCTAATGTCTTTAACATATGCCCATTTTCTCATCTGATTTATTCATTTCTTATGACAAAAGATACAATTAAAATCTTAAAAACCTTCCCGTATTGGTGCTAATCGTTTTGTAAACAATTGGCGATTTCTCTTTGACCTCAACCTGACCATAAGGACTATAATTACTGATTTAAATAACAAAGGACGAAAGACACGGTTTATTGACCTTCGAATTATTTTTAAATTGCTTTTTCCCGCGTTCTTGCCGTTTTTAGATTCAGTTTACAATAAAAATGATTGTGCTTACGTCAACACTTTGCGCACATTTATTATTATAATAAATCATAATATTTTTTAAGGTACCCAAAGGGTATAAACGGGACCCTGTTACTGAGACTGCTGTCCGTGTGTCACCAGGCTGTATCTCATTAACCGTGACAGATGATGTATTTCTTTTGCCGCTATAACAACAGATACTAAAAACAGAATAAAATTAATATTTAAGTGAGGCTCCCATACAACTAACGTATTTTTTTCCGTTTTTTGCTCGATATAAATAACGGCAACAGGTCTACCTGTTGTGCATGTAATATTATGAGAATATTATAGATAACTAGCTGTTGCCCGCGACTTCGTCTGCGTGGTCTTTAGGGGTATGAAAAATAGATGTTGGCCGATTCTCAGACCTACTCAATATGCTCACAAAATTTCATGAGAATCGGTCAAGCCGTTTCGGAGGAGTACGGGAACGAAAATTGTGACACGAGAATTTTATATATAAGATAGTACGTAACCCTCCGTGTACGAGTCCGACTCGCACTTGGCCGGTTTTTTTTCCTAATCCAGTCAAGAAGGGGTCTTACCATAAGCGCTAAATAAAAGCTACAGAATACCAAAACAAGGTGGAAGTAATACTGCTGTACCAGATCATAGTTAGCTGCACATGTGTAAACAACAATTAAAAATCAGGTCATTTCCTTGAGAACTGTCTATTATTTTGCTGTCATTAAGATACTTGCGTGCCGTGTGGAGACGGCCGTAAAGTGCCATGTGGGGACGGCCGTAAAGAATACACTTCCCCACCGCTAACAGGAGGCGTGTCGTAAGAGTCGACTAATTCCTGTAGCACGAGACGGGCAGCAGCATCTTCGTGCGAAATCTTATAAAAAAACTGCGCTCGCCAACCCGCCTGCCAAGCGTGGCGAGTATTGGCAATCCCCCCCGATGATCAGTCATGGGGGGAGGCCTGTGTTCAGCAGTGGACCTCCTATGGCTGGAATGATGATGATGATGAAGATCCTTGCGATACAACTCACAAGGTACTAAACATTGAATTGACCAGGAGTTACCCAGCACTCTAAAACCACATTAAAGATCTAATCTAATCATATTGATCGGAACAGGGAACCGAGCCCGGGACCCTTTGCTTAGGCGAATAATCGACAACGACAATGAAGTTGTCAAGATAGGAATATTTGAAAAATGATCAAATATTTTCGAGCAGTCTATAATTTAAGTAGTTATCACGGGATCGGTTGCGCGACTCATTGGGGTCACAGCATCCGCGTGGCTCGACTATAGTCGATCTACGTCACTCGGTAGTTGACAACGTAGCGATAGCGTGAAACGTCTTCCCTGAATTGGTCATTTAAATCAAATAGAATCAGAGTAACTAATTGATTGTTTTTGGTTTTTCTCGTGTCGTCTTCGTCAAAATGAATTAAGTGAGCCCAAACAGCTTTACACTAGTTAATAAAGATGGATTGTAGAATTCTTCAATGGTTTGGTAGCCACTATCCACCTATTGGCTCTATCATCAGATCAAAACGTTGATATGGAATTATTGTATTGTCATCTGAATGTCATACTTACAAATTTTATATTTTATTAGAAACAAATAATCAACAAACCCACTGGCACAGCGTATGAGTGCAAAATACCACTTCCAGCAAGAAAGAAATCACCTTATAATATAATATTATGTATTAACACAAGTGATCTGATGACTTAATTAAATTACCATTTAAATTTAAGATAGCTTCTGCCCCCGACTTCGTCTGCGTTTCCTAAAGCGCAGACTAATGAAAAAGTTTGTATGTTTGGGTGTCTGTTACTTAACTATCTACCTTAACACCTTCTTGCAATTATGAGTTTAACCCGTGTTTATGTTCCAGTGGGATAGTTATTTATTTTCTTGCAATATAGTATCCCAGTATAACATTTATATAATACATTTCTAAGATAAATAAGAAAAATGAGTAAAGTAAATCGTATTGAAATTTAGTAACCATTTGTATCAGATTGTGGCATCGAGTTTTAATACTGTGAATTATACTAATAGTTGTGAAGGTAGCAAAGTTACGATATAAATAAGTGTAATGCATTGCACATTACATACTCGTAAACGTTTCAGTCTGGTATTTACATATCTTTTGCATTTCAGGTAAGCAATGCGGGTGAAATATTTAAGTTAACGTTGCATTACTTTATTTAAAACACATGGTATTTTTTCATATTTAGTAACAACAATATTTTTACTGAATAATAATTAATTTGACTTCATTGTTAAATTTTATTTATTATAGACTAGCTGTTGCCCGCGACTTCGTTCGCGTGGTCTTCAGTTTAGTCAGAAATACATTTCTGGGCAACTTTCTTATATTTTTTAAAAAGAAGTTCTCTTCTTCTTCTTCTTCTGCTTCTCCTGACAATAGTTAACACAACGAAAAAAAAATGAGCGAAATTGTTCCATCCGTTTACGCGTGATGCGATGACCAAGGGAAATAGAGATTCATTTTTATATATGCATATACAGATTCGCATTTTGTCAAAAATACGTTCTAATCAATCAGTTATATTTATGATCAAAATCACTGTAACTGTAAATTGTAGCATTCTGAATTTGTTGTTCCTCTGTACTGTTTGTTTTGTGTAGTGTGCAATAAAGAGTATCTATCTATCTATCTGTCTAATCAAATCAAATCAAATCAAATCATTTATTTACTCACAGACACGGTATAATAAGATGGATACATATTTGAGAATGAATCAACATGTCTCGCCATTGTATGGCATGTAAATTACTAAGGAGGTAGATAACAATATTATAATCAGTAAATATTAATAATACATTACATTATAATTTTAGTTTTTAGTCATATTATTTCATATCATCATTATTTCCAGTCATTATTAGTCAAATTATTTAGTCAATTCCTTAACACTATAAAAATTACTTTCTAAAAGCCACTCAAACAATTTCTTTTTAAATAATATTGGTCCCAGTGTTTTTATATTTCCTGGTATTTTATTGTAAATTTTTATACACATATTTAAACAGTGTGTCTATCACTGTCTATCACTGAAGCAAGGCTATGTTCAGCAGTGGACCTGGGCGTCCTATGGCTGAAATGATGATGATCAGTTATTAAGGCTAAACGAATATTGAAGTGATTATTTTTTAGTAAAACTATTATATGCTATTATAACTATTATTGCAGTCGCGAATTTTGATAAGTGCATAAATGCAGTAAACTCATTATTGAAACTATTTGAAAAAAGAAATCGTAAGACATTTTGCATTTTGCAGGGTGCGTTGGACGTTATTGAGATAAATATATACACGGTGACTGGTCAGTCGTCTAGTAAGAATCGCTGTTCTACCTAATGAAATAAACAACTTTCACTATGACACCAACATTGAAATCTGAAGAAAAAAAACCCACCTTTTGACAAAATAGTCATTTACTTCGACGGTAATGGAGCAGCAGTTACTATTTTCTTTTTGTGACGTTAGCCCTATAGTATAAGCTGTCCTTTTTAAGGGCAGAACATCTTGTTACAGTGATTTCCTGATTCAAACTGTATACAATATAATTATAAAATTCCAAAATACACTACGCACGCGCCTCTTCGATTGACATCTTGATAGCCAGGCATCGTACGTCACCCGGGGATTGTGCGACGGTTGACGGCTGTAGACTTATTTAGTTAAGTGTGGCAAAGTAGATGTGACTGTAGTGCGCACCCACCCCCAAACTATGTCTCACCTGCTTTCCTGCCTTTGTGGCCCTACATCAGCACGCAGGATGACCTAAACAGTGCGTCACAAAACGCCGTAGAAGTTGCCAAGTTTTAGTTTGTCCATCTAGAATGATCGTTTAATACGACTACGTAAGAATACAAAGAAGACTCCACCGATAACTACCTACCACATACCTCTAAAAATAAAATAAAAACTGTTGGCAAGTTGTGAAAAACGTCGGATAGCATTGCGTCGAGATGGCCGACCGGTTCGCAGCCGCTAATCGTTCTTTACATGACCGTTAGATTTTAAGACAATGCACTAGCTTACTTAAGCATTAGCCAAGTCTTGCTAGTATACAAAAAGACTGATGAAAGGCATTGCGCGGGCTGAAGTAAAGTTATAACGATTATGAGAGTGATAGTGATGTTTTACGTTTTGAAACGTGTACCAACTAAAACTAGAAATTAAAAGCTTTGAATGTGCAGCATTGATTTTTAGTTAGATTTAGTAAATAATTTTCTTTTTATAAATTTTGTGTTTAGCCTTGGTCGCGCTGTAACTTGATAACGACTTTGTTGATTTCATCTATCTTTTTTAATAATACTTTGAAGAAGAAAAGGAAAAATAAAATGTAGCGCCTAATCCTTTATGAATAAACTAACGACCATGAGAGCGAAGTCGCGGACAACAGCTAGTAAAGAGGAAACTTGGTACCTAATTAATTTAAAAAAAGATATTCTCTTTTTTTACGTACTTTCTACTTCGTACCGCCTAGTTTTTTTTCGTAAATTTCGCGATGTTTTAGTAGTTATACTGCTATTCTGGACGGAGATAAATCCAAAAAATCTTAAATAATAAAAATCAGCCTAGCCCTTCTTGACTTATAAATGGTGTAACTAACCCGGCTTTATTTCATATATATAGATTTATATAAAATGAAACATTCGTACTTAAATGATCTAGCTGCATTTTCAATTAAAAAAAAAACAAAAATAATTCCACTAAAAGTGGATTCTGACCGGCATTACTAAGTGTAATGTAACATGTTACAAAGCGAGCATTCATGTCGTCAGTACGGGAAACAAGCGAGCAACGAGCCGGATTTACACGGATTTTATCGTACAGCGCTGCAGCGTATCGTAACATGGTCGCGGCGAATGTTACATTACGCCGCGTTACGCCGGTAACCTTAATCTTAACTTAGATTGAAAATTCTTTCAATAGCACAAAATTGAGCACCGTGTAATCTTCAAGGCCAAATCTCTAATCGAACCAAAAAATCTTAATCGATAAAAGTAATCGATACAAGCGTGTTAATATTGCATTGTTTTACAACATTAATGGATCCAACATCAATTTTCACCGGCCATTGTAACAGTATCGATGATTTCGACAACAATTACGATTCGATCGATCTTCTTGAGCGTTTCGACAATAGATCCCGCAGCTATTATGTCACGAACGGAGTGAGATGAGATTTTGATTCGATACAAATCGAGTGGTAACGTTGCGATGAATGCTTTATGCATACCACAATAAATAAAAAGCTATTTCCCGCGATTGACTTAGTTGGTGTATTTGTTGATCGTACCAAAAGCCTGACGCCATTTGCTACCTTAAAGGTAGCATATTTTTCAATCTTGTTTCGATTTTCATTTAAAGTTTGATGACGAAACTATAATGTTTAGGTGCTATTTGGTTTTAAGTAAGAGGACACACGATAAGTGCAGTGTTAATATCGATTGCTCGCCTTAGAAACTCATTTAAAGGTTCGTCGCCATATATTTATTTATGATCAGTTCTTCTTCCACAAAGTTTTCATCCATTCTTCTCCATTTAAATGTAATCAGTTTTTGTGTATTGAACAATGTATTATTATATTTTAATATAATATTATTTCATGCCATAATACGACGCCCAACTTTCAAGTTGTCGTATCGATTTAAAATTATTAAATTATATGACACTTAGATAACAATAAGAAGTACAATAATTTAAAACAAGAAGGTACCAACTACCATTTCTTGTTAATCTGATATAGAGTTAGGAGGATATCAGAGGCGTATGTATAGGTGGAAATCTTAATTATTACTAGTAAAACCTTTGATTGTGTTTGTATTCATATGAATACAAACACAATCAAAGGACTTGTAGAGAGCTTGTAATCTTAACTTGTAATCATATGATTACAAGTTCAATACATTCAAAAGTGTGTTTTATAGTATTTTTTATTAAGTATAAATTATTAAGTCGACATAGTTTGAAAATAAAAATAGTATTAGTTAATGTTGTTTTGGATACAAAAATTCAAAATAGTTTTTTTATTAATACAAGCAAAGAAGAAACTCAACATTTCCTCGAATTATTATGTAAATTATGTTTTACTAGTAAACATAAAGCACGTTACGCATTACCTACTTGTCGACTTTCCACTCCACCTACCGAGGCGGTAATAACCCTCAATAAGTGACTATGATTTATGGTCTATAACATACTAGTATGTTATGTCTAGGTGCATAACTTGGAGAAAGTTATATAAGTACATAATACATTTTATCATAACGTGTTCTTGGGTAGACATCGCGCGTTAGCAAGCGGAAAGTCTAGTCAGGGGCCAAATAAGAGAGACCAACTAAAAGTACCTAATCAGTGTTATTTTTATGAGGAACTTTATATAAAAAAACATGGTTAAAGTCACTGTTTAATAGCTTATGGTTAGGCCCAATGAGGTTTAGCTATTTTTTAGGCTATGACTATGCTTACAAAACTACACAACTTTATAAACCTTAAAAAAAAGGGCTGAGAAATGAAAAAAATAGCACTTCTTAAAGGCTAGTCTAGGCCCCTGAACTATTTTTCATATTTTGACCTATGTTTATTTCATAGGCATATCCATATCATAAAATGACCATAAAGTTCTACCGACTGTCATTTGTCATAGTCGCGCTGTAGAGAAAACTGCGAGATAGAACCACAGATTATATTACTAAACTCTTCTCTTCTCTATGCTCTAACCCTAGCACGATGGACAATTTAAGTTAGTCGACAAACGCAAAAAAAGTCGCAACGGTCTGTTCGAGGCCACATAGACATATAGCTGTTAAGCAAACAAGAAGTTTTGCTTCACGCTGTTGAAACAAAAGACGCCATCTTTATCAGACGCTAAAAACATAAAGGATAGCGTCTGCTTCAATCTACAAGTTATTACGTCGTAACATATCGAATGTCTGAAGTAAATTAGATAGGATTTCCTGGCAGTTTCTATCCTGTAATATAAGAAGTGTTTAAAGGTTAAAATGCCGAAAGGGTCTAAACGTTTATTAGGTAATTGTAGATTGTGATGGATTACTTTGGTTCACAAACATGCGATGACCAATAGGTTGAATTACGATGTTTCGTCAAATTAATCTTGTGATAAAAATAGCCTTATTATCCTACTAGCTTTCGCCCGCGGGTTTACCCGCGTGGTATTCGGTCTGTTACTTAGTCTTAAAGCATTATTTAAGAGCAAACTTGATTACCATAAAAGGGGTCATACTGAGTCAACCCTAAAAGATAGACACATGCCGTCACGGACTTTTTTTAGAACTTTTAAAGAGAAACAATTCTGTCATACATGACTTTTGCGTAACTTGTACCGTTTACGCAGCGCATGCAAAATAACGGAAGCTCTCAAAGGGAATTTATGTTTTCCCATTATTGCAACACTTTTCATTGCTGCTCTGCTTCTATTGATCGTGGCGTGATGTGATATGTTATAGGTCCTTTCTAAATAAATGGACTATCCAACACAGAAATATTTTTTTAATTCGAACCAGTAGTTCCTGCGATTAGCGCGTTCAACCAAACAGACTCTTTAGCCTTTTAATATTAGGTATAGATTCCATAATTTTTTTACCCAGAATGGGATAGCTATGGAAACGTGTTAATTTTAAGCGGAGTGCATTCTGGCGTGATCGTATCGTATGAAGCAGTGGCGGTGGCGTTGGCGATCAAATAAGTTCCATGCTTTGCTATCCAGGGTGCATACATCAAGATGATCAGTGATACGCAATTTTGTGCCTGCGCCCAGGCAATAGGTTGTCGAAGTCAAGCCTTTGAGAACTTTGCAATGGCTGAATTAGGTTCTGTCTAGCGTATATTTTTTTAGATGGATAGATACTCTTTATTGCACATCATGTGAAGAAGTTACAGTTGATGTTTACAACTAAGGCTGTCTTATCTTCAGGTAGAGGACAACTTTAAAGATAGGGGACGTGGTGCAGAGTGTTTATTGTACATAAGCGAAATTTTACATACGTAGTATAAACCTAAACACAATATACATAAAAATAACTATTAAATATAATATAGAGACCAAATATATATACATACATATAAATATAATACTTGATACATGCAAGAAAATAACGTGACTCATAATGATGACCAGTAATATTCCAACAATTTTAAACAAGTATGGTTTTAGCTTGGTTTTTAAAAATCAAGCCTTCGACAACTTTCCAATAGAAAAATTGGGCCCTGTCTGTGATTGTCATTGTATTAGTATATCCTACCCGTACAGGATGTCAAGATCAAGCCTTCGAGAACTTTTTAATGGAAGAATTGGGGTCCTGTCATGTCTGCACATCGAGAGCTTTGTTTTGTTGACAAATGAAATGTCTCAAGCATGCCCTTTCACGTTTGCGACACGATTCATCGGATCGCCCGATATTCGTGCGGCTGCCGTAATTAATCATCTTCATGGCGGATAAGATCCTCATGACATTTATACCGGCACGAACCATATGCTGTCGATTTATTTACAGCTTTTTAAGTTAGAGAAAATATAATCGCTTTAGCGATAACACCGCCTAAATTGTGTATCTTTCTGTAAACACAAATTGTAACTTCTTTGTATGGTGTACAATAAATAATATCTATCTATATAATTGCTAAATAGCGATACAAACAAACGTATTTTATGCAAGCGTATTTCTGCGTTTCAAATGTTCTCTTCTTTTGAGTTTTTTTTTATAAAAGTTTTTATGGCTTTGGATTAGGTCCATACGGCTTTTATGTTCTTATTAGGGATTGAAAGCCCACTTTCTTCTGATATATTTCTATCTTATCCTTAGCATAAATCGGAATACTGATTTCAAAAATCCACTCGGATTAAACTTACGGTACAAATATAAAATGCAAATGCGAGAATCAATTTTGTGCAATCAAAATTGCAGATTATCCCAAAAAATAATCAGAAATACGACATTATCTGGGGCCCATAAACATCTGTTATGGCCGAAAAACCGGAACAGAATGAAAGTTAAGTATAACGAATCGTTATAAAATCGATATCCGACACGACTGGTCGATAACTAAAACAATTTTTGAGTGGACTAAATTGGTTTTATGTAACGACTAAATTAGGACAAGTTTTTGAGGAAATTGCGTTATTATTATTGCTACTTAAATGTATGAGAAGAGCTTAGGCGTATCGTAAAGTTGAGAAACACCATCTGATTTTATGGGTATTCCATATTGCTATCTACTCAATAAAACTCTATTACGTCTGACTGACACACAAACAGTCGTAATCGATGAGTCTAGATTCTAGAAGCATGAAATTTCACTTTATTTCTTATACGTCAGTATAAGTGAGCACTTAGAAATATATTTTTTAAATTAATATTGTTAAATAATGGATGGAAGTTTGTATGGAAGTTTGTATGGAAGTTCGAAAGAAGAAAGTAATAAAAACGACAGTTATTTTAGTGATGGTGACTTATTCAACTAATAATATTGCTACTACGATGACACTTTTGTCGTACTTACAAAAAAAATGTTACCAAGAAAATCTTTTATCCAAAAATAACAGGTGACAAATAGGTTTTTTCAATCTTTTTTGGTGTACAATTACAAATGTTACGCAATCTTACGATACATAGCGTGTCATTGAAGTATACTGATCAAAGACACCGATCAAACAATGGCGTGGAAGGGCTAGTAACGGCGACGTAACGGTGCTGCTTGGCGCGTGCGTCTGCGCATGCCAAGGGTATAGGACGTTCGGTCAATTATAGTGCAATCTTTCCATTACCCCTCAGTGTAGCAAAACGAGACACAATATACATTTTAGTATCACGCGGTCTTAGGCCACCAGAGCGAACCGCATCTGATAAGTTGAGTTTGCGAAAGAATATTGAGTAGCATATAAAAATGCAATATTAATTTTAAAGCAGCTTTAAAATTAAACAAAACGAACAGACCTACTTTCATCATCATCGTCATCATTTTAGAAATAAGACGTCCACTGCTGAACGTAGGCCTCCCCCAGTGACATCCAGATTGACCAGTTGGAAGCCGCGTGCATCCAGCGGCTTCCTGCAACCTACTTTACAGATTCGATATAATGATAATGCACTAGATATAAAAATATTACTAATACATTCAAAGTACGGTAATTACTAACTTCTTTTTAGTCCTACTTACTTACTTATTTTAGGTTCACGTAACTTAGGTAGTTTAAAATTTACTTAAAATTACTTTAAAAAAGAATGATTATGGTGTGGTTTAAAGTATCTTAGCCTAGCTAGACCTAACAAATTTTCGTTCACTTTGATCTTAATTGATCTCTAAACCGTTTTAAACTATAAAATGTAACAGGTTATCTTTTAAGGCACAGATATTCAACCGTAACCGTAAGAAAAGTAGTTAGTACTAGTACTAATACTAACATCATCATAATCAGTTTACCTAAGTCCACTGTATGCACGCTACCGAGCCCGATCCTCCACTATCCGTTACAACACATTTCCAGTTAGTTTTGCATTATATCATCACTCCACTCAAGGATACGTCTTCTTTATCGGTATTGGTTTCACGGCAAATGTGATCAGCCCACTCGAACTCAAACATAATCTTACAAATTAATTTAACTTGCCCACTTAGTGCAGCACAGACCAAATTGGTAATCTTTTTTGTGTAAACTACAAGACAATGTGTTGTAACTGCATCAACATTTTGCAAGTGTGCACCAAGGTGCTTTACGTAAGCGACTGTAATTACAAACATAATAACATTAGCAGTTTTGCTGTGTAAAATTAAATTTGACTTAACTACGGGACTAGTGTTTCATTTTTTATTTTCACGCTCAAGATCAATAACCTACTCATGTTTAATCAGTTTGTATAATATGGGTTTTATGGTTATAAACGCTATAATTTTAAATTTTTATTCAATTTCAGAAGTCGATGACCTTCTGTGAATTTTTAAGAAAAAAGTATAACTTTTAAACTGTTTAATCCAATAGTTGGCAAATGTCTCTCCCAAGTTCCTCCACTCTCCTCTGTTGAGGGTCAAGGTCTTCCAATGCTTAGCGTGGCTGTCCAACCAATTAAGCCATCATTTTTTTGGGCGTGCCCTACAGCGATACCCATCTTTCGGAATCCAAAATCTTAATCATTAAGCTTTAAAATATGACTTTATCACAATGTAATTTTAGATGTTCACATAATTTGTACGTGAAAAAGAACTTGTTTCAAAGTTACGATGGTCGAATTGACGTCAATTCAACTGTCGTAACTTATCACCACGCGACTACGTAGCCGCGTGGTGAATCGCCTTGATCTTGAAGCTATATAGTAGGTCAGGCCGCACCGCAAAAATCTATTTTCTGTTTTTCAAAAAGAGGATTTGAACTTCATCCTGTACCAATATTCTACAAAATAATAAATTGATTTGAAAGTACTATAGTAACTTAGTTTTAACAAAAGCAAAGGAGGTTCCCAATTTTCTTCGTAATTTTTTTCTTACTATTTGAGTTTTTTTTTAACTTTTTAAGTTATGTAAATAAATATATTAGATAAAAGTACAAAACACATACATTGCTCTGATCAAGGTAAGTAGCCAAATCACTTGTGTTATAGAAACATGACGGTATACGACGGTACCACCACCCAGACCTATAGAAAAATATAGAAAACTTCTACATTGACCCGACCGGGAATCGAACTCGGGACCTCAGAGATGGCGAAGCCAAGTCTGGCGAGTTCACGTCTCGGCTACGAAGGTTGCACTCATATCTGTCGTATAGTGTGTAGCGAGTCCAATATAGTAAGTAGGAACGCGTGTCTTCCTGTCGCGCGACATTTGCATGCGCGCGTGTTAGCTTGTTTGCGTAACTGTTACGAGGCCCGGTATAACACTAGTGTGGATTATAGCACTTTTTATTAGTAGTAAAATATTTTTTTCGAAATTAGCTCGGGCTACTGTCTGAGGTGCTTGTAGCTCTGTGGCAGCAGTGCTCTATTACTGATTACCAAAGTTAAGCCACACACGCCGCGGGTGTAAGTGGATGGGTGACCATTCCGACTATATTTAGTAACATTTATAACATAGTGCTCCGGAAGGCACGTTAAAGGTGGGTTCCGGCTAATATCGTAAAGTTGTCGTAAAGTCTAGTCAGAGACCTTAAGGCAGCTTGATTACATCTAACAGCTAGGTTTAGTCACTGGCTTTACAACCCCCCATCAGTGGCATTTTAATCTTATCTGCACTGCGCCCGCGTGGTTAAGTATGGCCCAAACCACCTCATCGTTGCGATAAGGCCTGTGCCCTGAGGAATCAATAGTAACTATGCTATATTGGATTCAACTACCTATGACAAAATCAAAATCAAAACAAATAATTAGGTTGGCCACTTGGTTACACGTTGATCTTCGTGTCTCGCGACATTTGCAAGCGTCGTTTGCTCGTTTACGCATCTATTACGTGGGACAGGCTATGTTTTAATATGTTCTAGTGTTAGCTGTAATTAATTATTATAACGCTTCTCTTTGTGTTACCATGTTTTAAATTGTGACGTTTTAATTTTCGTTATTTATGGGCTACGGAATGGTTTCTGAAGTTAAACAGTAGAATTTTTTTTAAAATGATTCATCACTATCATCGTTATCAGCTTCTGGAAGTCTACTGCTATACCTATCCCATAATATACCTATCTGTGCGTCTTTTGTGGTCGCCTCTCAACTCAAGAATCTTTGTTTTAGGGGAGAAAGGTTGACAGCTCTGTGGGCGATGTGGCCTACCATTTCCACTTTAGCTTTGCAATTCGAAGAGTTATGTCGATGATCTAAAATGATTATACATACGAGTAGTTATGCGTATCATAAGAGTGATAAATAAATTTATTTATTTATTTACAGAGGTATACTTACAGGATAAAGTCTATACATGATTGAACATTAAAAGAAAGAAAGAATCTGACCTGAACTGTATCCCATAAATAAACAGTATACACAACATCGCTTATACTATGTTAATGAGACGGCGAAAATAGTAAATGACAAAATATGTAGATGTATGGGTGATATGCCTATGTTCAGCAGTAGACATCTAGAAGGCTGATGAGATGACAGTGTTATCTTTATTATACTCGTACTAGCTATCCCGGCAAACTTCGTACCGCCTCTTCATACTTTTTTTTCGAGAATTTTCCTGTTCTAATAGTTGTTCTGCTATTCGGGACGGAGACGAATCTAAAAAATTACAAATCATAAAAATCGGCCCTGCCGTTTTTGACTTATAAATGGTGTAACTAACCCGATTTTGTTTTATATATATAGAATTATTAAAGCTTTTAAAAACAAATAAATATATATTAAGTAAACTAGTATCAAATAATATCTCTTAGGTCTTTATATAATTGAGATACATAATTGTTTAATTTTTTTCAAAATAGGTGCACAGTCTTACCGTCACAAAAATAATTATGGTCGATATAAAACCTTTACGCTATAAAAATACTTTGTAACGTGATTACATTTTTAAAACCTGAAGGTGCTTTAGTGGCGACCACTCGGCGACAGTAGGCATTCCTCCCACGCGGTGGACTGACGACATTGTCAAGGTTGCAGGTAGCCGCTGGATGCGAAAGGCCCAAAGCCGCTTGCTGTGGCTTTCTTTAGGCCTTTCTTAAGTCCTTAAGACATAACAGTCTTATCGCACCTTTAATAATAAACTGAAATAATCCAAAATTCAAGATTGTTGGGGAAACGCGTTTAAAGTTTTGCATGTATGACCCGGTCCACATTTTTGCAAACTAACAAAAGAGTTAATACGATACAGTGATTATATTAAGTGATTTGAGTAACTAATGAATTTATCTATCGAAAGGTATAACAATATTGTTAATACTGTTAGTATTATTTTAAATACAGTACTTTAAACAAAACATTGTAGACATATTTCGTTTTATGATTAAAATATTGCATATTATTTAAAATATTATGTGTCACAAAACACGTTAGTGCACTTTGATATTAAAACCATTTTTATTGTGTTTGCGTATTTAGGTTTAATGCTTTATCAAAATATTTAAAAGAAAGTGTTTTGCTCTATTACTTAAAGAAGCTGTTCAATATTAAAAGGATGATGGCGATTTCCAAGAAAACTCGTTTTTATCAGGAATTAATTATAGGTTTATTAATTAATAAGGAGATCTTTCTTAAATTGTAGCTACCCTTTATTGGGAAACTAAAACAGAAAATAGTTTTCTTTTGTTATAAACTAAAATTTGTACTCGCACGTAAAACATACCTAATCCAACATTAAATTTTTTAATACTAACATAATGTTTATTCTCTCAATCACACTTAGTTTAATTTAGTTTGCGCTTTATTATTGCTTAGGATAAAGTAAATAACAAATATAAATCATCTTAAAAAGAAACTTATCTTGGCATGGCATACCTACTTACTTAATTACTCAGTCTTCTGTTTAATCAACCTCTAAAATGTAAAATTACGAATTTGGTAACAATATTCATAAACTCAACCTATACTGGGTGTACAAAAGAATAGGACACTCCTTTAAAGCACGTGATCACGGTGCTCATATAGAACAACTTTTTCTATGGGACCAACATTGATATGTCATAAAAAAAAAATCACCTCTTCATACAAATTGATGTCAGCTAGTCGCCGGTTTAGTATGGGGAAGCTAATTTTAGTTATACGATTTCGATGTTGGTCCCATAGAAAAAGTTGTACATGACCAGGTGATCACGTGATTTTAAGGGTTGTCCTATTCTTTTGTACACCCTGTATTTAACTAGGGTTAAGCGACGATAAAATAAAAAAATCACAAAGATACACTGTACCATACTACTAGAAAATAAAGATCTTACAAAATGTTCTTAAAACAACCAAAAAAAAGCAATCTGACAATATTTCCCTTAACATACTAAAAAAAATGAGATCTTACAAAATTGAGCTATAAAAAAAATCGTAATAAGAAGGTATCAATCCTTTTGTAAGAAGTTCCTTTAGATCCTTCTTTTTATTAGTACTTAATATTTGTCTTTCTGTGTAAGCCTGCTTAATTACAATGTCGGACTCGTTCTTCATTTTCTTTCTTTTATTTCTTACATCTACTTCTTTAAAAGTTGCATCCTCATAGGAATTTTTATAATAAAATGTAAAGGGATTTCCCTTGCACATCTTAAGCTGTTTTATGTCGTTCCAATTGACAGTTTGCCCATCAGTGTTAATATTAAAGTTATATCCCCATTCTTCTTGCAGATCTTTAAGATCCATAAACATGTTGTGCGTCATTGCGTAAACATTAACAGGCGGGTTACTTTTTTTGGCAGATTTAATTAAAGTCACATATTGGTCAGGGGTGTAAATTGGCCCCGATTTCAAATTTTTCTTTACTTCCTTTTCGATAAGGCTGTGAACACTATCCGCCTCATTCTGAGTATGACCTCTTATGAGGAATTTATGAGTGATACTATTTATATTCAATGTTTGTACTGCATATAAATAAAGTGTTGTAATAAATTTGTTTTTATTTTGCCCGCAGCAATTATCAGAATAAAAAATTATATTCCTTCCGTTAGTCTCTCCTTCGCCGCTTATTTTCTTTAAAAACTCCCAAACACATGTACCTATTTCAATTGCTCCACGTTTGGCCTCTATTTCAGTCCAAAAATAGCAGTAAACATTATCATACGCATTTTTAGTGTCTTTATTATTAAGTTCTGTCATTGTGAGATTGTAGCTATTAATTTTTGATTTATAATAGAAAGCCGACGTTTCCCCTCTAGGACATTGTAAGACAGCTTCTAAGTCATAGACTACTACTTTATTATCATTATCAACCTTCAGTCTATCATTTAACTTTTCTTTCCTACTTAACTCTTTCTCTTTCAAATGCGCACGGTATTTGGCTTCTATGAGCAATTTTTGATTTTGATCGGAATTCTCAAAGCTGGTGCATAGATCACACTGATCTTTTTTAGGACAGTAAAAACTTAGGTTATACTCAGTGGTAAATATCTTGTAATAAGTTATGTAGTTTCCGGTGTCTTTACCATCTTCCGCTTGTGACTTTGAGAAATCTGTATAAAGGTCTTTTATGGTCTTACCACCAGGAATATATTCTTTGGTAGTTTGTGCCCTTAGGTAGTGGGATTCCATTCGAGGAATAGACTCGATATGCCTCTTTATATCTGTCACTAATTCTGGACTTAGTATTTTATTATTGCCGTGTTTACCACGCCTTTCTTCCAGTACAAAACCATTCTCGTTAGTATTTAACCTTATTGTATGTATCATACGGTCTGTTATGTCTAAAGTATTTTTGTAAAAGGTTTTACAGACTCTAATCTTCTGGCCTTTTACAGTCAAAAAAAAATGCTTTATTAGGGCGACGTGGATTTTCAGCATTGGTATATTTATATTTTGGCTGAATATCGATCATACAAGAATTGATATATAACCTTTGCTTGCTCAGATCTCCCAGTTTCCAGAAGTTATTAAAAATGTCATATCTCTCCGTATTATCTATTTTTTGAGAACAGTTTAGCTTACAATTGGTGCATGGTAGTTTCAAGTAACGAGCTGGGATGATTTTGTTTGACTTCGCTAAGGATTTGTAAGACTCACCTTCATTGCGTAATTTCTTAGCTCGATTTTGTTTCCATTTGTTAGGATGTTTCTGCCTTTTTCGTCCCTTTTTGGTATTCTGATCAGATGAGTCAGTGTCAGAACTAGAGTGGTTCAAATCAAGCGGGAACAAATAGTTACGAGTATGACGAGAAGCATAAGCAAATTTATCCTCGAAGTTGTAAGTCGGATCAGTTACGTCGTCGTCAAGGTCACTCTCATCTGTATACTGGGGAGATACTACAATTGGCTCATTTGTTGCACAAATTCTTTCAGGTCTCCTGCTACTTTCATACTGGGTCTGAAAATAAAATATTTTTATTTGAAAAATATATTAATGTTTCTTGAATTTGAACAAAAAGTAATTTTAAATGAATGAATGTATAATAACTTAAAATTTATAATAATATTACATCAACTTGGCTGTCATCTTGAGCGGTGGTTATCTTGTTAACGTCTGACTCAGGGGTACGACTAATTAAATCGACTTCATCTGTTTGTTGTCCGCCACTAGCCTGCGATTGTTCAATAGGTTCGGGTTCCGATTCCGAAGATGATGAACTGCTGGACTCTGAATCTGAAGATGAGCTTGATGAATTTGAGGATGAAGACGATTTTCGCGTAACTGGTGCATTTGTGTTACCATCATCAGCATCAGAGAAAGTTTCACTGTCATAGTTCGGCACAAGACTAATTTTAGTTTCGATGACAGTGTTCTGTGCATCCTGTAATAGAATATAATATTCTTTACTAGTGACCCGCTCTGGCTTCGCACGGGAAGAAAATTGAAGCTTAAAGATATAACAAAAAGCTCTTGGTGATTGTGATAATCTATTGGTAAAATTATTTCTGAAATCGGTCCTGTAGTTTTTGAGTTTATTGGTTACAAACATAATTTTATAATGGTGAATTCGCGTGGTGAAATACCTTAACTCTCTACTAAATAATCTCGATACAAAAAGGTAGAATGTGTACTAACATTACTGTAAAACGTTACACCTATCGAGTAAATTAGCTTTGGAGACTTTACATAATAATACTTCTATTAATTTTACTTACAGCGTTATTGGTGCCCTCTTCAATGCATTCCGAAATAGGTGGCGCATCAATTGATTCGCATTGATTGATTGATTCTTTTCTTTGAGACGCACCATCCTTTGTAATTAGCTCAACAATCCTTCGACCTCTCCACGACGACGTCATAACTAATGAAAACTGGTATCCGATTAATCAAAAAAAGAACTAATTTTAGGAAGTAAAACACAAAGTTACCTTTAAATTTACAATAAAATGCAATAACGCTTAAATTAAATATGAATGTAAAAAATTTTTAGTAACAAACTAAACTAAACCTGAATATATCTATGAACATTCGTAAATGTTTAATAATAAAACGTAACAAATCATACAAATACGAACAACATGCCAAATTCTTTAATCATAAAATGAACTAAGTATAACTTTTGCGTATTGAAATTAACAATATTTAAAAAGAAAATGCAATAGTTCGAAAACATTCACTTTAATATTTAAATCCACGCAAAGTAAGCGCTTACCTGTTAATGATAAAACGCACTAATAGGTTTTACACAGCCACGTACGTGTCCTCCTCGAAACTCTGTCGGCGTAACACTGAATGGCGCCACATTTCGACTAGCTAATTGGCCCGCTCCGTCAAAACGAAAGAGACGGACGATCATCTATTTCACTTCTACTCGTGTAAATCGAGCGTTTGTAAGACTGATCGTGATTTATTCACCGGTTTTAATGCGTTTTATGATGAAAAGTCAGAACCCCGATTTTTTAACTTATTTCGGTTTATTATTAAAGGTGCGTTATGTCCAGCAGGCTTTAAGCGGCTGATGATGGTGATTCAGATAACCCTAAGGGTGCTCTATTACTGGACTTCCGTTTGACACTATTTCAGCTGTAGACAGCTTAAACTTAAAAAGTAAAGTGGTATCAAATTATACTATCAATAGATGAAGAGAAAGACGCTATAGGACCTCGTTTCACTCCTACAAAAGTTCGCCAAATTCTTTTGCCAAACAAATGAAAGTGTGAAGTTGAATAATTAACTCAGCTGGGGTCATAGGAGTACCAAACCTGTATTGGTTACGACACCTATTGAGTAACTAATTATTTGAAAAACGTTTTATTAATGCACAAGAAGCTGTGTCATCTAATGTAATGCTTTTTGTAGAATGAAGAAGATATCTGTTTAAGATGTTTTTCGATTTGGTAAGTTAAATGTTACTTATAAACTTATTATAAAACTTATTACTATAAGATTAGTAATGAGTATAGGTATCGATACTAATATTTTAAAGCTGACGAGTTTATTTGATAAATGCGCTAGTCTCAGAAACTACTAATTCAATTTAAAAAATGTTTTTTACTGGATAGTCTGAAGTCTTTTTATCGAGGAAGGTTAAAGGTAAAAACATCGCTACGCTACGACCAATAGGATCGGAGTATGACGGTATTACTCAATTTCTAATTCATTTCATCCTGCATGTCACATTAAATATGTGAAGCTCATCACTGAATTTGTAGTGTAATGTTGAAGGAAAACGGCCACCATGGACTAAGTTGTCAGAGAAGTGCGGGACGCTTCCCAAGGCCCCATCCTATTAATGAAATTGTACGTCGGGCCATGGTATCAGTTAATATTCCATGTGTCTTAGAGCCGTCTGGTTTGTCTCGTACAGATGGAAAGATGTATAGAACCGATGAAAGGTGGAGGATACGAGTTCTCAAGTGGAGACTACGTCTTGGCAAACGTGAGACGCCCTCCAGCTTGATGGACTGACGACCTTAGGAAGATAGCTGGCAATGGATAGATAAAAAAGCGGGAGATCGTGCTCTTTGGTACTCCTTGGGAGAGGCTTACGTCCAGCAGTGGACTGCAATAGGCTGACATGATGATGATGATAAAGTGGAAAAAAAAACCCGACTGACTTGTATTGGTTCCTTGGCGGAGAGGGCGCTGTCTCTTGTGGCACGCAACATGTGTTACCACTTTTGCTTCGTCCCATTGACGGCACACCGTATCATCAGCAGGTTTAGCGGTGGAAAATGCCGCCATGTTAAAACATGCCAAGTACTCTGCTTTGGAGTCCATATATGATTTTGTGCTGATCGCTGTGGAGACGGCTGGTCCTGGGGTAATTAGGCACGCGAGCTTTTAATAGAGTTGGGACGACGATTTAGGAAAAAGGGCAACGATCCCCTTCGTCTTGGTTGGTTCAGCAGGTCTCCATAGCTATTAAACGTGGCAATGCTGCTATCATTATAGGGATCTTCGGATCAAGCGAGAAGCGTTGAGTGGGAGTCTATTGTAGTGAAGTTCCATGACGAAGCATGGAGTTATAATTTTCGAAATTTCAATTATGTAATTTTTGTAAACATTTGACGACGCTTATTGTTTTGTACTTGTAATTTTTTTAGTGTTCTTAAGTTTTGTGCATAATTTTAAATATAATGCAATGTTTAATAAATAAATTATAACTAGGTTAGATGGACTAGGTATGTCAAAGAAAATGTACTGTAGTAATCTAAATCAACGAGCAATATTTCCTCTAGCTAGTGTATTGTGTTTCCTAGATTTCTATTTGCACGTAGTGAAATGAAGGAAATGAAATGGGAACGGCAGACCGCATATTGATCATGATATTGATATACTGCGGTTGCTTTATTCAAACAAACACAGACAGAAAGTTGCGGTAGTAAATAGTTGTAGAAATACACAAGATGTTATTAAAATAACGCAAAACCTTAAGGACTGATTCTGGTGCTTAAATACAACCACTTTTTTTAACGGACCAACAACGAATTTAGAAACGTTACCATACAAACTGATATAAGCTGGTCGGGGTATGGTATGGGAAAGTGTTTTTTTTTGTGATTTTGATGTTGGCCCTTATAGATAAATTGTATTTGCGTGCGTGCGTAAATGGACAGGGTGCAAAAATTCGCACATAGTCCTGACTCCAAATTTAATCGCGAACTATCCATTAGCACGGTAATAAATTTATAAATTGTCTTGCGCCAGAGCAGATTACTCTAAACACCGGGTTAAAAATATAAATATTTAATCCGCCAAATTAGGTGGATTTAGTGTTCAGAAACGTCCAAAACGTCAAGAATTTGTAGACGTGGTCAACATAAATCTATATATATAAAAGAAAGTCGGGTTAGTTACACCATTTATAAGTCGAGAACGGCTGGACCAATTTTTATGACCTTTAATTTTTTGAAGTAGTCTCCGCCCCAATTAGCAGAATAACTATAAAAAACACGGAAAAATTCACGAAAAAAATGTAAAGGGGCGGTGGTACGAAGTTCGTCGGGACAGCTAGTTACATATATATTGCAGTCATGGTTATGTTTTCTGTTAATGAAGAAGAAATAATAGAATAGATACTTAGCTAGAAACATTTTTTTTTAATAGTGGAAGACCGGATAAACCACTTTTATAAATGCCGTGATACGTGATAAAAGACTTTCTGTGGAGGACAAAGACTGACAATAGCATTGATCTTATTGCGCTATATAAAACTTTAAACAAATTGAAATGCATACAATAATTATTTCAAGTAGGTAGGTACAAATAAGTGATTTCTAATAGGAAATAGTATCACTATGTTTGTTATTACAGAGCCATGGTCCTTGCCCCTTGGACCAATTACTTTGTACATTCCGTTTTTACGCTACAAGAACCTAGCTTATTACATTGTGGTGATTATACTTGCTGATTGTTTGAGATAGATTAACGAGTAGTACAGATGTTTTACAACATCGTCGGGTCACAATCAAATCACAAACAATCAGCTGCGTATAATTATGATAGAACTCCACTTAAGGTAAGTTCGTTTAATCTTATAATTTTGTAAGCATAAATGTATCTCATTCATTTTAATTTTTTGTTGATGTTTGACGATATAACTTGACGTTTACCTTTTATTTAAACTTCAAACTTTTTTTTTCAGCCTAGGCTCCAATGAATTTTTAGCCAAAAGATCGTAGTTTTGAATGAACGTTTGATTTTTTTTATAGTAACATGGACGTAGAGATGTGCATTCCCTCTGGAGCATGACTTTATGTTGGTTGTAAGATTAGATAATCCATGTCAGATTTTTGTTAGCGCAAGACGAATATTTAACCAGGTATTAATTATTTAGTACTTTATTAACTAGCACTCGATGAAATGTTTATTAGCGATTTTGTGCGTAAGTGGGCCTAAAAGGTTTTGCGTTATTTCATTAATACCTTACCCCCATTAGTTTTCAATGTATTTTGACACATTTTTACTAGTTTCACACGTAACTCAATATTCAGTCTTAGAACTCATGTTTGATCTGCTTCTAATACGTATCGATTTTATACGTATGATTAGTTTTGATGAACGTTTTTGGGGGGTGAGAGGATCAGGGTGTAAAGTTCCTCATCCCCCATTGAAAAGGGAGGATCCTCCGACCAGACGGGTGTTGAGTCTGGTGGGCTACTGCCCGACGGTTGTTTGTCGGGTTCTTGTACATATGGTTCAATCGCTCCGATAACTTTAATATCGCGATGTAGGATACGTCAGTTTTATATGTGGCGAGATAGATGTTGACATGAACAATGAAAGTTGACTTATTACATACACACAGGTATCCCTATTTTCATTATTGCAACTTTTTACATAGCATTCAAAAAAATATTGAAATCTAACACTCTGTAAGTATTAAACAACCTTTATATTTATAGCCACATTACATTTTACCTAAATTAAGCGATTATAAGCACTAAGTTGTTACGTATAGATGGCACCGGCGCCCGCGCACGTTTCTGACATTTGAGCCCTTTACCTGTCACCGCGTAATGGGTCTAAGCGACCTCAAAACAACAGTTGAAGTAAACCGATAAAGAGTACTTACTGCGATTAAGAAAAGCCATTAAGAAAGGTCAGAAGCAAGATTGAAAGTTGACTTTGATGCAAGAGCAATTAATAAAAAAAACGGTTCTCTCCACCAAATATAATTTTTATTGAAGCATTCAACAGTTGTTGACTGAAATCGCAACTAGGGTCATACACACTTACAAATTTATTTTATTACAGCATACATTGCACCATAGATAGGCAGTGTTTGGAAAAATATTAATATTTTATTTTATTTTCATATTATTTAAAAGGCCACAACCCAAACATAATTGTTCTCTATGTGCACAATATATTTGACGACCTCCGTAGCCGAGAGGTGAGCATACCGGACTTGGTGTTTCTGTGTGCTCTCTCTGAGGTCCCGGGTTCGATTCCCGGTCGGTCAATGTAGAAAAAAAAACTTTTCGATATTGTCTCGGGTCTGGGTGTTGTGGTACCGTCGGTGTTTATGATTTTTGTAACATAAGTGTTTTTGGCTACTTACCATAGGATCAGAGCAATGTATGTGATATTGTACAATATTTATTTATTTATTTATATTCTGTGCTACCTGTCCGTGCGACGACGCAACGTTACGCAACGGAACAGTAGTATGGGTTCTCTAGGCCTGAATTTTTCATGCGCTATAGGACTGTATCAATGACGTCGCGCGGTTGAATTAACTTGATTAGGCTTTAGGCCCACCGCTAACAGAAGGCGTGTTGTAAGAGACGACTAATTCCTGTAGCACGAGACGGGCAGCGACGTCTGCGTGTGAAATATTATTAAAAAACTGCAGTCGCCAACTCGCTTGCCAAGCGTGGCGACTGGCAAGTATTGGCAATCCCTCCTAATGGAGAAGCCGCTAGATGCAGGTCGCTTCAAGTATAACAAATATGTCAGAAAAAATGCTAAAATAACATAAAATTTTAGAAATTTCCATTCAAATATCATTTATTTTTCTGTCGTTATGAACAACTATTATACACAATAATCTTCAGGTATACTTTTAAAATAATATAATTTTAGAAATAAATTATTTGAAATTAATTTTTAAATTTAAAATCAATAAGTTAAGTAGTAAACCTAAGTCAAAATTAACAATAAAATCAAGCGCGCAAAACCGATCGTTTTTCAAATAGATAGGACGTCCACTACCTAATAAATTATCAATATTAGCTCGTAAAGGATCAACATTGTTGACGCTTTACCCCGCATCATAGACGGACACAAGCATAGATCTGTATTTTAATTTTGCACTGAAATTGGTGGCCTCTTAAGTACTTTTTTATTTCTTGTATTGACAATAATGCTAGTTTATTGTATAAAGTTTAATTTGCTTAAGCTGTTTCATCTTAACTGATTGCAATTATTTGCAATAGTATTTCTTTCGGATGTTTGTGGGTGTAAAATCCAAGACATTGAGAAAACAATCCTGGCTTACTAACAGCTTTAAACACTTGATGAAATTTGGCAGCATAACTATGTCCTCCGTAGAGTGCGAAAGGTCGTGGGTTCGAATACCACCAGAGGCAGTAAAAATTTTTTTTCAAGAGAAAATGCCTGCCGTGTGGCGCGCTATTCGTCTTCGATTTCGTTGCAAAACTGTATAATAAACAAAAGGTATTATTCTACTAACAAATAAGGGTATGTTGCAATTATAACTGTCTATACAAGTGTCAGACTATTATCGTAACTAGGACTCTTCAAACTAATAAGTAGGTGTTTCAACAGCCTACAGATGACAATAGCTCATTGCGATGATACTTAGAACACTAAAACATTGTGAACTAAAGAAACACAGAAACAACTCTTCATAGGCTAATCCTACTCAACGGTCGACTGACGCACCACGGACTTCAAATCATAGTGGTTTTGAAAGTGTTTGTTTCATGAGAAACCTGTGTCATAGATGGCACGTGATGTATTTGAGTATGTCTATACCCGTACCTATCGCCAAAGTACAAGCTTTGCCAAATTTGAGGCTAGATAATATTTTATTGGCTAGCTTTCTAGCTAGACAATACTGAATGTAGCATACGCATAATAATAAAATTTACTGTTACGAATTCTGTTACTGAAGTTGTTTTCTAATTTGATTTGTCCATTATAGGTACTTCTATAATCTTATCGTTCACTGGCCTAAATCATCTTTCTATTAACGCTCATTATCGCCTATCATCCCGTCGCTTTTGTAATGCCACTCTTGTATCGATCAAGTGATCTTATTGATCCCAATCAAGCCTTTAACGTCCTTTGTTTTGTAAGAGCTGGCTTGTCCGCCATTATTATTCATAATTTTACGATCAAGGGCTTTATTATAGAAGTGTAATTTTGCAAAGCAATCCTTTTATTCTGGATCTCTAAACTTTCGATTTAATATATTAAAATATTAGACCATAAAAATCTAGTAGCACTTTTGATGGTAGGACAAGTCATCATCAGCATTAAGATAATATGATTTTGATATCGGCGGTAATTCTGTCAAATATTATATGATAAGTATTTCGTCCATTGATTTATACTCAATGATTTTGTCAGTATCATCACTTCATCAGTGGGGAGGAGCACTGACACTAAGGCCGACCTAAGTTTGAAACATATTCAAGGCATTTTAGGCTGGACCTGGTGGGAGGCTCTGTGGTGGGAGCAGCGGTGCAAAGTACCTTTTCTTTCACCTCATGACGCTGGATTGGTAAGATTTTTAGTGATGCTTCAGGTCTCTGACTTGTAGCTCCGTTGGGACTCCGTGAATTGACGGGAATCATACTGCTACTTTTCAACTGACGTCTGGTGGCTGCAGTCCGGACATTACTAATACTAATAGTACGCTACTAATACTAACACTACTAATACTGTTAATAACATACATTTCGGTTGTTGTTGCCAGGCGTTGCCCGTAGCTTAGGTATAAAAAACCAACCTTTATGTACCCAAGCTGACTTCCAACTCTCACAATGTACTTATAGTTATAGGATATGTTAATATAAATCTCATTTTTTCATTAATTTATATTATATATAATATAAAAAGGCATACTAAAATATTAAATCTTTGATACTATATCGTCCTATTTTTAAACATACATATAAAAGAATTTCTGAAGATCTATTGTTATATTATGTTGGGCAACACAATAACCTAAGTCCATTAAAGTATATTAGAGTATCTTTAGCAGATAACTTATGATCGATAGGGCAATGGAACAATGGTCGCTGAAGTGGTCTAATGGTGTAAAGATATATTTTAATGTCAACGCAATATTTATTACACCTGAGAGAATAAGGTAGCGGCTGTAAACGCAAGGAGGTTGCAGAAAATGTTTTCGTATTTTTATTTCTTAAGTTATGTTACTGTAGAGGCTTATAATTTTGTATGACTTGACATTGCGGTGGTGGGTAATGATAAATCCAGATACAGCTGGATTTGTTTTTTAGTGCACCAATATAAAGATGGCAGCGCGGCGGGTGACAACTGCTAGATTTACATCGTGCGTTCTAAAACTGCACATGATGCCAGAATGCGAATGCCGAGCCGCTACATTAGCATAAACATATATATTTTTAATTTTTAATATTTTACTTGTTGCAAACTTTACAGCATGCCAATTTTACTTTGAATTAAATGCTCACATAGCTAATTAAAGAGTGTGTAACACACACGGAAGGGCTACGAGAGGTGACACACGGACGCACGCCGCTTATTTATATTTACATATTTCTTTTGTAAAAATGTGGCGCTGGTACTAACCAGGGGGTTTCAGTCAGTTAAATTTTACGAAGTGTACAGTATATCTAAAATAAAAAGTGCAATAGGTAAGTAAATATAACAGATTATATTGTGTTATGTAACGGATAGAAAACATTTACTTGAAATTAATAGATTATGGGTATATTAAAATATTTATTTACTCGTATACGGAGAAAATAACCACAATGTTATATTAATAAAAAAAAACGACCTCAAAAAACTAAAAAGCTAAAAATAATAATAACACACAAGTACTTTATAATCAATTACTTTTGGATCCCTTATTTTTCCGACCTTAGAGGTGAAATTTAGGTTAATATTCTAGATTTGTCGGTGTTTACAGATATCTTGCACATCAAGGCTATGCCGGAGTTTTCAAGTCGTTGAAAGCCAACCGTCTTCCAAGTGTTGTTAATAAGCGATCTTTTTTGTCTTATAGTAGCCATTTTTAAAATCGTAAAGTCTTTTCGTGAAGTCAGGATGTGGATAGTGGAACCTTTCATTGGCTACAAGTAAAACTTTTGGAGTTTGGTTTTAAAAAACAAAATTTAACGAGTATCTACATAAGGGTCTAATGATGGAGACAGCAGGTGAATAGTAGAGCTCATCATCATGATCAATACTCTTTTATTCAGTATATATGTCCTCTTTCGGGCACTTATACACGTCCTAAAATTATAGCTTTGCCTACCACCATAATATTTTTCAAAGTGTATTACGTATTATTTTCATCAAAAAAATTATATTATTCAGGTACAAATGCTCGTACCTATAACACAGATACTAGCCCCTTGAAGGATTCAAACCCGCAATTTAAAACCGCCTGACTCTGTATTCCGTAGTGCGATCCACTAGACCAAGACAGTCGTCGAAATATGAATCGGCAATTAAACAAAACAAATATTAACATGGTACAAGAAAATCAATTTAATAATACATTATACCAACTACTTATGCTAGTTTTTCCGCATCAATTTCACACACATCATCAAATTCAGGAATAGAGCTATCAACAAATGGAATGAATATCAATAAATACCATCTCTTGCCAAAAATTCGCGACATGTTTTTTCTCCAATCAGGCGGGCCCACTCCTTTGCCGCTATACTCATTTGTTAACCCACTCATTGCATTCGATAGATTGGTGGATTTGGGTTTTCTGTTACATTCATACGTTGTTATCCCTTCCATTGCATTATTCCAATGAAACCGGATGGTACTTATAAACCATACTATCAGAAACCCGTTCAGAAGCAAAAATAATGCGTAAAGATCTTTCATTCCTAAGTTTTCTCCCAATGCAATTCTGTTTAAAGGATTAAAGGGCAGAGTTAATGATGCGAAAAAGTCTAAATAACTACCGAACTTCGAAATGATGACGAAGTAGTCATAGTAGGTTGAGTAAACTACAGAGATTAGTGTGTAGATAAGAAAGAGAAGGTAGTATCTCTGGTTGTATAATCCGATGCAGCGTGCCATGAAGAAACAATGGTGATCTCTTCTTAGAATGCAGACGTTACATTTACGGCAATGCCAGCTCTTCGGTGGTTGATACTTTTGGCACAATTCACAATAAGTCCCATTTTTGATTAAATTTTGGGAACTTCGATCTATATTCAAACTGGTATCTGTGAATATAGCCATTAACATATTCCCAAAGACGTTCACGAAGCAAAAAAAAGACATAAAGATATGAAACCAGTGCTTTATAGGTCCAGGGTCGTACATAGA
This sequence comes from Anania hortulata, assembly GCA_963576865.1. Lineage (NCBI taxonomy): Eukaryota > Metazoa > Arthropoda > Insecta > Lepidoptera > Crambidae > Anania > Anania hortulata. The sequence goes on along the minus strand of OY756392.1, from coordinate 21,892,652 downwards.
AACTAACTTGGTTCTTACTATGGTCATTTGTAAGATGAAGTAGCAAGGAATCAGAATGAAAGCTATAATAGTGCACTGCACTTTTTCAAAGATGGATATCCATGGTTTTCGTTTGCGTTTAGGGTACTTTATCATTATTCAAGTCTTCATGATATATATTTCTGTAGTATCACCAGTTAAGATAGATCTTAGTTGTAGTGGGTGCGCAGTGTATTGTAGTTCAAATTGATAAATCAAGACAATAATGATTCCAACTGAAACGAATTCAACACAGAATTCAATTATGATTTAATTGAGACCAGGCCTCACTGATCAAGTAAGACTACCAGGCCTTTACAATCACTGATCAAGTAAACCATTGATTTCCAACGTAGTTTTATTTGATTAGTGATTTCCAACTACTTATTATGACATGTCAGATGTTTTTTTCTGACAGGCCGCATATTATCCGAAGCTTCTAATTGAAACATTCTAGCGCAACTCTGAAGGCACTTCGGTGTATACATTTTGTACTAGACCCCGCATATTGTAAGAAATGTTTCTTGCCAGTCATCCGGTTGTAATGCGCGCCGAATTGAAACGTCATCAGAATTCTTGAGAGGCCTGTCTACCATACATTTTGTGCTAGACCCCGCATATTATCAGAAATTTGTGTCAGTTTGGCAGACGTCGCCGTATGCTGTACACGCGCTTCTTGTTGCAAAATGTCAAATATGTAAGTAGGGTTGCCTGAAGTTTACTTTTGTTAACCGACTACAAAAAAGGAGGAGGTTCTAAATTTTTTAGCCTTTCAACCGACATTAAAAAGGAAGAGGTTCAAACAGCTATACCAAGAGGGAGGGTTATGGACTTCAAAAGGGTGGTTTTTTTCGATAGACGGAAAAACAGGAAAATGTATGCTCTTATTATTGCTAGCTCGTGACTCACACTCTAAAGGTCGACCACAAATAATTTCCAGCAGTTTTCACAATGCATTTTTAACTTTTAAATCGGTTTAATACTTATTCGTTCTTAATTTTTTTTTCAAATAAACGTATTCTTTTCTTATTCTAAAGATTTTGTAGCTGAAGTGGAAAACTATCCGTGCATATGTAATGTGGATAGTGAAGAACACTATCAAAATAAAATACAGATGGACCTAGCGTAGGAGAAAATATAAACAATGTTATTCTTCTTTAATAAACTAATCCATATACCACCCTTAACATCCCTGTGCGAACGTCAAAAGACGGAGAGGTGTGTCGTGGCGGCGCAGTCAGCAACAACTGGCGCCGGATCGCCGAACCGGATAATGTGCGGGGCTGTGACAGTTCGGTCCGGCGCGCGCTAAAAATGTTTCTTATTAGAAGCTTGTGATAATATGCGACCGGTCTTAAACAGCATACGTCGACGTCGACGTAGACGGGCCTCTCAAGAATGCTGATGACGTTTCAATCCGGCGCGCATTAGAAAAGGATGACCGGCAAGAAACATTTCTTACAATATGCGGGGTCTAGTACAAAATGTATGCACCGAACTGCCTGTAGGTTTGCGCTAGAATGTTTCTATTAGAAGTTTCGGATAATATGCGGCCTGTCGGATGTGATGTGTGTGATGTGGCGGATTCCACTGACCTAAATAAAAATGTGGACCCATACATAGGAAAGCTAATTTTGTATGCCCATTCGAAACGCCTCAGGTGAGAGTATCAAGAACTAATTTTGACGTATACTATAACGTAGTTTTACTTAATCAGTGCCGTGTTGGGACGGCCGTAAAGAATACACTTCCCTACCGTCAACAGGAGACGTGTCGTAAGAGGCTACTAATTCCTGTAGCACGAGACGAGCAGCAGCGTCTTCGTGCGAAATTTTATAAAAAACTGCGCTCGCCAACCCGCCTGCCAAGCGTGGCGAGTATTGGCAATGCCCCCCGATGATAAGTCATTGGGGGAGGCCTTTGTTCAGCAGTGGACGTCCTATGGCTGACATGATGATGATGATGATGACTTGATCAGTGTATACTGCTTGTGACTGGCCTTTCAAGGTATTTATGTACATAGGTTCACTTGATCAGTGTTTATGTACTTTCAAAGTTTATGTACTGGTTGGTACTAGTCTTATATTAATATAGATAGTCAAAGGTACTAGTTGTACGAGGGATACTTTGTTCAGAATTTCAGATGGAATTTGTTAAAAATAAATATTACATATTCAAACTGAAATTCTGGACAAAGTATACGACATCTTATCAAAGAGTTATTTTCTCTGTTGATTTGAGTATTTCATAGGTGTACACCAAAATAACGTTAATCGAAATTAAAATCGTCAAAAAAAAAACAGGTAATAGTTTTTTAATTCAAAATTCAAACTCTTTATTTGCCACAAACAGGGTTGTTATAATGTTGTTTTAATGCAGGTAATGTAGCTTTAGACCTATTTAGCCATAGAAATGCAATGCAAATTTTTATCATACATTTTATAGTAACATTTGGCAATCGATTAGCTCAATGCAATTATTCAATAAATTCAATAAATTACAAATGTCAGCGAATATTTAGGATTTAGGGTCATTTAGGGTCGTCATTAATTTAATATTATTAAAAATAGCTAAGTATGAAAATATTTTAATAGGCAATTTTAATATATTTTAATTGTTTTTTTTTTAAATCTAAATAAGTGTATAAAACAATGTCGGGTTAAACATTTTTATTATAATAATATCAAGGATAATACTTTCACTTGAAAAGTTTTTTAAACTGCCTCTGGTGGATTCGAACCACACTACCCGCTATCCGGGCAACAGCTCTTTCCAACTGAGCTACGGAGGACATAGTACTAATGTTGGCGAATTTTATCAAGTGTATACAACGTGTTCTTTTTGATTTCCCATAACTTTAACCAACAATGCTGTAGGGTAAAATAATGTTTTTGTCTAAAACAATGTCTCAGTGTTAGAGTTATACAAGTTATACAATATATATATATTGCGCAAATAATAATATATAATAATAGCGCTCTAAATGTTACGCACATAGTCGCCTCGGTCAATTAAGATGGTTAAAACCTTAGAAGCTGCCACTTGTCATAACACATCAGGTGCACAGAAATAGTTTTATAAAATCAAAAAAAAGGGGAAAAAGTGATCATTTCGAAACAATCTTTTAACTAGTCGGTTTCTGGGGCGTTCTAACTTATATCCTCAATTTATGGGAAATCAAAAGGAACCCGTGGTATAGCTGTTAGTAAGCCAGCATTGTTTCATCCAAGTCTTGCATTTTATACCCACAAACATCGATCACATACCCTATAGAGCAGCAATACCAACCATCTTTCTCCGAAACTAGTAAGTGATTTTTCACTTACATTTAGTATGAAATGGCAGCTCCTGTCAACGCTCGCCCATACAAAAACAGCACAGATACAGATTAAAAAATGGCGGAAAATTTTGTCGAACAAATCATATGACATTTCTACTCAATAGGATATGTGCTCCATGCCCACAAACATCCGAAAGAAATAATTTAACAATCACCAATCAAATATTTTTTCCAATAATTGTCAAGTGAAAATAATATCCTTCCTTGATATAATAAAATTGCATTGTTGTGACTGCAAAAAAACTTTTTTTAACTATGCTTTTGTAAAGACCAAGCGAACGAAATCGCGGGCAACGCCTAGTATGTAAATAATATTTTAATACAATCAAGCTGATCTCACGACAGTCACGACGAGGTAGGGAACTCTTTGATGGCTACTGGTAAAAAAATTAATTTTGGGCAAAGTAATTTAATAATAAGTCATACTAACTACTTAGGCTATTTTTTCACACACATCCTCAAATTCAGGAATAGGGCTATCAATTAATGGATTGAATATCGCCAAATACCATCTCTTGCCGAAAATTCTCAACATATTTTTCTTCCAATTAGACGGGTCCACATGTTTGCTGTCATGCTCATTTGTAAATCCAATGATTGCATTAGATAGATCGGTGGATTTGCGTTTTCTTTTACAGGATTGGCGTTTCGTCTTACATTCATACGTTGTTATTCCTTCGATTGCATTATTCCAATTGAACAGGATGACAAAAATAAGCCATACTATCAGAAGTATGTTCAAAAGCAAAAAACATGAGTAAAGAGATTTAATTCCTAAATCATTTTCTAACGCTTTTCTGTTATAAGGAATAAAAGATAGAATAAAGAAGAAAAAATCAAAATAGTTTTCGAACTTCGAAATAACGAAGAAAAAGTCATAGTAGGTCGAGTAAACTACGGAGATTAGTGAGTAAATGAGAAAGAGAAGGAAGTATCTCTGGTTGTACAGTCCAATACAGCGTGCCATGAAGAAACAATGGTGGTCTCTTCTTAAAATGCAGACGTTACATTTACGGCAATGCCAGCTCTTCGGTGGTTGATACTTTTGGCACAATTCACAATAAGTCCCATTTTTAATAAAGTTTTGGGAACTTCGATCCATCTTCAAACTGGTATCTGTCAAAACCGCCATTAACATATTCCCAAGCACGTTCACAAAGCAGAATGAACCCATGAACAGATGAAACAAGTGCTTTACAGGTCCAAAATCGTACAAAGCAACTAGCTTGGGCCGAACTAAGGCCATTTGGAAGATGAAGTAGCAAGGAGTTAGAACGAAAGCTAATAAAATGCACGCCAATTTTTCGCAGATTGCCCATAGTTGTATTTTCGATTTTATAAACTTCATAGTTATTCGAGATGTTTCTGAAGTACTTCAGTTTAATTGTGATTTTGGCACCGTAGTGGCTATGCAGTGTACTTATTGTGGTACAAATTAATAAAATCAAGACTTATTATTTTCAGGCGAAACAATTTAAATGTTGTTATGACTTCCACTATGACTTCATTCACTCTTGACACCCTGTCACCGCTAAATACATAACATGTATTTTTAAATATTATACTCATCATATCCAAAGAGGTTTATTCTGAAATTTGTTTTAATAATTTTATCAAATAGATTTAGTGAGCCTAGCGTTTTCTAAGTCTATAGTCCCAGCGAATTTCGTGCCATAGAATGTAGGTTTCGTACCGCCTTCATTTTTTTTCTTGAATTCTTTCGATGTTTTATTAGTTATTCTGCTATTCGGGGCAGAGACAAATAAAACAAACCAAAGATCATAAAAATCGGTCCAGCCGTCCAGCAATATTCCTTGTGTCTATTTTGTTTCCTAGATTGAAATTCGCTGGGAGAAAAGTTTTGTTTTTGCGATTTCGATGTTGGTCCCATACAAAAATATGTTGTGTTTTAGCACAGCCAGCCCTTAAGAGGTTTTACGTATTGAAAGTTACACGGCGTATAACACTTTTTTAACATTATGATATATGATACTTATGACTTGTAATCTTTAGGCTATATTTTATGATGCTAATACATGTTATGATTAGCAATCGTTGTCGCTTTAACAATTTTAGGCGAATATATAATAATTTACATAACATTATGGGATAAAAGTATGCTGAAAGAATTATTCTGTATGAACGTTATGCGACACAACGAGTACCTATACAAAAAAACGCACGCAACCTGATATGTCTTTTGAATTTATGCGACCTAATATGGACTGTTTTTTTAACATAACTTTGTGTAATAAATATTGCATAAACGTTATTTTGCCTTTTAAAACAATTGACAAAAGTATTCACAAAATGATTGTCACATAAATGTTTTGCAAATAGAATAGTTAGTGTAATGAAAACTTTTGAAACGTTAGTTGAGTAGGTACCAATAATTTCAGAAATATTATATATCGTTAATCTTTGATAAACCATAGTTTGCTCATAATAAATCATGCACTTTGTATTTGATTAACAAACAACAAAACTTATTAGAATTTTCTATCTTTTCAGGTAATTTGTGGACTTCGTGATCATGTTTTCGAACTTTCGAACTCGAAGATGTGGTGGAGATCCTATGGAATTAGGAATTTAAATTTTGGAAGATGTGGCATACCGGAAAATAAGCTTAAGACTTTTGTGTTTAGACTTTGAGGGACTGACGATGAAAATACTTGACGAAGTTTTCCAAATGCTGTCCAGCCCAACTGAAGGGCGCAGAAGAATACTTCTGCGACCTTTTCTCTCTAAGTAGTTTTTACTTATCTACAATGTTTGTTAATTTATGGATATATTCCCAATACGATTGTGGAAATTGGCCTCTCTTAGTTGACCTTATAAAAATGTTATACGAAACTTTGTTATGTAATTGGTGGCATCAATTCTTATGATGCCATACCTTAAACAGTAGTTCTATAATAGTTAGTCGAAAGTTCTACGTTTTCCACAAAAAGATTTAACCGTAGATCAACGTGCCGATATGGTTCAACTACATAGTTAGCGTAACAGATTTTTTCATCAATAAGGCTATTTATGTAACATTGCTGCTTGGTTGGCATATCTGCGCAAACAAATGGCCATAAACAATAACCATAAGAGCTCAGACCTTAAATATAAGTACGATTATGACGACAAGTCACAGTTTTTACCAAAAGATGGTCCGGTTAAACTTGACATGGAAACCATTTCATTCAAAAACACTAAAACCTAATAGATCTTAAATTAGTGATGAACAGTAGGATATTGCCAGTAACAGTTTATCGGTGAAGTCTTTTCCATTCTTCTCTATTCCTTGACCTGATTTAGCTCAAAATCTATCTTTGCCTTCACTTGGTTCAGTAATATAAGCCTCCGTCTTCTTTCTGGGTCCCTCACAGATGAGGACTGCGACATACTATAGTGTTCTTCCACAGACTGCGATCATAGGCTGTGTGGACCGCATGATGCATGTTTCCGTCCGCCCTTGCTTAAGTAAAATAGGTTTTAGACCTACCTCATTCTAGGCAAACAAAAATTTTATTAACAATTCATATTTATATAATCGAGTGCCATAATTTTAGAAGGGGAGAAATTATAATTCACATAATTCAACGGCCATCGCAAATTGCCCCCAAACAATAGTAAACCCGCGTTCACATGGTCTGTATATCACGGCTACGATCAGGAGAAAGTGAAAACTTCGCTAAACTAAAGAGCACTGATCACGTAACTTGCATTATAGTTTGTGGTTCAATTTGGTTTTGGTCGGGTATTGTTTCTCTTCGAATACGTGAGCAATTAAATAGATTATGTAAGAAGAGGTATCATTAAGGGCGGATTAAAAGTAAAAAATAAATGAGCAAAGTCGTAACGCTTTGTTATTTTAATGCAGTAAAAATCGAATTGAACTACCTATTGTGTGCTTTTCAAAGTTTTAGCTAGAAAGGTGAATTTCTTTAGACTGGTCACTCGGATATAGACAGATACTCTTTATCGTACACTATTCGCTGTGTGCGCGATGACAGCGCCCCTAGTGACCAAAATTATTGTGGACTTAAGATCTTTCAAATTATGGCAACTGGATGGTTTGAGAATGATTTTCGGATTGTTTTTCTTCGAAATTAGATGAAAATATCTTAAAAGTTTGTGCAAATTATAATAAGTGATTTTCTTACTTGAACTAAATATGAATGTTGTAATACGAACGGGATTTGGAGCAATACAACATGATATAACTTTCCAACCTCAAACTGTGCAAAAAGGGAAAAAAAAATTATTAGCACAGCATGTGAGAGACGTTGAAGAGCTTAGAGCCAACGGACAAAGCTACTTAATAAGAGCTGTGATCATAAGACAAACGTCTGTGACACAAACTCCCTACAAACTTTTTTCTCTTCACAACAGCTATGCATTTAGGTCTTTGCTCCAATTTCCATCTTGATATTGGAAACGAATAAAACTTGCACGAACTGTCTTTCCCATTGTTTTTACACTTTATAAAACAACACGTACTGTGACCTATATCGCGAATTTTAAAGTTTTTACTTAAAAATACTTAATGATAATATAATTTATGAAAATATAGCGATTTGACACTGACAGTCCAGAGTTTTTTCACATTTCTGCCACATTGCGTGCTGCGATCGATTTGACGACCCCCGCCACCCACTTTGCACATAGCGAATACAAAGAAGTTACAATTGATGTTTACAAAAAGATGCACTATTTATGTTTCGAACTACATAAAGTTGGAAAATCATTATTGGGGTAATGTGTAAATTTTTTCAATAAAGTATGCTTGGTACTTTTCAACCGACTTCAAAAAAGGAGGAGGTTCTCAATTCGTCAGTATCTTTTTTTTTTTTTTTTTTTTTTTTATGTATGTTCCGCGATCATTCGTTACTGCGTTGACCGATTTCGATAATTATTTTTTTGTTTGAAAGGTAATACTTTCAGAATGGTCCCATATAAATTTGGTTAAATTCTGATGATGGGATCTATAAGAAAATCATCAAACATTGCATAAACTCCGTACCACGCCAACTGATTTTAGTATCTGTCTTACCTATATCTCTGCCAAATGTAGACCGATTTTGATGATTCTTTTTTTAATGAATAGATTATACTTCAAAAATACTATAATAAAAATTTTTGGAAAAAATTTCACCCCTAAAGGTGGAAAAACAGGAAATGAAATCGGTGTTCAGCAGTTAAATTATGTTTGCACTCGTAAGATTTGTTTTGATTAGGATTTATCACTAAAATGGATGAAATAAGTTAATTTTATAAAAAAAATAAAAACCGACTTCAAAAAACTAAAACGCTAAAAATAATCTTAACACTTAAGTACCTAATCAGTTACTTTTGGAGTCGGTGCAAACGAAAACATTGGTCTCTCATTGATTGGCACCGACTCCAAAAGTAACTGATTAGGTACTTAAGTGTTAAGATTATTTTTAGCGTTTTAGTTTTTTGAAGTCGGTTTTTATTTTTTTTATAATTAATTATCCTTCTTTACTGATATTCGTAACCTAATAACGTTACTATTATGTATTACTTACTTAGTGGCGCGGTAATTGCCATTGAATGCGAAGGGTTAAATCCCCGGATCGGGTCAATATTTAAAACGATTTTTTTATTTGGCTTGAGTTTTGGTGGGCTCGGAGACGCCTATGGCAAATTCATTGTCTAATTAATTCCTTACTAATATACCATAACAATTGACGAGTTGTTTTTTAATTCATCCTAGTTCAGACGTTCAGCGTTAGAATTAGAGTAGCGTCCCAGCATATCTCATCATAAGCACTAGTTTCATATTTTACATGGTTTAACCTAAGTGATTATGTTCTCAAGGCATTACAGCCCAATCTTAACATAACATTCATACATGTGCCATCTGTGTTGCAACACCCCATTGTTGCCTAAACCATAAGCCCCATAACGTGTGTACTACGTACGTGACGCGCTCATCGCCGGTAGCGTGGCGAAACGACCGATATGCGTTTGCGCAACTTTTAGGTCCCGCGATTTTATCGTAAGGACGATATTATGGGCATACGTACAATTATGGGCCGTTGAAGATAAGTTGCGATATTGCAATTACTACTCACATTGAGGGGAAACAGATGTTAGGCTTAGGTTTTGTGGGTTTATTGCACAATTGAGCTGCCAAAGTCATCTAGAAACACATAAATTCCTGTCCAGTTCTATGTATCATGTTGAACAGAGAATGCTCTAGTTTCCAAAAAAAATCTAATTAGTCCGTCAGTTGGATTAACAGAAAAAATTGAATACATATTTTTTTATTTTCTCAATCAAACAAAAAATGATGAAGATATAGCCCGTTAAAGTTCCGCGTAACGTGACGCCTTGCGACACTTTTTAGCGAGGCGTGACGTCACTCCCAAACTTTGATGCACTTTATCTTCGTCATTTTTTGTTTGATTGATAAAAGACAAAATATGGGTCCAATATTTTTTGATAATCTAACTGACGGACTATATAGAATAATCTTCTTTGACCCAGAAAACTAGCCTATTGTTTTTGCAGATTTTTTATCACTTCTCAATTCATTTGTTGTAGGCTGCCTGCAGATTTTATCACTGTGGTCTGTTTATTTCTATCAGGCCGCTTCAATGGGGGAGGCCTATGTTCAGCAGTGGACGTCCTGAGGCTGAAATGATGATGATGATGGTCTGTCCTGCTGGTAGCGCTTTTATTCAATTCTAGCCATTCTTTAGATATGGTCGTTTTGTCAGTTAAACTGTCTTTTTGGTATTGACTTATTGCCTACTAACTGGTTAAGTGTAACCCTGACGATTTACAGCCACCTGGTTAAAATTGACCGTTAAACTAAGGTTAAATTCCGCAAAACAAACATAATTCTATTTTTAATTATTTTTTTTTTAATTTTTTTATTTAATTTAATTAAATTATCTATTACAGTAGAGCTTACAAATCTTGTTGTTTGTATTATTACAGGTGTTAAGCAATTACTACATTCGTGCAACCTTTAAGCTTAGATTTTATTGTTTTGTTATTTTTATCGATTTCTGAAACTAGTTTATCAAGATTATTGTTAAACAATACTTTCCTGGTAAAATAAATGACATAGCTTATCAAGATTGGGTTTTAATGCTAGAACAAAAGCGATTAGGAAATATTTTGCTCTATTCTGATTCGTTGCTCTAATTTGTTTATTTTTTTATAAATTATCAAGTTACTCAATGTTGTTTTTAGGGTTCCGTACCCAAAGGGTAAAAACGAGACCCTATTACTAAGGTAGGATTCACATCAACCGGCGCGCATCGGCGCGCAGCGCAACGTATGCGCGCGTATGCGACCGTAGCCGTCGGCATCAGCCTAGTATACCCTCACATCGCAGTCAGTCCATTATACCGTTAACGTTTGTGCCAAGCCGAGCGAGAGTCGTTTACTGCTCACATTCGTTGTGTTGTTGCCCCAGCGCATGCGACGGCAGCCGAGCGGAACTGATAGGATCCGCGCGCAGTCCATCATGTTCCGCAGAATACGCTAGGAGCCGACTGGCTGCCGCAGCTGCAAAGTGTATTAGTTGGATGCAAATACGACCTTAAGAACTAATAATTTAATACAACTTCCTCTGCGCCTTTGTAAATGCGCTCCGATGATCTCCGATGCGCGCCGTTCGATGTGTATCCTACCTAAGACTCCACTGTCCGTGTCTGTCTGTCTAACTGTCATCAGGCTGTATCTCATGAACCGTGATAGTTAGACAGTTGTAATTTGCACACATAATGTATTTCTCTTGCTACTATAACAACAAATAGTAAAAACAGAATAACATACATATTTAAGTGGAGCTCCCATACAACAAACGTAATGTTTTTGCCGTTTTTTGCTCGATATTAATAACCGCAACAGTTAGACGCTTGAAATAATCACAGAATATTATAGATAATGGTACAGAACCCACTGTGCACGACTCCGATTCGCACTTGGCTGGTTTTATTTAAATTGTGATTATCAGTGTAGCTGATTTGTTTTTTTTACATTTATTTATTGTTTAGGACAATTGGCAATGCAATGCATTTAGTTTGTTATTTCAGTCAACTTCTATATTGTAAACCTTGACGATAATGTACATAGATAGAAAAAAAGACACTTTATAGCACAAAGACAATAAAGGTTCAGTTATTTACAATCAGGCGACCTTATCGCTAATAAAAATCTCCTCCAGACAATCTTTAGGTAGAGGAAATCAAATTGTTGTAGAGTGAGGTAACGTGGGAGCAAAAATTGTGTAAAAGAAACAGTTTTATGAAAAATATAGTAATCTTATTTCTATAAAACAAAAGTAGGGTTCGTGACACGATTTTTAAATAATGAACGGATGGACCAGTTTTTATGATATTTGCTTTATTAGATTAAACGGCTGAACTAATTTTTATAATGTTTGGTCTGTTGTATTGGCCCCGAATAGCAGAATAACTATTAAAACATGGGAAAATTTCACAAAAACGAAATATAGGCGGTACGAAGTTCACTGAGACAGTTGGTATATTATATACGTATATATATAGTAAATAAAATAATAAAGTAAAAAGCATGGAACATTAAAAAAAAATTTTTACGGTTTCGATGTTGATTCCATAGTAAAAGTGGCTTGTATTGATGACATTCGCCTACTTTAAATTAATGGATACTGCCTAAAAGTACATACTATATTTAGTTATCTTTTGTATCGTGCGTATCTATTTCCGATGTTCACTTTTTCCAACTTACCCACGTTCCTAAAACCAGGCCGCATTATGCAGTATCGATAACCTATTGAAAAGAATCGATTCACTCGTAATCTATTACTCGAGTAGAATCGGCATAATTACAACGTTCGTTACAATTGTAGATCGTTCCCACGCGCGCCCTCTATTGATCGTTTCGATCGAGTTATGTAATGAACCATTGATCTGTATCTAATTAACTATGATCAGGAAGTATTTAGTCCAGGAAGAGATTGATTATGCAGTGAATGTTGAGCTCGTTGATTTGGTATGATTCTGTTTATCTGCTTGAGCTTTCTGTAGGGATTGATAACTTCTGTGAATATTTATTAAAAGACCTTTGCTTTGTCGATTACAAGTTCTTAACAACAGATCAATTGGAATAGGTTGTTATTTTAAGTTAGAAAAAGTGTGTTGTATTATTTGATCTTAATTAAATCTGATTATTTAGCCTACGTTATCATTACAGACGCTTTCTTTTGTTTTTTATTTAGACGTGTTTGGGTTCAAATGTATTGCAAAAGCAATTTTTTTTTTCCAACACACTTAGATGTGTGGGTGTGGCTGAACTGCCACATGCACACATCTAAGCACTTACTATCGTTTAGCAACGTTATTTTAATATGTTTTTGTGCTATCTAATTCAGATCAGCCAGTATATTTTTTGTTACGTAAGCTATGATAAAGTCATTTGCTTGTAATAAGCCTCATTAAAATGCAATTGAGCATTTCGCATGTCTTCATTAGCAATCTCAATTTTCCTTGCAGCATCTCAAATGCCACCAATATTAGGCGCAACAGCCTGTAATCTACTTCCATGGGTTGGTATGATGGAAAGAGCACATAAAATTTTACAATAATTGAGCTACATCTATGATCTAGGCTAGGGCTTTCACAAAATAGACTAAATAGCAATAATAAATGAATCAACTTTTAAGAATTTTCAAAAATCAATTTCAGGTTAAAAGATTTTAAAAAATTGCCTTATTTGTAAGTTTCGGATTTTAAATTATGGATTAATTATTGTTAATAGTGGGAACTGGCTGGGTTTTCTCATGTGCCCCATAATGTTTATAAGCTAATAGATCCGACGGGGATACAAACTCAGGACCCTAGAGTTATCATCAAAATACAATTCACCATTTCGATAAAAAAACTGATCAGAATGCGCCAATTGTATGCTTTTATAGTCACATTGTAGATTATATATTATGTGAACTTGACACAATTGGAAAACATTTTAAACCTAATTCCTTTGAAAATATTGTTTTTTTTAGTTCTCTTCTTCTTCATCTAATACGGTCAATCCCGGTTGCGTCCAAAGCCATTGCTTTGGAGCCTAGGGTCCGATTTCCTTAATTTGTTCCTCCACTTCGCACGGTCTTGAGCATCTCTAGTTGTGAGATCATTGGCACGCATGTCAGTTTTTTTAGTTCTTTTACGCGACAGTAAAATGTGAATTGAACTAAAAAAAATACACAGGGCTCGATGAGATAATACAGAAACTGAGCTTAAAAACATTCTAAAGTGTCAGCCCTAAGCGTTCCGGGTCAGAGGGTGGCGATTACCCGCGAGGAGGCTTACTTGCGCAAGCGCACCTGCGGGTAGAAAGGGCCCAAATGTCACGTCAGAACTTACAATAGCAAAGACGGACGGACGACTTTGATCCCGTCTGGGCAAATGTCAATGGAGGATTGAAACAATGCACATTTGTGTTTATGTCTGCATTAGCTATAACTTGTGTAAATTTCATTTTTCTTTGTTATATAAAAAATTGGCATTTCTCTATTTCAACCTAAAAAATATTACAGAAACTAAAACATTTTCAAACTTTATTCTTTTGAAATTTTTCCAATGTACAAAAACATGATAGTAAAATTTTTACAGTTAAGAAAATTACTATTGTTTTAATGCCGTTGATTATTAAAACAAAAGTTTGATGTTATGTAAAATGTAATTAAACCTAATAAAAAACACAAACCCTTCGTTTGCACGTAATAAGCAATTACAACAAGCAACATAAGTAACTAATCGTAGTTTTTAATTATAAATCAATAAATATTTTCGCTCCAAGATGGATGATTCGACACTTTCTTAATTTTGATATACTTAAGATACGTCAGCAACAGGCTGTAGTAATTTAATGAAAATGTTAATACATTTTCTGATGGAAAATTTTTGGCAATCTACAACAGTTTGACAGTCAACATAGTGTAAAGCGTAAGCTTAAGTGTAAGCTTAGTAAACGTTAATTGATCAATAGCGTGAACTGAATACCTTGAAAGCGTTATTAATTACCGTTAATTCTGATTACGTAACGAAGGAAGTAAAAGTGATTTAAATGAACAAGTCCGGTTCTTATGCTTTAGGTAAGTCTGGGAAGATGCGGTAACTTATTAGTTTTATGCTCATATTAATTAAGTTTATAATTAAGAAAGATTAACATAACTAACGATCGACTATTGGGTTTGTAAGCGAAAATGTATAAGCCCTTTTAGAACAGTTTTTGGACTAAAAATTGGAATTTAGAAGTAGAATTGACCCCATACACACATTAAGAGGGCGGGGCACATAGCACGTAGAACTGACGGCCGATGGGGCAGAAAGGTTCTAGAACGGAGGCCGCGTACCGGCAAGCGCAGCGTAGGACGTCCACTTACAAGGTGGTCAGACGACCTGGTTACGGTCGCAGGAAAACGTTGGATGCAGGCCGCTTCCAACCGGCCAATCTGGAAGTCAATGGGGGAGGCCTATGTTCAGCAGTGGACGTCCTATGGCTGAAATGATGATGATGATGATGACACATTAAGAAGTTAAGTCTCCGCAAAACTAAGTGACAATGATCCTCCATGTTCTAGAGAGAGAAACAGCACTAAAGTTCTTATTACTATTATACAAAATATTCATGTTATAAATAAGATGTTGCTCAATGTAAATTTAAACGTCACCGTTATAATGTGCCAAGTTGATCACGATTAGAACTAGAGGCGCCACTTTTACATCCTCTCCGAAGAAAACTGGTATGAGCACTGTGGGAATTACTCAATACAGAGGTTGATAACATTTTATAAAAGACACGCAGATACTGCATTGGTGGTGGTATGATGGTAATAGTCTAACTTCATGTAAATAAATAAATATTGGACAACATCACATAGGTACATTGCTCTGATCCTATGATAAGTAGCTAGTAAGCACATGTGTAACAGAGATCAGAAACAACGACGGTACCAAAACACCCAGACCCGAGACAATATAGAAGCTATTTTTCTACATTGACCTACCGGGTATCGATCCCGGGACCTCAGAGATGGCGACACCAAGTCCGGTATGCTCGCCTCTCGGTTACAAAGGTCGTCAAGTCGTCATTCGAGAGATCAAATTCTAGCATGTTTATATTTTCAGAATTTAGTATATGCGAATTTATACCACTAGCTAGGCGGTGAGGGAAACATCATCATGAAACATTAAATAACGCTTAGTGTGTAACCATGATCTGAATTGTGAAAATACTCTACCTGTGCCTTGTCTTTTATTTTCCCACATATTTAGTACTGCTGAATGATGGAATAATCAAGTACCAATTTAGCTTAATATAATTAAATTATGTATTGTATAAAAATGAACCTCTATATCCCTTGGTTGTGACTTGAGAACGGCTTTACCGATTTCATCCACCTTTTTTGAAAGGTTTCTATCTAAATCCTTTATAAATAAATTAAAGACCACGTGAACCAAGTCGCGGGCACTAGCTAGTTAACGCAATATATATTGCGTGTCTTTCTTCTTTTCAAGCGGTATTGGCTATTACCTTATTGTTGTACCCAACAGGGTCTATAATGATCTGTTTAATGTATCTATAAGTATTTATAACACCTATGTAACATTATAGAACGGAATAAATATTGCAATAAACTCTCCTAATTGCAGTGCCCTACAGGGCCCATAATGTCTTTTAGCTGTAGTCATCTAGTTTTAAGTTCATTATGGAAGCAATAAATAATTAAGTATTGTGTATATTGAATTGAATTGAATTCCTTTGGTTCGCTGTCAAAATGTTGCCGACACCTGCTGTGACTAGCATTAAGCCGTAAGACTAATGATAACAGGTTTTGTAAGAGATTTGTTAGGTTTAGAAATTTCTGACTGGCCTTAGTGCATTCGCAATGTTATGGGAACTTGTAATTACAATTGAACAATTTCATTTTATAATCAACTTAGCTGTTTCGAATTATGACTTTGGTTTCTACTTGCAAAAATGGGTCCAATAGATATAATATAATTTATATGATCGGACTAACTTACCTAGTGACGTCCGATCCTCAATTATGTGAAGTAATCTCGTCCTCATTGTGTACAATGTAGTACGCACTTTTTGCTACTGCACTGATTACAATCTTCAAAGTTAGGCGCGTGCATGAACGCGTCAATAAACTAAAAAATAAATAACCGGAACGTGCCCGCACCGTCACCTATCAATGTCATCTGTCACCTGTCAATGTCATTATTTCAAAGGATAAAACTGGACACAACTTTCAAAAAGAAGGGAAACTAAGTAGTATGTAGGTATTTATAGCATATGTTTTTTTTTTTTTGTACTTTAAGGATTGATAAATACATACTAACTGGGTCGGGCTGGGGATAGGATGAGGACGAGATTACTTCACATAATTGAGGATCGGACGTCACTAGGTAAGTTAGTCCGATCATATAAATTATGTTCCATAATCTCGTCCTCATTGTGTACAATGTAGATGTTCAAAGAGGAAAGTTGTGTCGACAAAGCAATATAAACATTTATTATGATCATTTATATGATTTGCTAAAGTCTTCGCACATGATAAAACTTTATTTTATTAACTATCTATTGGTAGATGCTTAATTCAAGTTTTATCTAACAAGGATATAGTTGTTTGATTAATTCATTGGAATTAATCAACCAACCCTGTATATCGATACAACCCTGTATATCGATACAACCCTGTATATCGATACAACCCTGTATATCGATACACCCTGTATGATGATACACCCTGTATGATAATACAACCCTGTATGATGATATAACCCCGTATGCTAATACAACCATGTATATTGATACAGTCCCATCCCATTTGATGACACGAACCTGTACCTATTTTATACCATACAGGTGGGCCAAAAAATGTGTAGGAATTCTATAAAATCGAAAATAGCAAATTTTACTTTAATTGCAATACTCTTTTATTTTTGTTAAAACTGTAAGTCTTTATGAATTTATAGATTTGCTGGGACTGAGACTGATAATCCACCTGTTGTACACTTTTAAGTTTGTGCAATAAAGTTTTAAATAAATACCCCGCGCTATTAAGTAGGTATATTCTTTACGAATAAACTAGAGATCACGCAAACGAAATCGCGGGGCAACAGCTAGTTTAATAAGTTGTCATGGAAATGGAGCCAATGCTTTGAACTATTAATATCCGTCTCATTTATCCAGTAGTATGTAGTACATACTTAGTATATGGTTACCTAACAAGGTAAATTTATCGATGTGCAAGTAGGTAGTTAAGCTAGTATTTCTTCTGAAAAGACTTATTTTATTTTATATAATAAGAAAATCTAGTAACCTTTTAAGTTATCATTGTCTGTAATACAATTTTTTATGCAAATAAATTAGTCTTAGGTATTCTTAATAACTCCTGTTCAAGGTGTAGTTCCAAAGTAAAGGAAACTAAAAAAAATAATGTGGATGTTTACTATCGCAAATTTTTCATTAATTATATGTTATAAATAAGGAAATTATATACAAATACTACTAGTATTGTTCCAGTAGGGATCCTATTTTGTTGACAATAGTTTCAACATTATTTTACTGAGAAAGATTGATTTTTACTCATCTTCTTAGAAAACCGTTATATGTGTTACACTTGTATGGCTGGAAATCAGTATGAGACTTCCTGCACTTTATGTGTGGATCCCTGGTAGGGGATATTAATAAGTTAATGAAACAGTCTGAATACTTATTTATAAAAAGATTCAATGACTGGTCAATTCTTGTAAGCTAATAAAAAATAATAATTAAATAAGTAATAATTTACCAATACATCACGTCGGATAAGATAGAAAGTTTACTCCGGCTCAAAATACTTGTAGCAGCCTTACAGCCTTAGTCCAATAACAAGGTAAGGCAACATTTATTGCCTGCATTGCCTTAATTATTGCCACTGATCAATGCCTCTATCGTCTCATCAATTTTTTTTTTTTTTTTTTTTTTTTTCATTTAAGTTAAGTTAGAAATTTTCTGTCATTATTTATCATCTCCATTTTTGCTTTACATGGTAATTTAATATCTAATAAAATTATTTATACATAGACTTACATAGGTACTTGACAATCTTCAATTATAATTGTAAGATTCATGCCTTAATTTAAATAATAATTTTAAGTCAGTAGTATATTTTTTTATGAAGTTTATAGTTTCATGGATACAATTTTAATTTTTTAAATTATGTTTTAATAAATCATATTTTATTATAATCATCTATTTAAATATGAACCTTTGTTATCCACCTGGGATAATTCAGTTTATTTACTATCTTTAGTATCTTGATAATTTAATGATTGGATGATTATTTATCTTTGTCTTCAATTTTTGGTATCAAACATTTTCACAAATAATAAAATGTCTAGAAATATAATAATATGGTTTATAAAAAAAATATATTAAAAATATATTTAGGTCAGATTTGAAAATTCAAGTTATCATTGGAACTTTGTATCTAGTTTTGAATTTCTCTTACTTTTCCAATGGTAGCGGGTACCTACTTAAAAATTAAAATAATTGGTTTTCGACCTTATGACAAGTACATAAGGATCAATTATGGTGCGACATTTTGCCTGTAAATAAAGCTGCATAAATCTTTCCATGGGTTTTTACTGACTGAAAATATTGGAATATAACATACAGTTACAGTTAAAAAAGTTTTTAATTATGGTAATTTTTATCTTGTTGATAACAAGGAGAATTATTTTTCCATTTCTGTAACAGTGATCTTCACTCACATTATTTGTAAGTAACACTCATCTTGAGTGTGTCTTTATTTCACTTGATGAAGACTAGAAATAATCTAACTAGCCATGGCGATCAGCTAGAATAATAACCTTAAGTCAGTAACAGTGTTAAATTTTAATTGCTTTCATAGATTATTATAGAATCTTGAGAATTAACTTGATACTATGAGAATTTAAGGTTTACCCGGTTGTAACCAGATCTAATATTATAAGTTACACAAATGGGATACCATATCAGTTGTATAGGAACATACAAACATGCACCAGCCAGCATCAATTTGTCATGGTCTCCAAACAGGGAGTCAAGTTCCCTGTATTATGAGGTACAAGACAATGTATCTCGCCAGGGTCATTCGACCAGAGTATCGAACCTGGGACCTTTTACGTTAAGGCACTTCACGAATCAAGTGGACTAATGATTTTTAAGTCACAGATATCAATTAGCAATGTCAAGTAATGTTTATTTATTTATTTAAGCTTTTTAGTAAAATATAAGAGAAAAAAAAAAAACAATATGGTCATAACTACATGAACTATTGGAATAAACAGGTTGTTTTCTATGGTATGCTTTATAAAGTCTTGCCCTCTTGGGCCAACATCAAGAAGTATCTCAATTACTTGTGGTAAAAAACTCGTGGAAATCCACACCGAGATAAACCATAATTTGTAAAAGCGCTATTTATCATTGACTTGTATGTATATAAATGGGGCAGAATAAGACAAGCAGATCTGAGACCAACAGATTGTCTTGGTACCATTAATGGTTGCCAAAGGCCCAATTTGATAGTAACAACTGATGAAATTATTAAAAACTTAAAATCTTTATAAAAAGACTGAAATTGTCTAGGTAAGTATATGACTTGTTTACACAAGACTCAGAATTCCTTAAGCCTTCAATATCAGCAGGCAAAGGAGCTTCTTTCATAGCCTCCTTAGAGTCAAAGTGTTAAGTTGAAAAAATTACTAAGACGGAGGGCATTACCTCATGGTCTCGGTACCCATATTCTCCCTCCTCTCTTTTTTTCTTCAGTGGCATTCGAAGATATGTATCGTCTTGATACTTTTGTGTTCGACTATATTTTCAACTTCAATTAATGAAGTCGGTCTCTGGTCAACCTTATAAGATTTGCAGACCCGCAATATTATAACAAAAATTTTAAGCCACAGGCTAACCCCTCGTGAAAGCAAGTGGAAGTGTTATAATTCTGCTGCGAGACAGAAAAGAGGAATAATTGTTCTCTCGGTACATATGATGCGCTAGAAGAATTTTATAATATTAATAACTTACCTTATGCTATTACAGATCCTTTGTAGTATATTTCTGGTGCAACATTGTATCGGTCTCATGGTCAACTCTTCATGAAGACTAGAGCCATAATGTTACGTCTCAGGAGGAATCCCTCGAGGAGACGCTTCAGACTGAACAAAAACCTACTGGCCACTCCATCGTAAAGGCCAGTGCTTCTGTACAGAGCAGTTTCTGTGGAGTCATTCGGAGACATGACAGACAACTAGAATGAACATATTGATCACCAACGGCCAACCTCCCGTGAAGGCTCCGATGTCATTCATTCTGAGACATGAGAGACAACTAGAATGAACTTAATGATCACCACGGCCAACCTCCCGTGAAAGCTCCGATGTCATTCATTCTGTCTCGTTTGCGGGCTGAAGAATAACGCAACTCTGTCACACACACTCCTTGTTTTCATGATTAATTTCTGGCTGATTATGTTGTTGGAGTGGAGGCCACGTCTCGGCGAACGTAGTGTAGGACGCTTCTCAACTCGATGGGCCGACGAACTCGGGAATATGGCTAGATACATTTGTATCTATGCAGGAGATCGTACTCCTTGGCGCTCTTTGCGTCCTTCCCGTACGTCCAGCAGTGGGCTGTAATAGGCTGAGATGATGGTGATGGTGATGATATTATAAATATAATAACACTAAAGTTAGTGTGCTGTGGTGGTGATAGAAATCGTAGTAATCGTAATAATTGAGCCGAGGTATCGGTCCAACAATTTCACAAATTCAACTGACAAGTTTTGTTTTCCAGCCACCATACTTTTACACAAACATCACCGTATTTTCTTCTTGGTTTTTTTCATTTGTATGTAAGCTGTAAATCACTAATTAGTTTAAAAACTAATTTATTCTAAATATTTATGTCTTCAGTGCTGTGTACAAAAAAGTACAATGACATTGACAGGTGACAGATGACATTGATAGGTGACGGTGCGGGCACGTTCCGGTTATTTATTTTTTAGTTTATTGACGCGTTCATGCACGCGCCTAACTTTGAAGATTGTAATCAGTGCAGTAGCAAAAAGTGCGTACTACATTGTACACAATGAGGACGAGATTATGGAACATAATATGGTATAATACTCGGTAAGTGGAATTATTTAGGGTATGGCTTTTTTGTTATCACTACTTATAAATTATTAAGTATATTTTTTAATAGGTCCGCCATTTGTACAAGTTTTTTTTTACGTCTGTGCAAAAAAGTTTTAATAATTAAATATAGTTAAATAAATTGCTATAAGCCTGTCTAATAAAATCTGACATTATAATTATATGTTGGTATTGTATGGTGTGCAATAAAGAGTATCTATATGTCCCTATGACAATAGTAGCGAATATTGAAATATTTTAGTTTTAATTTATATGTTTTGTTTGCGTCCGTCTTTTTAGAGAGTGGCACGAGCAATACATTCTTTACAAGTCGACTGTTGATGATATTACTTTGTATCTTAGTTATCTTTGGGTTGAACCATTCATAAGATTACTACGTCTCAATTCCATAAGTCACAAACAGATTACGACAATCATTTATTCCTTGATGTTCAACAAACTCGTCCAAGAATGTGGTATGTCATTCGAATGTCAACGCGACGAGCGAGACCGGTTTGTGTTTGCCATACCACGTGTGTCGTCTTGAGGTCATGAGGTCCATTCATCGTGGATCTGCCGTATTTATGGAACGATGATGAGGAAATTTTGGCAGGAAGTTGCCATTTTTGTTTATATGCTTAACCTTTTTGGTGATAGCCATCGGGTCGTCCTTGTCATATTGCTAAAAATGTAAACAAATGACGTTAAAAGTGACTGATGATGAGTTTACACATTGTTGATTTAAAGATAAAGGTATTTTTAACTTCCGTAAACATTGGATTAAATGATCGACTGACAGGGAATGCATGGTCGACTAGCATGCAATGTGACATTAAGTATAACTTTTGTACTTATTAAAATAAGATGTTGGCAATAAAATTTAAATAAATTAATGTTGCGTGGCTTAATCATGTAATGTGATATCATTTGCAGTGCGACTACCGCACAGCTATGTCGCCTCTTTATGAAAACACTCTTAGATTGACATGTTCTATTAAACAACGACAAATATTTTAGTTAAATATTAATATTAGTTAATTAGATCGAGTCACGAATAAAGAACTCTATTATAAAGCGTGTGGGAAACTTAGCCGGATTTTCATTCTAGTTGGTTATTTGCATGCACTAAATTGATTTGTGTAGTAGTTCACAGTAAATAATATTCCTTAGGTATTATTTCCTCGTTTATACTCGAAATTAAATATTTGAGTCAATGTAAGAAAGAAGTATGCGATCGGAGTTCGTGTGGGTTTGAAGTTTGTTAAAAATTTTCGTATCTACAGTATACGTATCTTTCGTCTTTAAAATAATATCAAAAAGAGATAAAGTTTATTTGGATCTTCGAAACTGCTCATTCGATATTAATATATTTTTTAGATAATTTTTTGACTAATATTTTAAATCTTCTGGATGGATATAAGCTGCTTGCTATCATGAAAAAAATTCATATTTTCTGAGGGATAGGAGATAGTCACTAATAAATGTTGATTCCACGGCAAAACAATAATATTATTTACTACCTGCAACTAAGAAGCGGGAGAAACCGTCGGCACAGCTAGTTATGTAACAAGAAGTATTTTTATAGACGAATTTAAATGTTCAATAGTGAATGCTTTCCTAATTTATAGAACCTACTATAAGATAAGTTTATAGCACGATATCAGAGTCAATAGCACTATAATAGACATGTACTCTTTTATGTAATATACAGAATATACTGTATTTATGCCTACAAAGAGTTGGCTTAAGAGAGTTTCTCCGTCGTAATGTTTAAAAGTTACAAGGAAAAAATAGGTGAAAAAAGATCTGCATTAAACATACAAATAAGAAAATGATTTTTGTGATACAAATTAGTGGGCAACGAGAAAACTTCATGAGCAGAAAGGCGATATAAAACAATGTGACAAATGGGTCCTACCTCAGTATTAGTTGTGACCAAGACAGAAAGGTCGTAATAGCCAAGGGCTTGTCACGATACTGATTTTAAGCACATATTTTTTTACCTGACGGTGCCAGAAGGTAGGTTATGTTTTGTGAGTATATGTATGTATATGTTTCTTTGGCACGCTTCGTAGCATGATATGAGAAGTATTGTTAGATTAGTCTTGTTTAAGAGAGAGTGACATTGGATACAACCAGTTTTAAAAAAAGTTTCAAACAATAGGGAAAATGCATGAAAAAAAAAAATTTTTTTTACTAAATTTATAAGAAATAGTGAAAACAAAATTGATTTTAGTTAAAAAATAACCGTAATATAGCAATTAGAAATTAAGGTACCTATACCTATCTTTTTCTAAAATAACTTTTACAATGAAAAATGTATGGCGGACGTGTAATGTGACGTCATGGTACATATCGGACCTCCTTGTCTAACACGCGACTTTAATGGGCTGTAAGTCAGGTATTTATCAATATTTTTCAAAAACTCAAAGTTTTATTAACTATAATTAAGTACTATTTATTTTAGGACCAAATAAAAAAACATGCATATTCCCCATTAGATAATAATTTTACTTTATTAATTTTAGTAAGTTTTTAGTGCCACGCTAAGGTATAAAAAATAATAATTTACGCTGTAACTTAAATGTTAACCTAACCATGGTCTAGTGAATAGCGCTATTGTGGGTGTTATTTGAAAATTTGAGTGGCCTGCCCTTCGGAGGGATCAGTTGGAATAAGAGTGTTCCCACAAATAAATAAAAGTGGACAAATAAATAAAAAATTCATTTCAAATAAATAAATTTCATTTAATTTCAATTTCATTTCATTTCACAAGAGATTGACGATCTTACAATCAAAAATAATAAACCAGTTGGTGTACGGATTGAGCCCTGTAAGATAGTTTTGATGCGTCTCGGATGCAAGGAAAAATTTAACGCAGGTTTTCGCCTTGAATCCTTAGTTGGGCTGTAACAGTTCATAAATTATGAAATACACTCGATCATACTAGGTACCTACCTAAGTTTGAACATTTTGAGTATACAATTTGTTTTTAACGCAGTCTGTTATTTTTACATTAAATAGCTTAAAACATCAAAACAATGGGATCCGTCTGCCGCTCGAAGTAGCGTTTATTTATTTTAATTTCAATTGCAACTCCGCGGTAATTAGGCAAAAACCACGGAACTGTTCACTGTCTGACGAACTGCCGGAAGCAGTCTTCCGTGATGGGTGTTTAAATAACTTTGGAATAGGTGCGTGAGATTGCAGGGCGTTTGTTTTTCCATTTCAACTGGATTCAAAAAACAATTCTGGCTTTTCTTAGCTTGGTTTTAAAAAAAAAACAGTTTAATTTATCAACAAAATTTCGATTTTCAGGATTTTTATTGATCGGGGTATTAACTGAAAATGGATTTATATTAATTCCATAAAGTTTAATTTATTTTATTTTATTAGGACAACCAACATGACAAACACAATTACAAGCAAATTGGTAAGACATGCAAATATTGGCTATAGACTAAGTGCCGTCTTAATAACAGATTGCCAAGTTCTATTAAATATATTTTTAATTGTAAAAACTGTGAAAAATAAATATTAACACTTACTGTGTACTACTGTTGGATGATTGTTTCTCCCAGATCCCTCCAGCTATGGCTGCCGTGATCGAAGTTAGTCACTCGTCTGATTCTTCTTCTTCGCCAATATTTTTATATAGTCAAGACTAACTTGTACTATAAACAGTTTCCGTAAGAGTTTAACGGCATTTTGCTCTGGAATTTTACTCGGCAGTGGTGAGTATAGTCAGCATCAAACGTAGCTGATCAAAAACTAATTACGAAAAGTACTGACTCTTCTAAATTTCACAATAACCTGACTTCTTTATTTGACTTTTGCGTAGTGATTTTGTCTGACTATTGTGATATGTTTTGCAATAAGATTCATTTGGATCTAGATACTAAGCTCCTTTTGATTTTGACTGTAGAGGTTAAGAGGTTGAACTTAATAATTATAATGTTACGGTAGTTAGTATTTTTTAATATTGTGAGTTTATTATGATGTTAAATAACTTATATTACAGTTTTGATGAGCTTTAGGCTTTGAGGCTCCTCGTTCCATTTTTGAAAGGATACAATAATAATTTAGAGGTTATAAAAAGTGATTTAATACGCCAGATAATCTTGTAGAAATACTTGTTTCCAATGACGGAGGACTGTTTTAGGTATTTGACAGTTCTCATACAATCTAATAACTTCATTAATATATTTCAGCAGTAAACTGACACTATTAATCACACGTCGTTTCCTGTGAGAAAAGGACTAGATTTAATAAAAAAACGTTTTATTTGCCTGTCTAGTTATTAGATTTATGGACACTCGTATTAACTAGATTATAATTTACGTTGAAGATGAAACCAGTTATGAATAATAATTACCCACATTTTGTTTGTTTAGAATTATAACTACAGCGATTTGCAACGTGTTTCTCCAGTTTTCAAATAAATTATTTAATATGCGCAATTGAATCGTATAAACAACAAATGGATGTATTTATTATGACTGGAATGTACGTACGATTAAGTTATTTCATTAATTGTGATTGATAATACTCGTAAAGATAATCGAACCTACGTCGTATATTGACTTTCCGTAACTACTTAATATCTATTACTAATATTACAAAGGGCAAGCAAAGAGGGAGTGCCATGGTTAGTAATTTTATACCTAAGGTTATTTATACATTTAGAAAGGTTATGAAAATATAAACAGACTGTTTAAACTGGTTCATTGTTTGTTTAGTATTTTTTATTTATTTATACTTTATTGCACATTTAAAAATAATTGTACAAATGGCGGACTTAATGCCAAGAAGCATTCTCTACCAGTCAACTAGTAATCAAACAGAAAAATGCAGGCGGTGCAGCAAGAAAAAAAAATATATACACGCTAACATTACATACTTAATAATATATGATTATCAATTATATACATAATACAGTACACAGAGCAAATGAAAGATAAATTATTAGATCAGCGATTTTTAATTTGAATGCGTAGAGCTTTCTTAAAAGTAAATTCGGACTTAGATTTCCTAATATTGGTAAGAAGTCGATTCCAGAGTCGTATAGCTGTGAGGGTGAAAGAGTTGGACATAAAGCCAGAAGTGTGAAGTGGGGTAAGTACTTGGAGGGTACTAGTACGAAGATTTCTGTCGTGACAGTTGTGAAGTAACCTAAACTTTACTTTAGTATCACAGAATAATTTTAAACTTCACCAAATTAGTCCATTACTAATTAAAACCTTAAGAACTCCTTGGGACTTAAGGACCTACATACCTAATAATTTAGATTACGTTTGTCAGAAAGTCACAGATAAGTAGGTGTAGTCCTTTACTGATTGACCTTAAGACCTTCTTGGGACTTAAGGACCTACATACCAAGTATTTTGGGTTACAACGTTTGTCAGAAAGTCACATATCTGTAGTTGCTTTGGCTTTAAAAGGTTTTTTGTCTACTTTCATTAACGTCTCTTCTCGTAATATGTGTTAGGTCAGGCATGATTTCGTATCCTGCTCAGTCTCCAGCAGACGCTGTGTGTGAATCATCACAGTCGTTAGGAGAGGAGGTGAACTCTCATAAGTATACTACTACTTCTTATATTTTATCTTTTTTTCCTCCTTATTCTTTGGGCATCTATCAAGCATTATAACCGCAGGGTGATTCAGTTATTATTACGTATTAAAAATGACGTTGATCTACACCCATGCTATCTTTAGAAACGGTCTATCGTTTAAGGTGTACTTTCACCCAGGGGAGTGCTTTTACTCGCAAGGACAACCGCTTTCTAATCGTGGTTAGCCTTTTCAAATGTATCGATAAGCAATTATTACCCTTACATGAACGAGTTAAGGTCTGTTGTGGCGTGTTAGATGGGAAGTGTTTCGGGATGCCTGGCGAAGAAAGGTTTGTTTATTGTTGCGAAGGTAAACGGTTGCCACAAAGATGCGATTGGCGGTATTAAACTTGGTTTGGTAGGGACGTTTTTTAAAATTAATGTCATCATCATCATAATCAGCCCACGTCAGTACAGGCCAGGCCAGCCTCGGCTATTTTGCGTATATCATCGCTCTACCTTGTATCGACGACCTCAGTAGCCGAGAGGCGAGCACGCCGGATTTTTCTATGTTATCACGGGTCTGGGTGTTGTGGTACCGTCGTTGTTTCAGATTTCTATATCACAAGTGCTTTAGATATTTAGGTTTACCTTAGGATCAGAGCAATGTATGTGATGTTGTCCAATGTTTATTTACTTACTTATCGTAGGCCGCCCATAATTAATATGATTGAGTTAACATCTTGTTACCTAACTTATTGGATTGGATCGCGTTTTGCTAGCCTAAGAGATTAGCTAAGTACTTACATAATAATTCAAAGAGTAGAAAGTAAGAATGTGTATATCAGTCATAAACTCTGATTTATTCATGCGTTTAACAATTTACGCTGTGTTGCAGCCAACACTGTTGATTGTTGGTTTCACATTAAATATGGATTAAGTCAAGATAAGGCAGAAAAACAAATTTAATTCAAATATTAATCAAATAACAATTATGATAACGAACTGGTTTCTGATTAAGTTTATCCAAAGTTTACAAGCGCGTTGCTGGTAACAGGTTCATATTATATGAATTAATTTAATTCAAAGTCTATCATCATTACACATCTATAACCATAACGTGTAACACGTTTCATTTATTTAGGTTTAGTTATGATTATGTACGCAGTATAAATATAATTATTAAATATTTATAAAGTTTAACGCTAGAAAAATTAACTATTGCCCAAGTATTATTTTATTAGTAGCCATTGAACAGTTACAGTATCCATCACCGGGCTTTACTATTAAATCAGGTCAATGATATCAAATTATCAAATGGTCATCAGGATTTCTATCAAAGACTAGCTGTTGCCCGCGACTTCGTTCCTGTGGTCTTTAGTTTATTAATAAATGATTTTCTGCGCAACATTCTGACAATAATTAATAGATTCATTTATATATATATAAAGATTTGAATCGATACGACAATTGAGAAGCAGGTTAATATTCTACTTCCAAGACTTGTCTAGATTAGTCTACTTTGTTACAAGTGGAGATGATAAAAGTGGCCGATCCGATTAGTGATTCGTATTAAACGTAAAGGGTGCCAGATTCAATTCTCAGTTAATCTCGGAAACGATTTTTTTGTTATTGGCTCCGGTTTATGTGTGCTGGGAGACGCTTTTTGCAGAATGAATTAACCGGTTTCCGTAACAAGGATGTCAATTGATTACTTCGAGATTATGGCGGTACCCACTGTTAAAAGCAAAACAGGAGACGTTTCGGACGGCTCTAACTACAGGCCAATCTCACTGGCCACTATCGTAGCAAAGGTGCTTGACAGTGTGCTCAACTCAATTTTAATCAAGCATGTAAAACTGTACGATTACGATTCCAGCCTGGGCTGTCAACCTAGACTGCTATTCTTGATTTAAAGCACACTGTCAGGTACTACACGGATAGACAAATACCTGTGTATGCTTGTTTTTTGGACCTGTCTAAAGCGTTTGATCTTGTATCATACGATTTGCTGTGGGGTAAAATGACGGAAACGGGCATGCCGCCAGAGTTAGTTCAACTTAAAACACCCCAAAACGTAAGTGTTTTGAGGCTTGAAACTGAATTGCTTTTCCATTGTTTGTTTGTTAGTTTTATTTCATTCTAAATTTCTAAATTGATGTACATTTGCAAAATTTTTTTTTCTTCCGACAACACTTTTTACTTTTAATTAATTAGGGAAACCTGTTATTGGCCATACTATTAGTCTAATAATTATTATTTATAAAGTACCTATTGTATACACTGTTGGTTTTCTAAATAAATAAAATAAAATAAAAAACTATTCAGGTATTAACCAAGTGAACCGTTCGAGGTGGGCGGGAGCGCGTCTGCAATGTTCTCTGGAGCACGTACAGACTGCTTCGTGGCCATTCTACGAAAAAAAATATTCATCCCTGATGTTCAGAGTGCGTGGTAGCGCCAACAGTATCCTAAAAGTCATTGCAGGGAGACAACATGTTTGCCCTATCATGTGGCATATGAGCCAAATACTTTGTCCAAACTAATTATAAGGTACCAACTTAAATTGTAAGTTTTTGTGTATTACTAACCCTGTTGGATTTTTGTTGTCTGAATAAATAAATAAATAAGAATAATATGGCAACTAGTGTGTTGTCTAGCAGTCTGCCACATATAAAAAAAGTAAAATTTATAAACAAGCTTATGAACGTAAACAGCATCTCTGTGGCGGTTTGCCACCATGAGAGTTTAACTCACAATATATTCGAGGCGTGATTATCGATCTAATGATCCATTCTGATTACGCGCACAACAAAGCCTAATTTAATGTAAGACAAACGATCAATCAAGCTCGCACTAACTGATATTTAAGTGGCTAATTTCGTTGTTGAGTATTCGTGACAGGGACTTAAGATATTGTTGCTAACTAGAATATAATTTGAAAATTGAATGATCTGTGTGAGAAAAGTGCCTCGTTTACTATTGGGTTGGTCAATTTATAAATACTTTACATTTGTTGAAAGGTAGTAAGAAAATATGTCATGTAAGACAGATGACGAAATAAATTATGTCGCTATGAAAATTAATAATGGGTACATTTTTGATTAATAATATTACAAATTTGAGTAATATCATGCTGCTTACATCAGATTGTCTCGATGTTGTAAAAAGGTAAAAATTGGGAAGTGCAAAAGTGCTTCATACCACAGAATACTTTCTTTTAGCACATTGTCTTGGTCCTAGTCGGCTTACGCTTGACTATGAGCCTAAATACGACAAGTCTACTTATTATATTTAAAGCGATTTCCATTAGAGACCCCCGTTACTGGACCATGGCTACACATCCAGTGTCATCTAAATGTGCAGGTTTTCGATGTTGTTCCTCATCGCCGAGCATTTTCTACAAATGTATAGTTAAATTTTGATAAATAAGTGCAAAGCTGGCATACGAAATATTTGCATAAATAAAATGAGTTAGAAAATACCGAATAACACGATCACACGTCACACGAATAACAAATTTAGTATTGATTCTGTGAAATAAGCGCGTTCTTATTTTCCTAAAACATTACTATTTTTACAGTTATTATTGAACAAGTAAAGTGGCACAATCGCAAAAAAGGTAAATACATTAATTCTAACAGTGTGGGTAATGGTTTTCAGCGTTTGTTGATACCGGATAAAATATAAATTGCAATAAAAAAGTAAGTAAAAGTATTAAATTACAATAAATTACCTCTAAACCGCAACTGGTAAGATTCAAAAATGGTAGCCGGGAAACTGTTACGTCAGTCATAAAACTTTCTCTCGATTTTTAAACCTTTTCCCTACAGTAAAGGGTGTTGTGGTTGGATGACGAGCACTTTGAATTGATTGAGAGATGTTAGAGAATTTCATTCGACGTTATATCAAGTCATAGTAATTGGTTATGATGTGATTTCAATTTAATGCAAGTGAAAGATTACCTATAACGTTCCATCTGAAAATGATTTGTCATTATTTCTCCATTTATTTTTTCAAAGGAAGCAGTTTTCCAGACATATTATTGTTTAGAAATATTTTTTGTTATTGCTTTGCACTTGCAGTTTTCTATTTTTAATTTTTTTTATTTCTCTAATTCTATATTCAATATTGTTTTATTTTGTTTTTTTTTTAAAACTTGAACCAAGCTTTTATTATTCTAACACTAGGATTCCCTTAACATTTTTATAATTTTATTGAATCTGTGTAAAGTCATTTGTTTGTGTAACAGATGAGTATTGCGTTTTTTTAACTCTTATCTTTTCTTAACAGCAACTAATCTTTTTGATGACTTCATGAGATTAAATTAGAAATGATCATGATGAACACCATCGGTCTTCCAAGTTGTTGATGGCAGTCCCTTAAATGTTTCTGTTTAATCGATTTAATTGTCGTTTTCAGACACTTGTTTTTTTTTCTGCTCAATTTATGCGTGTGCTTGTGTTTATACTTTAGAAGGATTATTATTAGAACTTTCAGTCAACATACTGAAGTTATCAAACAATTTCCTATGGCCTGAATCACACGTGACTCACTTCCATTGTTTAACTATTCTGTTTCCATTCAATACCTATGTGAAAGTTTTTAACGTAACGTCAAATGTACTCCAAAAGAACGCAATTTTTTGATAAAGTGCAAAATAAAACCTATTTCAGGCAAGCCAAGTGCAACCATTGCATCATTGATGTCTGCAAAATCGAGTTACATGAGTGTTAAGCGATTATGTTGTTAACATTAGCACAATTAGTCTAATTTTAGCGTTTCCATTTACACTTGGCCGGTAAATGTGTTCCGGATAGAAAGCAAAAGAAGTAAGTGATGCCGACAGAATCTGAGGTGAGTGGCGGAAATCTAATTAGATTAGGTTACACATTTTCTTTATTTTTTAAAAGTCACTTACTTGGGCAAGTATATTTTTTTTGAAAAAAGGTATCGCGTATGCTTTGTTAGTAGGCAAAGGCGTGTTGAGTGGATCTGAGATTTAATGCAATAAATCTACTAAAGATAAACAGTGAAATAAAGTAGTGCCAAACGTTTGATAATTCTAACCAAATCTTTTAAAGATGTTTACTTCTAATTCTTCTTCTTTTTTTTGTTTTAATTTAAATAATGTATTGTGTCATTTACTATTTGTGTGTGATGTCCAATGTATAATAAATGTCTTTTCTTTCTTTCTTTCTTTCTTAAAAAAACTTTTTCAAATTTTAGCTTTATTAATTGAGATAAAATGATTATTCCAAAGGTAAGGCAAGGCTGACTGGCAGCGCCCGCCATAGAAACACTTATTAAAACCTATATCTATAACACCATTGTAAAATTATATAACAATAAGTATATTTTACTAGCTGTTGCCCGCGATTTTGATCGCGTGATCTTTAGTTTATTCATAGAAGAATTTCTTATTGTTTTTTCTATATATACTATATATAGAATACTATATACTATATACATATTTTAAACTTGTTACTTGTTAATTGTATCATTGGTGTAAGATTTGTTGGTGACTCCTATTAAATAAATAAATAAATAAGAACCTTCTCCTGACAATAATTAACACAACAAAAAAAAATTGGGAAAATCTTCCACCCGTTCACGCGTGATGCGATGACCAAGGGAAATAGAGATTCATTTTTAAAATCTTCCACTCGTTCACGCGTGATGCGTTGACCAAGGGAAATAGAGATTCATTTTTATATAATAGATTGAATTGAATTAAAACTTCAAATTTTCTCAATTAATATTAAACCTAGCGATTCACCTTTCAGTTAAAATCGGTTGGGAAAACTTAACATTTTGTCAAAGGTTGATTAACCGTTAAATGTACATTATGTTAAAATAATATTAAGATAAGTTTCACTGCTTTAACAATTTTTTGGAATATTTTTGTACTTTCATCAGTTTTTAGTAAGTTTCTATATATTCATGCAGCGCCATTACATTTTTTACTGCCTACTCATCTAAGCAAAAACGTGATAGATGATCGCATAGTGATACAAAAACTTTCATAATATCTGGCCATCGTTAGGTCATAGACCTTGCGTGTGGTTTTTTTGCGTTCAAACCGCGAACGCTAACTTCTGTCTAATGCCGCTGTTTTCTGCTCGAGTGTCTTCGGCGTCACGAACTGTTATTATGATTTGAGGATGGTAACCATTTCAAATTTTGAAAAGTCCTGACAAAAACTGGATATTTGCAAAAACGACTCAATATTTTTGTGATAAATAAATTGTTGACTTACGCCCTGCACATTTAAGCTAACATTAATAATATTTAATATAGGCATTACTAAATCTTCAAAGTTAAAGATTCAGTGTATAAGAGACAATCTCATGCTTAAAATAAATGGAGTTTTCCTAGCGCAGGTTTGCGCTCCGGACTAAAAAGCCAGCGGCAGCGGTTGCGGGTTCGAATCCCCCAAGGCAAATGTTTGGGTGATGAGCACGAGCATTTGTACCTAAATTATGAATGTTTATAAAAGTATGTAAGTATGTTTATCCGTTATCTAGTCGCCATACTTAGTACAAGCTTTGCTTAGTCTAGGGCTAGATAATTGGTGTGATTGTAAAAAAAAGATTACTAATTTTATTTTATTTTTTTCAATGTCAAAAAATTCTGACTAAATCCAGACGATAGGCCAAAATCTCAGATATGTCCGGTAAAATCTAGACGGATGGTAAAGCTAGGTGCCGGTTAATAGTGGGTACTTTTGACCGGCGTTTTCAGACCAAGGTAAAGAGGGCCTTGTGCGGTTTTGGCTAAGATGAGGATGACAAATCGAAGTAAGTATCTACTATTTTAATGTATCGAACGTACATCTATGCAAGTAATCATTGCAATACAAACCAACTTCGTCAGTCTATGAACTCTACAGCTATGTAATTATATACATTTAACTGGTATAAACATATTAATTTTTCAATCTTAACTCAAGGACATAAAGTTCCAAATATGGCGGCACCTATTAGGCTACCACTGGTTAAGCTACCACTGGTTAAATGGTTTATACCTTTACAAAATAATTGTTCAATCCCTCAGCGAGTTATTTAAATAAGTCTATAATTCCTACTATGGAACATTTTTTATTTATTTCTGCGGACATAAAATAGTTGTGATTAATAATAATACTATCTAAATCTATTTAAATGTATGTTTAATCGTAAACTTGGACTAGTAAATGTATAAAAAAAATATGTGAACAGTAAAATGTGTGTTGTGTGATGTTATTATAAGGTTAGCGGAAATTACACTTCATTAACTTAATAGACCGGTCAACTCAGCTATTGTGAGGCATAATCTAACGTTATTAGCACTGCCATCTGACCTTTTGACCTAGCTATATACTTATTTGTCCTCGGCTCTTCAAGTTATGATGCATAGGTAAGTAATATGTTGCAAACAATATATTAATAAGGAAACTGTTTTCACATCACACCAATTATTTAGCCCCAAACTAAGCAAAGCTTGTACAATGGTGACTAGATAACGGATTGAACTAAACATACTTTTGTAAACATCCATGACTTAGCAAAGATCCGTTTTCTTTAGACTTAGGTACTGATAACTATGATTTAATACTCATGCTCATCACACAAAGATTCGCCCCTTGCGGGATTCGAACCCGCAACCGCTGGCTTTGTAGTCCGGAGCGCAAACCACTACACCAGATGGTCGTCAATCTAAAAATATCTTATAATAATAAATTAATAAAAATGTATAGTATTCCTCTATTTTACCGGGCAATTGTATGTAATTTTGTAATTTTTTGACCCTGTCTCTCTAACACCGGACTCGACACTGGCGGAATGTGTGTGTTCGCTTACAGGCACTTTCTTAGGCCATAAAAAAACAAACAAAAAACTACATAGTTGACGTTGATAGTTCAGAGGTGGACGCTTACATAAGCGTCCTACTCAGTCTTCATCATTACTTACAGGTGAGATATTCGCTTACTCAGTTAATAACCTACGTAGCCGAGAAGCGAGCACGCTGGACTTCGTCATCTCTAAGTTCCCGGGCTCGATTCCTAGTCGGATCAAATTTTCTATGTTGTCTCAGGTCTGAGTGTTGTAGTACCGTCGTTGTTTCTGTACCACATTTTTGTACACATTTTTGTACCACAAGTGATTAAGTTACTTATCATAGGATCAGATCAATGTATAATATTTTTATAATGTTGTACAATATTTTTATTTATTTATTTATCTTTCTGTAAACACAAATTGTAACTTCTTTGTATGGTGTACAATAAAGAGTATCTATCTATCTATCTATCTATCTATTCAGTTGCAAATGAATAACAATTCAACAATTAACGGCTAGGCATGTGTTAGCTCACGTGAGCTAATACTGCTTACTTTGTAGTTTTGAAGCTTTTATTTACTAGCAGTTAGGTACGGCTAATAAGTATCATATATTATTCTAAAACTGTGAAGTTGGCGTTATAAGTTAGCCTTACTTTGTTAACATACTAGTTACTATTTTATAAGATACCTGACTTAAGTTCAATGGCAAATAACTTGATTTTATTAGGGCTTATGATATAACAGATTGCTTTATAAATTAAATAAAACGTTATGTCATGGTCTCGAAGTAAGGAATTCACATCCATTAAAACACGGAATCAGACAACGAATTTGATGACGACCGTCTGGTGTAATGGTTCGCGCTGACTACTAAGCCGCGCGTTTGCGGGTTCGAATCCCGCAAGGGGCAAATATTATATGTGTGATGAGCACGATCATTAGAACCTAAGTCATGGAATATGGATTTGTAATATAGTTAATTTATAATGTAGTAACAAACTAAAAAACATTATTTATAAATCTATTTAGGTATGTATGTTGTTGTTTATCCGTTATCTAGTCGCCATAGTACAAGTTTTGCTTAGTTTGAGACTAGATAATTGGTGCTATCTAATGTTATATGTAATTATTTCGCCATGGGCGTCTCCCAGCATACCCAAACCCGAGTCAATGTAAATAAGTTCGTTTTCTTAATTGACTCGAACCGGGAAACGAACCCAGGACTGAGTTCAAGGTATATCACCACGCCATTACGCCAATCCGGTCCTCAATTTTACACAATACTTAAATTAAGTAAACGTTGCGTGCTATGGACTATGCTCGGTGTTTCTTTGTGAGATCGGCTCAGAAATGAGAAGATTAGTAAACAAAACTGGCAGACATAACCTAACGGATTAGCAAGCTAAAGTGCTAGTGGGCGGGGCACATAGCACGTAGAACTGCCGGCCGATGGGGCAGAAAGGTTCTGGAATGGAGGCCACGTACCGGCAAGCGCAGCGTAGGACGTCTACCCACAAGGTGGTCAGACGACCTGGTTAAGGTTGCAGGAAGCGGTTGAATGCAGGCCGCTTCCGACCGGCCAATCAGGAAGATACAGGGAAGTCCTATGTTCAGCAGTGGATATCCTATTGCTGAAATGATGATGATGACGTAACTTAAAGGAAAAGCAGGTCAAAGACTCAATAAACTATTTTTTTATTTAAATGGCGATAGGTTTTAGTTTGTAGTCTAACAGAAAGTCTAGGAATGTGATAGTCTAACTCGAGTGGAACATTTCGCGGGTCGTTCACCTTATGACTTAATAGTTTTAGATTGCAGATTGCTATTAAGCTATTATGGCCTAAAAACCGTTTAATGTCCCGTAAAGTAAGGTGTAGTTGAAATATAAAATATGATATTACGCCTTTAGTCGGGGAAAATTATTTTACGATTTGTTTTTGTGACTGGTGTTGTGAATTGCTAGAATTATTCTTATGATACCTAATAAATACTCGCGGCTGTTAATGATTTTATAACAAAATTTATTCGGTGTGCTTTGTCCTATTTCGATTATTTTAAATTTAAGGGTATTCCTGTGGGTTTTTTTCTTTTTGCCTTAACCAGTATTGAAGCGAACAGAACAAAAACATATTCAAATCGGCTAATAGCCATTCTCAAATTTCTGTGAGACTAACCCACAGTAAATTTATTTTTACCTATATAGTGAGATAAAATAAGTCAACTGCTAGACTAGACGGATTCGCTCGTACCATCACACAATATTTTATGTGATGATAATAATTGAAACCCTTTTACTTACAAAAAAAAGTTTGGATCAAGTAATTTGCACGCTTTTTTGTGGAATTGGTGATAATTTGTTATTTATGTTTGTGCATAAGTCATACGCCCCGAAAATAATGGTACCTAAACAGGGAAACAATTTTTAACGACCGTTTAGTAAGATAAATTTGTTATCCAATGTCAATGTTTTATCTCAATTATTTGTTATTCAATTCAATTCAATTCAATATATTTATTGCATTCTATAATGTTACACAGGTGTTATAATTAGATACATAAAATAGATCATTATAGACCCTGTAGGGCACAACAATAAGATAGGTATTGTGGGCAGAGAGGATGACGCCATGCATAATTAGATCAATTTGTTTATTTTAAGAAGTTGTAAAGAATTAAAATAATTAAGAAATCATATGATAATTATTGAATAATTTATTGAATAACATAATCAAATAAATAGTATTTTTAGGCATTTAAGTATTTATTTATCTTTGGATTTCATTTATTGTTTTAGATTGTTGTCATTTAAGTATTCGTTTATTGTGAAATAACATTTTTTTATTAACATTAATTTTAATTGTTTTATAAATTTTAAATCATTTACTTCATTTTTCATAGACTCCGGCAATCTGTTGTAAATTCGTATGGACATAACGTATTCTGGTAATATTAAATTGTATTTAATTCAAATGACCGACTATATGTTACTCATACAGTCTATTAACAATTAACAGCAATCGAAAATGTATAACTCGATTATAAAAACTAGAGTCTTATCTAGCACACGATTCCATAAACGCTAACTGGTGATTGAAACACTAGCTTAGTCCGTATGTGACCTCGGAGCTGTCCTTTCCATCCTTAGAAGCACACCTTGCTCGACATACGCCAAGCGACATTCCACCAAGAGACGAAGCCGAGGAAGTGAAAGGGCAAAGGACATTCAATTGTGTTTGATCTCCGGTTTCTCATCATTGAAATTACATAAAAGCTGAAACAATACCAATAAAATACCAATAAATGCATATATTTGCAAAAAAAAACCTACAAGACAGTGTACGAATTCTTTAACAATACCGATTACGGTGGTTACCTAAGACAATATTGTGGTACTTACTGTGTATTACACACTCATTTTAAAACACTCCTGCCCGAAATTAAACTTTATATGCGATTTTGAGTTGTTATCCGTAGCAATTTTTTTTCAGAAAATCTCATTTTGCCAAATAACGGTGCGACTTTCATTAGGACTAATTTTAGGCAGGAGTACATGTACAGTTTTCTTGGCACGCTCTCTAAGATACACCTGTAAGAAAGGGTCGATTCTATATTCTGCAAATAATTTATTTTATGATGAACTCTAATACAATTTTTAATATTATTAAATTTTAATAATCCATTTTAAATGTATTCAATGCCCTTTCAAGACCCATTTGTTCACTGCCCTATTTTATAAGATCCGACTGCAACTTATTGCAATAAATCTGAAGGAGGTTTTCTTACTACTTACACCTAAATAATAAGCGATGGTTTTAATTTGAAAGGTCGTAAAATGCATTTTGCCTTTCAAAACCAGAAAAATGTAGCACAAATTTGATAAACGCAAGCTGTTCTGGTGGCGATTATTAATTGAATTTAGTAATGATCTGAAAAGTGTAAAGCTGGCCCACCGACTTCACGTCTGAGCGAGCTGAGCGAGCTATGGAAAGGTCGATGCTTGGGATCTCGTTAAGGGATAAAATCCGAAACGAGGTTATCCGGCAGCAGACCAAAGTAATGGACATGGTCCTAAAATGTAGCAAGCTGAAGTAGCAGTGGGCCGGCAACATCTGTCGCAGAACCGATAAAACGTGGAGTAAACTGGTTCTAGAGTGGAGGACTGCGCCTTTGCAAACGTAGCGTAGGGCGCCCCCTGGCTCGATGGACCGACGACCTTAGGAAGATGGCTGGATGAAAAAAGCGGGAGATCGTGATCTTTGGCGCTCTTCTGTGAGAGGATGTATGTCTATCAGTGGACTGCAATAGGCTGACATGATGATGACAAGTATCTAATACTTTCAAGTTTATTACGACCGTGTCGCTGGCTAAGTCTTAAGGGCATTCGTAGGAAGTGAAAGGGTATAGGACAGGTTAGTTTGATTAGTGTCAAGTTGTATCTAGATGAAAACCGGCCTAGATGATAATGAGGCTTGAGAGCAAGTTAGCCAAGTAAGCTTTTATAATCATTATAAGAATACCATAGATTTAGACAGTTTTTTTTTAAAATCTCATTAAAAAATGGTTTTAACTCTGACATCACCTTTATTTTATATTCAATCTAATTGTTGAAAATCTTTAAAAAATCTCTCTAATTATTATTTTGTTCGTTGTTAATATTCATCATTTCAGCCATAGGATGTCCACTGCTGAACTTAGGCCTCCCCCAGTGACTTCCAAATTGGCCGGTTGGAAGCGGCGGTTGCTAATATTACTTAAACAAAACTATCCCTAAAAGATTAAAGATCTTTACGTCATGATCAATAAGAAAACCAAGATTTCAGATGTATGTTTCAACTAAATTTTATTTAACAATTTGACTTACTTACAGGAAAAGAAAAGTCATAATTTATTTGTCCTGATTTTAGATAATATTACTTCTTTTTAATATTCTCCAACTCTTAACTACCTTTCCACTGAATCCTAATTCAACTGTCACCTGCAGGCTGTCTGGAAGAGATCGCTTATAACACCGTCTTGTTTCTCTTGTACATTATTAAATTTGTGTGGAATGCATTATAGAGTATCTATCTAAATATTTATATTATCACTTTAAGATTAGTTTTGTTTGTGTCATATTTTTACGACTAACAAAATATTCAACAGGTTAACAAGTTTTGAAAGCAATAGGGTCGTAAAAACATTGAATAAGTAGTAAGTTTGAGTGAGTCGTAACACTTGTAACTGCATTTGCGCTAAACCTTGAGTCTAGATGAAGCCCTATTGTGCGACTTGTAAACTAGGTAAACTACCTTTTGTATTTCAAATAAGTCTCTTGAAGTTATCCCTAGGTAATAGAGATTTTAGTTTGTAAACGGAAAAGTGGTATTGTCAACTATTGTCGTAGATACAATGTTACCAACGTGATGTTTGTAATAAAACATGTGCCAGACATACAAATTGTAATGGTCCAAGGTATAAGTGAGGAATTAACATTACGTGGTACCAGAGAATGAGCTGCCGGGGGCGTCTCGCAGCAGACCCAGCAAACCTACCCAAGCAAATAATAAATGAGGCTGCTTTATGAATAGGGATGACGAATAACTTTTCTATTATTATTTTTTTCGTTATCAGGTAGATAAAAATTATTTGTCCAAAAGTATTTGATACGTATTTTTTATTTTTTACATAATCAAAATATTACAGAGATATATCGATTTGAAATGTCGCATGACATCACGTCTAGGTACAATTTTTACTTAGAAGTGACGTCACGAGCCCTATTTTGACGGGTTTATCTTTGTAATTGTTTGGTTTATTGAAATTTTTTTAAAATTTGTCCATTACTTTAAAATAATCTAACTGACGGACTAATAAAATTTCATTTTCTTCACCCAGTAGTCAACCCTATTATTAAAAGTACAAGAAATCTACAATCATGTTGTTGTTTGTCCCTTACAAAGCCATAAGAGGAAAAACGGTTGTTAAAAATATGATTGCAGAATGTTCTCACGTTCATTTAGTTTCAATTATTATTTAGATTGCTGATAATAATAATAATATTTGCAAATCACTTACGATAATAGTGGTGACTGTTCTAACACAGTTCAATGGTTAGGCTATATGATACTAATTCATTGCCAGCCATTATTTGTTTAACCTTCGAGATCACTATCTCAAATCGACCAGTGGGCATGAGAGCGGTCGTTAATTAAAATTTTATTGTTATATCAATTGAGATTTATGATGTCTTATAAAAAGATACTCTTATTTATGATTTTGTTCATAAATGGACCATTTTAAGGCTCTATGTCCTTGTCTACTACAAACAGCTATACTGAATTCTAGTCGATTGGTGGTATATAAAATTAATGTTATTTAAACTTATTGGCACCCTTTGCGCGCTAAGTATGTGTACCTACTTGCTTTAGTCTTTCAAAGTTTTAATTAAAATAATATTTAATTTATCAGGTATGTACATAGTTTTCCATCAAACAATCAAGCACCATTAACAATGGATATCCAAAAACAATGTCTTAATTTGAAACAAAAGCGATAATTAAAGCGTACCTAACTATCCTATTGTTTATTTATCAAAGTTTCTAACCGTCATACATAATGGCATCTGACATTGAGGGTGCATAGATTGGCACAGCCCAATAAAAACAGTTACTACAACCACAAGTAGATGCAAAAAAATCGTTGTCGTATAAACACGTTCAGGCTCAAGAAGCATGCGTCTCTTTCTATCACATGACTTGAACTCATTTACGGAAAATGTAACGTAATTTTCAGCCCAAGGTTGAATATCAGCCCTAGGTATTTTTGTTGCGTTTGCTTCTGGCCCGCCAAACTTACACCTATAGCCACAATTGTAGAAAATTTTATAGAGAACTTAAGAACGTTTTGAAATGTAATTTTGCGGTGATGGCTTAAGGGGTTGATTATTTTGGGGTTTAATTTTGGTTAATTGGTAATATTAATTGTTCTATATGTAGGCTAAGTAGAGTTTGTAAATAGGTGCAAAATGCAGAACTTCTCTAATTAGGTAAATGACAAATATATTGGCTTGAAAATAAATTAATAGAATAATGTTTAGAACTTGACATAGGAACTCGACATTTCAACTTAGATTTAGAATTTTAGAGCCAAGCCAGGATATTGAGTAATAATACTACGATGATCGTCAACCTCTGGCAAAAGGCGGTGCCATAAGCCTAACAAAGTTGTAGTATGCTAACCACCCAATGATCTGGCTGTCTTCTAAGAGGTTGTGGCACATACGACCTCGCGAGTGCCTTCAGAGACATTATATCAATTTGTGTGAATTTTCGGTGGATTGTATAACATGTGTAAGAGTTTCATAACTTGGTGTGACCAATTGTATAAGGTTTGTTTATTTTATTTATTAGCGGGGTCGTAAGTCGCCATGAATTATAATGATAGCGCGAAAAGCCTGTATTGCCAAGGCTAAGGAATTGACCACTAGCCAATTAGCACTAGACTTATTGTGTTTGTTTGTATGA
This sequence comes from Anania hortulata, assembly GCA_963576865.1. NCBI lineage: Eukaryota > Metazoa > Arthropoda > Insecta > Lepidoptera > Crambidae > Anania > Anania hortulata. The sequence goes on along the minus strand of OY756392.1, from coordinate 21,850,235 downwards.
CGACTCGATAGACGTAGTGGTGTGTTGATTTGTTCCAGGTTTTGATTTCTGGTGTAATAAAACCATTGACCAAAGTTTTTTTAGCCTATGCTGTATTCAATAAATATGCGCCAGACAACTGCACAACAACTGTCATGGTTTTTAACCGACTTCAAAAAAGGAGGAGGTTCTCAATTCCTCGGAATCTTTTTTTTAAATGCATGTTCAGCGATCATTCGTTACTACGCTGACCGATTTTATTTTTTTGTTTGAAAGGTAATACTTTCAGAATGGTTCTATATAAATTTGGATAAATTCTGATGATGGGATCTATAAGAAAATCATCAAACATTGCATTAACTCCTTACCACGCCAACTGATTTTAGTATCTATCTTACCTAATATCTTTTCCAAATGTTGACCGATTTTGATGATTCTTTTTTTAATAAATAGCTTATAAGTACTTCAAAGATACTATAATAAAATATTTTCGGAAAAAAATCTCATTTCCCTCCGCATGCGGCCAAGACTACCTCAGCTGTCACTATGATCAGTCTGGTGAGTCTGCCCGACTGGCAGTGGGTCCACACCGCCTATCTACCGTCCTAACGCTGCTACCCTGGACGACCCGGGAGCAGCTCCTCACTCCTCTTTCTACTTCTTTATTATATTTACGTATTTATTGTTAGATGGGGCTAGGGCTCTAGGGACTTAGTGTCTTGGGGTAAAGGGACTCTACCCCCACTAGGGAGTTAGGTTCCCGTCTGACCGTATATTCTGGACATCTGGAGCGGTGCCGTACAACCACTTGCTTCCCGCTTGTTCATTCAACCAATATTCAACTTTAAGTCCGACATGTAGAGACCAATATCAATTGAGAAAATTTGTCATTTTATGGTAGGCTGACGAGCTGTTGTCTATACTTAATTAATGAACATTCTTGTATTACGAGCTACCAGACAACGTATTTTGCCAGGGGCATTACCCAGAACACCTAGACTTGTGTTAATTTAGAAAATATAGTTTCCTTAATTAAACCGAACCGGGAATCGAACCCGGAACCCTTTGCGTGCAACGCGAATTACCACCACTACACCAATCGAATCGTCAAATGAACAGATGAACTGTTATTAAATTTTCACATATTAAAAATGCGAATTTTCGGATTTATGGATGTTTGTTTCTCAATCACGCCAGAATGGCTGTACGGATCTAGATGAAATTTGGCACAGAAATAGATATCAGCCTGGAATAAAAGATAGGATACTTTTTATTCCGGAAAATCGGAAATCAGGTAACAAATATTGTATAGATGTATCGGCTGTTAGTCCTAGTATCGCAATAGCGTATCAAAGGTCGATAAGCATTAACTATTGCCGTAGGCAACAGGTTTTCAACGAAACAATAAAACGACAGCCTATCAAAACAATAGACCGAGTTCACCAATGTCAACACCAATTACCGGCAATAAATGTCACTTGACTATCGACCGCTAACTATTACTTCATGCTTCACTCCGTCGACGCATACCAAGCAGGTGTTAGTGGGTTAATTCTAAGATATTGCTCAACGGATATCGGGCACTTGCGAAATGGTAGTATTAAAATGTGTTTGATTAGAACTATGTGTAACTAATGTAGAAACAGACATGTTTTATCTACTTCACAGAAATGAGATCGGTAGCAGATTGGCGTCTCTATCTTCTTCCCGACCCTCTCTTAACTCAGAAGCTGTACTTTTGTAGCATTAGAACTCTAATATTGCATACGAAATCCAAAGAAAAAGTTAAGTATGCCTAAATATGTCTGCCAGTGAAAGGGTATTTTAAGGCCAGTGAATTAAAAAAAAAAAAAAAAAAAAAATATTTCGGACAATTAGATCCATATAATGTTAGTACAAGAACTTAAAAACTATGTTAGTAACAATTTAAATAAATGGGTCACAGTCAACTCTTGTATCTTTTTCGAGCTGGAAACGAATCCAGTGCTTCATAATAGCACTGTCCGTCTTCAGTCTCGCAGCTACCGCACGTAAGAGGCGTGACTTAACCTTACCAAAGAAAATATAAATGATCTTTGACTTTACTATCAAATTATATTAAGCCTAGGCTTCACGACTAGTATCAAGCGATATTAGCCGAAACCAACTTTAAACGTGCCTTCCGAAGCAGCCGTATCTTCTTCTCGGTCAATCACAATTCTAGTTTAGTTGAAAATGGTGATTGATTAATCAATGGCGTAACACTTTTAAATAAGTCTAGTTACGACACTTAGTCAACCTACCCATATAGTCACCTATCCCCGTTCTGCCCTGGGAGATGCTTGTGATAAATGTCACTAAATATGGATAGAATGGTCACCCATGCAGTCGCAGCCGCCGCGTAAGTGGCTTAACTTTGGTAATCACTACCACTGCTGCTGCCATTGAGCTACAAGCACCTTCTGATCCAAAGAATCCTAAAAAAGATCCTAAGAATTCCTGAACGATTCTTGCGAAAACGTATGTATATATAAATATTGGACAACATCACATACATTGCTCTGATCCTGTGGTAAGTAGCCAAAGCACTTGTGTTACAGAAATCAGAAACAACGACGGTACCACAACACCCAGACCCGAGGCAATATAGAAAAGTTGTTTATCTACATTGACCCGACCGGGAATCGAACCCGGAACCTCAGAGATAGCGACACCAAGTGCGGTATGCTCGCCTCTCGGCTACGGAGGTCGTATTAAATGTATCTCTTGCGCACAGCGCTGAATATAACTAAAGGTTAAGACATTGTTACCATCTGTTAGTAAAGTCAATTTCATTTTGTGATAATTGGATATGGAGACTGGTCATAATATTTTAAACAAAGACATTTTTTAAAATTATTTCAGAAATTACCCACTTACTTACCCCAAATTAAGCAAAGCTTTTACTATGAAGACTAGACTACAGGCGAACATACATAAATACATTTATAAACATCAATTACGTGCAAATGCTTGTGCTCATCACACTAACATTTCCCGCTTGCGAGATTCGAACCCGCAACCGCTGGTTGACAAATCGCGCACAATGGAGTATTACAATAAGGGCCGATTTTTCAATCGCCAGATAACTTTATTCGACGAATAAAATTAACGGTTTGACACATTTTCTATACCAAAATTGTCAACATGTCAAACTTATTCTTCACATAAAAGTTATCTGGCTTTAAAAAAATCGGCCCTAAATAGTAAATAGAGAATACAGGGTAACTGCATGAACATTTATCGACTTCCCATACAAAATGACCAAATAGCTGATGAAAAAACAAAAAAAAATGCATATTTTTAGAAGTCATACAACAAAAGTTGTTTACTATGATGTATAGAATTATGTGGTAACAAGGTTATCTTTAAGTCACGGGACACCCTGTATACGAACTTTAGTACGAATAATTCGAGAAAAATTACCATAAAATATATTTATACATTCAATCGTATTAAATACGTATGAACTACGTAACAACGTAACTAATAACTTTATAAATAAAATACAAAAATAATAATAAATTAGGTTCGATCGCGAGCATGCAAATTGTAGTGTGAAATCGCAAGCCGTTCGTTTATAGCATGCTATTTTTGACTAAATAGGTAGTTTTTTTAGGGTTCCGTACCCAAAGGGTAAAAACGGGACCCTATCGGGTCTGTTTGTCTGTCTGTCTGTCACCAGGCTGCATCTCATGAACCGTGATAGCTAGGCAGTTGAAATATTGACAGATGATGTATTTCTTTTGCCGCTATAACAACAATAAAATATAATATAATTATATTTAAGTGGGGCTCCCCATACAACAAACGGTTTTTTTTTGTTGATTTTTGCTAGATCTTAATAACGGTAACAGGTAGACGCTTGTAATATTCACAGAATATTGTAGATAATGGTTCGGAACCCTTCGTGCGCGAGTCGGACTCGCACTTGGCCGGTTTTTAATTATTAATCACGTGTACGTTGCAAAGGTACAGAACCACATTGTTCACTGACGGTTATTAAACTAACTCATCAGCTATGTAAACTGGCCTTCAAGCTAATTGGGCATCGATCATTGGAATACGATCTCTAATTTGGATCACCGCGACGATGATACATCGCGAACGCTCTTTCGACATGCGCAGACGCATGCAAATTACAAGTGGGGCAATCAACGTAACGAAAGTAATGATGATAATATTTTTAAGTAGGACTTAATGTTACTCAATACTTCTTTATTGTTGTTATGAAGCTGGCTACAACTTTTTTGTAGCAAGAACGATTTTTAAATAATGTAATGATTTTACATACAGTTTTAAGTTTCATTATCTTCCATTGAATAAATAGGTCACGAGGGGTTCTAATCTTGGTTTGTTTTAAAAAAAATGTTTTATATCTTTTATAGATATTTTTATCGATTACCGATTATTTTTTTCATTAATCTCATAGGAAAAAGACCACGTGGCCGAAGACCAACACGATGGTCGGACTTACTTGTTAAGGCCCTGGAAATGCCGTTTCACTAGACATTCAGACGGGCGCAGGACCATTATGACTAGAGGCGGCTCATAATCGAGGCGGCTAAGTAGACGGGCTCACGATCCTCAACCGCTGAGGGACTGTCTATATGGAGGAGGACCGATATTTATTTTACGATTTATTTAATTTATGTTAAGTCGATTAATTACTGTACATGCGAGAAACTGAAGAATATAAATGGTATAACAAAACCCTAACTTTAAGTGTCATTTTAGTATGCAGGTATACATTATAATAAATGTATAATGCACATGATTTATAAAACCCCTCGACCGCGAATGATACACATTACTATTATACCACTTTCCCAACTCGTGCACGTCACGCGACACGGCTCCAACTCCCGCGCATGTCATGCTACTGCCACAGTTAATAAAGGTACTAGTAGGTCTACTCCACAGCAATGCCCAGTTTCAGTTCACAGCTTCACTCACTCGTAGATAACAGTTAATATTTTCTAAATTAATATTTGCCATAACGACGGCTTAGTGATGTGACATTAAAACCTTCTGGCGCATTTAAAATAGTAAATTACCCATTTCTGGTTTTTATCTGATTAATCAAACCTGTCGCGCGATTATTAGTAAGTAATAGTTATGTCGCCAGAAAGAAAGCCATGGCGCGAAACAACACTCACAAATCTGTCGACGCATCATGTTCATAGACGCGATGGCAGGACAGCATCAAAAGAACAGTAGGAGCGAAAGAAGATCGTGAGACAAAGAATATATTAAGGATGTCTAGATAGATAGATACTCTTTATTGCACACCATACAAGTTAATTGTTACACATGATTTTTACAGAAAGACGTAAAATTTAGGCGGTCTAGGAGGGTAAAACAAAATTGAAAAGAAAAGAATGGGATTCGGGTTAATTGCAAAATAGCTGCCGATTTTGCCAATCAGTAACACCCAGGTAGGCCAGCCTACTAAATGATTTTCTATTGTGTCTCTACTGTGTACATGGCTGGGGCGTTCCTCTCAACGAAGACAGCCTTATTCAAACGTTACAAGCGCGACGATTGTCGGTGAGAGGCTGGGCTGTCCTATTTGCATTTACACGGCAGAACAAAAGACGTATTGACATAAACTATATTCTGTGAACTTGTTTTATGAAGAAACAAGTAGGGCAAATCACTGTCGCTATGTACACTTGTAATTGCAATAACTAGACGACCCGATTTGCGTAGTGACGCGGTGATTTATGAATGCAACGGGTCCCTTATTCTATGACCATGTTTGGGTTCATGCAGAAAACGTTATTCAAACTTAAATAACATTTAGTTTGTGATAGATCATTACAATAGAATTAAAATTAAATTAAGAACAATAAATTAAATTAAGCAAAGACCATCAACAAGCAATTTATTCTACAATGGCTCGGACCTGGGTGTGCTGGCAAAAATTCACTGTCTGGTGCCTTGTAACTGATGATGATAATGTTAGGATGCTGATTCCTTCTTCGACACCAAGACAGTTGATGTGTTGTACATAGTTAAAATTTACACGATGATTAAATTTGATAAAGGAAGATAATGTTCGACTGGCAAAGAATGCTACATGTCATTAAGTCTACCTTTTGTATGATTTTAATTTGTGCGATAAAGTTTAAATGAAATAAAAATAAAATAATTAGGAAATATCATATATTCATCATCATCATCATCATTTCAGCCATAGGAGGTCCACTGCTGAACAAAGGCCTCCCCCAATGACTGATCATCGAGGGGGATTGCCAATACTCACCACGCTTGGCAGGCGGGTTGGCGAGCGCAGTTTTTTTAATAAAATTTCGCACGAAGTCGCTGCTGCCCGTCTCGTGCTACAGGAATTAGTCGTCTCTTACGACACGCCACCTGTTGGCGGTGGGGAAGTGTATTCTTTACGGCTGTCCCCACACGGCACGGCCTTATATTAGGGGCGGCCTATGTTCAGCAGTGGATGTCCTATGGCTGAAATGATGATGATGATCATATCGCAGACCTCTTTCTTGAGAGCAACACCTTGTTTTTCATGTATTACCTTTAATTGAATAGCGTTTGACAGTCAGGAATGCAAAATTGTAGACTAAATTTCTATTAGGATATATAGGCATGAACTACAAATCGTCATTGCATGCCACTGCTTTTTCTCGGCACTATATCGTAATTGTCCCGAAGATAGGTATGGAAAATAAAAAAATGCTTCAAATTTGCATTTATAAAATAAATTAGTTTTTGTAATACAACATAAGATAACAACGATATTGTTGCATGAATATAGCTTAGTGACTCATAACAAGAAAAAAAAAACAACCTATAAAAACAAATAGTCGCTATTGAAAAGGTCAGTAGAAAAGCGGTTTACGCGATGTGTGTCAAATTAAAAAGATTGACACCAATTTAAAAAAATAGGACCGTCTACGCGCACGCATGGAATCACGCACGCGTTGCGTCATTGCGTCATCAAGTGTCACAACCCATTGTTTTGCTTCCACAGCCATTAACGTTAAACCTTTAGTACATCAGATGTTAGTCAGTAGGTTCTATCGGTACCCATACCGTAAGCAGATATGAACTCTGCGTGGCTCTCGTGGTCATGGAAGGAATAGAAGAGTTGTGTAATAACTAGGCGTATGTACTAATGGCTTCAGTATACAGAATGACTCAATATACATCGGCTGAGTATCGAAACCAGAAGAAAAAGTCCCGAATTTTATTTTGTTAGTAAGTAACACACGAATAAATAAAAAAAGATACATTTGATATGAAAACAAATAATAAAAAATTTAAATGATAAACTGAATCACAATAAAACGCTTAACTTTTAATTACTTGGTAGTAGGCAAAGAGGGCGGCCAAAACTGCGATGGTTGAGTGTTGTCAATAAAGACATGGAGAGCTGCAATCTCACAGAAGAAGATGCCAAGGATAGAGCAAAGTGAAGGCAAAAGAGCAGGAAAGCGGACCCTGTCACAAGGGGTCTTTAGTCGTTTCGCACCACGAGTTATTCGCTCCTCGGGGCGAATCGCCCAAGAGCTCTTTTTAAATAGGTCGTTTCGCACCGCAGTGATTACAGCGGTGCGAAAGGCCCCATTTAAAAAGAGCTCTTGGGCGATTCGCACCGCGGGACGAACCGACCTAATGCTCATTTTCTAGTCCGCTTTAGACTCATAACAAAAACTTAACGATTACAATTATTTATTTGTACAGAACTGTTTTGTTCCTCACTGCGGTCCGAATCGACCCATTACAAAAAGTTCATGGGCGATTCGCCCCGTGGTGCGTAAGGACCCATTTAAAAAAGGTCTTGGGCGATTTGCCGCCAGAGGCGAATAACTCGTGGTGCGAAACGACTAAAGACCCGTCACAAGACGGGATTTACGCTAGGAAGAAGAAGAAGAAGAAGAAACTGTAGCACAAAACAACAACAACATCGCTGGCTTGATTTTAAAACTGAATACGTATCAACGAATTAAAATAGATAGTGGGTTAAATAAATTGCCCATTATAGATATTTGGATTATAATTACTTTTAAACTTTCGCGTTAGATGATTATTACACACTAAAATGTACTGGATTATGGTTAAAAATACTTAAATTCTAAGTATGTATTTACGGCCTTGTGACAGATCATGTTGAATCTATGTGATCTGTCTAAGTTTGTAGATAATTTACAGCGAACTGACGCACAGTTTAGCAATTATATACATGGTGACCCCTAAGACGAGAGAATCGCTTTACAGGATATTCTGCCCATTAGGATAAACACTACACGTACACACACTTACTATTATGCCAAAGTCAAAACACACAAAAAAAAACTGATTTTTCACACAATATCTTCGAGGTTATTGAATGAAAAAGTGAAGATTTTTTGTTCTTTGAATTTTAATGTTGCACGCATTAATAATTAGAAATATCAACATGTCCATATTACTTATTTTTTATTTCTCATTTAATGTCCGCCATTTCTAAATTAGTAGTACAGTGCCGATGACTTATTAGCATTAATCAAAATTAACAGCAGTAGTAGTTTGTTATTTGTATATCTTATTAGCATAATCATTATGACTCATTTACAATATCTCTTTACAGGTACAGTGCAAACGAGGCAAACGAAATGTCAACACTTACGTAAGTCGTACAACAAGTACTACTTCAGGTAGTGAAAGCGGATATTTACATCTACACAAGAGACAGTCGGAAATGGCGAGGACTTCCTTTGCGATGGTACACTAATTGGGTGGCCTCTAATATGTTATATTACTGTGGGAATATCTAAATATGGTGGGCGGAAAACAACTTTCTTGTTAAGTCAAACAATCGCAACTTTATTGACTTGCATCTGTAACATAAAGGTGTGGGTTTCGTTTTCATGAAAAAAATTATAAAATATAATTCTTACCCGTCTTAAAAAAAGGTTAGAGAAAACTTTGACATGCCTTCCTAATTAGTTGTTTTTAGAGTTTGTATTTATGTTAATACCTGTTTTAAATGAGTATCAGATATTTATGCACTGGATGAAGTTGTAACAGTACCGAAATATCACAAGGTATTTTTTTTATATTATATTAATTATAACTAAAATATTTGACCTGTACTGCACCCATAACCTGTTTTTCTGCATGACTCTAAGGTTTGCTGGCAGAGAATGCTTTTCGCATTAAGTCCACCTATTGTACACTTTTATAAGTTTTGTGCAATAAAATTTTGAATAAATATATAAAAAATAAATGGCAATAATCATGAAAGTTTAATTAAGTATCTTATTAGTAGCATTAAGTATTTAAACAAGTGCGACTTGAGTGTAGCAAGGGCTCATACGAATACTTACATTAGGTAAAATTCAACTACACTATTCTACTATTTTTATCGATTGTAAAGTCAGTCAAAAATAATTTATTCAATTTAGGACAGAAAACTGCCACTTATGAACGTCAATAATAACAATATTGGCCACATGAGGCAGAACATGTCTCCTTATTTTTTGGGCCCTACTAGCGCTTCGGGACAAGACACAGAATCAGATCATGTAGATCAGAAATATATACTTAGATGTAAAAATCTGAATCAGAATGTCCTTTTCTATCAGCTACTTATGTGTTAGTTTTTAAAGATATAGTTATAGCGTATCTCAGTATTACCTATCCTTTTGTAAAGTTATTAGAAGATATTGACACTTATATTGTAACTTCTATGCGCACATGTGAAGCACTAAAATAAAGGTTTTAAAACTTTGCAAATGTCGACACACCCTTTTAAAATTCGTGTTGCGTTGTCTTAAAGATATTTATCATGTTCTAAACACGACGCACGGATTAAGGTTAAGACTGAGCTTAGTTTAGAAGACTGTGTGCTTACGTTAAAGATATCTAAATAATATCAGGGTAAATATAAAATTTTATTAAAAAAAATAAAACCGACTTCAAAACACTGAAATGCTAAAAATAATCCTAACACTTAAGTACCTAATCAGTTACTTTTGGAGTCGGTGCCAGCCGATGAGAGATTCAATGTTTTTGTTTGCACCGACTCCAAAAGTAACTGATTAGGTACTTAAGTGTTAGGATTATTTTTAGCATTTCAGTGTTTTGAAGTCAGTTTTATTTTTTTTTATAAAATTTACATATTTCATCTATTTTTAGTGATAAATCCTTATCTAACTGCTGAACACCGATTTCATCCCCTATTTTCCTACCCTTAGGGGTGATTTTTATTTTTCAAACTTTTATCATAGCATCTTTGAAGTATAAGCTATTCAATAAAATAAAAATCATCAAAATCGGCTCATATTTGTCGAAGATAGGTAACAAGAACCACAACCAAAATATTATCTGGGTATATATTTGTTGATTTTCTCAAAAAGTTCTAAATCAATTTCAATAAAATTTATATGGGACCACCTCTGAAGTATGATCTACCAAACAAAAAAAGAATCATTAAAATCGATTCATAATTGGCGGAGTAATCGCGTAACAAACATACAAAAAAAAAAAAAAAAACATACAGTCGAATTGAGAACCTCCTCCTTTTTTGAAGTCGGTTGAAAAACTAAGCTATGTGTCAAAATAGCTGTCTAATATTTTATCAGATGGAAGTTCTAACAGCCTGTTTGTTGTATTTTTTCTGTTGATTCGTTCAGAGGCCTAACCATGATCTTCACTCTTGGCAATATCTATTGGTAAACACTGTAACTCCACAATTCCGCAACATGAGACACGATATTGACGACCTCCGTAGCCGAGAGGCGACCATACCGGACTTGGTGTCGCTATCTCTGAGGTTCCGGGTTCGATTCCCGGTCGGGTCAATGTAGAAAAATACCTTTTCTATATTGTCTCGGGTCTGGGTGTTGTGGTACTGTCGTTGTTTCTGATTTCTGTAACACAAGTGCTTTGGCTTTAACACAAGTGTTACTTACCACAGGATCAGAACAATGTATGTGATGTTGTCCAATATTTATATATTTATTTATTTATATATTTGTACTGTTACGCGGTTTTAAGTGACTGCTTGGAATTAGCGATAGCCGACGGAGAAAATTCTCCCAATATGGGTTAAAACCTGTTAAAATCCACCAATTTCTACCCATTTTTGGATATAAAGCTGAATATACACCCTCCGACGTCCATTGCTACCTGAAGCATATACCTTTTAGAGTAAAAATTACATTTATTTGGCGGTATTTACCCAACATGTGGGAAACCTGATTTTTGCCCTTTTTCTTCGTCCATCGCTACTCAACAGCTTAAAAGTTGATAGGAGTCTCAAAATAGATTTATTTTTATGGCCTAAATATACTTTTTAATGTTCCACAAGCTTAGATCTATAACGACGTTAGAAATTGGTGTTAGACGGTGGTTGGTTATCATGTGATTTCTAGGTTTTTACAATTTTGTAAAAGAGGAAATCCGCTTACCATAAACGTCAAGTGGGTCTGCAAACTCTACAATGTTATAAACACCAAGTTATCAAGAAAATCGTTTACGTATCGCAAAGCGGAAGACTTAATCGTAGTTTGCAAAACCTCAGTTTTAACTAATTAAAGTTTATAGGTAACAGTTATTTAGGTTAGTTACACCAGTTAAGAAAGGTAATTCAATATATGAGTGTCCAAATGTTAAACTAACTAATAAAGATTTAGTTTGACATTATGACACTGAATATCCCTATCCCAACTGCTTGTTACTTACTGTACTTTACATAGTACAAATATAAAGTAATTTAGTATACTGCTCGTTTATGCCTTTTAAAGTACCTACACGAAATAAATAACTACACACACAATTTGTCATTATCATGCCATGGAGGTATAAAACAGCTTAGATTTTACGTATCTCATAATAAAACAAGTCAGCTTTATTCCATTTGTCGCAATAATATCTATATGAATATGTGAAAGTATTCTTAACTTAATACATTGATGCTTATAACATAAGAAGGGTTATTAAAAAGTAATATCGGAAGAACAAAGACCATTGTTGTATATTGCGACAAAGCGTTTAATGCGAAATGAATATTAATGTTGGCATTTTCTTATTAAGATTATTATGCGTATTTTATGCGATTCCTGACATTTCGAAATGTTTGTCCGGCGATATAAGTTAATATTTCTAACGTAACCCAGTGAAAGAGATCCACCAAGTAGGTATGTTTCATTGCATTGTGAGACACTTCTTAGACTTTATGAAAACTTACACAATTTAAATGTTTTCCAATTGGACTACAACATCACATATAGTATGTAAATTAACAGAGGGCGTTCCCTTCAGCCAGTTTATTTACAATGTTAATAGTTTGAAATAAAAATAATGTAAAATATTTTAATTCTAGTTTCTGCCCCCTCGGGCAGTTCGTCTGGGTAGTAGACTTCAGCATTAGGCCCGAAAGTATTATCACAAGAATAGGGAATATGCATGAAATAGATATATTGTTTTTACTATATTTATAAGAAAATATATGAAATTATAGTGCTAATAGTAAAAACAAAATTGATTTTAGGTAAAAAATAACCGTAATATAGTAATTAGAAATTAAGGTATACCTATCTCTTTCTAAAACAACTTTTAGTATGAAAAATGTATGGCGCGCGTGTAATCTGACGTCACCGTACATATCGGATCTCCTTGTCTAACACGCGACTTTAATGGGCTGTAAGTCAGGTATTTATCAATATTTTTTTGAAAACTCTTAAAGTTTTACTAATTATAATTAAGTACTATTTATTTTAGGACCAAATAAAAAAACATGCATATTCCCCAATAACAAGAATTATATGTATATAAATAAAACAAAGTCGGGTTACTTACACCATAAGTCAAGAATGGCTTTACCGATTTTTATGATCTTTGGTTTGTTGAATTCGTCTCTGCCCCGAATAGCAGAATAACTAAAAAAACACGAAAAAATTCAATAAAAAAAGGTATGAAGAGACGGTACGAAGTTCGCCGGGACAGCTAGTAAGTAAATAAATATACAATGGTCTTAAAGTAAATTATTATCCTAGTGATGTGGTAACATAGATGGTAGAATTCGGCCAAAAGCTAATTTAGAAATGATCGTTTTTTGAATTGACTGTAACCGGGAATCGAAACCGGGACTTTTCGTGTTCAAGGCGCGAGACTCCGGTACTATACCAGTAGGTTAGTAAAATAGCATTCTGTTTCTGCTAATGTAGTTTTTATGATAAACGTACTGGTCTGATTCTTGGACCTAAAGTCTGTGCTTTATGTAAGATTTAAAGTCGAGTCCGGTGCGCACGCGCTCCCATTCCTCGTGCCTGCTGGCTGGCAAACGAATCTGTCGTCGTGCGGTTTGAAACAACCGCAAGGTAAATCAATTAGAATATGTGCTTATGAGCTAAATACATGTGAAAATCAGTTCACAAGGTCAAGTTTGCTATTTTCTTCTTGCCGTTTTGATGGCATAAAAAAGTTACGGTGAGCTCAAACTCCTCCCGTGTGCAGGTGTCATTCCGAGCATGATGTTAGGTGGGCCATGTCTTACTTGTCCAGACGGTTTTGAAGTAGGTAAATACTGTTACTTGCATCTAAAACATTGTTTAACTGGCTAGCTTCAAAAGCTTTGTGCTCTGAGTGCGTATAGAAGACATGAAAGAAAAACCGTCATGATCAACCACTCGAGAAAATCTCACTTCTTACTAATATTATAAATGCGAAAGTTCGCATGGATAAATGTTTGTTACCTTGTTCGTATTTGTTTTGAGTTCGTTTCGTCGGGTCATTGTAGAAAACGGACTTTTCTATATTGTATCGGGTAAGAGGATTGGGGTACCGTAGTTGTTTTTGATTTCTATAACACAAGTGCTTTAGCTATTTACTTTAGGATCAGAGTATTGTAATGTATGTGATGTTGTTAGATCAAGCGACTAGAATTTATATTCTGCAGTTCATTCGGCATTCAACCTGTATTGAGGAAAACAATTTAGATTTGCATGGTTTTATAAATTATGATACCAGAAAAGTGTATACGTAATAGGTTTTTACTTATTTTGCGCGTTTCATGTTTATCACCAACAAAATAATACACAAGTCAAACCTAATGTTCCTGTGAGTTTCTAGAACATTTTAACTTAGTTCGGTTTTCCTTAAGGCATTTATGCCTATGCAGTGTTTCTATATCAGTGTGTTCTTGGAAGCTTGCCATCTATCAGCGCGTGCGTCGGCAAGGGCTTGCGACAAAAACTAGATCTGATTGACCTCATATGGAATTCAATATGATTTTTCTAGAAAACAAAACTGACAACTACTATCTTAATTGACTCTCACAGAGTGTGACTCAGATTTTAAAAAATGTCTTATTTTCCCTAAAACAAAAAAAAACTATATTACTAATACTTCATTAGGTGTGAGAGTGTGATTATGATTTTATTCAAAAGGCGGATACTTTTTCATATAAAAATATGTCTTATGATTATTCTAGAACAAAAAAATAGGTACTTCTATCTTAATTGAGTGTGACAGTGTAAGAGTGGGACTAAGATTTTAATAAAAATTGAGATAATCAGCGTCGTGATAAGTCCGTGGCCTTTACGACCTTTTTGATCCATAAGATACCCTTTATAGTTTTGTTGTTAAGTATTTTTCTTTCATGTGTGTCAAATAATTGTTTTCTATTTCTATGATACCATTTCCTCCATAAATATGTTTTTTTAAACAAACCTATATTAGCTTTACTTGTAAGTAACTGTAACAACTAACAACCTATGAAATAATATATTCAAAGACGTTTTAACCTGATTCTAACTGCCGTATCGATTTGAAAAGTATTTGTCATTCGGATGATGATAAAACAATTGCATATCATTAAGCTGATCTCATGACTCTTAAGTTTAAGCTCATTTGATTTGTATTGAAGAAGAAGTAAAAGATATATTACTCATTGAACATCAAACACAAATAGTACATATGATGTGACAAATAAACAAACGAAGTGAAATAACATTAATAAAATTTTACAACAAAAAAAAACAAGAAATTGTAAAAGAGAAGAATATTAACGATTCATAAACACATAACAGCGTGTTTTATAGTTTTTGAAACTCTCGAGTAAAATGTTAAAATTATTTTTTGCATTTGCCGTGTCTTGCCGTGTGGGGACGGCCGTAAAGAATTCACTTCCCTACCGCCTACAGGAGGCGTGTTGTAAAAGGCAACTAATTCATGTAGAGACGGGCAGCAGCATCTGCGTGCAAAATCCTATAAAAAACTGCGCTCACTAACCCGCTTGCCAAGCGTGGTGAGTATTGGCAATCCCCCCCCCCCTCAATGATAAAAGTCATTGGGGGAGGCTTGAGGCTGAACATACAGCAGTGGACGACCGATGGCTGTTATGATGATGATGATAATGATTTACATTTTACGTCATTCCAGTCAATAGACTAAAATTTTACATCTTTGAGATAACTAACCACGCATGGGTTAACCAACTTGACAAAAGAAGAAAAGTTCCCAATTTATAAAAAAATAATGCGATGATTATTTGTAATTCTGTGTCAGTACAGTCCTACCACAAAACCTCACATTTTCTTTATTGATATTAAACTCAACGTGACGAGCTTTAAATTGAAATTCGGTCAAAGAAATTTCAAGTTTTGTGCTAGTTTGAGCTGGTGAAACTACTGTGAAACTACGAACTGGCTGTGCATAGAATGTATTTTGGGCATAAAAAGTGTCAACCCTAGTAATAACAGGGCCCTATAAATCGTATATTGGACATCATTCACGAAGTCGCGTCGTGTGCGGAGTTCCCAGGGCTGGATTAATATTTAACGAGACTGGGTGGCGGTGTCGGGGACTATACGACTAGATTAGGGAGACATACTTAGACTGTCTTGATACAATGAAGACATTAAGTATTAGAGTTACACTTGCAGCATAATTATTTGTTTAGACATAGACAAAGATGTCTGCTTCTTTACTAATGTCTCTTATCTCGCATGCGGAATGATTTTTACCAATTTCTCTAGGTTAATACCGAGGACATTTAACATTTATAATTGTTTAAGGTAAAATAAATAGTATTCGGCATTGCATTGCGGATTTCGATAAATAATAAGTTATGAAAGTTTTATTAATTTGCTGAACATAGAATTGTGGAAGGCGCAATGACTTCCAGATTGGCAGATTGTCATTGGAGGTAGCCTATGTTGAGCAGTGGACGTCCAATACAAAAAAAAAAAAAAAATATTTCTCTTTCACAAAGGTAACACTTAAGTCTAGTTGCATACATATACAAATACAGATACTTATTTCCTTTGTGAGAGACTGGTATCTGTACTAGGGTACGGGGCACCCTGTCTGACCGATTACCAGGCACTCACCCTGCGGACCTACACATGCGCGGAACTAGTTAGGAATATGTTTTAAAAAAAAAATAATTCAATTTTATCGTAAATCCTATGGCTGAAAATGATGATGACAACGAATTATTTTGCTTTCTGCTCAGTTACGCCGGCAAGGCACCCCAATCACACCACCTGCACCCACAATCCGTGGACAACCATAAGCAAATGCAAAGTGCACCGCTCGTCGTCATATAAATAATACATGCGACACAGATGAATGCAAAAGTTTGTATTCTCAACGCCGCCAAAAACCTGGCTACATTTCACTACTTCATGTGGCATCTTCAGGATAGATGAGTAGCCGGAGCACATCGGACATCACCTGTCATGAATCTCTATATAATTATATAAAAATGAATCTCTATTTCTCTTGGTCATTCGCATCACGCGTGAACGGGTGGAACAATTTTGCTAATTCTTTTATTATTACGTTAATTATATTATTATCAGGAGAAGGTTCTAAGGAATAGAGATATATATAAATATAATGTGTGTGTGTAGTGTACGGAGGTTTATTTTGCAAATAGGTTCTTATGAAAGAAAAAATAAGAAAGTTGCGCAGAAAATCTATTATGAATAAACTAAAGATCAGAGCGAACGAAGTCGGGGGCAACAGCTAGTTATTTTATACATATAGGCAAGCATAATATGACTCTTTACTTTTTAGGGCTTATACTATTTTTAACCTTGTTAAAAACGACATACATGCCTAAGTAAGTAATATGTCCTTGAGAAGGATGTCCAGCTGTGGTAAGTAGAAAAATTAAAACATCATGTTACTTTCTGTTGGAATGTCACCTAGTTAAGCCACCCTTTTGTTTCATTAATGTTTCACAGTAAATAAAATATGAATCGTTGCAATAATGTGTTTCTTCAAAACTATTTTATCAAAGTGGATGACACCATTAATGGTCTAATTAACGTAACTGATGCCACCATACTTTAGAAGGCAGTAATGTAATCGGACCAACTTCTGTGGTAACGATGACGACATAGCGACACGAGAAGCACGCGTTAGGGCGATTAGTTCATCTTGTTGGTTTGGCCCTACTAACTTCATTCCATTGCCGTTAAGACACATTAAGATCCCTAATAGAAGAACGGCATACTGAAACTAGGTTGCTTCATCATCATCATCATTTCAGCCGTAGGACGTCCACTACTGAACATAGACCTTCCCGAAAAATCTCCCCCCCCCCGACGGGGGGGGTGGGGGGGTGGGATTGCTAATACTCGCTCGCTTTGCAGGCGGGTTGGCGAGCGCAGTTTTTTATAATATTTTGCACGCAGACGATGCTGCCCGTCTCGTGGTACAAGAATTGGTCGCCTCTTACGACACACCTCCTGTTGGCGGTGGGGAAGTTTATTCTTTACGGTCATCCCCACACAGCAACTAGGTTTACACTACTAGGGCACTAGGTTGCTTACGCTTTGTTATTATCTTCTTTAGTTTCTTAGTTTTCTTAAAAGGAAGTATTCTTGTGGTGAATCTTTGTAAGCAAATCAATAAATTTGAATTAAAATTAAGATCAACATTTTAGTTTTAATTCAAATTCTATTTAAAAAAAACTAAGAAATAAAAGAAGACTAAGAAAGCGTGAGCAACCGTATTTTTTTTTATTTTAGTAGTTGTACTGAAAAAAAAATTCTCTAGTACAAAGTCATTAAAATCTCAAAGAAATAATTTTTCACCGACTTACTATGCCAGATGGTTGCGGGATGCAAGGGGCAAATGTTTGTTTGATGAGCATTTGTACCTAAGTCATGGATGTTTAGAAACGTATTTAAGTATGTTTATCCGTTATCCAGTCGCCATAATACAAGCTTTGCTTAGTTTGGGGCTAAGTAATAGACAAGTTTCCTAAAAAAAACTAATTAGTCCGTCAGTGGACTACCAGAAAATATTGGACACGTATTTTTTCTTTTCTTAATTAAACAAAAATTGATGTAGATATAGGCCGTTATAGTTGCGCGTAACGTCACGCCTTGCGACACTTTTTAACCGGGGCGTGACGTCACTTGCTCTCATTGCCAAATTTTAATGCGCTTTATCTTCGTAATTTTTTGTTTGATTAAATAAAGACAAAATATAGGTCCAATATTTTTTGATAATCTAACTGACGGACTAAATAGAATAATCTTTTTTTGACCCAGGAAACTAGCCTATTGGTGTGGTTTTTTTTTTTTTTTTTTTCTTTATTTAAGGAGCTTTGTCACAATTGACTATGTCGCTCCATCATAGCCAAACTTTAAAGTTATTCTAATACAATTTTACTACAATACCAGAGTTAACTCATAATTAATTTAAATAATCTGTACAAGGCTATTGCCTCGTCTGACATAGGCTCGGCCAGTATGCTATTGCAACTACCAATCTTACACATCGTACCATTATAGTGCATTAACTGCCTTCTATGTTGCTCGCCCCGGACACACTCCATCAGAACGTGATAGACGTCATCGATAATACCACATTCTTCACAAAGAGGTGATGGTGCTATACCCATTAAAAAGGTAAACTTTCTGGATGGAATGTGACCGGAGCGAAGTCTCATGGCAGTAACAATGGTTTCCCTATTCAGTGAGCAGCTGTCAATCCATGGTACTGTCAATGGTTCGGGTTGTATAGTCTTGTACCAGATACCCGACTATACAACCCGAACCATTGGTGTGGTTATGGAAACAATTAATCAATTAATACTAAAATACCATTAAACCTCAGGATTATTTAGTACATATCTTATTTTAATATTGGCGCTATACCTACTAAGAACAATTTCACCAATCTCTGTTACTCTTTTAAAGTAAAGATACTACAATTTACCATATGACCTTGGTACTGACGATGTCTGTCCTAAGTTAAGGCCCAGTGCGTGCATAATTTCGCAGCAATTTTCCCAAATTCTGACTAATCATCGTCATTCTCATGCCAGCAACGTCGCAAGCGCAGGATACGTGGATGGACGTCATTAGGGTGAGCTTTATAAATGTCTCGTTAGTATAACTTCTGAGGCACATAAGTAGTTTGATGTGTTGAATAAATAGCGGGTTTCGCTGTCCTAACAAAATTTAGCCTTGCTGTCAAACCAATAACTAAAAAACCTAAACAGATCCGTCGCAGAACCAATTTAGCAGATGAGTTTTGGAGTGGTAACTGCATACCGGCAAACGTATTCCAGGCAGCCTAGCATGACCACCAAAACACAATATATATGATATGATATAGTGATATATCGACACCAACTGTAAAAATATGATAGACATATCTGCCATTTTGATTTTTTATCGAAACAGCGATCATAATATGTGACGTCACCAACACGGCGAATCAACATGGCGGCTATATATATATATCGTTTTTTATTGCTCATGCTAGGGAAGCTGGAAGCCCAACTGCTCGTGGGACAGAAGATAATTATGATTAAAGGTTCCTATGGGCTACTTGTACTTGTATTAAAGGGCTATGCTTGGTGTTTCCTTGCGAGATAGAATCAGAAATGAAGAGATCCGTAAACGAACAAAAGTCGCTGACATAGCCCAACGGATTAGCAAGCTGAAGTGGCAGTGGGCGGGGCACATAGCACGTAGAACTGATGGCCGATGGGGCAGAAAGGTTCTAGAATGGAGGCCGCGTACCGGCAAGCGCAGCGTAGGAAGACGCTGGATGCAGGCCGCTTCCAACCGGCCAATCTGAAAGTCAATGGGGGAGGCCTATGTTCAGCAGTGGACGTCCTATGGCTGAAATGATGATGATGATGAAAGGTTCCTAACCTAGCATGACCACCAAAACGAGTTAGAGCCTACGTCTTGCAGTAGACGACCAAAGGCAAATAAGATGATAAATTATGTGATGACCTAATCTGGTTTTCTGTGTACTGGACTACTTCATCATAATGCAGATTATCATTTTGCTAAAGTACTGGTAACATAAAATAGACTGACAACAAATAAAACAGATATTGTTTTAAATTTTACCATTTGCAGTCATAGGTCCATGATTATTAATTGAATTATGCAAATGAAACTTGACAAATGATGATACAAATGTTACTTGTAATTATTGTCTCCATAACTCGTAATGAAGCATGTGAATTGTTTGTATGAATTACTAAGACACACAGCTCGTTTATAGTTACACATACATAATCAATCATGATGACAATGAAAACAACATAAACCAGTCTCAGCTCGCATGGCCATAGTTCACGAGGTTAGTCAATGGGCCGGGTCTAACCATTTTTGGGTAATCCTGGCTTATGATTAAAATGTCTATTTGATAGTGAATGACGAACACGTTTTGCACACGGCTTTTGTATGTCGCCACCCGAAATTTATTATTTAAGTCAAGTTGTTAGACGCTAAAAGTATATGCTTGTTGGACGCCGAGCGGTCCCTTGAGACCGCGTTAATACAAAAGTTATATTGTGGTAAAAAAAAAATATCAAGAAAAAAAAATTGTTTAAGTTAAAAATTATAAATATTTGGCTATTTAGGGCTGATTTTTCAAACGCCAGATAACTTTTATCTGATAAATAAAATCGATGCTTGACATATTTTCTATACAAAAACTGTCAACATGTTAAACTTATTCTTCAAATAAAAGTTATCTGGGACATCGGCCCTTAAAATAATAAAGTTGATACTAATATTAGTTTTCTTTACTATTTTTTAATTAGTTAAACATGTAAAAGAAGTTTAATGAGACTCATCACGACTAAATACAAATACAAATACAAATAGTTTATTTGCCATTAAATAGGGTTAAGACAATACAAAGTCGATGTTAAAAAATAATATGACATGAAGCACCTATTTAGCCATATACGATAGCATGCAAATATGAAGGAAAAATAATTAATTACAATAATATGTCATTGAGCATCCAAATAATTCAACTATAATTATATGCAAAGATTATACAAAATAGCCAGAAATTATATGTCGTTTACGTTTTATCCTTTAAGAATTCGTCAACCGAGTAATACGTTTTTTCTAAAAGCCATCTACGTAATGATTTGCTAAATACTGTAAATCATAAGATTTAAAGTAGATATACCTTTTAGTGTCTGTTGTGCATCAATTGCAATCTTTTCTATATAACCTTAAAATTATTACTCGTTTTAGCTATGTGAACTCTATAACGATTGTGATGACAGTTCGAATGAAGAAATATCGATGATCAAATAAACGATCCTGTTCCGTAACGATTGCAATCAATCAGCAATCGTGACTGCTCGATTTTATCTAATTTCAGATTGTTCGCTAAGACCCTAGACCTTGTTCTATGCCCTTTGGTTGTGAAACACTCGTTTTGCATATTCATAATGTGACTACATTGTTTTAAAATGCTACTGTCACTGGTATTAGCATAAAGTATGATGTCGATTGATCCGTTGCAAGATCTATTTTTAACCAACTTTGAAAAAACAAAAGGAGAATGTTAATATGATGCGTATATTTATGCAAAGATCGCAATACTGTCGTAACAAAAAATAGCACACCGCATTTTTTTGTGAAATCGAGATATACAGGGTGTAACGAAAAGGTGAAATAAAACTTTAAGGGGTTATTCTACGGCTAAATTACATCAACTTTTTCTATGGGACCAACATCGAAATCGCAAAAAAATAACACTTTCCCATACTAAAACGCGACCAGCTGGCATCAGTTTGTATGGAAACGTCAATTTTTTTTTTGCGATTTCGATGTTGGTCCCATAGAAAAAGTTGATGTAATTTAGCCGTAGAATAACCCCTTAAATTTTTATTTCACCTTTTCGTTACACACTGTATACTTATACATGTTCGGGATCAGATAAAAAAGGCGCATAATATTCATCCTTAATTTTCTTAAGTTTTATTTTTTTAAGTGTGTTCTTTTGCGTTACAATGGCACAATGGTATCCAAGATGTTTTATCAGCAATAATGTTTTCGTGAATATAATTGTTGACTCATTAGAGACTACCTTTTGCTTTGTCACCGCAAGTTAGGCATTGAAGACCGTTTTGGGTTAGTAGTTCGTACTCTGAACTATAAAATCAAGCGCTTGCTTTCAATATCGCAAGGGGCAAATGTGCATTTGTACCTAGTCTCATGAATAATAATTGATGCGAAAGTTAAAATAATTATTTTTATTTTAAAATTATTATTTTTTATCTATTGCCTTGTAGTTTCGAAGAGTTTAAAAAAACTACAATGTTTAACAAAGATATCACCAATTGATTTGTATTCAATAATGAATTCGCTGCATGTCATGATGTGATTGATCCGGACCAATCGTCATCACTATACGATTTATTTTACATTGTATCTTTTGACAGCCCTATTATACTTTTAAATGTGACAGTAAAGTCCTTTACCATTAACATAAAACAATGTTGACATTTTTATATACATAGTTACTGGTACTGGTAACTAAATGTAATGAAGGTTCCAGAATATATACATATTTTTTTACATCCCAAATAAAATTCATTGTCGCCATTTTATTAATAGGTAAATTAAAAAAAATGTTTAAACAGAAGTCGAGATGTTAAAACTATAATAAGTCGATCTTAGAGAGTTAAGGGGACATTATGTTCTTTTTGGGGCTCCGTACACAAACGGATAGATAATGAGGGGACATAGTTCTATTTAACTTGTAGCAAATTTACTAAATTAATGATTGGTTATCATAGAAAAATCATCATCATCATCATCATTTCAGCCATAGGACGTCCACTGCTGAACATAGGCCTCCCCCAGTGACTTCCAGATTGGCCGGTTGAAAGCAGCTCGCATCCAGCGGCTTCCTGCAACCTTTACCAGGTCGTCTGCCATAGAAAAATATTAGTATTCAATTAAAAAATTGATCACATTATAAACATTCTTATTTTTTGCATTTAAAATAATGCTAGTTTATCATTATTATCATTGATGAAATAACACACTATTTTAGATTACTTATACTGAATTAAAAAAAAAACTATATGTAAATATGACGAAGTAACTAACAAAAGTTATTATGTAATTAATAACAACTCGAGCGGAGCCCGCTTGAGGCGTCTCTTGCACACCTAAAATCCAACTAAAGAATTCTCGTCAATTTAATAAATAACTAAACTAATAACTAGTTTGGGCGTGCCGTTTGCTAATGAGGCAATTTAATCTCGAAAGTGAAGCAGCCTTCACTGGACTAGTTTCGAGCGAACCTGCTATGTGACCCACATATAGATTAGTCCAGCCATCACTTTTTACGAGAGACGCAATTTGTCTGGTTTCAAATTATGGAATTTCATTTGATCCAAACTGTTTTTTCTTAGGCTGGAATTTATTATTGAAAGATAAAATCTTTATAAGATTAGTTCAGCCATTACTTTTCAACCGACTTCAAAAAAGGAGGAGGTTACGCGATTACTCCGCCAATTATGAATCGATTATTGTGATGATTTTTTTTTGTTTCGTAGATCATACTTCAGAGGTGGTCCCATATAAATTTATTTCCCATATTAAAATCTTGGACAAATGTACACCTATTTTGATGTTTTTTTATTTTATTGAATAGCTAATATTTCAAAATTAAAAAATAAAAATTTGCAGATTTTTTTTTACCCCTAAGGGTGAAAAAATAGAGGATAAAATCGGAGTTCAGAACTTTTATTTGCACCCTTACGATTTGTTTTGATTAGGATTTATCATTAAAAATATATGAATGTAAATTTTATCAAAAAATATGACTTCAAAACACTAAAAAGCTAAAAATAAAATTAACACAAGTACCTAGTCAGTTACTTTTGGAGCCGGAGCAAGCTGATCAGAGTTTGAATGTTTTTGTTGCACCGACTCCAAAAATAACTGATTAGGTACTTAAGTGGTAATATTATTTTTAGCTTTTTAGTGTTATAAGTCGTTTTATTTTAAAATAAAATTTACTTATTATTCTGGCAACTGACTAGTTTTCGAATTGTGGTATTACATTTGTTTCAAACTGTATTTCGTTAGGCTGTGATTTGTTGTTGTAATTTATAGTTTGTGCAAAGTAATGAGATTAGGCCAGTCATCACTTTTGACTAAAGCTGCAATCTATGTTTCAAGTTATGAAAATTTATTTGTTTCAAACTATTTCTTAATAGCCTATGATTAATTAATTGTAGTTTTTGATTAAAGCTCCTACACAATAATAAACCTATTTACGAGTATTAATTTGACGCCTCGATTAGCGTATTGGCTGGTAGTATTGCTGTGATTTAGGTTTTCGGTTCGAGTTTTGGGCAATTTAGAAAACGATCATTTCAAAATGTTTTGCTCGATTTTGGGTATCCTGGGAATTGCTGATTTTAATGTTTGGTAATTCGTAATTCAATGAAGTTAATAAATTCGTTGGGAACCTTGCCATATGTATTTATTGTTGATTGTTTAGGGTTATACACGCACCCACACATACACACACAAACCCACACACACACACACACACACACACACACACACAAACCCACACACACACACACATTCTAATTTGTAAGTTTACATGTCTATCAAATGTCTAAGTAAGTTATTCAAAAATGGGACCTCCTGACACAGGGGTTTACTTAACTCCTACTAGGCGGGTTTCAACTACTATTTATTTCACAACCATGATAGACTGAAATAAATGTATTTTGATTTGATTTTTGATTTTGATATACTGAAAGGGCGAAATGGTATTCCTGTTGCTATTACTGCTGTCTATCTGTCTGTCCATCTGTCCGTATGTCAGAGGTGTTTTGTTTAGAACGCTGCTACTTACAAACCAAATATTTAATTTTAAACCCGTATTGCATTAATTAGGTATCAAGTTAATTTTTAACCTACTTCAAAAAAGGAGGAGGTTGTCAATTCGTCGCAATCTTTTTTTATTTTTTTATGTATGTTCAGCGATCATTCGTTAATACGTTGACCGATTTTGATAATTCTTTTTTTGTTTGAAAGGTAATACTTTCAGAATGGCTCCATATAAATTTGGTCAAATTCTGATGATGGGATCTATAAGAAAATCATCAAACATTGCATGAACTCCATACCACGCCAACTGATTTTTGTGTCTATGTTACCCAATATCTTTGACAAATGTGAACCGATTTTGAAGATTCTTTTTTTATTGAATAGCTTATACTTTAAAGATACTATAGTAAAAACTTACGGAAAAAAATTCAACCCTAAGAGTGGAATAATAGGAAATGAAATCGGTATTCAGCAGTTAAATTTTGTTTGCCCTCTTAAGATCTGTTTTGATTAGGATTCATCACTAAAAATAGATGAAATAAGTAAATTATCTCCCATCGGCTGGCACCGACTCCAAAAGTAAGTGATTAGGTACCTTACGTGTTAAGATTATTTTTAGCTTTTTGAAGTCGGTTTTTATTTTTTTAATAAAATTTACTTATAGATAAACTTTATAAAAAAATAACTTTCATCATCATCATCATCATCATTTCAGCCATAGGACGTCCACTGCTGAACACAGGCCTCCCCCAGTGACTTCCAGATTGGCCGGTTGAAAGCGGCTCGCATCCAGCGGCTTCCTGCAACCTTTACCAGGTCGTCTGGTAAAAAAATAACTTTATTCAGTAACTATAGCCAAAACTCACGCACGAACATATCATTTATATCCTTTTTTATGAAGAAAAAAAACAATTCTGTAAAAAATCTGATGGTGAACATCTTACTGGCTCTAATTTAGGGAAACTTGACTCGTTATTACAATGACGAATTCTTTAGCTCGTAAGAATGTTGACAGAGTGGGCGTGGGACCTCAGACACTGGTGGGTGTTGTTTATCATGTTATTGTTACTTTGATTTAGCTGATATTAGTGATTTTACAATAATAATTTTATTTCTAAAAAGTACTAGTAAGATACTACTAGTAGTATTAATCGTCTTGATGTGACAAGCGATTATTTATGGGCATGACGACCATATGATCTAGTGGTGCGAACCGTACTGCAAAAATACCAAATGTTCCTAGTTCAAATCCTAGAGGAAATGTTTTTGTGATGAACACTAGCCACCATTAAAATCAACTTAGTACTGTTTCTAGTTGCCACAGTACAAGTTTTTCTTAGCTAAGAGCTGGATAATTTGTTTAATTGTTGAAAATGTATTCTTCATTTTTATAAGAGTATTGTCAGTCCGATTGATGCACCACCCATCAAAAGTCTCAAATAAGCTGCTGTGGTACTGCAAATGTAAGACTAAACACAGAAATATACTGATTTAAACTTTCATGGTCGCAAACACTGCATAATTAAGTCGGGATAATGGGCTAGTTTAAAAAAAAAATCTAATTAGTCCGTCAGTTGGTTAAACAGAAAATATTGGACACGTATTTTTTTTCACAATCAAACAAAAATTTATGAAGATATAGCCCGTTAAATTTCCGCGTAACGTCACGCCTTGCGACACTTTTTAGCAAGGCGTGACGTCACGTGCTCACTTTGATGCGCTTTATCTTCATCATTTTTTGTTTGATTGGCAAAAGACAAAATATGGGTCCAATATTTTTTGATAACTTAACTGACGGACTAAATAGAATAATCTGTTTTTGATCCAGGAAACTAGCCTATTGTGCCGAAATATCGAGGGTACATAGTAATTATCCCGATTTAGGTAGGTATTCCCAACACAGAAAGTAACTATGAAGCGATGCAGAAAAGTCACAAAATCGCTCTAGGCAATTTTATAGTCTAAGTTAGTATTATCTTTTTAATTTTCGACCTAATCCTTAAAACAATCACCGCATTGTCGCAAGGTATGCATCGATTTAGTGTTGCTGCTACACTTATACTACTAACCAGGGGCTAATGTCAAGATAACCAACAGAACAATCAACATTTCAATCTGACGGCCGCAATTTGCATTTCTAGCTAACCTCTCTGTGTAAAGGCCAGTCTACACTGGATCAAAAAGCTTGAATAGCGAAATAGAAGGACTAGCGGCCGAACACTAAAGGTCCTTTATCGGCTGTCATCACGACATTATGTCCTATTAGACCGTAGCAGGACGTAATTTGTGATTTATGCGCAAGGAGACAAGTCACAAATATTTGGACGCATTTGTCTTTACATTACGATTTCAATAAATTAACGACTAATTTAATTTTTTTTCAATCAATCCAGCTCTTTAAATTTTTAACCCTTGATCGGATGCAAATAAGTTATGAGGCATGAATCATATTTATGTCAATAAAAAAAATAAGTATGGCTGTATACGACCTCCGTAGCCGAGAGGCGAGCATACCGGACTTGGTGTCGCTATCTCTGTGGTTCCGGGTTCGATTCCCGGTCGGTAAATGTAGAAAAAATACTTTTCTATAATGTCTCGGGTCTGGGTGTTGTGGTACCGTCGTTGTTTCTGATACGGAAATCAGAAACAACGACGGTACCTCAACACCCACACACAAGTGCTTTGGCTACTTACCCTAGGATCAGAGCAATGTATGTGATGTTTTCCAATATATAATATAATAATAATATAATATATATACGTCCCACTACACGGCACAGCCTCACCTCAACTAAGAGGTGGTATGGGCCATACTCGACTACGCTATGTGTCTATGTTTATTAAGGATAGGAAAATGTATAAATTTTTTTTACTGAAAACTTTATATTTTTCACTTTAAGTGATCTACATAATGCAATTGTCTTGTAACAGTGTAATGTTACTGAACGGGGTTAAGTTGAAACGATCAAAAATATAATAACCTGAAAAATATGTCCCGTTATGAAGGTGGTATACATATATTTTATCATTGTTTCATTAAGGGTTAAGTTTAGCAAACTAGATCAAAATTATAAGAACTTTGCAAGATGCTAGAATCATCTAGCCAAGGACACATGTCTGGGGTAGATTGAATGCGTAATGCAAAGAACTGGGGTTGTTGCGTTTATTGTGCCTGTGTCATCAGCGGGCTTTGGTAAATTGATTCGCTTAACATATTGGGGGACAGTATACCTACTGTTTTTAATTTACCTTACACCAATAGTACCATTGTAGGAAACATTTAAAGTAAAAAATGTATTAAATAAATACTTAATCAAAGTTAAATGTCTACATGAAAGGTTGATTGCGAGGCCAAGGTTATTCTAAAATAATTAATGATAAAATTAAATATACAAGCCAGTTATGGGCAACTCTTCAATAGAGACTTCATAATTTTTAATTTTAAGATTTTTGCCGTCTTGTTGTAAATAACTCTTTTTTTAAATTAACTAAACAGATTTTTTAATTTTAGGCGCGCCGAAACTGTCCTGGAATACTCTTCATCAATGTATTAAGTCTCCTCAAACAAACTTTCGCCAGTGCAAATTTACCCAAATCTTTGGATACTAATTTGTACTATAGTTACACGCTGTTACATGTCAAATAAATTATAAATAGAAAGCACAGTACGATTCGATCTATTTGAATGTTTTTTTATCATTTAAAGAGTTTTAGAGAGCAAGTTTGGTGTAGTTTGTGTTCTAAGCTTTGGTGAAGTGATAAGGATCTAAAACTATTGAAATATCATTGTATTCAACGCTGCATCGAGTGTCAAGTGACTTGTCTCAAGACAACTTGCTTTAGACCCGATAGCGTCTTGAAACCTGCTTCTACGGGAAGAGTAGCCTTCACTGAATCCAAGAAAAGCAATAAAAATTAAACACCCGTTATTTATTGTGAATACTATATCAAGAATCACTTGACATTGGCAGAATCACTGCTTTGCTTATAGAGCGGGTTTGAGTCCATTAAAAAAGGACAGTACTCTGATATTTCATCAAAATTATTTGCCACAGGTAGAGAAAGAAAGAGCACCAGTAACAATTTAGTAATTGTTTGTTAAAGTTACGAAACAGAAGATCCAAAGGTACCGTTTGATCTAAATTTGGCAATCGTTACCATCATAGTTATTTACTTACCAATTACGGCTTATTTTACGAACCATAAAGTTACTGTAGCAAGAGGTTATCTTTAACATCTAAACGATCGAATGTGCAATGATCTTTACTGGCCTACCCTTCAAACCGTATGCAAATCATACATAATATGTATGTATATTTATTCATACCTTTGTTTCGTTCAGGGCAAGGCTGCCTCTTTGTTTAAGATATTTAGAAGATAATGAATTGTCTGCTTAGTTCGTATGTTTGATATATCGATTTGGATTTAATGTGAGCGTTATTTGATGGCAACAATAAATAACTTTACTGTAATGTAAATATTAAATATCAGAACCTGTGGTTTGATTATCAATACCGATACCAAAATTCAGTCTTACGAAGCAACTCTTAACTATTTTACTCGACTATTTTAAATTTGTATTCCTGTTAAACATAAACAATAGTATTAAACCATACCATGAGTGTTTATAATTTGTGAAAAAAACAGATTGCAAAAGATGATTATGTAATCAATTTGAGAGTAAGTGGATTGAATACGATGTTTCTGAAAACTTTGTTTCTTTTATGACTTAAAGCCGTTTTAAAAATAAAAAATATAAAAAACCTTATAATAGGGTCAATTCGCATTTTTTTAAATCAAAATGTCAATTGGATGAGTTCTCTTTTTAAAAAAACATTTTTTGGATAGCACTTAGATCCGTTAAAGATCTTTTGTTTCATAATATTTCTGCGATAGGAACTAGTTGAGTTCCGAGTATTGATCTATTTGTCGGAATTTTGTTATGCAATATACCTGTCAGTATATGCGTAATCAAGATTAGCATACGGAATTTGCGAACAATTTTGCATATACAATCGCGATAATTATAAAGCGAAACTATGCTCAGTCAGCAACGAAATCAATAAGCTAGAAGTATTTTAACTCTTATCGTAATTACAATAGGGCACATTATATCAAAGCTTTTTAACTGGTTCGTGTACTAACATGAACATATCATTACTGGATATTTTGCAGTTATTAATTGCTATTTCCACGCCTTCGAAGTAAATGTAACGATAGTTCTGATCAAATTATAGTTTATTGAGTGTCAAGTGCGATCTTGGGAATTTAATGTTTTAAACTTTTGGTTGCGTTAATAAATAGATAGATTGTTACTCTTTATTGTACACCAACAAAGAAGTTATAATTTGTGTTTACAGAAAGATGAACAATTTAGAAAAAAAGAAAGAAAGAAAAGACATTTATTATACATTGGACATCACACACAAACAGTAAAAGACAATACATTATTTAAATTAAAAATAAAAAAAAATAAAAAAAAAGAGTAACAAAATAAAATTATAATAGAAAAAAGAGTAAACCAAGCGGTGCCACTATGTGCCTGTGATGTCCGGGATAATGGGACCTCACTCAGCTTGAGCCACGGCCTGAGTAGGCCGCGACGCTGGTTTTCAGTAGGCCCCGCTGAGTGAGGTACACGGACGGACAGCCGACGAAACTTAAATAAATAATATGCATATTAAATATTTAGGCGGTCTTATCGCTAAAAGCGATCTCTTTCAGACAACCTTCAGGTAGAAGACAGATAAGAAGAAAGAGGAAAGTGGTCCGGAGAGCTTAGTTGACTTAGGAGTTTAAGCATTTTACAGCTCCAAAGGATTGTAGATTTGAGTATATGGTATTAATTTGATTTAGATACCTTCAGGCTTTCACAGTTTTTTTTTATACCGTTTGAAGTACGGACCCCAAAAAACTGATGAATTTTCTGAACAAAAACAGACATGCAGATAAATATTAATACTAAGTCACTTACCGGAAAGGATATGGAAAACTTTCTATAGTCCTATGCTATAGCAGAATGTAAAACTATTGTTTTAGATCTATGAAACCGCGGTGTGACCAGCAATTTTACTGGGATGCTAAAGAAACTCACGAGAGGAAAATATGCATCAAACTAATAAAAATGCCATAGGCCGGAATAGACAGAAAACTTGATAAAATACTTGCACGTTAACGTTAAGAAGACGAAGAATAAATGCTCAGGAAACCAAAAGTGCCAAAGCTCTCTCAGAAAAGAAGAAAGGAGTCCGCCAGGCACTTGACAGATAACCGCTGCCAAGGAGACAGGAAGAATCATCCAGGACAAATTGTTCTGGCACTTGAAGACGAGAAAGACCAAATCCTGAGAGAAGAATAAAACGAAAGGAGTAAGTTAAAAACCCTAACACATTACAATATTAAAGAAATAGAAGTCTAACAGCATAATGATGTGGGCGTATTGGCAAATTATATCACTATTATAATTTGACACTGCTCAATAACGCCAGAGGACGGTTCCTAATGGCAGTAATTGACAAATAACCATGAAAATATATTTACTTGTATTTGTATCGACAAATTAGTATGTCCGTAAAGGTCAGTAATCAAGAAGTGATTGAAGTACAGTGCAATGAATTTATTTAAGCTATTATTTTGGATTAGATAAAACGGATCTAAAGACATTTAGACTGATTATTTTTCTAATTGAGTCTAACTTATTTAAGTTAAATACAAGTCAGAACACAATATACGATCTGACCAATGCGGACCCAGTGCTGATAAAGTATGGCCTAAACCACCTTATTTGAGGTGAGGCCTGCAATATCTATCAGTGATAAACGGAATCCCAAACTTAATTCTGCAGTCAAAAATGATACATTCAAGTCTTATGGCAACAATTTATTTTTTTGAATTTTGGAATTAATAAGAAGTTCTTTTAAGTTATCGTTCGGATTTTTACAGCAGTGAATTTTTTAATTTATTATTTTCCGTATTAATAACATTCAGTTACTGATGACAAAAAATAAAGAAGACAGCAGCCTTGTGGAAAGTTTTAAACCACCAAATATAAGCTGCGGCCATCGGAAGCGCAGCGGGATCGCGTGACAAATAGCCCCCACTTCCGGTTACGGGTAATTGCGCGTGCGCAGCCTTGCCCGGTCACTGTGACATGACACAATGAGGCTTTATGAAAATATGCTTAATTGGTACCGTGTCATTCGAACTGAAATAGAATGACGTAGATGGGTTATTGCTGAATACAACAACAACACAACAGACTACAATAGTGGTGCAGACAATAGCGGCGCATTGACATGGGATAAAAGAGAGATGTTATTTTAAATTAAACATAATGGTTGGTTGGTTGAGTGGATGCCGGAGAATGCTTTTACCTTAGATCCACTATTTTTATAGGTTCTTAACTCTTCTTCTTCTTCATCGATACGGTCAATCCCGGTTGCATCTAAAGCCATTGCTTTGGAGCCCAGGGTCCGCTTTCCTTGATTTACTCCTCCGCTTCGCACGGCCTTGAGCGTCTCTAGTTGTGTATAGGTTCTTAACTATTTGCACAAAAAGTTTTTGAATGGTATGATTTAATATTAATGGTACAAACAAATAAAAGAAACTGATAAGGATACCGAGAATCCACTAAAGATAAAATCTTCAAAGGTATACATTGCAATACCCAGTTTTATATAAACCATTCGTCCGTTGTAAGTTGACTAGTAACTGTTTTCTGTCAACTGCAAAACAAGTTACGCTTAGTTTAGTGCAGAGGCCTCTGTAATAATTAATATTGTTTCACGGCACGGAGGGCGGTCCTTTTGAAAATTCAAATTCAAATTCAAATTCAAATCTTTATTCACAGCAAAATACATATTGCGTTGAACATCTTACAAAAAATAATATCTTAAATTTTTCTCAACAAAATCAAACATCTTAACTCATTGAAAATGTCACAATTTATGATAATAATGGTAATTGCAAAAAAAAAAAAACAATTGAAGTATTCGATATTAAGTACTCATCATCATCATCATCTATACGGTCAATCCCGGTTGCGTCCAAAGCCGTTGCTTTGGGGCCCAGGGTCCGCTTTCCTTGATTTGCTCCTCCACTTCGCGCGGTCTTGAGCGTCTCTAGTTGTGAGATCATTGGCACGCATGTCAGCCCTCACAACGTCAAGCCAGCATTTCTTGGGTCTACCCCTTTTGCCAGGACCTGGCGGTGGCGGCATGGCCAGACATTTGTTTCCTACGTAGCTTGCCGGTTTCCGCAAAACATGGCCGTACCAGCGTAGGCGACTCTCCTGCAGTTTGTCTGCAATATCACGGACACGAAGGCTACCGCGGATTTTCAAATTTTCAATTTTCAATTTAATTCGATATTAAGTACTAAGTATTATTAATTAATTACAAATTATGTCAAATGCACTGAAAAATCATAAATCGTCAAAAACAAGTATATTTCTCCATTAAAAATTCGTCAAAAATAACTATCTATCTACTTGGTCCATCCTCAAGGTATTCCACCACAGAATAATAACATTTTCTTAAGAGAAATGACTTAAGTTTTCCTTTAAAAACCGATAATTTGTTGATGGACTTCAGTTCTATCGGGAGTATCGGGGAAGGCGTATATTGGAAGACAGATCCAACATAAAGCCCCTTTGAGATACGAGAGTAAGTTGGGATAAGTACATCTAGGGGAAACTACGAGTATCTCTACCTGCACTATTGAGAAAATGAAACCAAACATAACATCCGCTTGGTGCACATATTGCAGATAAGATGAAAACTATGTTAGGTCTATGAAATGAAACTTGATTGAATTGTTGCTGGGATATAGATGAGACAACGAGACGCCACCATAGCAAATGTCTCACATTGATAATCAGGGCAGACGGTGACTAGCCGCTCACTAAATGGGCCGCCCTATTAAAGCCACCAGAAGGTAGCGAGGATAGCAACACGGCTAAAGTTGCAGGAAGGTGAGTCTGCGGGATGCAAGATCCCAGTGCTAAACGCACCAGTCAACGGGCCCCCGGCGTTATGACATTTTACATTTCCAACCTGTAGCATAGCTCCTGCTCTTGCAATTTCACTCTAATCTTGGCCGGCCAGTTATGGTAAGCACAAGAGGCGAGGGCCAAGTAGGGCCGGACCCTCCGGAGGATCCGAGGTGTCGCCACTCACCTACAACTTGCCAAAGCTGTCCCTATGAAGTTATTATTATATTTGCTTCTATTTGGATTTTGAACTTTGGACCCGTTAACCCGTTATGGCTAATAAGAACCAAGCAATGCGGTATACACACTCTTATTGATTTATTATTGTTTTGATTGTTGGTTTTTACAACAATAAGTTGTTATAATAATTCAAAACAACGTTTTCCTGTGTTCGCTTATTATTATCAAACTCAACAAGATAATTCTGTATAATGATAGTGATTACAATCTAGTGTTTGCTTGTTTATAAATAGTTCGACTTTATAAACCAGCAGTATAATCTCAAACATCTAATAACGTGTTAAAGTTGTTATTTTCTTTAGATTCTAATGAGGTGCTCTCACGAATACGGAAATGTGTTGTTAGAATCAATATGAATGATTACAGCACAATAGAGTT
Organism: Anania hortulata; assembly: GCA_963576865.1. NCBI lineage: Eukaryota > Metazoa > Arthropoda > Insecta > Lepidoptera > Crambidae > Anania > Anania hortulata. The sequence goes on along the minus strand of OY756392.1, from coordinate 21,815,522 downwards.
TTTTTTCGTATACTTAAAAATATTTAAGTTTTAGTTGCACTTACATTTTAAACTATTTAAATCTCAGATGGCGCCAGCGTGTTTGGTCTTGTTAACCGTTGTCAACTAATGTCCACGCAAATGTCCAAGTTCGTTCTTTTCTGTGCTCGCTAGTATGAAGCCAGATAATAAATAAATAATAATAATTTATTTGCTAGTCACATGGTAAATTACAGTTTGATAACTTATCTTTGTTTTCCCTTTTTTTTAAATTATGGACTCAATTCCGCTCCGCTCCGCTTTATAAGCTAAGCAGTGATTCTGCCAATGTCGAGTGTTTTCTTGTTCACAATAAATAATAACAGGTGTTTAGTTTTATTGCTTTTCATGGCTCAGTGAAGGCTACTCTTCCTGTAGAAGCAAGTTTCAAGAGGCTATATCGGGTATAAAGCAAGTAGTCTTGAGACAAATCACTTGACACTCGATGCGGCGTTGAACACAATGATATTTCAATAGGTTCAGATCTTTATCACTTCACTAAACATTAGAACACAAACTACCACCAAACTTGCACTCTAAAGCTCTTTAAATGATAAATAACAACCATTAAAATGTTCCGAAACCCACCAAATCCGGAAACTTATCATAAACTCTTCTTCTTCTTCTTCTTTTAATTAATGGCCAAATAATAATCCTTTATTAGTTATTATTTGATTAGTGACAGCAGTGACAGAACCATTGATCAAATAATCCCTACTAGCAAGACCAAACACAATGTGACACCTATCAGGATAAAAATGCAGTTTGGTTCCCCATTGTATCTACTTTACTGAACTAAAAAAAGCATTAAAAACATATCATCCAGACTTCTATGGGTCTTAATTTTATATCAGGTGACATCAGTTTTATACCAATGCAACAGGGCTTTAGAATTTTTAATAAAATGTAATGCAATACAGGATTTTAATAACTAGTTAACAACTGGCACTTCAATGCTAAATATTAACATTTCAGACTTAACAAACCATGATGGCCTCTCGACCCTTCAAAGATGATCTTTTCCAGACACTCTGTTGGCTGGTGGATTGCAACACTGTTTTCAATTATTGAAGCGAGAACATTGGGTAGGGCGGAGCTTGTCCGACGCTAAAGGTTACAGTTGCATTCGTTTCGGTTGTAATTGCAGTTTGATATCAGAAACTGAGGATTTTGAGAATATTGTGAGTAAATTGTTGTGGTATTTTCAAGTGTAATGTGCCTGCAGTCAGAGGGTTAAGAAATTTCATGGGGTTTTTAAGAGCAAATTTATTAAACACTGTTGTGTAAAATAGCAGTGGTCGTTTTCTTAAGCGCGTTTATCTACGTCATTAATAGATTGAAATAAAAATATTAAGAAACAAAAATGAGCATAAAAAAGACAAAATAATATCCCCATTTCCCTGCGACGTATATAAAATTTGAAACACCCTGTTTAGAATCCAAATCGTAATGCGGAATAGAAATTAGCGTATATTAATTTGTCTTATCGGTTCGTTTATTTATCGGTTCTACTGCAAATATAAGCAGCCTACTAGCCACTTCAGTTTGCTTATTCTTTGAGTTAGATAAATTATTTTAGTTTTAAATTGGATAACCTTATTACTAATCTTAGCCCTTAGAGAAATTCATAGAAGACGTATTAGGCACGAATTTGACACGTTTGGTTTTCATATAGTTTGAAGCAATTGCATCGTCTACTTCAATATAGGTCTGAGTATGTGTTTGTTAACAACCCAAACGTTATAAGTAGCACTATTTCAGCAAATTGTGTTAATATTTCAGGAATTCCAATCACCTTAGCGTACGTTAACTGCAAATTCATTACACCCACATACTCGGCTGCATTGCGTCGGCTTATGCAACCGAACCAGAAAGCAAATCGCGCCGCTGCGCTCGCGCAGTTGCCTTAATTTATTGTGTGCGAACTTGCTGTGGGTGAGATGGTGGGAAATTAGTTGTGGAGTAGGTGTCAAGTTGTACTAGTAATTTGGCACAGTAGTTACGAAGTTGGAACCATTTCGAAGCGGTTACGATATTATTAAATATGCGACAAACAACCCACTAATTGTCGTGGTCTCGAAGTAGAAAATAATCATCCTTTGTCTTGTACTAAACAATTTTTATTGCCGGGGCCGTCTTTCAAAACGAGCCCATTAAGAAAAGTTCGCGTAAATTAATATGATTAGAAGTCGAACCTGTGTCCTGATTCAGAAGCCTCCGATAGCGAATTGACAACTGGTAAATGACGCGACACGAATGTTAAAACTAGAAGGTTAAAACATAAATATTTTTTATAATCGGCTCGTTACAATAAATCTACACCTTATTTCTACTTAATTTTTAAGTTATTTTTTTCTTTAAATGAAAAACCTTTTTTCTCGCACAATAAAAACTTCAAACAAAATTATTCCACGTTCACCGCTAAACATACATAGGCCTGTCCCAATGACTTTCAGATTAGCCTCGTGGAAGCGGCCTGGATCTAGCTGCTTCTGTTTCCTGCTATATTATTTATATTCTTGAGAATTGATTTATTACTTATTCTTAATTTGTTACAGAATTTTTATTGTTATCATTCTTCTATTCTTATTCTAACTCTTGGCGACCTCCGTAGCCGAGAAGCGAGCACACCGGATTTGGTATCGCTCTCTCTGAGGCCCCGCGTTCAATTCCTAGTCGGTTAATGCAGAAAAATAACTTTTCTATATTTTTTTGGGTCTGGTTGTTGTGGTTCCGTCGTTTACCACAAGTGCTTCTATTTCTCTTGATTGGGACAACAAACAATTACCGCAACAACGCCGTAAGACGTCCACTGCTGAACATAGGCCTCCCCGAGAAGGGGAGGATTGCTAATACTCGCCACGCTTGGCAGAAGGGTTGGCGAGCGCCTTTTTTTATAATATTTCGCACGCAGACGCTGCTGCCCGTCTCGTGCTAAAGGAATTAGTCGCCTCTTACGAAACATTATGTTGTTAAAAAATAATTACTTTACGATAATTTGTATAAAATTGAGAATAATCATTTTTTTTCTGCCCTACTGATAATCGAATGATTGCAAAACAGTCTGACGGTAGGTAGTATCAGTGGAACCTTTCTGGCATGTAATGTGGATCGAGCGAGGGAGGCGTGAAACTAGTGCGCAGAGGCGATAGGGCACGGAAAACACTCGTACTAAGTTGCCCTACCAGACAAGTAGCGTTAGAAGAAAATCTTAATAAAAAAAATGTTTAATGAGTTTTTGTTTAATAACTTCTTCTTGTTTTTCGTTCCTCGCACAAAGGCTTAGGCGTAGGTAGTTTAAGGTTTAGGTTAAGTTAGTTTATTTAAAAAAATATATTTTAGTAATTCTATCATATAATATGTATAGTTCGTAGCAATTTAATTAAGTATAAATTGAAAAAAATATAAATAACTTCTTACACCTCAACCTAGCAAAATAAAACACAATACAAAATTATTATTTATTAGTACGAATCATAGATGTATAATATGTTCATTATAAGGATTGCGTCAAATCACTTTTTACTATACAAAGTGTTAATGAAATGGCGTAAAACCTCTTAGGAGCTGATTCTGCAAATACAATTCTCAAATACAATTTACTTGTATGGTGTGCAATAAAGAGTATCTATGGCTCTTTAATTTGTAACATCTATATGTACATTATGGTTTTGCAATAAATTATTGAGTATTGAGTATTAAGTATCTATTCGCTATGTGCAAAGTGGGTGGGGTGGGGGACGTCAAATCGATCGCAGCACGTTAGTTGGCAGAAATATGAAATAACTCTGGACTGTCTGTGTCAAATTGCTATATTTTCATAGAATTCCATACGCGATAATTCGCGATATGGGTCACAGTACGTGCTGTGTAATCTTAGACTTAGAGATCTTAGTCCACAATAATTGTGATCACTAGGGGCGCTGTCATCGCGCACACAGCGAATACAACAACTTTTTCCATGGGACCATCATCGAATTCTTAAAAAAATAAATTAACTCTTTCGCGGACATGAATGCTATACCATTCGCATTTGCATACATATTTTTGACGCACATGTTATAGCATTTAAAATAGAAACGTTTGCCTTGGACAAAAATGCCAAAGCATTCGCCATTTCTTTGAATGTGTAGGTCGCCTAGTATCTTGTGTCACTAAAGCCAAAGTTACTGGTCGCCCACTGTCTTTTTTCACCATTATTGCACACATTGAAAAAAGTTGTGACCCCTGCCCCCTCGGACCCCCCACGCAAACACACACATGCTTAAGCATTCGCAAATGTACGGAATTTTGTTCAGTGGCTCGGTGAGTGCGCCGGAGTGTGCAGGTCGACACCAGTTGTTATTTTTTTCGCGCCGTGATTGTTTGAACACACATTTGCGATCATCGTAAGTGATATAATTTTGTTATTTATGATGTTATCGAGTTACATTTGTAGTGAGTAACGTTTTTTCGTGTAATATAAATGAGTAAAGAGTAACTATGTAGGTCCGAAACCAAATACAAGCCTTTGATTTATATTAATGTTTTAGATGCCTCGAAAACGTCGTTCTAAAGCAGTCAACGTCCAACACAAAGAAAACCTAATGAAACTCTTTGAGGAGGTGTCCAGTGACGCATCAGAGGACTTATATGAGCGTCCTTGCTCTGAAAATTCGGAGGAATCGGAAAGATCGTCTGACGAACACGAATACGGTATCATGATTCGGACTTTGGTTGTGACAAGAGCGAACGCGGTTCAGATGCCTCGTTTAGTGTTAGTCAATTCATGACCCATTTAGTGATAATGAAGGAGAATACGGTTCTGATGTTGATTACGATCCGGCAGAAGATGAGCACATGATATCAGATAGATCATCCGTAGATAGCGATAGGTTCTTCACAAGTAAGTGATATTTTAGATAATACTTGCGCCCAGTTACCATCTTCTTCAGCCAAGATGTTGCCATCTGCTTCAAATAAACAACCACCGAAAAAACCGCTGTCTGCCTCAGCTCAGGAGCTGCCTACATTTATCAGGGACCTATCTCAAACCTATCTCATTTGAAGAACCGCTACCTGTGCTATCTGAGAAGCGCATACCGGACTCAGTAAAAGAGTTGTTGTTTATCTCAGTCGAGGAATTGACAGGCAAAGATCCACCGCCTATATCAAATAAAAAACCAATACCTATCTCTATCAAAAGGCCAGCAAAAGAGCTACCAGTCATAGCTACAGACATAATTTCAGCCGAGATACCGCCATCTGTTTTTCCTGAACAACTACAGCCTTTTTCAGCTGTAGTTGACTCGGCCCAGGTACCGCCATCTGTTTTACCTGAGACCCAACAGCCTATTTTGGCTGAAGATCCGTTCGTTGTCTCAGCCGAGGTACTGCAATCTATTTTACCTGAGAGGCCAGAGCCTATTGCAGCTAAAGAACTGTCAGCTATTTCACCTAAGGCATAGTCGTCTGTTTTGCCTAAAAGACCACAGCCTATCTCTGCTGAAGAGCCATTACCTGTCTCAACCGAGGTATCGCATCTATTTTATCTGAGAGACCACAGCCTGTCTCAGCTGAAGAGCCATTACCTATCACAGCCGAGGTACAGCCATCTGTTTTATCTGAAAGACCACAGCCTATCTCAGCTGAAGAACCACTAGTGACCTTAGACGAGAGACCGCCGTCTGCTTTACACGAAGAATCAAGTATTCAAGTTCAAGGTTTACGTAATATTTCACCGAACAATAGCACACACGAATTGAACCTGCCTCAGCTAGAAGAAAGCGTTAGCGAAGGGTTATCAAATCAACGGAATCGTCATAATTCTTCACCTACAGATAACGATAGCTGGGAAGAATCTACTGCACATATTCCATATTTTATAAATAACAGAACGCAGCCTACAGACGTGTTAGATTATTTATTTACTGATGAAATGATACAGCACATTGTCTCGTGCACAAATACCTACGGGTTAGCATTGTGATAATGATTATATACTAAAGAAGCTCTAAAAATGATCTGATTAAGCTAATGTCAATTATTTTAGTTGTTATAAAACGAGGTAAGTTTCTGTTGTGAAATTTCTTCTTAAATAAATAAATAAATATTATTTGTTTCTTTTTTGTAATCTATATAATTCACCTATTTGCTAGTATTAAGTCGACTGCTATAGCATTTACTTAAAATCTTATTGTAAATTTGACATGCTACGTGACGATGCTGATATAGCAGCCGTCTGCAATAGCATTTACGTCAGTATTAAATGTGAGCAAAGTGCATAATAGTGACAGCACTGTTATTGCAGGCGACTGCCATCACATTTGCAGTAAGTTTATATAGGCAAATGGTATGCATTATGACAGACATGCTATAGCAGTCCACTGCTCTAGCATTCACTGTCAAATAGATGTATTATTAATAGAAACAACTAGACAGAAATGCTATAACAGTTGAAAGATTTTCATACAAAAAAATACTGTCCAACTAGTGTGACATACTGTCCGCGAACGTGTTAAATACGTTTCAATACAAACTGATTTCGGCTGGTCGCAGTTTAGTAAGGGAAAGTAATTGTTTTTGCGATTTCAATGTTGTTTCCATAGAAAAACTTGTTGTGTTTGAGCAACAGAATTAGCTCTTAAGAGGTTTTACGTTATTTCATTAGCACGTTGTATAACTAGGTTCATTAGGAAACACTTTTTTTCGGTAAATATATTTTGATAATAACTGGCTTTTACCCGAGACTTTGTTTGCATCTTAAAATCAATTTACAAACTTCCCTATTCAATTGGATATTTTAAACAATTCATAAGTTATTTGTTACGCAGAACCCTAATTATTTATTTTAAAACCAACTAACTTAACTTCATATAACATCAGCTATCTTACTTTAGACTAGTGCAGTGATACTCAACTTTATGTCTCTGTTTCTGCATAGAAATGACAATAATTTCTCAGGAGCCGCAGAATACTATATGTTAGGGTGGTCGCGTCTTTTTCACTTGTGTTTTTTTACTGGTTTTTTATCTGTTTTACTGGAAAAAGTCATTCTCTGGTATCTCACTAGGACGTTAACTCTTTACATTGAGACTATGACAATTGATGTGTCTTTCTGAGCATTTTTGCATTTATTTATTTTTCGCAATTAATATAAAACAAACTTCTCTGCTAACCGTACCCAAGCTCAATGCAAGTTGCTCGTGCCGATAACGCACGCGCGGCTCGCGCTATCGGGACATGTCGGTGGATAGTTGTTTGTTGAGGTCACCGGATTACGTGTGCACTGTGCACTGCGCCTGTGTACTCAGATACCGGCCGATGCACAATCACTTTCAATCTCAGCTTACTTCATAGACACTTTCACGGGAATGATGGCGTAATTAAAATCGAGTGCCTTGCACGCTTTGAAAATAGTTTATATATTCAGTTTAAAAGTTGACGAATCTTTGGACCGACTTCTCAACTTTTACTAAGGTTGCATAATACTATTGTAATTATGTTTGATTTTATATAAAATTTAATTAAATAACTGATGAGGGCATACTGTTACCGCTTGCTCAACTGTTTATACCTGCAAAGTGCCCGAGGGGAATGATCACTTTATAATTCTTTGTGTCATATCCTTCTGATGACCGTCTGGTTTAATGGTTTACGCTGCGGACTACAAAGCCAGCGGTTCGAATCCCGCAAGAGGAAAATTAAGGGGGGGGGGGGCATAACCCAACGGATTAGCAAGCAAGAAGTGGCAGTCGGCGGGGCACATAGCACGTAGAACTGACGGCCGATGGGGCAGAAAGGTTCTGGAATGAAGGCCACGTACTGGCAAGCGCGGCGGAGGACGTCCACCTACAAGGTGGACAGACGACCTGGTAAAGGATGCAGGAAGACGCTGGATGCGGGCCGCTTCCAACCGACCAATCTGGAATTCACTGGAAGAGGCCTATATGCAACAGTGGACGTCCTATGGCTGAAATGATGAAGGGGCAAATGTTTGTGCTATGATCACGAGCAAGTCCTATGTTATAGTATTTCAGTATGTTTATCCATTATCTAGTCGCCATAATACAAGCTTGCTTAGTTTGGCTAGCTAATTGGTGTGATTGGGGAAACAGTTTATTATTAATAATAATTAATCACAAATTGGGGAAGTCTATCCAAAAAGTTAATTAGAATTATTAACATTCAACAGCATCGCCGTGCGATTTTGCTAGGTAACCCGTTTGCTATTTATTATGGTATTTATTTTCTAACACATAATGTTTGTCATCGTCAAATAACAGACGATGGTACCGGTAATACCAGACGTTAATACCGGATCTTGAAGAAAACCGTTCGATTGACGATTTTCCCACGTCTAATAAATAGTAATGCAACCGTATGATATAGCGTGGGTCAAATGAAACAATAATTTATATCACCTTGATTGAATTTTAGCCCTGAACCTAAATACATTTAGAACGACAAGTCCTCATCAAGACACAATAATAATAGTTTTGTGAAGGAAGTACAAATGGTTCTTAGATTGCTATTTGACTTCGCAACGGATGAAGGTGCATGCAAATGGCTATGTACTATTGCAGCGACAAAAAATAATTGGCAGGGAATAATATTTGATGTTGCAAAATGTATTTAGGATTAAAACCATCCAGCATGAAATTAAAATACAAACCAGAATGTCGGATTGCTTACAAATTGGACACAGTCTGGTTATTGTTTTATGTAAGATTGTAATTAGAGGTGATGTGATGAATCGTTCACAATTAGCTTCGGTAGTGTAAATTATTTGCAAATTTTTCAGCGTACGAAATTTGAGATTCATGGATAATCGGAATTCTTATCGAGTTGTGCAAGTTTAATGATAAGTTGGTTTGCTTTATGGCTAAAAATAAATTTGAATTAAAAAATAAATATATCTTAGTAATAGTTTCAATTTCTTTTTCTTTGAATACTAAATTGTTGACCTTGATGCACTGGACTAAGTCCTAACTTTTTAAGTTAATTAAAAGGTATCACTTTGACTGACATCTACGACAAAAAGTGAGAATTCAAGCTGTTTATAAATTTTTGGCAAATCTACCTTTTATGTTGACTTTCCAATTCAGTGTATTTTGGTTCAAAGGTATACGTCATGATACTTTTGTGATAAGATTAATTTCTAAATCATATCAAAATATAACACAACTTATTATGTTTACTCATCATCATTCATCATTTCAGCCATAGGACGTCTACTGCTAAACATAGGCCTTCCCCAGTGACTTCCAGATTGGCCGGTTGGAAGCGGCCCGCATCCAGTGGCTTCCTGCAACCTTTACCAGGTCGTCTGTCCACCTTGTAGGTGGACGTCCTACGCTGCGCTTGCCGGTACGTGGCCTCTATTCCAGAACCTTTTTGCCCCATCGGCCGTCAGTTCTACGTGCTATGTGCCCCGCCCACTGCCACTTCAGCTTACTATTTTGTTGTTATTATTTGGTACTTAAAGTTGATCCATACTATGCACTTGCGCTTCTCAGGGTTAGCGATTTTATTCCCAAAATCCCGAACTATTATTAAACGGTATTAAATCATCATTAATTATATGTATAACTATCAATTTGTATGATCATTCTATACGTATCAGTTTTACTGACGTTGTCAGAATTATTATAATTATCTTTTAGACCGTAGAGTGGCAAAGTTATTCATAGAGATTTTTTTTCTAAAGAAATCTGCCAAGATCGTTTACTTGATCCATATTTGCACCCTTAGTAAGTGGCTTTTACCTAAAAATAATGTACATTCTTGTAACAGAACAAGCGAATTATTTTATGCAAATTGTCAAAATTCAATCACATCTTTAGCTTAGATCGGACATCAATAATAAGATTGGCATCTAATTTGACACAGTCTAGTTTACGATCGTTTGCAGCTAGTGCGTCTTAGTCTAATATACCTCTCGGCGTTGCACAAGAGAGCAGGTTTCTAGTAACATTTAGGAGATCGCTTTTCGCTTCGGTTAGCATCTAATTGATGTAGAAGTCAGTGAGCTTTGATATTTTGTGTGTAATTTGAGTCTCAATTTTGTCCAGATAGATTTTACTGTCAAAACAACGTAATTTCAATAAAGATACACCAAACTGACAACATTTGAATAAAACAACTACACAGGATGTCCCGTAACTCAAAAAAAAGTTATATGACTTATAATGGTACAGTTTTTCTAGATAAATTCTATCGGCTGTTTCGTAATTTTGTATGGGAAGTCGATACATTTTCATACAAATTTGAAAATGTCATAAAACAACAGTTGTTCACCATGATCTATAGAATATGCGATTTCATGGTTATCCTTGTTACGGAAGGTCTTTGTTGGATTTACTAAGATCAATTAATTAATTAGATCTTACATTTTATTTCTTATTCGATGTATCAAACGTCATGATAGGCTCGTATGGAGTAAAGATACTTTGTCACAACAGTCAAAATCTTGTTAGAAGCAACAATTTTTTTAGTGTTGTCCTTAGATATGAAAATTAGACCACTTGGTCCATAACTACACATCCAGTGTAAAACCGTTTATAGAATCCAAAAATATTGAACTGAGTTTTGAACTTACCATCCACAATTGCCAGAAAAGACTTCGACCACTAATACCAACCCTTTCAGCCCAGGGAAACAAGACCAAGGAATTTCATTTGTTACGCGGTCTCATGTGTCGGCTTGGGATTTCTTTTAAAGCCTTTGCTACTCAACCAGCGAGGCGCAACGGCGACGACGCAGCGTGGCGTGCACGTCACACTGCGGGCGTGATGGTTTAGTTGACGTTCCTAAAAAGACGTTAGATTTTTCCACAATCCATAATTAAATCACATAAAAGTTGAAAAATTAAACAAATACAGAACGCTACGTGACTACTAAGTACGATTATCATGCAACACAACATCTAATCGTCACCCTAAATTCTTCTTACGGGACATATCGCGCGGAGCTGTGCTGTGTGTCGTCTTCTATAGACATCAGTAGGTACTTTACAAACACTAACGTCGCGCTAGAGTGCCGTCGCCGTCACGCCCCGTCGGCTGTGTGCCCAAAGCTTAAGAATTAAAAGAAATACTTTCATTTATCATTTTGCTCCCGGGTCTTCTGTATTCAGATAAAAAAGTCACGTTTATGTTCTAGCGAGTCTAATTGTATGTGTATTTTTTGCTTTACCATTGTAAACACAATGCGTGTTTCTTGAATAAGTACTAGGAAACGTATGTGCTGCTTCCTGAGTTTGCTATGAATATTTATTATGAAACGATTTCAATTTCGTGTTGTCGATCTTTAAACATTCCATCTTCGTCAACTGTCAGATTTTAGCAGATGGCATTGAGTTTATTTTGAGACCCAATTAATAATCGTTAAATATTCAAGCTATGGATTTAAATTGGATTCTTTAGTTTATTTCAGTTTGTAGGTATAAAGGTAAAAATGCTGTGGCATTATACCATAACTTCGTCATCATCATGTTAGCCTATTGCAGTCTACAAACAGTGCCAAAGAGTACAATCTGTTTTTGTTTCACTTTTTTCACCCATCCACTTCCAGCCATCTTCCTAAGGTTGTCGGTCCATCGAACATGGGGGAGTCCTACACTACGTTTGTCAATGTGGTCTCCACTCGAGAACCCGTTTATTCCGCCTTTCATCGGTTCTGCGACAGATACCATTACTCGTACATGCATTTATTTCTTGTGAACATAGCAACACTATGGCAAATCAGTGACTATGGTGTTTGTATGTATGTTGAGTGGACTGTGGGCTGGTGTAGGTCTTCGAAGGAAAACGAAACGAAAAATACATGTGGCAGTGAAAACCATATATTTTTATTCGATTAATTACACGACACACTTTAGCGCATTACAAATGGAGGGAACGGAAGAGACGAAAACATAGACAATGTTTTTACATTTTAAATTTTAATGTTGCCAACATATGGTTAATTCGATTGATATAACATTTTTTACTTACAAATGAAAATTCTGTAAAAATTACAAATAAATCTTCTATTCAATAGTAGAGAAGGAGTGAAATGTATATTTTTAATCAATTAGCTCAGCAAAACGTGACACAATAGAAATCTTGTAGGTACACGGTCTCATGGTACCCCTCAGCATCTAATAGTCAGGATATCCCTACATAGTTTTATTTTATTCTACACAAAATAATCTTAGCAACAACCTTAATAATATTTGCATGTCTGGACCGGTCCGGGTCAGATAGAAACCTGCACAACTACATATTACCTTTACACTTTATTTATTTTATTACAAAATAGTACTACTATTTAGAACATTTCTATACCGTGTAGGTCAATTAAACATCAACCTTTAACACTTAATCTATGGAGTCACCTTGAGTCCGTTCCAAAGGACGTACTATCTACAACTCAGCAAACCCTTTCAAACAATTCGTGACTGCACCGAGATGAGTCACGCACATCAGTTTTTGTTTTTGGTTGCCGTAGCTTTTATTTTAAAGGTAACAAGGTTGAGATTGCAATGTTTTGTCTATAAGTTTCGGTGATAAGATCTGCATAGGTATGCACGGTGCATTTTCAGTGAGCACAATCACACAATAGTGACCAGCGAAGCGGACCGTTAGTTTAGTGATGAGCAAATAATTGCCATTAGAAAACAATTTGTCGATATTCATGATACAGTGTATGTAATATACAATGTATAATATGTAAAATACATTGCAATATGCCTCTACTGTAATCGGATTCAAAGTCAATGGGTTGTAAAGCCTCAACAAAAGGCGTATTATATTAATTGTTACTTTTAGAACAGCCGTTTCTCAAAGCCTTTAATACGCTCATGACGATATCGACATTATTATAATATAAATAATTAAAAAAAAAATATTAAAACTGATGCTATTCCTTCAGATAGTATTTTTTTATATATAACCAATTTCTAAGAATAGAAAAACCAAACTAGTTAAATACATTTAATTTTCTTCCAATAGTCCTACGGTAAGGCGGATGGAAAGTTACGTGCCATCCACATATTACGTCACGCAAAATATCGTCATTTTTAAAACCCCTTCTCCCACAAGTGATACTTTCTTCCCATCACTTTAACACACACTGTCACTTAGTTTATCCCCCTCCCCATGACCTAGACGTAATATGTGTCGACCCCTTACATGCAAATCGATATCGACATATTTCTCCCGCACTAGCAACACCTGCAGCCTCTATCGCTGCAGCGTGCAGTGACCGGCAATGGGGTCGTGTGCGTTACCACACGCGGCCTCGGACGCGTGCGCGGGCGCAGGCAGACATACACACACGGAGCACACGTATTAGACACATTTTGAACTACACTACACCCCTACCATTGATGCTTTTTTTGTTACTTCGTCAAATTGTATGTAGAAAAGGTTAAGGTAAGGATCATGGTAAGTAGATAAAGCACTTGTTCTACAGAAATCAAAAACAAGGAAGGTACCACAACACCCAGACCCGAGACAATAGAGAAAAGTTATTTTTCTACATTGACCGACAGGGAATCGAACCCGGAACCTCAGAGATAGTGACACCACCACTTCCCGTTCAGTCATCGGGAACGCAGTATTGCATTTGTGACAGTTAGACACCCGGTACCCTTTTAGTCAACGGTCTTCCCTACTGAACTAACTGGTTGAGTTAGGCTACTGTAAAATCCGTTTCTGGGCATATAGATTACGCACAACACTACACACTTAAACATCGTGCTATTGTTTCAGAATTGAGAACTGAAGAAGTTTGTTTTTTGCCGATTTTCAAAATATTCACACTAAAAATGGCGTGCTTTTATGATTCCGCAGTAAATCCTGCACGAAAGACGTCACAAAACATCAAAACCGCAATTTCGAAGATATCTCCAATGCCAACGAAGTTATTTATTTATTTTTATTTTTTTATCATACTTATCTATATTAAAAGATTAGAAAAATTGTCTGCCCGCGGTTTCGACCGCAATGAATTCCAATTAGATATTAACTCATAGAAATCTCGACCAATTATAATGGGGTCATTGCCCAAGCTAATTACGATTTATTTTGTCCCACAGACAATGCGCAGTTCTGCAATAGTCTATGGTTTTTGTTTTACGGAAAGGCTATAGACAAAAGAGTACAAGACTGTGGGAATGTTGATTTTATTGTTGTAGCATTTACTATTGTTGTAAGAATGTAGACTTGTTCAGTAATCAGAGGTGTTAAAGTTTGTATTGTGGGATACTCATTAATACTCATTTATTCAGTATATAGGCCCTCTTCCGGGCACTTATACACGTCCCAAAACATAAACTAAATATGTAATAATAGTCAATTTGTGTTACCATGCCGGCCCCCCTAGCATGAACACCAAAACACGATATGATATGATATGATATAGTGATATATCGACACCAACTGCAAAAATTATGATAGAAATAGCCGCCGTTTTTATCGAAACAGCGATCATAATATGTGACGTCACCGGCACGGCGATTCAACATGGCGGCTATATCTATCATATTTTTACATTTGGTGTCGATATATCGCTATATCATATCATATCGTGTTTTTAGTGCTCATGCTTGGAGGGCTGGTTTAAGTTGGTTAACAAGTTTCATTATATGTTTTAAAAGTGTAGAGTTTTGACATTAAAAAGTGTCATCATCATATAAAATTACAAAATTTAAATTTTACTATTAATAAGTGGTAATTAAAACATTTATATTCACTGAAAAAGAAAGTTTAAATTTATTTAGATGTTTTAATACAAAAATATTTAAAAATAAGAAAAAAAAGTACTTACCATAGGTTACTGTGTTCACTGATGAAATTATATAATATATAATAATGACGATTTAAAGATCTTAATGTTAATATTTTATTCTAATCGACTAATAAAATTAATCAAGAATTTAATTATAAAAGTTCATTTAAATTAATTAAGATTTATTATCAAAGTTTACTATATAACTAATGATTAACAGTTAACAAACTACAATTCACTAATAAATTCTAGATAATAAAACAAATGAATGATCTTTGACATTACCCAAGTTAAAAGTTAATTTATATCAATCACAGTTTACGACTAAGCACGTTATTTCACTGCAGCTACATACAGGATGTTTGGTTAAAAAGAGACATTCTTCTACAGATTATTCTACTTATAAATGCATACAAGTTTTGCGATAGGGTAAAAAAACTGCTGTTCCACGCTGAAGTCTTAGTTGGTCGGGTAGACAAAAATTATCTAACAACTGACTTTTTAACGATTTATCTATTATTCCTTTATGGACATTAAATTTCCGTGGTAGCGACATTTTCTTCTTCGCATTTTCGAGAGCCGTTTTTATCTTTGATACCGCATATTCTTGCTTCTTTTTACATAGCTAATGTAAAATAATATAATTATAGAAAGCTCTGTACAGATTAAAATATAATACATTTAATCAAAGTTAATAATCAAGTATGTACTTGTAGAAATTGTCCCTCATTAAATTCACCACCCTGTGTATCACGATTGGTATAAACGTGCCAGATAATAATGCAATGCGTCGGTCGCCTGGTCAAGCGAAAGGGATCCGTGAGATTCGCTCCACTTAGGACCTGGGTACAAGTAGATATTCGATGTTCATACGTAAATGGACAGGCAAGTTGGCTGCTAAAATGTAGCTTAGCCATCCTTATGTAACAAAGTCAAAATGTTTAACGATGTATGAGTTGTGAAATCTTTGTTTGAAATACATAATACGTTGTGTATTTATGTGTCTTTTTGAATTATTTTTACTTTTCAAATTTTATACAACACTACAATTTGACGGATAGTTAATAGTTTGTTAGTCCTTAGGGACGACGTCGTTGGAATACAAATCTCAACAATAGGACCAGATCCCGATTCAGAACCCTTAGATAATAAAATGTCAATCGGAAAACCACGTGACACTATGGAATTTAACATTAATGTCACGTGATTTACCGGTTGTCAATTCTTTATCGAAGGGTTCTGAATCGTGGGTCCGATCAGAAACCTGTCAAACTAAGCCTGGACCAACCAGATGGATTTCTCCAGCCGGATTTGCTTAATAGGAATTTAAAAAGAATCAATGAATTATAAAAACATTTTTCTGAGGAAATGCTTTAGGTAATTAGTTTTAGTTAGAAAAAATAAATAACATAAACACCCTACGGCCTTAAAGAATACACTTCTTCACCGCCAACAGGAGGCGCGTCGTAAGAGGCGACTAATTCCTGACTAGACCGGCAGCAGCGACTTCGTGCGAAATCTTATAAAAAACTGCGTTCGCCAACCCGGCCCGCTAAGCGTGGCGAGTTTCGGCAATCCCCCCCTGTGATAAGTCATTGGGGGAGGCCTTTGTTCAGCAGTGGACGCATCTTATGGCTGAAATGATGATGAGAAAAAAATACAACTGAAAACCATAAATTAGAGAACGAGAAAAAACAACTTTATTATTCTGGTATAGCCTATGTTGTTAATCAACCAGTAAAAAGGATTTTTTCGTAAATGTTCTTTATACTTTTTTCCAAAAATTTGTCAATAAGTTTATAGAGCATTTGAATTTATGTATAGATATCTAGTACGTAATGTTCCACTTGTCTTAATAATGTCTACGTTCACAGCGAGAAAGCCTAGGTTCTATTACTCTTAGTGTCACAGCGTAGTCTTATGGCTCTAGTTATAAGTTGCGAAATGCAAAATTTTCCCAGCCTTCGGACCCTTTTACTAAAACTGGCGATCTCTAGGCATAGGCCTAGTTGCGAAACCGCTGATGCTTAGACTGTTAAACGCTTGAACTGAATCGTTCACTAGTTCTAATAAGGACCGAAGATTTGAAGATAAACGAATGAAATTGACGTATTTCTACAAACAATTAGCAGAGTTAGAGAGGCGCAGACAGTTTTCCATAAATTATATCAAGGCACATACAAAATAATTAATTGTTTTTTTACAAACACTTTCACTATCACTATTTGGGTCATCACATATTGGTTCCAAAACTGAATATTGTAATATCTTTACTTTCGATATAAGAACTAAAATGTTCACCTTATTTTTATTCGCATCTACTAATCCTTTCAGGAATTTTAATATACTGAAATAGAAAGTTGTTTAACTTGTATTTTTTGGTCGACTTGTTTACAAAAATATTCGTTATTAAAATCTGTCACTTCAACAAACATTAATTAAATCGAAAGGTACACATCATGCATATATTACTATCAGCTATGTCAAAGATAAAATATAACCGACAGCTCAGTTGGAGAAGATATAAAAAAAGTGTTTTCATCCCACCATCTCGGAAAGAGTATTTTTAATCTTCAATATCTGAGTGGAAAAGCCGTTTTTATTCTCTAGAGGATAAAGTAAATTGAATTTAGAACATCGTGTGCACTAAGTTTGTGAATTTAAAAAAACATTAAACCTATTTACTGCTACCTCTACGGTGCCGAATATATCATACAACTTTTTTTTAATTTGTTAAAAACTCAGACTCGGAACCTTCTTGGTGTTCTTTTTTCAATTTGCTTTGTACGCGGTTCTTTACGCGGCATTTTTTCACGTCATTGTTATACCTTATATTAAAAACAAGAAACTTGAAAACAAGTGAAAAAACTAAAATGAGTGATTCTAGCGACGAGGAAGATTGTTTTTTTTTTTTTTTTTTTTTTTTTTTAAAACTTTATTGCACAAACTTAAAATGTACAACAGGTGGACTTAATGCCAAGGGCATTCTCTACCAGCCAACCTTTGGGTCATGCAGAAAGCAGGTAATGGGTGCGGTAACGGTCCAAAATAAATTTTAATTTGTACTAAACAATGATAATGCAAATTCAATTTAATAAAATACACATATATTTGGATAAATATGATACAATACACAAAATAAATAAATAATAAGTAAATAAACATACATACTATTAATAAAATAAGAAAAAAATATGCAACTATGTACTGAAATATTTTTTAAGTTTATTTTTGAAAGAAAGTTTTGATTCCGAACGTTTAATATCTAAGGGAAGCAAGTTCCAGAGTCGTGCAGCCCTCACTGTGAACGATTTGGAGAAGTGGGCAAAGTGGTGAAGAGGCGTAAGTAGCTGGAGATTGCTAGAAGAGCGGAGAGAACGGTCATGGGAGTTACATAAGTATGTAAACCTATTCTTAAGGTAAGAGGGGGAGGATGGGTTATTGAGCACGGCGAAAAGGATGCCAAGAATTCTAAGATTCCTACGTTGACGAATGGGAAGCCAATTAAGTTTGGATCTATAATTGGATATGTGGTCATATTTCCTAAGGCCGAAAATAAATCTGATGCAACAATTTAACAGGCGATCCACCTTATCAGTAAGTGCCTCAGAGAGGTCAGAACAACAGGCATCAGCGTAGTCTATGATGGGTATGACAAGAGTCTGCATGAGCAAAAGTTTGGTTTTGAAGGGGAGAAAGAATTTCAGGCGGTAGAGACTCCTTAGACATGCGAATACCTTTCGGCTAACTTCGCTAACTTGAGCAGCCCAGCTAAGTGTAGAGTCAATTATAAGGCCTAGGTTCTTTACACTAGAACAATACGGGATAACAGTTCCCTCATATGCAACAGGATCCAGTAGTGCAGTGTTAATCCTGGCTAACAGTCTGGAACTACCGATGACAATAGCCTGACACTTCGTTGGGTTTACCGATACACCAAAATCACGAGACCATGAGGAGATGAAGTTTAAGCTTTCATTGATAATTTCAACCGATTTTGAAATTTCGCTGATATCGGAGTGTGCGTATAATTGTAGGTCATCGGCGTACAGATGATACGAGCAGCGAAGTTTAAGAGAAATGAGATTGATAAAGATGGAGAATAACAAGGGAGAGAGAATGCCACCCTGTGGCACCCCGGAGGAAACTTTTTGCCAGTCGGAGGTGGAGTGATCTGTCTTGACAGACTGCTGCCGACCACGTAAATAAGATGAAAACCATTTACGTACTGGAGCAGAAATATTTAAATGGCAAAGTACGGCAAGAAGAAGGTCATGATCTACTGTGTTAAATGCATTGGAGAAGTCTATCAAGACAAGAACAGTGACTTTAGAGGAATCCATCGCCTCCCGGATGTCCTCAGTAACCTTTAACAGAGCAGTAGTTGTGCTGTGGGCAGGACGAAAACCCGATTGATATTGGTTTAATAAATCGTTCTGCGAGAGATAAGCGGATAATTGTCCTAACACACAAGATTCAGTTACCTTGGAGAGAAAGGGTAAAATAGATATTGGTCGAAAATGACTAGGTGTAGAAGGATTAGACACCTTGGGGAGTGGACGGACAATAGCTTTACGCCATAGATCAGGAAAGTGACCAGAAACTAAACAGAAATTTACGATGTGAGTGATGACAGGCGAGAGTTGCTTAATTAAAGGTGCTATCATAAGACGACTAATACCATCCACTCCGGTTGCTTTAGATGTAATTGTCAGAATGGTTTTGCAGATAAAATCCTCAGAAAGTGGGGTGAATGAAAAAGGTTTTATATCAGGCATGGGAAGTGAGGCTATATAAGCTAAAGTGTTGGTTTTGGTGGAAGCATTGAGAGTTGGTAGTTCTGTGAAGTGACGATTAATATCGTTCAGATTCGTAGAAATCGGAAGATCATCAGATTTGGACCTACCAACACCAAGCGATTTGAGAAATTTCCAAGCATTTGGAGCGGATGAATTGTGGATTTCATTGTGGATATGGTGACGTTTTGCCGCTCGTATCAACTGATTACACCGATTACGCGTTGTTTTATACATGGACCAGTTCAACTCAGTCCTATTCTTTTTAAAACGACGGAAGGCCTTGTTGCGATTGGACATTGCGGCGCGAATAGTGTCAGTTATCCACGGTGCCGGTGGTCGCCTTATGCGGACTGTGTGGATGGGTGCATGTTTGTCAAACAGTTCAAGAATGTTTTTGGTGAACAACTCCACTTTAAGGTCGACCGTACTTGCCGCCACAAGTGGTTCCCAATCAACCGACAACGCATCTCGCCGCAGGTTCTCAATGTTAATACGCCCATAACTCCTCAGCTGGACAGTCCGCGGCTTGCATTTAGGAGGTCGCAATCTGTAGGAGACATATAGCAAATCATGCCTGGAAAAACCAGGAGCTATCATTTGACCATGTTTAGATACAGACTGGGCAGCAGAAGTCAGCGTATGATCAATCCAGGTGTCGCAGGAGTCAATATTGTGGTGAGTTGGGAGAAAAGGGAGATGGACAAAACCAGTCGATTCAAGTAAATTTAGAAATTTATGGGATCGTGAGGAATTCTTTAAAACATCTGTATTGAAATCGCCCATTATGACATGGTGGGAATAATCAGTGCTCAGCGACTCCAAGGCGAGTTCAAGATGGGAAAAGTAATCAACACTAGGAGGGCAATACACGACCCCAAGAACAGCCCTAGCTCCACCAAGACAAATCTCAATAAACAAATATTCAGCAGTAGCCGAATAATTAGAGGGAGAAGAAGATATGATTTTATATGGAATATCCGCTTTGAGGTAAATGGCCACGCCGCCACCACCCTTTCCAGTACGATCATTCCGAATAAGAATGAAACCAGGCAAGCTATACGAAACTGATGATAAGGACGGCTTAAGCCAGGATTCAGAGACAAGGATGGCATGGATTAGGTCAGATGAAAAGCTGTCTAATAGGTCATTGTAATGCTTGGCAATACTCTGAGCATTAATATGGCAAATATTTAGATTGTTCTTATTTTTTACGAAACATTTTTGGAGTTGACTATAGAGCGTGTCAATAGTAGAATCGTTCAAGGAATCATTGCAAGAATGGAAAGAAGTGGAAGAGTTTGCTGAAAAATATGAGTCATTTACAGACATAATTGCATACAAATATATATAATAAAAATAATACACGTAATGATATCAACAAAATTTTCAAAAAGTAGATTACAGAATAACCACTTCTTTTTGCATCACCCACCAGCAGTACTTCACAATAGAAGTTACAAAGAAAAAGAGAGAGAGAAAAAAAGCAAATACTAAACAACATAACGACCGACAAGGTAACATTTTAGAAGAACCAACGATTTACGAATGCCCATACCGGGACGTTAAAAAAGTATGAAGCTCCAGAGCCGTCGATAGATTAATAAAAGAAAAAAAAAAAAAAAAAAAAAAAGTTAGTGACAGTAATCATATATTAATCTATGACAGTAAGCGTCAGCAAGCAATGACAGTGACAGAGACATTCATAATAATACGCAATAGTACGTTTGAATTTGATTGAAACAATATTCCAAAATACAAATACAGAAACTATACGTACCTACGATAGAAATACAAACAAGTTTCAGTTTACCCTCCAAGATAAAGCCGAGTTGTGTATAGAAAAATTGGTGGAAGGGACAAATACCTTACCGGATAATCGTAAAGTTACACAAACCAAGTTATTTTTTAGCCGATTGTTTACGAGTTCCGATCCTCGACGAAGAGCTCGAGGTTGAAGCTACCGGAATGGGTCTTGATGTTACCGGTGCCTGGGGGTCCTTGACTGCAGGTTTCGGGAATTTTTGGATAAGCTCTTGCAGCTCATCCCTTGTGCTGATTTTACGCAAAACGCCGTCAGAGAGCTTCACAATAATGACCCCATCGGAACTCCAGCAGTTACGCATACCAAAATGCGAGCGGGCGCTGATGAATGTAGTCTGCCTCGTCCTGGTCAGGAACTCGCTCAAAGACACAGTAGTGCCTTTGAAGAGTGTCTTTTTCCTCCAAACTGCTGCCTTCAGATTATAGGTGCTGAAACGAACCAGAATAGGTCTGCAGCGCTTGTCAGATTTATGACCAAGCCGATGACACAACACAATTTGAGGGGCAGTGATGTCAGGCAACTCCAGCTTTGTCTGTATGGTGTCGATCACTACATCCATGACATTGTCCACAGTCTCTGGAATGCCACTAAAAAGAAGAGCCTTGCGACGGTGGCGCATCTCCATGGCATCTATGGAGTCGACACAGTGAGTGATTTTCCGTCTCATATCCTTCAGGACACCCCATACAAGATCACGGAACATATAAAAGTCACTTGCCAGTTTGTTAAGTGAGTCCGCAGGAGTAGATGCAGCTTTCAATTGTAACTCAAAATCCGCCATTCGCTTCGACAGCTGTGCCTCCATTTCCTCCTGGGACGACTTTAGGTCAGCTAAGAGTGCCATTGCAGTGAAGTGTTGAAAAATAAGGCTGTTCTTGATGAAAGCTTGTGTGAATGTAGTGCCAGTAGGTGACAACAGGTGGGTGCAGTTACATTAATTAATAATGATGTTTACTATTTTTAAATATTAAAAATCCAAGAGATGAAACTTTGCGATGCTATATTTTTGACACCTACCGCCCAAAAAAAAGTTTGTTGACGCCAACAGAATTGACTGAAACTGTTAATAATGCGCAAATGAGCTTTCTCCCTCAACATTTTGCATTTAGTCATTTCCTCGCTGAGGTGGAATGAAAAGTTACGTGTTGCACTCGAGTGCAAAGATTTTTCACCTCGTGCTCTTTTGATTCCCTCGCTAGTTAACGCTCAGGATTCTAATTTTGAATCACTCGCTGCGCTCGTGATTCAATTTTAGAATCCTTCGCTTGCTCGGTCATCAAAATTGAACACGCGGTTAAAAAGCAACTTTGCACTCATGTATAACAAATAACTATTTTAATTTTTTAAGGAAATTAAAGTTGTAATAGTTTACTCGTATATTGGTTTAAAAAAATGCTTGTTCAAAGCCACTAAATGTGTCGTACATTAAATTAAATATTGAATATATAATAATTACAGAGATCAGTGGAGTATTTTGGGGGAGACATTTGCCCAGCAGAGGGATGATACAGGTTAATAAAAAATATAAATAAAATAATAGAAAAAAATACATACATTGCTCTGATCCTATGGTAAGTAGCAACTTGTGTTACATTACAGAAATCAAAAACAACGACGGCACAAACCAGATACGAGACAACATAAAAATAAAAAAATTCTACATTGATCGTAGGTTGTGTAACAGGATTTATTTTAAAAACTTTCTACCAGGGCGGGATATGATAAATCTCTCGTCTAAGGATCTTTGTTTTTATACAAATGACAGCCAAAGCTCCTCAGTTGATACACAATATATATATTTTTTAAACTATCTTACACGGTGCTCTACTATGATTGACTTCAAAAACTGTAAAGGCTTCTCATCTCATCCATCCAATATAATATGATAGGTGATGATAGCCCGTATATAATATACTTATATGGTCCATCACCGTACATTTTAATACACCATAACAGGCTACTAAGCACGGCTAATCTTATTTCAATACTTTTATTAATATTGTAATTACATCGAAATTATATGCCTAGGACTAAGGCCGCGACTTACAGCAGTTTATTAACTTATAAATTTTGTGTAATAAAACAATATATATTATACGTTCACACATAGCAAGGAGTTTTCAATTTACATTTCATCATCATCATCAGCATGATAAAAAAGGTGTAATAGTTAACAACAGACAATACTCATTATTAGGTACCATTGGCGTTAGTAAAGCTCTTTCTGCCTTGTAAATTCTTACTTGGTGATGTTATGTGCAGTTTCTTTTCACTTACAAAGTTATGCAACCTGACCTATTTACCACTTGCATAGTTGTAACTACTTAGCGATGCTTGATGAATTATGGAATATGCATGAAAAAAATATATTGTTTTTACTATATTTATAAGAAAATATATGAAATTATAATTAAAATATATTAACACAAAATGGATTTTATGTAAAAAATAAGCGTAATATAGTAATTAGAAATTAAGGTATACCTATCTCTTTCTAAAACAACTATTACTATGAAAAATGTATGGCGCGCGTGTAATGTGACGTCACGGTACATATCGGATCTGCTTGTCTAACACGCACCTTTAATGGGCTTTTGTAAGATTTTTATTTATGCAATAAAGTTTAAATAAATAAATAAGTCAGGTATTTATCAATATATTTCGAAAATTCTTAAAGTTTTATTAATTATAATTAGGTACTACTTATTTTAGTACCAAATAAAAAAACATGCATATTCCCCATATAGTTACTTTTTGAGAGTTTAGTGTATCAAATGGAATGGCTGATCAAATCTTGCCTTTGCTACTGTCAATTATGGGGGGCTGAATGGCAACATACCATAATTACCTACACACTATTCAAATCATCAACGCAATACCACCTAAAATCAATTTCACTCAACCTTCAGACGACAAAGCATTAGGCGTTAAACAATGATCACTTATTACAACATATTACATTGTAATTAAAAGGCGTTATATTTGTAATTATTTCTAATCTACTAATATCAGCGTCAGTCAAGACGTATAATTAAAAAATGTAAGTTGACAGACATGAATGTCTTCAGAATGATTTCGAAATGTGATATTATCTTTGAGGTGTTTGGTTAGAATTGAATGTTCATTTATCTTCGCCAATTGTTAACGATTAAATCAAAAGTGATACTTCTAATTAAGCAGTAGCAGAATCGTTGTTTAAATGAATATTATGGTATTTTATGACGGGTCGGATGACGACCTAACATTTGGGGGGTAGTGCGACCTCTGGATTTTTCGATATACAGGTTGGCCAGATAAGTGACGTCCAAATTTTTTTTAGGTGCCTCGTGTTGAGAGGTATCTGAATCACCCCTATGTATGTTTTACGATTTTTCGTAGTTTTTGAGTTACGATTAGAGTTACGAACATATAGGGATGATTCAGATACATCTCAACTCGAGGCACCTAAAAAAATTTTTTGGACGTAACTTTTCTGACAACCCTGTATATTTTATTACGAACTAGCTGTTGCCCGTGACTTCGTTCTCGTGGTCTTTAGTTACTTCATAAAAAAGTTTCTGTACAACTTACTTTTTTTTATTTTAAAGAACCTTCTGACTGTAATAAACACAACAAAAAAAGTATTAGCGTACGACTTGTTCGAAATTGAACGGATGTTCACGCGTGATGCGATGACCAAGGATAGATGTTATACATGGGGCACACTAAAAGTTTTGCACTTCTAGCTAATCGGAACTATTTGAATTTCGAATGTTATATTTTTTTAAACGTTGCAACCTTCTTAGTAATAAAAAAAAACAATTGGCGGGAAATGATTGTCAAGTTTTTTATCACACATCAAAGTTTTACGTACGCAACGAAAATTGAATTAAGTTTAAAAGATTTTAGAGCGATGATTTTTTACGATTTTAAAAGTTCTCTCTCTCCGCAAGACTGTGCCGCTCGTCTTCAAAATGCTTTTGGCAGAGAAGCACCTTGTTTGGGCACCATGAGGCGATGGTTTGCTGAATTTGAGAGAGATCGAGTTTCTTTACATGACGAATTTCGTGATGGGCGGCCTACAACTGCCGTCAACGAAAATAATGTTGCTACTGTTAAGCGGCTAATTGAAGAAAACCCGCGGATTACCTATGAGACAATTTAAGGACTATTGGGGATTGGTATGAGCCAAATTCAGAAAATTTTACACGAAGAATTGAAAGTTCGGAAACTTTGCTGTCGTTGGATCCCTCATGAACTGACAGCGGAGCAGAAGCGGGCTCGCGTGGAATGGTGCTCACAGATGCTACTGAAGTACGACCACAGACATTCTAATGCTGTTTATGACATTGTCACAGTAGACGAAACGTGGATTTATTGTTTTGAACCCGAAAAAAAACAACAATCTTGTGAATGGGTGTTTGAAAATGAGAACAGGCCAACAAAAGTAAGGCAGGCGAGAAACGTTGGTAAAAAAAATTATCGCGTTTTATTTATCAGCTACGGGTTATATCTGTACAATTCCACTTGAAGATATAAAGAGTGTTAATGCCGAATGGTATTCTACCATTTGTTTACCCAGGGTGTTACCCAGAAAAAGTTCGCGAGAGACGACCCAAAAGCCGCGTTCTCCTACATCATGACAACGCTTCTTCACACTAACAAAGTCATTTTTAGCTTCCGAAAAAGTACACCTTGTCACCTATCCGGCGCATAGCCCCGACTTAGCACCCTGTGATTTATGTATTTTCCCCAAAATCAAAGATTTGATGAGAGGTTTTACTTTTACCAACTCCGAAGAGGCAGTGATAGCGTTTAATCAGCACGTAGAAAACATGCCTTCAGATATGTGGTCCTCCTTTTAAAAAAAATGGTTCGATCGCGTGAAAATATGTTTAAAATGTAAGAAGAATATTTTGAAAAGCAATAAACATAATATTGTGGTTATAACATGTTGTTTTTTTAAGTTACGCAAAACTTATAGTTTGACCTACGTACCACCATCCCTGCTGTGATTCAACTGTACATTCAGATAATACTTACTAAATGTATAGCCATGATTAAAATGGTCTGATTTCGCTGTCAAAGGAGTCGCAGGTCTGCTGGAAAGTGAACATTTCATCATTTCAGCCACAGGACGTCCACTGCTGAACATAGGCCTCCCCCAATCGCTTTCACTGGAGCGGGATTGCCAATACGCCACGCTTGGCAGGCGGGTTGGCCAGCGCAGTTTTTTATAAGATTTCGTACGCAGACGCTGCTGCCCGTCTCGTGCTACAGGAATTAGTCGCCTCTTACGATACGATTCCTGCTGGCGGTGGAGAAGCGTATTCTTTACGGCCGACCCCATACGGCACACTGCCATAACAAAATAAACAAAACCCCCAGATACATAATCATGCATTGTTAAACGTACTTCTACTAGAATGAGTATTGGAAACAAGAAAAAGCATTTGACACAAAATATCGATACGAAAGCCATTTGTAAATGAAGTATTTGACCTGAGAACATTAGTAAGCAAATTGTTAAATTACCTAAAAATACACTTAAAACCGCTAGGCATTACTAACGAGTCCAACCCATTAGTCGGTCAAACAAACAAACAGTAATACTCATACAAGCACACCACAGCCCGTTATGTCATAGTTGCGTCAACTAGAGGTTTGCGACCGCTGACAGTCGTTGTGATGAAGATGCCGTAGTGCACCGTTAGAACTAAAGGGTTATTGCAACCCAAGTAATAAGAAAAGAGCGGGTAAATAAGAATTATTTAAGACTACGAGTAGCTTAAAACTATAAACACTTTTATATAAGTAGGTATACAGTTTAAAAAACAAGTTTGCTTAAGAAATTTGTTGCTATCTCAATTTTGTTAGTGAAGTCCTGCGTTTTTGTTAAGACATAACTCTTCTGAAAAGAAACACCTTTAATCTTCTCGAATATTTATTCTTAAACTCTCAGCAATATTACAATGCTGTCGCTAACAACCAATTCACTACTACTTCACTTCTCCAATGCCAAAACTCAACTGCCTGTCCGACAGCGCGCAGCCCATAACGTCGGGTTCCCCTTCCCTTTTTAGTTGACATAACGTCATAGACAGCGCGCCCCCGATAGTAATCAAGTTAAATACTTTTAATACTCATTATTTGTCTAGACAAACATTACATTTTGTAGAAAATGATCAAATTAGTACAAAATACACATTAACAATTCTAAGATTGTAACAATATTTTTTAAAAATCATAACATTCGGCCATCCGACACTGTGATGCCTCCCGGCACTCACATACCTATATAAGGCACTATAAATCATAACATCTTTACACCAATCTCTTTCACAAAGGTAATGTAATGAACAGATAGTTACATTGATAATTATTGACATTAGATAATTTTTAGATAATTACTGTTATGTATTATTATCTTTTTTTTTTTTTTTTTGCAAAAATATATCTACAATTTTTGTACGTTTTCATCTTATTCATATTATTCTGTTGTATCTGTAATCTGCTTTGAGACAAATAAAAATATTCTTATTCTTTTATTACTATATTACAATTTATGTATACTAAAATCAACACCAACAATTTATTTGTATTTATACATTATTTTATGCAATTTATTATTAACTTATTGGTTCCAAGTTTTATCAAGAAGTAGTTAGGATCATTACTCACTATTTTTGTCGTCGCTACTTTCATCACTCTGATGTATTTCAAGGGCTTTAATATGGATCCAAGGTCGAATTCTATCGGCTGCTATCACTGTCTTATAAGGCTTTCCTTTCTTGATAAAACCTGGGACATCAGTTATTCTGTATCGATCATTGCCTAATACCTCCGTGACTTTATAGGGGCCAACAAACTTTGACAGAAGCTTTGTACTTTTATTTTTGTTATCATAATTATTTCTAGATATTTTCACCAAGTCGCCAACTTCATATTTAGTGGCTGGTATCCGATCGGCGTCATGTCGTTCTTTTGCTTTAGCTTGTTGTTTTTGTATGTTATTATTTATTATTTCCCTCACTTCTTGTAAATCTAAATTACTTTTTTGTGTCTCGACGCCCAGTTTGTTTGACAAGACATCGCGCATTTTTACCCCGAACATAGCTTCTGTCGCAGTTTGCTGTGTTGAAGCATTAACCGTGTTGTTAATGCCCCATTGAATCTTACCCAATGACTTGTCCCAGTCCCGCTCGTGACCAAATGCATTTTGTGCTGACAATGAATTCAGAATAGTCTGGTTATACCTCTCAGCTTGACCATTAGCCCTGGGACAAGCCACTGCGTTTAGGATATGCTTTATGCCATGCGAGTCACAAAAACTTTTAAAGGTGGTTGACGTGAAACTAGTACCACGATCAGAAACTATTCTAGCCGGAACACCGAAATCATAAAATATTTTCTCTAAAATTTTTACTGTACTCTTCGACTTTAGATCTTTTACAGCTCTTACAAAAACATACTTAGTGAAGGAGTCCACAACAGTTAGAATATGTGTATTTCCGTCCTTACTTCTCACAAAGGGGCCCAAATGATCTAAGTGAATAGTGTGAAATGGAATTTTAACCTTTTCAATGGGGTATAAATGTCCTGATTTGTGTCTCGCCACATTATCCTTGTTATAGGCACACTCTAAGCAAGCTCCTACATACTTTTTTACAAAATTTCTAAGTTTGGGAAACCAATATTGCTCTTGTATTTTTTCCAGAGTTTTCGAATAGCCGTGATGACCGATGTCATCGTGATTAGCACGACATACTTGCCACCTAGCACTTCGAGGAACCACTAGACACAATCTATCTTCTACCTTCCTATACACCGTGTGATTTTTAATAACATAATTTTTACGAATATCTCTACATTCTTGATCATCATCTGGTTTCAAAATTTTAATAATTCGCGATATTTCGGGATCAGCGATTTGAAGTGATAATAGCCAATTTTCCTTCTCTATGGTGTAGATGTTAACAGACGGATTATCATCAGATTTCTCGACCAGAATTGTATTTCTACTTAACGCGTCTACGTGTGACATTTGAACCCCAGGCCGATACTCAATATCGAATGTGTATTCCCCGATTTGTAGCCACCACCTTGCAATTCGCGGAACTAGGTCTCTTTTAGTCAAAGTAGTTCGCAAAGCAGCGCAATCAGTGTATACTTTAAAGTGTAGACCTAAAAGATATACCCTGAACTTTTTTAACGCGCACACGACAGCCAGTGTCTCCAATTCATAGGAGTGAAGATGCTTTTCCTCTGGGGTAGTCTGTCGGCTAAAATATGCAACAGGTTTCAAGACCCTTGAATCCTTTTGCCACTGCATTAGTATACCTCCTATGCCCAGAGAACTGGCGTCGGTATGCAATTCTGTTTCAAGAGTGGGGTCGTAAAGGGCGAGGACGGGTCGAGCTACAAGTTTTTGCTTTAAAAGCGAAAAAGCGCTATCTTCTGTATCAGACCATCGCCAAACAGCTTCCTTCTTCAAAAGAGATGTTAGCGGTCGAGCAATCTCCCCATAACCCTGAATAAATTTTCGGAAATATCCCGTTAAGCCAAGAAATTGACGGATTTCATGAACGTTACGTGGTTTGGGAAACTTCTCGACCGCCATCACCTTTGAGAGACCCGGCTGAATACCATTCGAAGATATATCGTACCCAAGGTAGCTGACGGTAGTGTCGAAAAAACGACACTTTGTTAGTTTTAGCGTCAGCCCATATTCCCTAAAAAGCTTCAGTATGTCCTCCAACCGCTCAAACATATCTTCGATACTTTTTGATGGGATTAGGACGTCATCCAAATAAGCCAGTGCATATTCGAATCGCCTATTACCAAGAATTTTATTGACCATTCTTTGGAATACCGCTGGTGCATTGGCTAGACCGAAGGGCATCCTGTTAAATTCATAATGCCCATCGGGCGTAACAAATCCCGTGAGATGCTTACTCTCTTCTGCCATTGGGATTTGATAATATCCTGATGCAAGATCCAGAGTCGTGAAAAAATTGTTGCCGCTAAGGTTAGTTATTTGGTCATCGATAAGCGGCAGGGGAAACCTATCTTTTACGGTCTTATTATTCAAAGCTCGAAAATCGACACACAGCCTTTGTTCACCGGTTTTCTTCCTAACCATCAAAATTGGGCTAGAATACTCTGACTTCGATTCCTGAATAATATTGTTTTGTAATAATTCGTCTATAGTTTGTCGAACCTGCTCGCGTTCATAATGAGACAGACGATAGGGACGATAGACAATAGGTTTATTGTCCATCAGATCTATCTTCATTTCAACGTCAACTGCTTGACCTATTTCTCCTAGATTTGTAGCAAAACAATCTCGATAATCTTGCAATAGGGCATAAAGTTTATCTAACTGCGTAGAGTCAAGTTCTGGTCCAGTTTTAATATCATTTTTATTAAGAGGTTCTAGAGTTGAGGACTCTTTAATTATTCGATTAACGCGACATACTGGATGCTCGTGAAAGGGTATGGACCTAGCAATCAACAAGTTTTCTTTAAGAGTTATGGTACCGGGAGACAAATTGGTAACAACAACTTCACCTATGCCATTACTAATATTAAAGGCTCCTGGCAATACACGATATTCAAACCCCGGACTGATCGCATTATATCCTTCAATAATTACATCTCCTGTAAAATTTTGATCGGAACGAACTGATACAATACTTGTCTTTGTAACTTCCACCGTATTAACAACAAAAAGCTTTACAATGCCTTCATGACTTTCAACAATATTTTGATTAGGACTTTTATAAAATATTAGTTTAGAACTATCTTTCATGACTGTAATAAATGGTAGCTCCGTGAAGCTTTGACCAATTATCAGTGAATTTTGCATGTGTATGTCATCAACTACCAATATTTCAATAACAGCTTCAATATCATCAACGTTTAAATTAACGGTTGTCTTATAAACTGGTACAACTGATGATTGGCCAAAACCTTTCACTACAGGAACCCCTCCAAATTCTTTAACCAGGTGTAATGAATCTGCGTCACTTTTGCGCATGAGTGTACACTCACTGCCGAAATCTATATAGGCATCAAAAGACTTCTCGTCGACCAAAACAGTTTTATAAAATTTGTCATTTCTCATAGTGTAAGAATCTATTTTCATAGTTTTCTTGTCAGGTTCGCTCTCAGTACGGCCAGTGTTATTATTCGAAGGGATGTAAGGAGACATTTTACAAGAGTCATTATCGTGTCCTATCCTATTACATTTCCTGCATTTCACAATCGGTTTTGTGCATTTAAAGTATGGGTGACCCCTCGAATGGCAATTGAAACACATAATAGAGCTAAATTTCGAGCTATTATTTGTATTTGTAAAAGTACTAGAGTCATTAGATTTAGTGGTTAACCGTTCCCGCCCCTTACTGTTAGTAAAAGAAATGGGTTTTTGGGAAGAGAGAAAATTAAGTAGGTCTTCGGGCTCCGAACTATTCAGTGCCTGGGCGCCATTCCTGATAGACCGATCGCTAATTCCATATATTATACAGTCAACAGCCTTTTTTCCGATTATTTCGCACCTATTTAGCAAACCTAGTTTGTCATAAAAATAATCACGTAGAGTTTCGTCATTTCGAGAAACACGGTTCAACATTTCTTCCAGAAGACGTCCATAATTTTCCTCACTAGGAAAAGCCTTACGGAGTTTTTCTTGCCACTCGTTCCAGGTGTAGATTACAGTCGGCAAAGCCTCAAACCATCTTTTGGCCAACCCAACTAATTTTTGAAGTGAGAAATGTACAACTCGTTTCTCATCCCAGCCATATATGATAGCACACTCGTTAACCTTTCGTAGCCAGCTTTCGATGGTTTGAGCCCTGTTCGACGGGTCAAATTCAGGAATAACATTGTTAAGGTTGTTGTTAAAGGAGCTTCGTGAAGTCTCTCCGGTAAGGGTCTTAACTAATTTCAAAACATCTTTTGTTGAAAGTCTACTTGCGGTTTTGCGCTTCTTCCGAGGAACGTCTTCATCACTAGAGCTTGATGATGAAGCTCCACGTCTCCGTTTCTCTTTCTTGGAAAGTCGTTCGCTGGTCGATGAAGACGAACACTTCTGCTTAGGTTTCTTAGGTCGTCGTCGTCTGGGTGGTGTATCTGGTGGAGTACCAGCTTCATCGTCAGACGTCATCCTCCTCTGAAAGTGTATATTGTCACCGAAATAAACCATTATACAATAATAATCGAGTATCAGAAAATTATGGTCTACTACTTGGATTAATGTAGCCTCATCTAATCTAACCTACAGCTACACCTATCTGCACTCAATCCTATTCCATAGGCACGTATCCGGCGACCAGATGGCTCGCCTATCAAACCAGCAAGATTCTGCCAGTAAGTCAGCAAGCACACCTAGTGCGCCCCCTAAGCTAAATGGACAACCATAGTCCTCCGACGACTAGTTGGCAAGCCCATCAAACCAGCAAGTTCCTGCCAGTAAGTCAGCAAGCACACCTAGTGCGCCCCCTAAGCTAAGTGGACAACCATAGTCCTCCAATGACCAGGTGGCTCGCCCATCAAACTAGCAAGTTCCTGCCAGTAAGTCAGCAAGCACACCTAGTGCGCCCCCTAAGCTAAGTGGACAATCATAGTCCTCCGACGCCCAGGTGGCTCGCCCATCAAACCAGCAAGTTTATGCCAGTAAGTCAGCAAGCACACCTAGTGCGCCCCCTAAGCTAAGTGGACAATCATAGTCCTCCGACGACCAGGTGGCTTGCCCATCAAACTAGCAAGTTCCTGCCAGCAAGTCAGCAAGCACACCTAGTGCGCCCCCTAAGCTAAGTGGACAATCATAGTCCTCCGACGCCCAGGTGGTTCGCCCATCAAACCAGCAAGTTCATGCCAGTAAGTCAGCAAGCACACCTAATGCGCCCCCTAAGCTAAGTGGACAACCATAGTCCTCCGACGCCCAGGTGGCTCGCCCATCAAACCAGCAAGTTCATGCCAGTAAGTCAGCAAGCACACCTAGTGCGTCCCCTAAGCTAAGTGGACAACCATAGTCCTCCGACGACCAGGTGGCTCGCCCATCAAACCAGCAAGTTCCTGCCAGTAAGTCGGCAAGCACACCTAGTGCGCCCCCTAAGCTAAGTGGACAACCATAGTCCTCCGACGACCAGGTGGCTCGCCCATCAAACCAGCAAGTTCATGCCAGTAAGTCAGCAAGCACACCTAGTGCGCCCCCTAAGCTAAGTGGACAACCATAGTCCTCAGATATAGTTAATACGTAGGTATCTTTATTTTCTCTCCATTAATATCTCTCATTTATTATCATATGCATGTATAATTATTAATTTACGCGTATAGATTAGTCTATGTTTATCCGTTTAATTTACACTGTTTGTAATTCATCTTGGCAGAGCTTTATAGAAGGCATATAAGAAATAAACATCATCTAATAACCGTTCGTAAGATGTAAAAATGCAGCTCGTCAAAAATAAATATGTATTTACTATGTACATACTGTATTTGCCCTTAACGGGGATCGAACCCGCGGCCGCTCTTAGTCAAAATGCTCTCTACTTCACAATAGTCTTAAAAGTAAAGAATACAAGCCTTTATTGCCCATTTATGAAACTATGATGCCAGAAAAATGTGTCTTGTTACTACCAGGCAGTAGCCCTGGCCAAATATTAAGTAAGCGTAAGTTTTCACATCCCAAAAAATTAACACGTGGGCGTGTCCAAAAGGTAGATTTTTTTTATTTTATTTTTTTATAATACCACTGCTACATATTTTGATATAAATCACAATAAGTTATCATTTCATGTGCATAGCTTTGTTTTTAAAATTAAACATCTTAGAATTCACTTACCTTTTATTTTGGGTCAATCCCTCTTCCGAGATGAAAAGAAACACCTTTAATCTTCTCGAATATTTATTCTTAAACTCTCAGCAATATTACAATGCTGTCGCTAACAACCAATTCACTACTACTTCACTTCTCCAATGCCAAAACTCAACTGCCTGTCCGACAGCGCGCAGCCCATAACGTCGGGTTCCCCTTCCCTTTTTAGTTGACATAACGTCATAGACAGCGCGCCCCCGATAGTAATCAAGTTAAATACTTTTAATACTCATTATTTGTCTAGACAAACATTACATTTTGTAGAAAATGATCAAATTAGTACAAAATACACATTAACAATTCTAAGATTGTAACAATATTTTTTAAAAATCATAACACTTCTTATTTACACTAACAAATCTAGTAAGTAAGTAAGTAAACGTTTATTTTGCTATAAACGTAGTGTTCGTATCGTCATAAAACACAGGGCCAAAAATAAGTTAGAAATTAGCACAAAAAACAGAGATATACAACATCGAGTCGTTAAACACGGGCAAAATTGATGATTGATTGATGAAAAGCAGGACGCAGCAGTGTTTCAGCAGGAAACACGTCTAAGACTTACGCCTACAAAACTATTACCAATAAAAACAAGACTACATTCCTTAAAACGCCTGCATTCGATACAAGCGTGTAAACCTCGATTTTGCTTTACACCATCTCGTTACTTGCGGTTACAAATTTTTACACCGCTTATTGCATAAGATAATTCAATGGTTCTGATGTGCATTTATCGATACAAAATCGATTTAGTTCTTATCTTGATCTCGATAAGAAGACCGTTATTCATTTTATTGACAGGCAGTTATTTGTTGATGTGAGGCCGATTAGATTTTGCGTTCCGATGCATTGAAACAATAATATATTAGATGTTTCATTAGGAAAGTGAAGGTTAAATATCCTACACATACTTATCTACTACGTAATAATAATTCGAATAACTAATACTTTTTGTTGAGCTTGATATTTTTTAAACAACAAACGAATAAAATACTGATTTAAAATACTCGATGACTGCCACTGGCTTGTTACTATAAATATTTTTTTTCCTAATAAATGTTGTTTTATTTTATGTTGTAATTATGTTTTATTTGATCATCATAATTCGTTAAAGAGTTGGTTTTGGAGCCAAAAAAAAATAAAAATAAACATTGGACAACATCACATACATTGCTCTGATCCTATGGTAAGTAGCCAAAGCACTTGTGTTACAGAAATCAGAAACAAGGACGGTACCACAACACCCAGACCCGAGATAATATAGAAAAGTTATTTTTCTACATTGACGACTGAGAATCGAACCCGGGATCGCAGAGATAGCGACACCAAGTCCGGCGTACTCGCCTCTAGGCTACGGAGGTCGTCAATTTACATTCAAAATAAAACAACGTCGTTCATTTTACGTCATCATTATGTATAAGAAAGTGTTTTTTATTTTTAGTTTTTGTAGAAATAAAAATAATTGAAGTAAATTTAAAAAAACCGACTTCAAAAACACTAAAAAGGATCAGTTGTTATTGTGTTCGGTGCAAACAGAAATATTCAAACATTCCACGGATGGCATTTATCGGTCGGTCGGCGGAGATCTGAGGTAACAAACTTATAAACGAATTCTAAACGTCCTCGTTTTTTTGAAGTTGGTTAAAATGTAGGGGCGGGTAAGTTTAATTGGTAATATAAATAAACATTAAACTTTTGGGGACTCTTTAATAACTGAAACTATATAAAAACAGCAATTAATAAAAACCGACTACATAGTCGGGTTCGCGGTACGGTACGGACCCTACGGTGTGTAAGTACGCTCTGGGACAGTATTTAATCGTGACAAAATATAGCTACTGGATTGTATGATTAATTAGTCTTCCTCATTCCTAACATATATTTTTTTGTCATTCATATACAATGAACCGAATAATCGATCTGAATGGTTGATAATGATAATTGCGGGTAAAAAGCGCCGCGCGCGCAGAGAAATCACGATCACGCTAGCTAGAGAAATTGTCGAGTACTTAATGTGGTTGGAATTTTATTTCATGTCAAGAAAATTATTAAAACATGTTAGTTTTGTTATAACTTTGTCAAAGTGTATTTATTTTACGTAACATGGTATCATTCGAGATACTTTAAGGGCGTAATTTGTACAAAGAAACATATAATTATAATATCCTAATGTTTGCGTCTTACCTTTATAGTGAGTGTTATTGTTTTATAAAATCTTACATCCTTCATCTACATACTTTAACGAAATCTGGTTAAATATGTTGAATAATTAACACTGATTATTCACCAACATTTACATAATATAGGTACATAAAAATAATAATATAAATTCTTACAACTATCATACTAATTGATGACTGATTCAAAATCAAAATCAAAATCATTTATTTTATGCAAATAGGCCATTAAAAGCACTTTTACACGTCCCAATATTTTTTTTTGCCCTACCACTGCTTCGGGACAATTTGCGGGCAAGTGCCGAGAAGAAGCAGCGCATGAAACTCGGTCACTGTTGTCAGCCTCTTTTAAAATTAATATTTTTACAAGTTTTGGTGCGAGCTAAGCAGTTTTAAATCCACACATTTTTATCATTTAAATAATCACTAACGGTGTTAATAACCCTTTTTTATTAAAATCATCTTAACATGTAATTTAAGTTCAAATACTGGCAGTTCAGCAAGGGATTGTGGTAATTTATTAAAAATACTAATACATTTTCCCATGAATGAACTTCCTACCTTGTGCAATCTGAAATTTGGATTTGAAATTTGGATCATCGATTGTAGCCAGGGGAGCAAACTACTAGATTAGAGACTAGTCGTCAAATGATTACGTACCTACACAGTAACTTTAAATGTCCATACGTACGTTATTAGGATATAAAAACACATTATTTTGAGTCATAAATATATTTTCTATACAAAACGTCTTTATAGGTTAAGGCTGCGCTTATGCGCCGTTAGCGATGATAATTACCGCGTACTCGTTACGTCGCGGTCACCACGCGACCCGTTCGGATTAGCGATTAGTCGATAATTGTTGTCTATTGTCTTTGATGATTGAGGTTGTTGATCTTAACTCATTGGTATGGCACGAAAGTTGCGAAAGAAGACAACTGCTGTAAAATATAGACTTACTTGGAAATGTACAGTGGGCCAAAAACATGGCCTGTTATTTTAACATGCTTTTCTTGACTTCATTTGTTACAAAATTTAATAACTAATTTTAAGATAAAATTGTATTTTTTACTTTTCTTTCATGTTTACAACTATGTGTGGTTTTGGAATAAATTATTTTATTCTTATTCTTATTCTTATTCTTATTCAAAATAAATATAGCCAGCAGTTGACTTTTGGCTGATGACGATGATGACGTACTCAAACCTCTCGACCTTAAAATTATTATTCTCGTTTAAGGTTAAAGACGGTTTTATTCATTTGTATTTTTTTAACGCTATTTTCTATCTTCTTTACAGGAAGCGCCCGCCGGACCACCACCCAAAGTAGCGTCAACGCGACCAGGGACTCGCAGCTGCTGTCCGTACTCGCTGCGAGAAGGAGACAGCTGCTCAGCGGACGGCTGGCCACACACATCAACACTTTGGCTTCGTTAGCGCACAAGGCTAATAAGTAAGAAAGAGTTGTATTATTAAATAAGTTGCATGTAAATAATGGGAATTTGGAAGTCATTAGGGGAAGCCTGTATTCAGGCAGTGGAATTGAATAAACGTCTACATAAACGTATTCTTTGGCCTACCGCAGATATAACTTTAAAAAATACTGAAATATTAATCAATTTACAATACCTATACATAACTTAAATAGTGAAAGTGGAATGTAATCATTAAACACAAACTTTTTCCATTTCCAGAAGCAATACCACGTTTGCCCAGTTAGAAATACGTGATGCAAATGGCTCTACAGTGAAGAGAATAACATTCGACAACTCAAGCAATGAACCGGCCCCCACGCTGAAACTTATTACCACCGACGGAACAAAAGAGGTCCGACAGTTAGTCAAGCCGCACGAAATAAGGCATCTTTTTGTTCCCAAAGGATATCAAGAGAACAGAAGTAGAGCCGGATTTATGAACAATCGGAGAAGAGATATACTTAACAGTACCAAAACTACGCCAATATCTGAACCAGTCACAGAAAACGGGGTAGTTTATGTACCACCAGAAAAACTAGAAGGCCTTGATAAGGAAGTGGACCTTGACCCAGAAGAAGAGTTTCAGGTTGATGAGTCAAACCACGGACTTTATTTACTCAATTATTCGGATACTGAAAACGTTACACAGAACCCAAACCTCAATAAAACAACAATTAGTAATGATGTGAGTGATAATATAACTAGTATTGAAATCACAACACCAATTACTAGCCAATCTAAAGAATTCACAACTGAAAATCAAAATATTAGTACTGAAGAAAAACCAGAAACTAACACAATAGCTAATAGTACAGAAACAAAAAATACAAAGCTTATAAAAGTAGAAAACGAGAAAGATAAAGAAAATCACACTTTGTTTATGTCTGATGAGATTTATAATCATTTTCGACCACTTGAATCTGAACTGCCTGCTGAAGACATGGCGCCCTTTATTTATTTTGGGCAGAAACTTGGTGGACCAGCAATCAATGATAATTTGACAAATTCACCGTCCCTCTCAGCATCAACAAAGTCTGTAAATTTTATTGTAGCTCCTACAGAAAAGAGAAAATTTAACTCAAGGTACTCTGCTACGGAAAAGTATAGGAATACTAGCGCTGATGAGGAAGAAATAAATGAAGATATGGATGTCTCTGTAGTTAAGAATATCATAGAAAAAAATAAAATAAGAAATACGGTGAAAGGTCCTGCTCCTGCGAGATCTGTAGGCTTGGTAAATGCTTATAGAAAATATTCAAGCACTACTCAAGCAACGACAAAGGCTCCAAATATAGCGCAACTTAATGTTACCG
Source organism: Anania hortulata (assembly GCA_963576865.1). NCBI lineage: Eukaryota > Metazoa > Arthropoda > Insecta > Lepidoptera > Crambidae > Anania > Anania hortulata. The sequence continues at coordinate 21,776,306 of OY756392.1, read as the reverse complement.
ATCCAATGATACAGAATGTAACACCAGGTACCTTTGACAAAATTAAAGAAAGTAATCGTACTAATAGCACTAATATAGCTAAAGAAGTAGTTAATAAAACAAATGTGACCCAAATATCAAAAGATGTTTTAAATAATAAGACTAATGCAACACTAGCGCCTAAAAACTTTACAAGAAGTTACTATAATATACGAAGGCGACCAGCTAGGGTTACGGGTTCTTCAAGCACAGAAAATCCATTTGTTGCGGTAAATACTACCACCGAAAAAGCGTCGACATCTGTCTATACTGCAGTTGTAACGTCTGTATCAATCACATCATCTGTGAAAGCAAAGAATCAAACAGATTCCTCTAATAAAGATGACAACAGTACAGTAATTGAGAATACTGAATCTCAAAACAATGTTACGTCACAAACAACTGTTGTGCTAAATGATACTGAAACAACCACTCAGTCGACTTCTATCCAACCATCTTCCACTACTCAAGCTCCTTCTACAATGAGACCATATAAACACAGAATCAGAATAAGGACTACAACAACTGAGAGTACTATCAACTTGAGTCCTAGTCCCAGATTGGTAAATAATAAACCACCTGATTTGCCTTTAGCCAGTGAATTATCTACAAGAAATACCGATTTGAAAAATGAACCGACCCCGTCCAAATTGCCTGAACGATTAGCTAATCTATATCGACAGAATGCTTACGATAACTCTACTGGTACTGCAATAAGACCTAAGAATATTCTTCGAAGACGACGACCTACGACGACGACTAGTACTTCTACGACCACAACGATTACTCCCTCACCAATTTTAAGTTCAAGCGATAAAGCACCTGTTCTCTCCCTACCACCTTCAACTTCACCCTTACCACCAAGCACCATCCAAACCCAAGATACTGAAACAATCCAAACCACTTTCAAGCCATTTATTGTAACATCCCGAACATCATCAGAATCTAAATCTCAGCCTGTGCTTATTCCTAAAGACATCACAAACGAAACAAGTACTGTTAACACAACTAAAGATGACGATGACGAAGATTTGACGTCACAGAACGAAGAAGTGGTGATTGAAGTTGAGAAGACGTATACGGCATCTTATGTGTTAGCTGGATTGGGTTTTCTTCCTGTGGCGGCTATAATAATATTTGTGTTTAGAAATGTATTAAATAAAAAGACCAAAGAACTAGATACAGAGTACGAGGGGTACTTCGACGATGGGGATATAAAAAAGGAGTCACCCATCACTCCGGTAGCGCGGCCGCCACTGCCGACACCAACCATGCCTGACCAAAAGTGGGAGTTCCCTCGAAATAAGTTGAGGTTGCAAACATTATTGGGTCAAGGTAACTTTGGACAGGTGAGTGCATTGTTTTTATTTCTTTATCTTTTGATTGGGGCGGGTACCACCATTTCTTACTTGTTTATTATTTCCCGAATAAATAGCAAGCAGTTAGAAAAAGGGTAAAGTATAAAATATATTTTTGTACTCAACTGTAATAGACAAATTGCAGCTCAGTGTACAGTTTTCGAATTGGGCATTGTAATTCTTAAATAATATCATCGTAAATTCGGTAAACTGAAAATTTCTTCTGATGATCAGTATTTAAGTAGGTTTAGTGTGAAAAATTTAACATAGGGTATTGTTTTTGATCTTAATACGTTCTATATGATACAGTTTGCGATAGTTATTACTATAGTTTTTAAATCTTCTTACCTTGCAAAGGTGTGGAAAGCGGAAGCGGATGACCTGAATGGGCACGACGGGCTAACCCGGCTGGTGGCCGTCAAGAGCATCAAGGAGACAGCCTCGCAGAAGGAGAAGCAGGAACTGCTTCACGAGATATATATCATGCAGAAGATCGGGACACACCCCAACGTGGTCACGTTGCTTGCCTGTTGTACTGAACAAGGTAAAACAATAAATTAGTTAATTTGTTTGCACTTGCTCAAGTAATTATTGCGTTGATTCTGGCAGTAACAATTTATTTCGGAAAAAATACATAAAAATATGTCTGAGTTTTCGAATATTCTGTAAAATTTCAAGTTTGATCTATGATTTTCGGATAAAATTTGTAATTATCCATAGCAGTTAGTTTAGGCTATTGAAAATAAACGAATGCGATTATTAATAATAATATTTGTAAGTATGTATACATACACGATCTGATGGTAAGCGTCCTTGCTCCGCTCGCCCACCGCCCGTTATAACTATCTGTGCTTTAAAAGTGATAACATCACCAGACACAAACAAGATTGTTTTCATATTCCAGAACCCTACCTCTTGTTAATGGAGTACGTGATGTGCGGCAAACTTCTTACGTACCTGCGCGAGCGCCGCTCCCGGCCCGACCGATTCAGCGGCAGTGGCGCGCTCACCTCCAGAGACCTCACTGTCTTCGCCTACTGCGTCGCAAGGGGCATGGACTACATTGCTTCTAAAGGGGTTAGTATTGATTGATGATAAAATACAATACCAAATAAAAGTGCATTTAAAAAAAATAAGTACTGCTTGCTGAAATAATGCTCTAGAGTTAATTTATAGGATCAAAACTTTTTCTAGAAATTTGATATAAAGTTGTTTTTAACTTATACTTGTGTGCTTTTAAAAAAAAAAACAAACATAGTAATATTTAAGAAGGTCAAACATAGTTTCCGCTGAAATAATGTTTCAGAGCGCTTATAAAGAGCAAGCATTGTTTTGCAAATATAAAATGATATTTTTATGCTGGTTGATACGTAAAGACGGCACACGGAACCTTACGTTTATGTAAATCTCTCGTAAGACGGAGATTATACGATCTGTATTTCATTAGTTTTTCCGTCAATCTGGTATGAATAACATCACTTATTTATTGGATTAATATATAGTAAAGGAGCGTGACGTCTGTTGGTTTATTAAAAGCGAATAATCCATGGAATGCTCAGTCGAAATGATTCCAACCGGGTAACTAAGCCGTTCGTTCGTCTAGATCGATGGACTGCGCTGGTGAAACACTGATTGTGTAACCACACTCTAAAGTCACAAAACTTTTGTAATAATTAACTATATTTTATGTATTTAGATTGTGCACCGCGACCTAGCAGCGCGCAACGTGCTGGTGGACCACAACAAGCTGTGCAAGATCGCGGACTTCGGCATGTCGCGCTGCGCCGGCGCCGCCGCGCGCGCCGCCCGCTCCGCGCTGCCGGTGCGCTGGATGGCGCCCGAGGCGCTGCTCTACAACGTGTACAGCCACCACACCGACGTCTGGGCCTTCGGGATCCTGCTCTGGGAAATTGTCACGCTAGGTGAGTAACTTCTTTCAGACATAGGACGTCCACTGCTGAACATAGGCCTCCCACCAGTGGTTTCCAGATTGACTGGTTGGTAGTGGCCTGCATTCAGCGGCTTCCTGCAACCTTTTCCCGGTCACCTGTCCACTTCGTAGATCGACATCTTACGCTGCGCTTGCTGGTACGTGGCCTCCATTTTAGTACATTCTGCCCCATCCACCGTCAGTTCTCTCTCCTCATTCCTGATTCGATGTCGCAAAGAAACACAGAGCATAGCCCTTTCTATAGCACGCTGTGCAATCTTGAGATAACCTGAGTAACTTCTTGATGGTATTAAATAATCTTCCTAGTTCGTCGGTCCATCGAGCTGGGGGGCGTCCTACACTACGTTTGCCAAGGCGCGGTCTCCACTCGAGAACCCGTTTACTCCACCTTTCATCGGTTCTGCGACAGATGGTTGGCCTGGCAGTAGCTAGATGAAAAAAGCAGACTCTCTGAGAGCTCTGTAGCGCTTTTTAAAGGAAGCTTACGTCTAGCTGTGGACTGCAATAAATAAGCTGACATGATGAAGATGATTGAATAATCAACTCGTTACATCTGCCATCAATAAAAAAGGCTGACTAAGGTGATTGAGCTTGTTGCACTGTTGCTTCATAACACCAGCCAATATATATGAAGTCTGAAAGCAGTACTTATATATTTAGAACGTGTAAAAGTGCCCAGAAGAGGGCCTATAAATGACTATTTTGATTTTATCAGAAAGTCTCTCAAGGATTTGCCGTAGCCAACTTGGAAAACTTCTATCTGCATAATATGGTCCATCTCTTATCGTGTCCCGTACCTGCTCACGCAAAGACGAACACTTCGCACAAAAATATTTCAGCATTTGACATGAGAAGAAGAAGAAGGATTTGAAGTATAAATCCAATTAAAAAATGAGATTCATTTTAACAAGAAATCCTTGTAGACAAATTTGTTTAGTTTCTAGTGTAATGTCGTGTATTTTGATTAGGATTCAAGACGTAATCTTGAATGCTAATCAAAATACACGACACACCTATGTGTTAGTATCGTGCGTAGCGCTGAATCTTTGGGACTTCTTAAAATTAGTCTTCTCATACGACAAAATTCCTTGACTACATTAAATCTAACTATCGATTTTTCTATAACAGGGTCAACGCCCTACGCTGCCATGTCGGGTCGCGAAGTCTTAGCGGCTGTCACCGAAGGATACCGCCTAGAAAGGCCGCCCCACTGCAAGCCCCAGCTATACCGAGCCATGCACTCCTGCTGGCACGCTGACCCTTCCCAAAGACCGACCTTCGCAGCGCTGAAAGCACAGCTAGCTGAGCTACTGGACAATGAGCCTTCAGAAGGAAACTACGTGGATCTAGACTCGTTCTACCAAGAGTCGTCAGTGTATAGCGATCCATCAGCAATTATCAACGATGATGAGGGGCTGTCTGCAGAGTATGATAGGGAGAGGAGGTGTTTTAGAGAGTAAGTTTTAATATTGTACATAAAGGATGGTTTTTTATTAGTGTTTAGATGAGATAGGTAGGTACTAAGTTTTTGGACAAAGTTCTTTGTTATCTTGGTCTAAACAAGTCCTTAAATATTTTATACTATATTATAAAAAATCGCCTTATACTGTCATTTGATTGAGAATAAACACGAATTCTAAACGCCACTAAAGTATATACAATTCTATTAGTACAATGCTTTTACACATTAATTCCGAAATATGTACTAATAACATTGTTGCAAAAGTTATTTCACAACCACAAAATTTATATCCACACTCGAAATTTTTGTAAGGCATTTTGATTGTGCAATGTAAAGAAAAATATTTCTTTTTCATTATTGCACACCACATAAAATTTAAGTTCAGGAAATATATTTGAAGCTAAATTGTTCAATTAAATATAATAATAAAAATGTAATTACTGAAAATTCATTAATTAACTCTTGCAAAATTTTATGGCAAACTTTAACAATGTTGTTCTTTCACAGATTGACCAAAAACCCAGCGAAATTTGAAAACCGAGCATTCAACTTCCGCGACGAGGAGCTCCGTAACAAATTCGGTATCGGGACACCCCGGATGGGTGGCTTCGGAATTCGGGACGTGCCGTTCAACGACCGAAACTTCTCCGATGGAGAGTTCAACGAACGCACCTTCCCTGATAATAATTTTAATGATCCCAATTTTACAGAAAGAAAGGATGGGAAGCTTTCAACATCCAGTTTCCATAGAGAAAGAGAAAGAGAAAGAGAGAATCCATTAGTCAGTAGGAACAGTTTTAATGGTTTCCCCAGAATAGGGACCAGAGACAACCACTTTCAAATGACGCCTGACGGTAGAAACAAGAGAGTCTCAGAATTTGAATGCGACATTTAAAGTATGGTTGCTTTTAAGTGTGGTGTTAAAAAAGTTCACCAGAATTTCGGTTTTTGAAAGAGTGACAACAAACTGTACTTTTACAGATTGTATGTCAGCTAACAAAACCAATTTGGATATTTGACCAGAGATTTTATTTGGTGAATGCCATGAGTATTTCTTTGAGATAAAATTCTTTGATTTCCTGTTGTTGAATGGTGAACGAGACGGTGATTTCACTGAATACAGTGAATTGTCTGATGTCAATCTCTCTTTAGTGTTAGGTTTTGCCAAAACACAAGCACTGGTGTATATTTGATTAATAATTTATCACGTATTGGCGGCACCCGTGTGACATTGATATTACAGTTTAAGTTTCAATTTCAATAATGAAATTTCGTAACTTAGAAGTTAGTGTTGATATTTTTGTACATATTTGTTAATTTATAACAGTATTGAGTTTGATGTTATCACACAGATGTATTGTAAATAATGTAGGTAATGAAAGAACTGTTTTATATGTATATATTGAGGGAACTGTTTACGTATGAATAGTGTAAGAGAAAATTATTTACATGTTGAATGTAAGTAATATAAATTTTATATACTAATTACCTTTCGTTGTTTTGCCTCAATAATGTACTTATACATATTTGTAATTAAAACAAAATGAGTTTACACGTTTTCCAAAAATGTACCTAAGTAAATGTGTTTTTATGGAGGGATCATAATGGTGCTAATATTGTATGACACAATGATTGTAAATACCAATTTTTTATTTCCATTTTCACGTATTTTATGTTTCTTCTTAGCCTTGATGTCTCAGTTCAATATTACTTTCTAGTCTTTAAAATGTAGGATAAAATTGGAATTTTTTAAGACCTGATTTATTGTAAGTATAAAAGATCTATTTTATTATAAATATAGTGATTTCGTAAAATTAAAATTTGTGTATCATTACTACCTTGATTACTTGTTACCTTATGAGGAAACCTTTTTTTTGAGATATCTTTCACGAATGGTGGTTTTATTTAAAAGTTTTTGTATTTGAGCAGGTGAAGAGGTTCTAGTGTAGCAATCCAGGTGTTTACTACTTAGAAAGCTTAGGAGTTAGGTACTTTTGAATTACAAAATGGTTTGGGTGACATTACATGATGCTAGGTCAGTGTAGCGGTCTGTCTTTACAGCTTCTTGTTTGAGGCCAAGTTAGTTAAAATATAATAGATCAGGCAACAAAACCAAATGGGGCTAAATGGAGCTTAGGTTACCTACAGAAAGTGGCTAAAATGTATAAAACTTCAAACTGTTGGGGCTATAAGTAAAGAATATAAGCAACCAAACCAGAAAAGCAAACATGCAACATAATATGAAGTACTTACATTGTACTGTAATGATTGCGATCTATAAAATAATAAGAATTTATGCACAAATTCCACAATCACACCAATAAGCTAGCCTCAAACTAAGCAAAACTTGGTCTATGGCGACTAGATAACGGATAAACATACTTAAATAAGTAAATAAACATTCATGTCTTAGGTATAAATGCTCGTGCTCATCACGCAAACATGTCCCCCTTGCGGGATTCGTACCCGCAACCGTTCAGCTTTGTAGTCCGGAGCGTAAACCACTAGGTACACCAGACCATCGTCGTAGAGTTTTAGTCTTCGCTTTTATCATATTTTTATGCTTAGTCTTTATTGTAATGTGTGGTGTAACGCGGCTGCCGTGACGCTAAGCCACCTAGTGTAAGGAGTTCAAAAAGTTGCCCCCAAATCTGGCTAATAATGCTAATAAAAAACAAGTAATATCACACATTGGACGAGAAGACATTGTGTAATTTCCCGAACGCTGCCCAGCCGAGCTGGATTCGACGATTGACCTTCGTCTCGAAATTGGATCTACCCAACTGGATTACCGTACTGGATCTTGCGTACTGGCAAGCGCAGCGTAGGAAGTCTTCTCTCAAGGTGGGCAGACGACCTGGTAAAGGTCGCAGGAAGACGCTGAATGCAGACCGGCCAATCTAGAAGTCAATGGGGGAGGCCTATGTTTAGCAGTGGACGTCCTATGGCTGAAATGATGATGATGATGATAAAGGTCAACACTGCCCTAAATGTCAAATAAACCAACGCGCCATATGTCGTTAAATTTCTATAAAGATTACATAACTCTGAAGAAAAATAAGCTAAAGCCATGGAAGAATGTTACTGCGAAATCAGTATTTATGTATTAAATTCTTAACTAGCGGCATAATAATTCAAAATTCCTTTTCATTTTGTTACTCAATTCAAATTAAATTTCTCAATATTATTTCTGTGTCTAAACAGGCTAAACATAAGAGCGAATTTGCATTGATATTTGTAGTGCTTTAGAAGCCACTGATTGCCAGTAAGGAGGAAATTGTTTCGGTATTAAAATGCTGTGGTTAGACGATATGACAGTTACTTTCTTTGTGATTGAAGCATTGTTCACTAACACCATTGAAGATAAAGGATGTGCAAAAGAAATACTTATTACACACATTAGGACGTCTAACTCCATTCTTATTCATAAATTATAAAAGCACCAAAATATTCAAAATAAATCACAGAATAGTGTGTGTGAAATTAACTTCAAATTTTGATAAAATGATTCGTTAAACTTTTAATTTCTACGAACTATAAACTTGCTTTATAATTATTCTGAACTGTAATCAGAGAGTTCACTTAATATCAAACAACAATATTTGAAATTACTTCGACTTATAAGTTTACTGGTAGTAAAGTACTATTTAAATTTTGTGGTAGTGTGGTTAGTAAGACTACAAAAGGGTTTTTTTGTGATGAGGACTTGAAGCATTTGTACCGTCACAGATTGCATAATAATTTATGCCATGTACTGTTATGTACTAATACTTTGTGGCCAAGAATAAGTTCTGCGTAAGTTTGAAACTGGAAAGTTTGTGTAATCGTTGGAAAAATAAATTATTTTGTTAGTTTATGGTTATCCGTTTTGTTGTCGAGTAACACACACTGCAGCACAGTCGGTGCTGAATTGATATAAGTGGTGGACAAATTCACAGGTTCATCAATCATCAACATAAAACTGTAGTCTCATTTATTTATTTAGACTTTATTGCACAGTTTTAAAAAAACAGACAAAAGGTGGACTTAATGCCATGAGGTATTCTCTGCCAGTCGACCATTAGGCTAAACAAAGATGTTTTTTGGGTAGTGCGATAAAGGCGATACAAATTCAAATAAAATGTCCAAGTGTGAATTATTTCATGTTTTATGACGAAATGAAATGAGACAAATTCATAGTATTAAATTATTGAACGCCCTGTGAAGTGCTGATAGCAAACAAATCTTCCGAAGCTTAATGCGCGGTCGCGCCGCAGGAGCTGCGGTTACCAACGAAAGTATTGCACTGGCATTTTGTATACTGCCGTCATACGGAAAAAAGACGTATCTGACAATTTTTTTTTCGAAATTTTTTACGAACTAGATTGGGATGCGTTTTTTTCACTGATTCCGAATATGAATGTAACTCAATTCGTAAAAAAAGTGTCAGATACGTATTTTTTCCGTATGACGGCAGTATAGTTAGGCCTACAAACAGCCACTCTTAATTTTAGAAAAGCTATTTTAAACAGTACTTTAAGTATTAAATATAATTGTAAATTTGCAACTCACATCTCAATAATAATTGTCATGGGCTACAGCAAATAATTAATTTCCTTGTATTACGAGGGTACATAAGTTGCACTATAATAACTTTATAACGGTATTGGTGTTTGTTACACAGGGTTTTGGTGTCCAAGCGTTATAGAAAATGGACCAAAATTTGTATTTATAAGACGGTGATAAGGCCATTTCTTAGGACACTCACTGTCTAAGAAGAGACCAAACTCATAATCATAATCATAAATCTTTATTGTGGAGCACAGGTGTACATTGGTCTTACAAGGGTTTGTCTTAGAACTAATCGTTTCCTGCCTTCTTGGCGTACAATTAAAAAAAATACAGGATGAAAAACAAATTTAAAATAAAAACGATTATTCGGATTTACGGAATTAAAATCGATAAACATTATACATTGAATATTAAATACATGCAAGTCAACATAGATACTTAGTATTTAGTTTTATCCGTCATAAATTCACTTATGGAATAGTAGCATTTGGCAACTAAATATTTATTAAGTTTAGATTTAAATTTCTCCTCCTGGTAGCTAAGAAGAAAATCTAAAGGAAGATTCTGGGGTCAAATACCTGTCAATGGATCTCGACTATGACGACGACGATAGAAAGGACCAGGCACTAAAATGTAGGAATAACATTACCCTCCTTCCCTCAACAAGTCAGTCACAGGGTCCTCGATGTCAAAAATTTAGGATAGTCTTTCTAGTGTTACCCCAAACAATCGGTTAAAAGTTCCATTAACTTTCCAGCTACCCTCAACCTTTTTTCGACATGACTTTCAAGCTTGAAGATAGGTACTAGCTTCGGTTAGAAAAATTACTACTTGAGCACAATAGACTTAAAGGATATCCATTTTTCTGTTTCGGTTCATGATAGTCATTAAAAGTATTTGTTTTTCCTTTGGAAACAAAAAAAAAAAAAAATTAATTTTTTTAAGGTAACAAACAGCTACATTTAGTTAACAAATGATGTATAGTACTAAAGCATTACAGGTTTCCACTAGTAGTTTTTACAGTAATAAATATTAACGAGATAACAAGTTCAATTAAAAATGTAACGCAAGGTTTCCTATTCGGTTTAAACACAGCACCGTATGTCTTCACCAAAATTCTTAAACCTGTCTACTGGATTAATTGATGTAATTGAAAAACAAAGTATTTGTTATAATTTAATTTATTTGGCTTTTTTTTTATCATGTCAATCAATCTATGTTGTGCCCTACATTCCCATAGCTTACTAAGACAAGTATAGGTGTATTTTTTGTCGTTTTCATGAGTAATCAGTGTGACGAGCTAATTGATGTATCATGAAATCTGCATCATGCTAAATAGGTGGGATAGTTCACAGAATACATATGTTGCTAATATTATATATCTATATATAAAAAATAAATCTCTATTTCCCTTGGTCATCGCATCACGCGTAAAAGGTTTGGAACAATTTCGCAAATTTTTTTTTGTTGTGTTAATTGTGTGTGTTGTGTGGAAAAAAACAGTAAAATGTAGAGTCTACTGCAATATTAGTTTCAACTCATACTTTTTATTCGAATCGTATTATACTCCAATCTTCTTCATCTATACGGTCAATCCCGGTTGCGTCCAAAGCCATTGCTTAAGAGCCCAGGGTCCGCTTTCCTTGATTTACTCCTCCACTTCGCGCGGTCTTGAGCGTCTCTAGTTGTGAGATCATTGGCATGCATGTCAACCCTCACGACGTCAAGCCAGCATTTCTTGGGTCTACCCCTTTTGCCAGGACCTGGCGGTGGCGGCATGGCCAGACATTTGTTGCCTACGTAGCTTGCTGGTTTCCGCAAAACATGGCCGTACCAGCGTAGGCGACTCTCCTGCAGTTTGTCTGCAATATCACGGACACGAAGGCTACCGCGGATGCGCGAGTTCCTCACGCGGTCCTTTCGCATGACTCCGCACATCCAGCGCAGCATATTCATCTCTGTGACACGCAGCTCCGGCTTGTGTCGCTCAAGTAGCGGCCACGCTTCGCTGCCATATAAAAGAACAGGCCTAATGATGAACTTATAGATCAGTCCTTTAAGCTTAAATGGCATTCTGCGGTCACAAATAACACCTGCAGTCTCCGCTCGCCATTTGGCCTACGCAGCAATCTAATCCTATATTGTTTTTACATCACACCAATCATCTAGCCTTTAACTAGGTAATTGATAAATATCCTTAAATACTTATATACACATCGATGATTTGGATACAAATACTCGTGCTCATCACACAAACATTTGTCTCTTGCGGGATTCGATCCCGCGACCACTAGCATTGTAGTCCGGAGCGCGAACCACTAGACTAAAGGGTCATCTAAACCCTTACCTTAATATTAAAAACAAAGATTAGGTTTAAATCGATGACTAAAGATTATCCAACCAATATATCATGTATGTTATTAACAGTGATCGGAATAGGTAGATTGATTTGATGTACTTTAGTAGTGCTAGCATAATTTGGATATGCCTTTTTTTCAAAAACTGATACTATGAACTTCCGGAATCCCGGACGCATGTCCATATTAACATCAATGTTTGAGATCATTGACCCCAAATCAATCTACCTATTCCGATCACTGGTTATTAACGATACTTTGTCATGAAGTAAAGTATATAATGTCCCACTGCAGGGCACAGGCCTCACCTCAACTATGAGGTGGTTGGGGCAATAGATAGATAGATAGATACTCTTTATTGCACACCACACAAAACAAACAATACAGAGAAACAACAAATTTAGAATGCTACAATCTCTTCCAGACAACCTACTTTACCACGAGGGCCCAGTGCGGATTGTTGTAAAGCCAGCCACTAAACCTTACTGTCAGAGGTAATCAAGCCGCCTTAAGACTTCTTTAGTCTTTTTCTGACTAGGCTTTACAACTAGTATCAAGCGATACTTTAACATGCCTTAACACGGAGAGGCTTGTGATAAATGTTACTAAATATCGTCGGGATGGTCACCCATCCACAGAATACCTAATAGCCATCACCTCACTAGCCCGGCATGGGTTGCTTTACTTTTACACACGCCACACACGCATCCCACTCACACAAACCGCACAGATCACACACACCACACACGTAATAAATAGATTTAATTTTGAATACAAATATTTAGTATAAATAACCTACCCGTACTATCTATTTAAGGAAGAGCGGTGTCTCCTGCCACAGGCTTTATTTTAGCATAAAAGGAGACACTGGTCACTCTTAGGTTAAGATATAAACATGTTAAAGCCAATAAACATTTAATTTATTATTATTTATTTGGTAGTAACTACCGAAGCGTTGAAGCCGAACCGCCACGCCGTATTCGGCGTCGCCATCTCTTAGGTCTCGGGTCCGATTTCCGATCGGGTCAATGTTGAAAACGAGCTTTTGTATGCTGTCTCGGGTCTGGGTGTTGTGGTACCGTCGTTGTTTCTGATTTCTATTATACAAGTGCTTTGGCTACTTACTATAGGGTCAGAGTAATGTTTGTGATATTGTCCAACATTTATTTATTATTATTGTATCTCGCCTACGGGAAATCACGGCGCGTAGGCCGGTCCTTTTGGAAGGCGTTCGTGGGGATACAGATCCAACACGAAGAGGCCCCTTTGAGATACGATAATGAGTTGGGATATGTACACCTAGCGGATAATATCTCTGCCTGCACTATTGAGAAGATACAGCCAAAGACAGCACCCGCTAGGTACAAGGACTATTGCAGATAAGATGGAATCTATACCGGGTCTATGGAAAGGAACTTGACGGGATATTGATGAGACAACGGGACGCCTGCCATATCAAATGTCTCATCTCGATAATCAGGGCAAACGGTGCCTCGAATACTATTTTTTTAAGGGGGTAAGAGTATAAAATAGAATAATAATAGTGAAATTACATATAGGGTTGTAAAAAATAAACGTTTTTAGTAAATTGTTATTTTTATTCCATTGACGGCCGAGTGTACATGAAATGTAACGAGAATAATAATTATCGTCGATTGGAGTACGGTGTCCACGGTCTGATTGACTCGTAATGGTCTAAAGAAACATTACGATATAGACACGGGAAACTGTTGTATTGAGCCAGATCTCTTGTGAGAATCATGACCACTCTTGTAGTTAAATAGCCAAGTGTCATAGAGCTTATAGTAGGTAATACAACTATACATTATTAGTAATGTATCTGATGTAACTTTAAAAAATACAGATAATTACATGCTTAATCAAATCAGTTTACAAGTCTTTATTAATTTTTTGTATATAAAAAAAACTATCTAAACAAAATCATTTAAGTCTAAACTAAATATTTCTGCTGTACTCTGATTTATTGGTATTTTGGCACATCCTTATCGGTGATTTGTATTGCTTGAAATTTTCGTGGGTATATCTTGAAATTCTATAATTAAATCAATCAAATCCGTAAACGGACAAAAGTCGCTGACATAGCCCAACGGATTAGCAAGCTGAAGTGGCAGTGGGCGGGGCACATAGCACGTAGAACTGACGGCCGATGGGGCAGAAAGGTTCTAGAATGGAGACCGCGTACCGGCAAGCGCAGCGTAGGACGTCCACTTGCAAGGTGGTCAGACGACCTGGTAAGGGTCGCAGGGAGACGTTGGATGCAGGCCGCTTTCAACCGGCTAATCTGGAAGTCAATGGCCTATGTTCAGCAGTGGACATCCTATGGCTGAAATGATGATGATGATGATATAATTAAATATTATTCTATTTAATGAAAAGATATCATCAAAATTTTTTCACTTTAGCCATTGGTCAGCCGTCACTCAATTGATCGATCTTTTGCATTTTTATTTATTTGTTATGGATGACAGCTAAGTATTTTCTTTTATAGCTAATATGTGAGTAAATATTATTTTATAATGCAACTGAGTAATCATCAAGAAAGTAGGTATATTATTAATTTAATTAAAAGAACGCCGTTTTCCATTACTGTAAAGTTGTGGAGTGGAGTGTAAAAAATAAGCTTTCTAATGAACAAAAAGCTTTATCACATGCTATTATTACTTTATCATTAATTATATCAAAGTACAACCTTACATGGTCGAACAATACCGGTCATGATATAACCACTGACCAACTTACGTTTGCGGTCAACAAACACGTTTGGTCATGGCGAATCAAGGCGAAGAAAGTTAATCTAATGAAAAATGTAACGTAGCCGTAACTCGACCTCTAACTCTATAGCTTTCATAACAATGTTATAACACCTATAAAGTGAGAAAGCATCTTCGTACGAAAATTCTAATAACACCTCATCTCAGTCACAGCAAACAAAGATGTATTTGCCGAATCAAAAATAGAATCTAGCACTAACACCACAGAATTAAGGTGCAGTTTTGTTTAAATGTAGCGTTAAGTTATGTAAAAAATCTTTTATCGTTTTATGCAACGGGATTTGTTAGGGCTATTGTACAGCGATGGCAATAACTAGATGACTTATCAAAATGTGACCGATGATGGGTGACCTAGCGGTGAAAGTCGCAAGTTCCGGCACCATCTGACACCTGTAAATATGAGATGAGTGCGCCCGTGTGCGTGTATAGTATGCGCACGCGCTCACTCCGCGTCGAGGCAAGGAAAGCGCCGCGCGCATCGCCCTCGAACGAACCACCGGAAAATAATGCGGGATTTCTAAAACATGTGAATTTTAAGTGCCTTCCAAATTATGATATAGTTACACAACTAATAAACTAAACATTAAAAATGTCGTGTAAAAATTTAGTTTTAGTTCTGCTCGTTGTTTCGTGTTTGAAAGCTGATGATGATGTGAAAGACTTTGATTTCACGGACAGTGATGAGGTGATGATTGCGCAGGAGTCGAGACATTATCAGACCTTTGTGAAGCCTCCTGTGAGGATAATCAAGCCAACTGGTATAACGAATTCTCATAGACCTCAGTATAACTTAGATTCTTTGGAAGATGATGTAGCATTTGAGGATTTAGAGGAATTGTTTGAGACGACAACGAAGAAGGTATTGGCTTACAAACCAGCTTACAAGATAAGGTCTAAGGAGAGTATGATAAAGGAGGCTGTGCTTCGGGCCTTGGAGAGGAAGGACCACGTGGGCAAGTTTGCGCAGATCTTGCCGATCATCAGGGCTATGTCTGGGAGCCAGCGGGTGGCGCTAGCGTCGCTTGTGGCCAGTCAAGTGACCACACCACCGGGCAGAGCGCCACTTAATCTTGCGCAGGTACGTTGGTTCTACTAATAAATTACTAGTCTTCTATAAGTTTATAATCTATAAGAGGTCTTATTAAAGACTGCTTACTCCCATAATCATTTGTCAATTATTGACATTTACATCAGTAATATGTTTTTGTACATTCTGTGTAAGTAATTTACAAAAATAATCCCTTATAATTCAACTATAAATCAGATTTAGTTTTATGAAGTCGTGTTATTCATTAAGCTTATTTTCTAAACATTACGAAAAAATGTAGTGATTTCTATAACTATACTCTTTCTGATGTGTAGTGATGATGAATTCTAAGCTGAAGCACAATCATCTAGTAAATAGGTACGCTTCTAATCCTGCCTTTTTGATGGTAGTAATAGGTAGAATGGTAGTACCCAGCCAGTCAATCTCGGGACGTCAGAATCTCAGTTGTCATTCGGCAAGATGCACAGCAAACAGGTGGAGTGGTTTGGATCTTTTAGATGTTCAAAATCCCATATATTCTAAAGCTAATAGGAAATATTTCTATTCTAAGTATTTTTTTCTTGCGACTTTTGCCTGGTCGTCTGTCTGTGTGGGTGGGCGTTCTACGCTGCGCTTACCGGTACGTGGACGCTCCTCTAGAACCATTCTGCCCCATCGGCGACAGTTCTACATTCGTTCTGGATGCCGGCCGCTTCCAACCAGCCAATCTGGAAGTCAATGGGGAGGCCTATGTTCAGTAGTGGACGAAGTGACTGAAATAATGATGACGATGAAGAATTTTTATATAAAATTACCTTCCTAATTTACATCATGTTAGCCTATTGCAGTCTACTGCCAAATGTAAGCCTGCCCCAAAGAACACGGTCTCCCGTTAATTAAACTACGATTAGATGAGAGATGTTTTCTAATTAATAAATTATTACGATAACATTGTATTCCGTGGTAAAAGTTGTTACACTAGTATAATAACAGTAAATTATGTTTAAGTTGCACAATTCCTAACTACCCTGTATAAAAACTTACAAAGTAGTTCATGAAACAAAGTTGACTTTATTGACCAATAAGGCAAATCGGCGTTAATAATGATCAATTTCTCATCTCATCGTATACATGCCTAGGTACAGTCAGCGTGAAGATATGTATATACTTTTGACAAATTTTAATGTTGATCCGTAACTCAGTCTAGCAAAACGAGATATAATATTATTATTTTTTTGTTACTAAAACAGAATATCTGTTCTGTGACTTCGGCGGTCTCTCCAGCCCTTTGCCCATAACACTTGCCGGAATGCTTTTGCCGGTCTGTTCCGACTTTCGGTACCTCGGGTCTCTCGTACAGAGCGATGGTGACATTGACAGGGACGTTAAGTAACGGATTAACTCAGGTTGGATGAAATGGCGACAGATCACAGCAACAACATGCGACCCACGGATGCCCTTAAAGCTTAAGGGAAAAGTCTACAAAACTATTACAAGACCTGCTTTACTACATGGCTCTGAATGCTAAGCCATTAAGAAGGTCGATGAAAAGCAATTGCATGCAGCAGAAATGAGAATGTTAAAGTGGATGTGTGGGGTGACGAGAATGGACAAGATAAGGAATTATATATTAGAGGAAGTATGAAAGTGGCACCTGTAGCAGAAAAGATGAAAGGACACCGTTTGTCTTGGTATAGACATGTGATGAGAAGGGAAGAGGAGCACGTAACGAGAAGAGTGATGGGTATGAGTATTGATGGGTGGGGAAGTAGAGGACGACCTAAAAAGAGATGGATGGATTGTGTGAGGAGAGATATGACTGAGAAGGAAGTGAATGTCTCAATGACGAGTGACCATATTGCATGGAAGAGAAAGACATACTGCGCCGACCCCAGATGACCTGGGAACAGGGCAGGCAAATGATGAATGATGTTTTTTTTGTTACTCAGGCTTATGTGACCTCTTGGCATAAAAAAGTAAACCGCCTTATACGTCCCACTGCAGGGCATAGGCCTCACCTCAACTGAGGTGGTTTGGACCATACTCTACCACGCGGGCTTAGTGCGTGAGTTGCTTTACTAAAACTTACTGTCAGATTAAATCAAGCCTTAGTAGGTATAAGCGGACGAAAATAAAAGTTTTTTATTTATTTACTATGAGCTAAGACCAATTTTGAAACGTGCATTCCGAAGCACAGATATGCTTGAAAAAAATTACCCTAAATATGGTCGGAATGGTTTGAATCCTCTCACAACAGCGACGTAGGTTGCTTAACTTTGCTAATCGCCGCCACTGAGCGACTCGTAAAACCACCTCCACCACCGTTTGACTTGCAATAACTTAAACCAAGGTAATAAGGTTGGTATAACGCCAAAAGTGTATGCATACATTTTTGACGCTGACTGTACTTGTAGAAAGAGATCGAGATGACTAATTAATAAATTCACAAAGGCAAGAAACCAAGTTTAGCTCCATCGGAAAGAAAGTTGCATACCATAATAAACAATGGTAACCTCAATCAATTGACTTGATACGAGTATCTCCCGGTAAATACGAGTATAACAATGAAGATCGGCTTCTAATAATATCTTCATTACAGTTCCATGTCAAGCAGTGACATTTTACCTTACTTTTATTTTGATTCAGATTTCATCTGAATCATTGATCAGAGATTATCATTTCAGACATAGGACGTCCACTGCTGAACATAGGCCTCTCAATGACTTCCAGATTGGCCGGTTGGAAGCAGCCTGCATCCAATAGATGATAGATACGTGTAGATTAAAATGTGTGTTATGTGTATAAGTTTAAAATCTACTTCATATCAAAATACAGACTGTAAAAAAAAATACTAGAAATAGTAAAACCACCATATTATCTCAATAAAAAAATATGTTTAAACCAATAATGTCAACCCACAATAAGCTAGATTCCTGGGTCAAAAAATATATCTATTAAGTCCGTCAGTTAGATATTTTTTTTAGAAAACTAGCCTGTTGTTTTTTTGACGGTGAGGCACATAATTTACCTAGTTTAAAAAAATCAAATGTATGTCAATAACTCACATGAGTTGAGAGAGGCAACAGTACTTTTGACTGAAATATCAGTCAATTGCCCAATGAAGCTGGTCAAAAATAGTTTTGATTAATTGATTCCATAACTATTTTTAACTGATGTTTTTTTAATTACTTGTTACTTTATCATTGTAGATATTTATAGCAATACTAAACTTTTGTAATTACCAATTTCGCTATCCTACTTCCTACTAATATTATAATCCTACGAAAATTATAAATGCGAAAAGTTTGTGAGTATAGTTAAGATAAGATAAGATAAGATAACTTTATTTGCGAAAAAACATGGTATTTTAAGGATGATACAATTTCAAGTACGCATGTCTCGCTAATCATATGCATAGATGAATCTATGTTACTTTTTCACGCAAAACTGCTGAACAGATTTTAATGAAATTTGGCATACAGATAGACCATAGCCTAGATTAACATGTAGAATACTTTTTATTCGGGTAAAGTCAACGCAGACGGAGCCGCAGGCAAAGCTATTTTTAAATATTTCAATATGTAAATTTTTTATTTCAAACAATTAAAAGTAAACTTTACGAACTATCTAGCGGTTAAAATTAGTTTTCACGGTGCATCAGTCAAAACCACTTTTGTCCGCAACAGTCAAAAGGATTTTTAGGCAAAACTGCTATTACCACCCTGTGCATTCAAAACTACTTTTGCCTGTTTTTTTAAAAGTTAAAAGTACTTTTGACCGGATAGGCTCTTGTATACGCCCCAATATAAATTTACCCTACCGCTGCACTGCTGAAAAGACGGTTAATTTCTGCCTACACATACAGACCCGTACCTAGCAGGGTTTCAGTAGGTCATTTCAAATGGCAACATTACTTTTTTTCAAACTTGTTGGAGATTCCAATCACTAAGTCTCAAAAATGCATATCATTACACGTAATACCAAATAGATACAAGATGGGAGATTCTGTCGCTGAACATTATTTGCCACTAAAGGATTTACATAGCCGCTTGCATAAGCCGCTTTTACTTCGAGGAAATAAAATTCGCGGACATATAACATTTTGAAAGTAAATCGGCCGGAAACGCAAAGTCGCGTGTAATATTCATCATCTGTATTCTGGTCAGATGGTTACGAGTTTTTATATCTAGACTTTAATTTGATAAATCTAGACTATTGGTAAGCGGTGTAAGAGCAAGCTAGCTTTATAAAGCGTAAATTAAGGGTAGGTATAAACTTTTTTGTTTTTTGCATTCATAATAATGCTAGTTTATTAAATCAAGGAAAATAATTTAACTTGAAAAAAAATTTCAACTGCCTCTGGTGAGATTCGTGGGTTCGAAACCTACCAGAGGCAGTTGAAATTTTTTTTCAAGTAAAATTATTGTCCTTGATAAGGGTAGGTATTAAATTATTTAAGGCACATGGTTCACTTGCCTGGTGGATACCATAGTGCACGGGCAGGAATTACGAAATAGCGGACCGAGGTTTCAGAATACTGGAATGCTGCTAATTCGGTAACATTTATCACGGAAGTATTTCTTAAACAGTTGTTGAATTCAAAGCAAGTAAAATTAATTTGCATTAAACACAGTCCAGCTTTGGTTTTTATGTTCAAGTGGATCATATGTTTTGGTGATAATTATATCGTTATGCATTTATTACCCGTAGTCACGCATTAAATACAGAAACACAGACCTATATAGAATTTTGGAAGATCTGGGATATAATATAGGTACTATGAATATCATGTACTATTCGATTTATAGACCACGATATAATAATATTGTTGCCTAAACATCGAATAGTTACTTACACTCTCTTGCTTTGACACTCACTTCCTAACCAGTCACACAGGAGACGTATTTTTGAGACAATCAAATGTTAGGGAATGCACATCAACTGATAATTCCCGCCCTGCGGTGTGACGAGCAAAATTAGCAATCACTGAGAAAGTAGGAGAAGATCAGCCAAAGAAAATAAAAAAGACGGCCCAAATACTCAAAACAGAAGACTTATATAAGTTAAAACCAAATTATAATATACATAATAATACAACAGAAGACATTTAATCATTTAAACTATTATGTCAAACTGATGTAACGTCAAATTAACAAAATTTATCAAAACTGGTTTAGATCTCACTCCGCTAACTAAGCACTGATGTAATAAATTAATCTTGATGACTGACATAGTTGCAAATGATTTGCATAAGTGGGCTTAGATAGCAAAGTGGTTCAGTATACAGATCTAGATTTATTGTGACTCTTCCAGTTTAATTTCTACACGCTTATGCTTATAACTAGTAAATATGTTGGATTAATTTAGTGTGATTTATTTTTTATTTAAGTACATTGAATTTCTATTACATATCAGCTGTCCCGGCGAACTTCGTACCGCCCCTTCGTACTTTTTTTTTCGTTTTATTTTTCCGTGTTTTTTAGAATAGGCTAGTTTCCTGGGTCGATAAAAGATTACTCTTTTTAGTCCGTCAGTAAGATTATCAAAAAATGTTGACCCATATTTTGTCTTTTGTCAATCAAACAAAAAATTACGAAGATAAAGCGCATCAAAGTGAGCACGTGACGTCACGCCTTGCTAAAAAGTGTCGCAAGGCGTGACGTTACGCGGAACTTTAACGGGCTATATCTTCATCATTTTTTGTTTGATTGAGAATAGAAAAAATACGTGTCCAATATTTTCTGATAATCCAACTGACGGACTAATTAATTTTTTTTGGGAAACTAGCCCATTATTTTGTTATTCGGGCTGAGACAAATTCAACGATCATAAAAATCGGTCAAACCGTTCTTGACTTATAAATGGTGTAACTAACCCGACTTTGTTTTATATATATAGATTTTACAATAATGATACTCAATATTACTAATAAAAAAAACTAATTATATACAGGCTATCCCGTAGCTCAAGAATAACCTTGTATCCACATATACAGGGTTACATTGCAAAGGGGTACCTACGCTCAAGGTACAACTAGTTAAAATCGCGATACACAGAAAAAACCAGTACAAGTTCAAAATTAACGACCTCACGTTTGCAAACAAACGAGTAAACTTAAACTTGTAACCGTTACAATTTATTTAACGACCTGGAACACAGTGAAAACAACACAGCACTTTGACACTGCATGACAACAGATCGTTAATGAAAGTGCACCGTACACTTGAGGCCAACAAAAATGCTCTACTTAATATTTCTCTACTAATTCTACGAGCTAAGTTCTCACGATACTAACTTTTTGTTTTCCCGTTTCTTCAAGTCATGTCGCAATTATCCATGTGAACGGAAAATGCTTTTGGATTATTCGTTTTTTAAAGATATCGGCAGCAGAATTTTCACCGAGAACTGATTAGAAAATTGTCTTTTGTTATTACTACAATTACGAGCGACAAAAACTTGTTGTATCTGTTGACAAAGTAATTGATTGTATCTCTGTATTCGGATGTAATTAACCTGCTGTGTTTAAATAGAAAAGTAATCTAGCCACTTTTTAATATTTTTGCAAAATAGCGGCTTTCCTAGTACTAAGAGTCTCCAAGTTAAGCCGCGGATAGACAGACAGGCGCACGGACGGACATAACGAAACTAAACATAAAAATATTTTGATCCTAGATGAAGTATTTTCAGTCGGTAAAATAACTAGTTATGTAAAATTGTTCTGTAAAAATCAAATAAAGAAAATGTGAATGTTTTTTACAGAATTTTTCTTAAGATAATGAGGGCAGTGGCAGATACTGAAAAAGTAAAGATATGTTCAGGGTAAAATGAGCTGAATAAGACTGGTAACCAGCTGAAATTCATCATATTTCCATCGCACGTAGGGAAAATAATAAAACCAAATTACAGAGAGCCTAATCGTCTAATGTAATGAATCCGACCGCCTTCTCTTGCGCTCGATAAATATTCAGCAACTCGGCTAACAAATACTTAGTCTCCAGTGGACTATGTCGCACGGCGGATTCCTTACATCGCTAGTGGATAATGAAAGCGGGCTAAATTTAATCGTAACTGACACTAACTGACAATGATTAAGTGTAAAAGTTGTATCAAAGTTTAAAAACTAATAAGACACACTTTGAGATGTTTTGAACTCGACAAGACGAATCTAATTTTAACGAGCCCAAACACGAATGTTTTACTAGTAGCCATTCCACCATCACGATCGCGATAGTGTCAAATTATTGTATTGTCATCCGAATGTAAAATTCAAATACTTTGTTCACCCGAAACATGCTACCATGATTCGGGTGAACAAAGTCATTCATAGATCTTTAAAAAAAATGTATAGAATTATAACGACAGACCAGACAGACCGGACTTGGTGTGTATCTCTGAGGTTCCGGGTTTGATTCCCCGTTTTGACCATGTAGGAAAATAGCTTTTCTATATTGTCTGGGGTCTGGGTGTTTTGGTACCGTCGTTGTTCCTGATTTCTGTAATACAAGTGCTTAAGCTACTTATCATCGGATCAGAGCATTGTACAATCATCACAATGTTGTCTAATATTTATTTTTAAAAAAGAATAATTCTATTATTAAGCAAACATGTCAAACACTTGTAAACCTGTCACACAGTTTCAAACCGATGCGTCAGTTAGATGGTTAAAAATAACTTCCAAGATTTGATTACATAGTTAGTTACAAGTGAATTTAATAAAAATGTGTTAAAAAGCTGCAAAAAATTTAAACCTGTGTTCCTGTCTAATGTAATCTTGCTAAAAGCTAGGCTTTGTTGACGACCCGATTAACATAGTGGTAAGTTGGTACACCATAAACGCAAAAGTTCCCGGGTTTGATTCGTTTGGTTTAGTTCAGAAAACGATTTTTTCTAAATCGACTTCGATATAGGTGTCCTAAGAGATGCCTCGGGCAAAGATTTTTTTAAAAATTCGTTACACAAGGTTGTTAATTCCTTCCTTCGAGACCATACAATTAGTGTGTTTTGGTGTATTTTATTTTTATATGAAGATGGACGAACAGGTTAATATATAGCCATACATGTTGCAAAATTATAAGTATTTAAAATTTAAACTAATACTACTAAGGCCCGATTCGACCAAACACAAAATTAAACCAGTTTAACAGGAATAACTTTTTGAATTTACTTTTTGATAAATTCGTTTGCGTTTTTCCAACCTACGGAATACACTATACTCAGTTTTATTTTATTGTGAATGATGAGCGAATGGATAAACCTACTAAAATCCATGTAATCTATTTCTTCTAGGTTGTCATCAAATGCCACAACGATTAAATTTTGTAGGATAACAGAATGCCAATGGTAGATTATACAACTTGACAGTTCCTAGGTGACAAGAGTGGATTTGACAAGTGACAACTTTGACATTTACTTATTCTCAGTTTAATTAAAAAACTGTCAAAATCGCCCGTTTTAATATTTCTCATAGATTAGTGGTTGGTAGAATGAAAAATCAGCTTACTCTAGCTAGATTAAGCAGTGGTATACTCTCAAGTTAAAACTTACACCAGCTTGGTCAAATCCGGTTTAAGTGAGATAACTTTTAAGAAGAGAATATTATCGAGTGTCTGAAATACCATGCAGGGTCCTGTTATAATATCATTTTACTTAACTGGTTTTGTCATTATAATTGTTGTCTGGTTATTACATTTAGCGGTTTACATTTACATTTTACATTCACCAGCCCATTTGGATCATGGTTACAAATCCAAACTTATCTTAATGTGCAGTGCTCACGGTGTTTGTTCTCGCCACTTACAAATGGTTTAAAGCCGAATAATGATTTAGAAAAATACAGGAGTGCGTGCTAAGATTCAAAAGACTTTAGAAGAGATTCTGATAACTAAGCTACCACTACTCAAGTGTGATGTAATCTGTTTTTACAAAATCAGAAATTTGAATTGAAATTAATAAATTAATGATTTGTTATAATATATCTCTTGACCGCCTCAGCCCCCCTGTCTACCAAAACACGATATGATATAGCGATATATCGACACCAACTTTAAAAATATGATATATTTAGCCACCATTTTAAATTTTTATCGAAACAGCGATCTTAATATGTGACGGCGATTTAAAATGGCGGCTATATCTATCATATTTTTACAGTGGTGTCGATATTATCATATCGTATTTTAGTGCTCATGCTTGGCAGGCAGGAGGGAATCAAACCTCTCATCGCATACCGGGCAAGTGCTTTTTCAACTAAGCTACCTACCAACGTCCACGGTAGCTATAACTACCATGCAATTGGTAATAATCAAAATTTAAATAAATTATTTGATTTGATTGCAATTTTTTAAATATTTTTTTCAAAATTCAGATCTATTTACTGACTAAATCGATTCACAACTCGTTAGGAATCACGCATTTTTATTTGATTAATGTACAAAGCAACTATAAATTAGTGTTTTAAATACAGTTTGTTTGCTGATCAATTAGTTTAATAATAATAATGTACATGCAGTATGTTTTAACTTATTTATTGGGTATAATTTCATCGTCTTGCGGTTGCGCGCGCGTTGCTATCATTGTAATAGTATATGCGTAGGATTGATGTCTTGGACTTGAAATATCTTGAAATTGAACCTTCATAAATTATTGTGAATGTGTTTATCTGGGACCGAGCTAGTATGAAATAACATTTGAGCGAGGTGTAGATAAATGATAACAACTTTAAACAATTGGTTTAATTCTATAGTTTAGACAAGATAGAAAAATAATTTATGTAAACAAAGCGCTATTTAAACAAGATTTTATTACGATTTTTATAGTTTTGGTATAAATACAAACAAATAAAAATCCCGACTTCCCCATCGCCAACAGGAGGCGTGTCGTAAGAGGCGACTAGTTCCTGTAGCTCGAGACGGGCAGCAGCATCTGCGTGCGAAATCTTATAAAAAAACTGCGCTCGCCAACCCACCTGCCAAGCGTGGCGAGTATTGGCAATACCCCTGATGATAAATCAATGGGGGAGGCCATGTTCAGCAGTGGACGTCCTATGGCCAAAATGATGAAAAAATTATGAAATATCCCGATATATACCTACATTATTATTTATTTAAAAATTACAATATATATTTTAAAACTAATTTTAAGCCTTTGACTGCCACGAAACTAGAAACAATAGAAAAAATATTTTTTGGGGGTCACGGGTGACCACCATGGCGCTCAATGTATTAAAAATAAAATTCATTTATCTATTTTGATAAATGTGTAAGAACCAAATCTATATGAAATAACATTGGCTTTGTTTACTTAAATACTTTTTTTAAAATCTTGCCTTAACTATAGTTTGTGATGTCCAATCCCAAGTATGGATTTGGCTTACTTGTTTAGAAATGATTAATCACATTGCATCTTAAACGCAATTGGTCACAAAAACTGCCAACTCGATTATGTTGCAACGAATACTCTGTGCTCTAATCTGATATCGCTAAGAAAACGCGTGAATATTCGCGCGGCAGCAAAAAACGGCCCAGATCAGAGATCTCTAGCATTCACAGTAGAGATGGAGCAAAGTAGACTTACTTGTAGTGATGACGTGAGTGACTTTTTCCGATGTATTAGTTTAGTTATTCTGCTATTTGGGGCCCAAACGAATTCAACAAATCAAAAAATTTTTTCCTCATTGATTATTATATTTAAATTTGGATGGTGATAAAAAAAAATTCCTGTATATGAATCTCTATTTCTCTTGGTCATCGTATCACGGATGAATGGATGGAACAATTTCGCTAATCCTTTTTTTGTTGTGTTAATTATGTCAGGAGAAGATTCTAAAGACAGAAAAAATTAAGCATGTTGCGCAGAAAATCCTTTATGAATAAACTAAAGACCACGCGAATGAAGTCGCGGGCAACAGCTAGTATAATATAAACTAAGCAATAAACTTAAGGCTCGCTAAAATGCTGATCAACTACAACGTTTCCTACGAAAACAATAATATAAATTATACCAAATTAAGTAGATATTTTTAGTGATTTATATACTATTTTAGATTTTTATTTTACTTATTTTACCTAGCCTAGCCTAGCTTCTGCACCCTTGCCCAGTTTAAATATATTTATAGCTTTATAGACTTTGTATGTGAAAAACGATAGTAAAGAACTGGCTTAAGAATATATTTGGAATATAATGGCAGAATGTGTAGAGTTTGCATTACTTGTTTTTTGATAGTGGGAGTCAAAGCTGCGTTCCAGATGCTCATTAGAAATTGCCTTATAAATGTCAGCTAAGAAGCAACGTCAGTCAGAAATCTTCGAGATTTCTTCGAATAATGCTATGTACTTGTTACCTATATAAGCGTATGCTTTGGGCTCATGGTAATGACTAATGAGTTAGCCTACTATATTTTTCCCCACTGTGGCGTCGTGTTGGCTTGCTGGATCTTTACCCAATATCACCAAGCTCTGTTAGGCACTAACAAAGAATTAGTTCATTAATATTTAATCATCTCTTAGTAAATAATAAATAAATAACTCTGCCGCCGAAATAGGTTCCAAAAGCGATAGATGAAAATATTGATATGACGTGATATTGAAATAAATAAGTGAATCAAATTCGCAATAAAATTAACGTTCGCGAAAACCAGACAGATTAAGTTTTTTTTTTACTATTGCTAAAGCCATAGTAGTGTAAAATTTTTGAGTAAAATTTATCTGAGAGGATAAACCTAAATTTCGTTGCATCTTATATCAATATTATGCAAATAAAATCACCGTGCTGTTTAAATATAAAGACGTAAAATAATTTAAAAAACCTTGTGACTCACATCTAGCGCTTTGTATAGTATTTATTCTGTGGCTTTCGAAATCTTTGAACTCTTGAAGCAAGGAAGCTTCAAGCTTTCAGCCCTAATGTATGTGTGTGCCTATTGTATGTGAAATTATATGCGACTCTTCAAATTCCATTATTCATTTTAAGGGAATTTATTTGGTCAAAAGTAATTATTGTCAACATACTTTGCATGTCAACTTTAATTCGACGGAAGGCAAGTTAGCTCGCGTGCTTGTTGTTTCCTTTAGGAAACAAATTGTTAAATAAAGAACTCGTTAATTAATAGACGCGACCATTAATTGCGTAGTAATTGGGTTATTATTGCTTTCAGTTTTTGTACTTTAGCATATTTCCACTATGTTAATGATGTAAAAGGCTATTGCCGTGTAGGCTAGAGAAAAACGCACCATCACAATTACGCATGAACACTGCAGAATGTTATCTAGCAATTACACTAATATAATATAAAATATAGTTAAATATGTTAAGGGTCGTTTTTTACTAGCTGACACGGCTATAACAGCCTTTCTATTAAGTCTTGTTTGCTGGGCAGGGGTGAATAATCTATTCTTCTTCAGGATTTAATGTAAAACCGATTCTACAGGTATTTAAGTTATTGTAAGTACTTCGGTATAGTGGGGCGCACCTACCTATCATCATTTCGTCGTAAGACGACTACTGCTAAACATAGGCTTTCCCAGTGACTTCCAGATAAGCCGGTTGGAAGCTTTCTGCGACCTTTACCAGATCGTCTGTCCACCTCGTGGGTGGACGTCCTACGCTGCGCTTGCCGGTACGTGGCCTGCACTCTAGAACCTTTCTGCCCCATCGGCCATTAGGTCAACGTGCTATGTGCACCGCTGACTGCCACTTCAGCTTGCTAATCTGTTGGGCTATATCTGCGACTTTTGTTCGTTTACGGATCTCCTTATTAAGCATAGTCCTGTCTTTCCTTTTCTTCCTTGTCCTTTTTTTCCTTTCTTTCGTCCTAGCACACTGTGCAATCTTAGCTTTTTATGACGGCAATAGTGAGAGGCCACGTTTCAGTTTAAATGTACGAATACATCGGTATATCGCGCACCCTTCCTAGGTTAATTATAAAACGAGGTATTTCAAAGTAATTAATCCATCCACCATGTATCGGTTGCTGTTTGAAGTCTACAACACACTAGATCTTCGACCAGCGTTATTTGAGTTCCGGTAATGCAGTAATTTGTTCGTTAACTCATTAACTTATTCTTATCGCGATTTAATTTGGCTTCAAACTTTCCCTTGTCATGGTTTTCGAGATGCAGAGCAAAGCGTTACGCGTTACGTCACCTTTCATTCATAACGTTATTAACAAATTATCTGCGGCGTGAGAGAGAATTGCATTCCTTAACACCGGTTTACTTGGACTAGTTCAAAAATTAATGTAGTTTATGAAACAAATGTTTATTAAAACCAATAACGACTTACGAGTATGTTAAAGTTCTCCTCGAACCTTATTAAACTTGCTACAAAGGTTACCTACGCTGTTTACTAAGCATACGCTACCAGTCTGTCATAAATTAGTCCTACCTACAAAGAGAGAGAAAGAGATTTTTTTTTTATTGGACTACAAGTAGATTAGTATGCTTAAAGTACCTCGGTAGGTGGGAAGGTACCTTGTCCAAGAATTAAGTTGAGTTTTGTAAAATTTTAACGGGTTAAAATGAATTAATGTGATATGATCTGAGGTCATAACCAAAAATTGTGCACCACAACGTTAAATGTTATCTTTGAAGTAGGACTAGGTTTTCTCATCGCCTTGACCTTTGTAAAGTAGCAAGAAATAGCAATGTAATTCAATTAAAACGCCTTAATGTTTTATTTGTTACTACTGTCGACTAATTAAATAATACGTAGTCTAGTCAAATGGGCAAATAGATCTTAGAATAAACTTTAAATATGTGACTTTTGGTACAAACAAACTGATAACATACAAAGTTCCAAATTCTATGCTCTTAAATACTATTTGCTTCTACTAGTAGTAACATTAATTGATTGATATTAATAGAATAATTATTTTGTAGTATCTTCCGGCAGTCATTGGGCATTTATTGCCTGCTGATAACCACCACTACCACTTATTTATATTATCAAACATTACACCTTCACCAAACATCATCCCGTGGTAGGTGATTTGTCCCAGCTCTGACACATTACTTTACTCTTATACTATATCATTCCAGGTGAGATCGATGTTCGGCAACAACGCAAACACTACAACAGACCTCATGCTACCTATCCTACTAGACATGGCAAACCTCATACGCCGCGCCGTCAGATCCGGTAAACAGTCGAGAGAAGTCATAATGCCTATGCCACCTCCAGCACAAATCTTGCGCAGATCATTCACTGAAGACACACACACAGATGAAGAAGACACAACAGTAACTGATGAAGCGAAAACGACACCTAATACTATCATAAAACGCAGCCGCAGAATCGTACCACGAACACAAGCCAAAAATATAGCACAAGACCACAACAGAACTGTTGCAAATGACACGAAACATAACACCACTGAGACAGCAAATGTTAAAATAGATGAAGTAAGTATGAGGAATTTATGACACGATGTTGCGGGTGTGATTTGTGAAAGTCAACTAACTGTGGTTTTTGTCAATCATGTCGTAAATGCTTCTACAGATCATTGAACATGTTAGTCGCGTATTTTATGGAGAAACAATTTGATTTAATGGTTCTAATTTGTAGTTATATCCAGTTATAATTAAGTGTTTTGTGTTGGTATTTCAATTTATTTTGATGATCTTAGTAAAGATAAAGATTAAACTAAGTGGGTATTCATTCACGGTAGTAATTTTTCCTATTTATTAATGATTTATCTAACGTCGTTCCTTTTTTTAACAAACACGATATTACAGACTGTCAATGAGTTCATTCATTTAATAACTCGATATCTTGCGAATTATACTAGGTCATATTTACTAGTTACCGAAATTAAACTCATAATTATTAATTAAAAATTCCAGAAAAATGCATCAAAATCGTCAACTACCGAAGCACCACCTACAATCAGAGGAAGATCAGCCAGTGTCAAGCCCTCCACTGACAATGGCACCCTGGACTTGACAGCCGATGCAACCAATCAGACCCTAGCTCAAGACTTGCCTGTGGCTGAAAAGCTGAGAGCGCTGAACCGATATGTAGATAGGAAAGGTCTGAATACTAATTAGATAAGGGTAAAGTAACAAATCATATGTTACACTAATGAAAATTACTGCAAAAAGAGAGTCTTACATTAATTAATAACATATCAAATAGGCGCACGAGCGCCTCTCGCGAGCAGTGTATGAACAAGTTCCTGAACCTTTGATATCGAATAGACAACCGGTTAATCATGTGACACTAAAGCTAAATCATATAGCAGTGTCTTGCCCCTTTATTCAGAAGAATAAATAAAATAAATAAATTGTTTCCACAATCACGCTAATTAGCTAGCCCCAAACTAAGCAAAGCTTGTACTATGGCGACTAGATAACGGATAAACATACATAAATACATTTATAAACATCCATGACTTAGGTACAAATGCTCGTGCTCATCACACAAACATTTGCCCTTTGCGGGATTCGAACCCGCAAACGCTGGCTTTGTAGTCCGGGGCGCGAACCACTACACCAGACGGTCGACAAAAATAAATAAATTGTTCACAGTACTTACTTATGGTGCTCGAACCGCGAATTTGCGGCGCGTTCGCTAGATCTGAGGGTCAATTCCCGTAATTTGACAATAGTCGCAATCCGGTGTCGATCCGCTCCCAGTAACATTACGATCCCAAACGGTATTCTCGTAAACCAAAAAATGCAATTATAGTTCGTAATGCGACTGAAAATAGAAGAAACCAAAATTAGATATGTTTTTGCTCTGTTTTTAGTCTTATTGGGATAGTTTTAATAATTTTACGTCAAATTAAAAATTTACGAGAATACCGTTTGTGATAGTAATGTTACTGGGACCGGATCGACACCGGATTGCGACAATTGTCAAATTACGGGAATTGGGCCTCTGGTATGCACCTAAAATAGTAACACGTAATTTCTGGGGCAAAATTACACTGAGTTGTAAGTTATAAAAAATATATCTTTTTAGCCTAATACAACTTTGCCTATTAGAATAAAGTTTTTTTTTTTCAATTTTAAAATTTGTCTGTCACAAATCGCTGAAAATGAGAAAACCTCAATAAATCAATATAAGACGCCTCGACTCTCGGCGACTACCTCCGCAGCCGAGAGGCGAGGATACCAGACTTGGTGTCGCTATCTCTGAGGTTCCGGGTTCGAATCCCGGTACCGTCGTGGTTTCTGAAATAAAAATGCCTTAGCTACTTACCTTAGGATCAGAGCAATGTATGGTGAAGTTGTCCAATAATAAAATAAAATAAAAGAATCATAGAAAAAAAAGTTATATTTCTGAGGCATTAATACTCAATACTCATTTATTCAGTATATAGGCCCTCTTCCGGGCACTTATACACGTCCCAAAATATAGCTTTACCCTACCACCGCTTCGGGACTACATATCGGCTGGTAATGAGAAGAAACGGCGCAACAAACTCAGTCACCTTTGTCAGCCTTTTAAACCACCACCATTGAAACTCAAAGAACTATAACAACGTTATTTGCTATCTTGGAGCCCCAATAGCTTAGAAACGCGATACTTGGAAAGTAGTTTATTTTTATTGCACTACTAGCTGTCCTGGCGAACTTCGTACCGCCTCTTCTTTTTTTTGTAAGTTTTTCAGATTTTTTAATAGTTATTCTGCTATTCGGAGCGGAGACATATCCAAAAAACTAAAAATCATAAAAATCGGTCCAGCCGTTCTTGACTTATAAATGGTGTAACTAACCCGACTTTATTTTATATATATATAAGATAAGATTTGCGTTAAGTTCTTATTCAATTCACTAACCTTTAATCGGTTATTTTGATTAGAATTAAAAAAATAATAATGACAAGTTGGTCAAGTACCTATTAAGAAAAAATGTCAGAATCTATTTTTTATTGTGTTACAGGAAACCTAATTCGCCGTGGCACATACCCACCTAAGCCGTCGCTTTCCCGCCGAACCACTGCCGAACCGACCCTAAATCCCATCAGTAGAAGGCGCCCTGCTCCACCAAGAAAGCTACCGAACCCTGCAGACCAGGCCAAGTGCGAGCTGTTCACCAACACACTGTGCTTGCATGCCGAGGACTACCCAACGTAAGTTTTTGAATATAATCATACCAGCCCTCCTAGCATGACCATAAAACACGATATGATATGATATGATATAGCGATATATCGACACCAACTGTAAAAATATGATAGAAATAGCCACCATTTTGAATTTTTATCAAAACAGCGATCTTAAATATGACTTCACCGGCACGGCGATTTAACATGGCAGGCTATATTTATCATATTTTTACTGTTAGCGTCGATATATCGCTATTTCATATCATGTCATATGTCATATGTTAGTGCTTATGCTAAGGAGGCAGCATATGTCTACAATATACTAGCTCTAAATTATTCAATTATAATTGGGCTAATCAATAATCAATATAACTTTATCCTAGCACTGCTCTGGGAATTGACAACATTTCAAACATTTAAATCTATTTTATGTATATAAAACAAAGTCGGATTAGTTACACCACACCATTCATAAGTCAAGAACGGCTTGACCGATTTTTATGATCTTTGATTTTTTGCATTTGTCTACGCCCCAAATAGCAGAATAACTATTCAAATAACGGAAAAGTTCCCAAAAAAAATTAATGAAGGGGCGGTACAAAGTTCGCCGGGACAGCTAGTTGATAATAAATGTCATGTTTTTTTTAGAAAAATAGGCGTCAAAAGAGTTGTTGTGAGTGAGGGTTACAGTAAAAACTACTAAATAGCCATTTCATGAAAAATAGTAGGTAGGAAGGAAATTAGCGATATATTTTTGTTTATAAAACAAAAAATTGCGTGCAGTACCTAGTGCAAACATTTTATCCGTTGTGTAGAATGTGCAGTATATTTAATCTTTAGCAGCCTAACAGCTGGACATGGCCCGTTTGCATCCAGCGATTTTCTTTGGTTGCGTTATTAATTTTATTTCATTCAAACGTGAGTCATGCCTTTTTGAATAAAATTACTTTTTTTTTAAAGATAAATAAAGGTAAAGTATTAGTCACCGTACGTTAAGTATGGTAGTTTCTTTAGTTTTGTTTGTTTGATTTACTCTTAGGATGTGATTGAATGTTAGACTTACTACTACTACTACGTACTTAGAATGTGGTTAATTTGTTGCCAATCTAGACAGTCATTTACTTACATTTTTTACTATCCATAGTAAAGTACTTACTTGCAGATCACTATGAATACGTACGTTATGTCCACAACCCACAGAATAAATTTTTTAAAGCAACCTCCCGTTTGTTAAAAAATACGTAATCTGTTAAGAAAGCATCGCCAAATCTTGAAATGGTTATCGAATATGTGTACTATACCAAAAAAACTAAAACGCTAAAAATAATCTTAACACTTAAGTACCTAATCAGTTACTTTCGGAGTCGGTGCAAACGAAAACATTGGTCTCTCATTGACTGGCACCGACTCCAAAAGTAACTGATTAGGTACTTAAGTGTTAAGATTATTTTTAGCGTTTTAGTTTTTTGAAGTCGGTTTTTATTTTTTTTATAAAATTAACTTATTTCATCCATTTTAGTGATAAATCCTAATCAAAACAAATCTTACGAGTGCAAACATAATTTAACTGCTGAACACCGATTTCATTTCCTATTTTTCCACCCTTAGGGGTGAATTTTTTTCCAAAAATGTTTTATTATAGTATCTTTGAAGTATAAGCTATTCATTAAAAAAAGAATTATCAAAATCGGTCCACATTTGGCAGAGATATAGGTAAGATAGATACTAAAATCAGCTGGCGTGGTACGGAGTATAAGCAATGTTTGATGATTTTCTTATAGATCCCATCATCAGAATTTAACCAAATTTATATGGGACCATTCTGAAAGTATTACCTTTCAAACAAAAAAATAATTATCGAAATCGGTCAACGCAGTAACGAATGATCGCTGAACATACATAAAAAAAAGAAAAAAAAAGATACCGTCGAATTGAGAACCTCCTCCTTTTTTGAAGTCGGTTGAAAATGAAATGTTGTCAATTGTTCCGATTGCTATTAAGTAACGAACACAAATACAGCCTATTTACTTGGTGTATGCAATATGCATACCTGCATGTTTACAAGGTTAAAAAGTGGTCGTCTTCATTTTTCAAATAAACACCATGGAATTCACTTTAGAGAGGATTTAAATAAAAAAATAAACAGAAAGTTAAAGATAGAGAGAAATTTTAAATTTAGATTTTTAAAAATGGAACAAAGTGAATAAAACCAATTTTAGGAGTATTTTAAGATTGATGAAAGAACATCGGATTTTTTTTCAATAACGTAATGAAAGAAAAATATTTTAAAATTAAAATACATAACAAAATAAGAGTATTACGCAATTAAATTTACTATGGCCAATATGACGCTTATTATTCATCTCCAATAACTGCCAGCTTATGCCAAAACTCGTAAGCTTAACACAATAGCCATAGAGTATTTACCTTTGTATGAAAAGCGAAGGTCACCGTTATGCAAAGAGCAAAAGTAAAACACATAATAACTTCGGACTGGAGGCGAAAGTACTTGCAAATGATACATGGTATTGAGAAGCGAGGAATTTCTACTCGGTAGATACTCGCCGATGATTTCCCATAAAGTAAAAACAATGCAACGTGTTGATTGGTGACCATTGTCAGTAACTCAGTATGTATTGTGATTGCTTAGAAAAAACGGCCTCTAGTTTAACTATGTTCAATTTGATTTGTTTGTTTGACCTGTATGCGCTTCCATTCCTAAAATTGGGACGTCAAAAAGTGCTTAACTGTAGCCTTCTTACAGAAACAAATTGGTTTTATTATTTTGCTAGTCATTACTTCAATTTTATTTATTGTCATTGTCAATTTATTGTTGACCTGAAACAGTATTATTTCTATTTACTTTCTCACGGAGATAAATATCTTGAATAGCGTGCAAATGATAGTCTAGTGTTCTTTGCGAGAAAGTACTGTCATTTTGTCTCTACTTAAATGAGTTTCCTTATAACAAAACATTTAATTTTCAAGTCACGCCACCTTTGAGCTAATATTACCTACTTTATAACTAGACAAAAAAAATGCTTGCCTTTACATGGTACCGTATTAATAGAAAATGACTCTTTAAATCACAAAATCAGCTGCTAATTTACAACAATTCCTACTTTAGAGCAACACCGGAATCATATAAAAAGTTACATGGTCCATACATTATCATCGACTTAGGGCGAAGATTTTAATGGTTTGTATGTAAATCTTAAAATTTACGATTTTCATGTTGCACCTTAGTAAAAGTCTTTATATATTGCATTTATTATTTTTCAGTGAAGCTATAGTCCAGTCCATAAGACGAAATAAAGCAGCAGCTGGGGCACTTCTAGCCGACTTCAGGGACCCGGGCGAGGGCGCTGTGGATGGCGTCACTGCTGCGCAAGAAGCGAAGTACA
The DNA here is from genome assembly GCA_963576865.1 of Anania hortulata. NCBI lineage: Eukaryota > Metazoa > Arthropoda > Insecta > Lepidoptera > Crambidae > Anania > Anania hortulata. Next base: position 21,740,340 of record OY756392.1, on the reverse strand, counting down.
CGGCTGACCACTACTTGGTGTCCAATAGGTATGACAGAAACTGTTAAGTAGACACACATTTGGACAGGTTCCAAATAAGAAGCACATGAATATTGTAAATGTTTAAAGACTGCCAGGTAACACACAGAGACAGGAAAAATATGGATAGAAAAAAAAGTTCATAAACATCTTGGAAAACAACTTTTATCTTGAGGAAGAAAAACAGTGAGTAAATTAAAACGTTCTGGTCTGCGACGGGAGATAAGATACAATTTGGCTGTAGTATATGTAGGTTTACTTTTAATAAGAAGGCAACAGACCTACCTTATTTTATGATGGCTATTTCACCTTACAGACGCGGTGACACAGCCAACCGTGACTTTGCAAGCGCAGGAGAAGCAGGTTTTATGTGCCCCAGCACAGTGAAATATGCAAGACCTCAGCGAGCTAGAGCCACTTCGGGCCAGTGGAAGTACATCGTCAACACCGGCGAACATACGCAGACCTTGAGGCTGGAGAAGTGTTTGTAAGTATTTAAATGCGATTTGTTATTTTCACCGTATGTACATTTTTTTAACAACAAACATCAATTAAGTAATCTTAAACTAAGCAGAGCTTACTTATACTACAGCAATTAGATAAGCTCCTTGCGAGACTCGAACTCGCGACCGTTGGCTTCGTAGTCCGGAGTGTAAACTAATAGAACTAGACCTTTTTCAAAAATTTCATCTATGCTAGTATATTCGTATAAGCTACAAATAAAACCTAATTCAACGCATTTAAACAAGTTTTTTCTAGCTATAGAGCTTATTTATGTGGATCATATGACTTATTAGCTAACAAGAATAAATATTTGCAGTACTACTGTTGTGTAATGTTATTCTCCTTTCAGAAAACCAAAAGAGTCCTGCACCTATCTGACAGACAACTTCAAATCCAAATGCGTACAGGTTTACAACTACCACAGACTTCTCACCTGGGATCAACAAAATGGACTGCATATGGACATTTTTAAGGTACGACGATAATAAATATTTTGGATTGATATCAAATTATTGTCGGTAACAATAATCACAATGACATTCACTTTCAGGTACCAACATGTTGTTCCTGTCATATTGAAGGATACAGTGTATCTTTCCCTCCATTAGGACACAGAGTACACGAAACCTCCGCTGAACGCGTACCAGAGGACTTATCATCAGAACACGGAAACCACGCCTTTGAATCTGTACAATCCAGTATCCACAGACCTAGCGTTAGTAAAAGCCCTCCATTTTCTCACAGCAAACCACTAGAAACTTTCCCACCGTTTAGCGATAATCACAACCTGATCTCTGGAGTTTCGTTCGGCAATGCAAAATTAAATGATAATGAAGACAGCGGCAATATACCTCCATCAAGTCCTATGGACTCTTACGGAAATACATACTTTCCTGATTCATTTAACCAAGCAAGTTCAGTAAGAAATATCAAAAGACCTTTATCAGCTAGGAGTCCGGCAGCGTCAAATAATTTTGAAACGGTTACATTGCCTAGTTATTTAGAGCCACCTACACCAGCTGGGCCTGGATCGTTTACTTTCCTTAAAGAAACTCCTAATAAATACAAGATTACGGGCAGTCAGTTCAAAAGAGGCCCAGTGAGACCAAACCGAAGACCTATTAGAAAGAAAATCTCAGGGCCTGAAGATTTGTTGTCGTCAGGGACATCAGCTGTAGAGTCCTTCACTGATAGCCATTTGGAAACTATGGAAGATTTTAACGATGATTTAGAAGAGCCTGATGTTGGCCAAGCAACTGCTAATGTTAATCTGCCGAAAAGAGTAACAATAGCGCCTAAGCTTCAGTCAGTGACGACAGAACTAATATCAACAACTTTTAGACCACAAGATCAAACTAATGTAATTAACGAGAATTTTACTTCAAATGGAAAGAGAGTAAATTATAATTACCATCCCATTATAGATTTCTTTGGTGAGGATGAAAAAGAAATCGAAGATGAATCTATTGATAGAGAAGACAGTGTAGGTACTTACATATCAACTGCTCAGTCCGAATGGAAACCGATTAATAACCCACCCCCAAGGAACGTGCAAACAACATCGAATTTAGTCGGTAGAAAGAAACATAAATAGCGTCAACTATAGTTTATAATAGCTAGATTTCATAGTTACTTAATATTTAACACTATTTAATATCAATTTTTAGTAATATCCATTTAAGATTAGAGGAAAATATGTAAGTGTTTTCACGATCAAACCAAATTGTAAATTATTATTTAAATTAACTTATTTCTTATTTTAGGATATTTTTATAAGATTTAGAGTAAGGATAAAAAGACTTGCCAGTTTAATAAATGTCATAGAATTGTAATGATTGTCTGTTATTAAAATCCCAGTATTGCTAACAGTCGGCACTAATAGTGTTTACACAGGTTAAACTGTGATATAATTCACTAACATTTTTTTTTTTAAATTTAATTATGAACCAATGCATTTATTTAGTTTAAACTCGCTCTGACAAACGCTACCGAAAGTGAAAGTGTAATGGACTTTTTACCGAGTTGAATGTTCGAATCATGAAGTATTAATCTGGAGCAATTTATTGGTCAATGTTTTGCCTAACACCACAACGATTATTATGCAATCCAGTAAGTATGTTTCGTGGTAGAATATGCCGGTCTCAATAAATGTTTTATGTTCGTGACACAGAATATTGAATAGCACTAAGTACTAACTCGTAAGTAGGCCACCGGAACTACTTTCCTAGATTATTTCCCTATTTGGTAACACCATTCAAAGTAGTACTTACTTACTTAAATATAAAGAAAACTAAAATATAATTTAAATAATAATATTTATTTGAAAATACATTAATATTTTTAACCATAATTAAATAAGACCATAAACAGTAAATATTAAATACAAAAAATATAGTCTCGTTTTTTATTTATCACAGAAGCTTTCATCAGTTAATGTACAACATTTTAAAATATCTATTCAATATCGTTGAACTTTCACATTCTTTTGTCACATAAAAGTTATACGAAAGTATTATTATCTGGCACTTTCTAAAACTAATAACCTTATCGTAAAATCAATACATATAAACAATACTTAATTACGCGTCAACATAATAATACATTCTTTTACTAGGATCTAAAATATAAGCGGGGGTTGTAGTTAAAACAGGCGCAGCCTGTGCAAAACTGTTAAGTAAACCGGCTGCGTTGCTAGCAACATTTATAGAACCATTTTTTGTATTTTCAGCTATAGTTTTTGTTTCGCCTTTTTCATTATCGACAGCAATTAGCTTAGCCCTTTTGTAGTTACCACCATGTAAACCTGATCCTTTATTTTCTCTACTACTGCTTCTAGGCACATACGATTTGAAGTTTCTGCCATGCATGGAGCTATCATCGTATTCATCGCTATCATCATCTAATTCTATTAATTTCTCACTTTTATCACTGAATCGTCTTCTACCTCTATTTTGTGAAGATTTAAGGTTTCCTCCATGCATAGAGCTAATATCAGATGTTTCTGTTGATGTCAATTCGATAAGCTTTTCGTTTCTACCTCTGGATCGCTCAAAATCACCACCAGATTTTAAATTACCACCGTGCATTCTTCTGTCAGATAAATCCTCATCTAGTTCTATATTTTTTTTATATTCAGTCTGAGATGCTACTGTATCTTTTGGCGTTTTAGGTTTCCTACTTCGCATAGTTTGTATAGTCGTTGTTTCTGCGTCTTCTCTTAAGTCCGGCGCACGTCTGTAGTTACCACCATGTTTAGGCCCTTTCATAAGATCTAAATTTTTGTTGAATATTTCTACTGACCCTAATTTGTTGATATCTTTAGCCAAATTACCATCTTTATACAAGTCTAATGCCTCTTGATTCTTATGGTGTTTTATATTTATGGCAGTTTCTGGTATTTCCTTGATGATTTCAACTTCTTTTATATCTTGCTTAAACTGTGTAACATGTGGAAAAGAATTATTACCTGATGATTCTTTGTGTATTTCTATTTTCTTTCTAGTAACAATTGGTTTTGTTTTTTGCTTTGAAAGCCGAGTTTCAGTTGTGGAATGTGGAGCATCTGTTGTTCTAGCAAGCGTTCTTTTAGGCATTTCTGTTGTGGTTACGTTCCGTTCTGGAATTGTATCTTCAATTTCATCATCGTCATCTTCATCATATTCTTCATCGTCATCTTCATCATCATCTTCTTCGTCATTTTCATTTTCCTCCTCACTACTTTCATCTTCTTCACTAGAATCAGAAATCTTCTTGTTATTTTGTTTCACTTCTTTTTCATATAAGGGAATATACTCGTCCATATCCTGTTTCACTCCAATTAATGCATCTACTTCTTCTTTTTGCATATCATCATCGTCATCGTCGCCATATCGTTTAGTATCTGTGACTAATGTACTTTTTGAACTCTTTTTCTTCTTTTCTCGATATTTTGCGGGCTCCTTGTCTTCAACAAACTTTATTTGTTTAACGGGATATTCAGTTGTCTGTCGGGTTTTTCCTAATGGCGGTGGATTTCTGAATCTTGTTACTAATCTCAGTTTCGGTGGTTCTTCTGTTACTTCTTCTTCTGTTTCTGTAGTTGTAGTGGTAGATCTAATTCTCCTCCTAAATACAGGTTTTGGGGTTGTAGTAGTGGTTGTAGTTGTCGTCGTTGGTGTTGTTACATCAGATTTTTCTTCATCTTCTTCTTCATCGTCTTCGTATTCATCGTCATAATCTTCTTCACTCTCACTATCCTCAATAATATCTTTTGATTGTCGTTGTTCTTTTGAAGGTGTTGGTGGATCAGATGTGATAGCCGTTCTTATTGTATTAGAAGCTGAGTTTTGAATTTCTTCATTTTTTGGAAGAAATCTTGATATATCATAAACAGCACGCGGTAATGGTTTTTTGTCATTTTTTAATTCTCTGATATCCTGAACTTCCTGTTTACTATTTGTATTCACTTTATGCGCAATCCTTTGCTTATGAGCTTCGTAATCTTCAATGGACATCGTTTTTGTATTATCAACGGGTGAATATTGAGATTTATGATTTATAGGTCTTAGTTCATATCTTGGTTCACCTCTGCGCTTATCTACACTGACGTCTACAAAACTTTCTTCAGTATTTTCCATATTTGTTGATGTTTCTCGATCCTTTCTTCCAATATCTTTATAAATACGACTATTAGTATTGCGTTTAGCTGGCTGGTCTTTATCGTTGTTAGATTTAATAACAGCGTCAATGATTTTACTAGATTGCAGTTGTTTAATAAGAGGACTTATGTTACTTGTTGTCGTAGTTTTTTTAGAGTCTAAGATTTGAACGTCTCTGATTATTTTGTATGGTTCGTATACAAATGGAGTAGTTCCTCGCTTTTTCCTTACAAGCAGAGAAGCTTTAGTTACTTCCTCTTTATTTTGAAAAGCATTATACGTTATGTTAGCTGCTGGAGTTTCATCCAAACTTTGATTTTGGAAATTATGTGTAATATTAGTGTTATTGAAGTGAGTAAATGGTAGGTTTATCTTGTTATTAATGTTTTGAAACACATCAGTGTAAACGTTATTTTGTTGATAATTTGAAGTATTTTGGATTAAAGATACATTTTTAGGCACAATTAGTGATTTTAAATCATCTGATCGTTTGGTTATAGAGTCTAACAAACCTTTTTGATTATTACGTCCTTTCTCCAAGAGTGAAAATATATCACTTTTATTTATCTTACGAAGCATTTCAGCGTTACTAAAATAATTATTAGATGCTATGCCCAGCAAATTATCCTTCTTTAATGATTCTCTTAATTTAAAAATGGATGTTGTTGGCAGAGAAATAGGTTCAGGATTTGCTATTATTTCTTCCTTAAAAAATGGACTGTCTAATGGATTTTCCCCAAAATATTTTGCTTTGAAACAATCAATTTTATCCCCTAAGCCTTGAAGCCGTTGTCGTTCCTCATTAGTTTCTCTTCGTTTTCTGTCTTTATGTGGATCTTTTTTATCAGATTCATCATCATTTTCGTCCGGATGTCCGTTTTTTTTCAATTTTTCAGGGATAGGGTCAACTTCATCATCAACCTCAGGACACTCCAATTGAGTTCTTGAATCATAGAATTCCGTACCACCATGTGATTTCTTAGGCATATATTTGAGGTTTTCAGCATATCGCAATGGGGAATTTTTACTTATGGATTTAAAATCTTTAAAATAGTAAGGATATTTTTCAGATAACTCATCTTTTACAACTATTTTCTCTTTAGCGATTTTTAAAATATCTTTTTCATTTAAAAAAGTTGAATTAAGATTAATTTCAGGAATTTTAAAACCGCTTGTTTCACGTTTATTTACATCATGCTGTAATGTATCGTTGTTTGTGTCATTGATATTAGTAGTTTGATTGGCACTATCCGTTTTATCTTCTCTTTTATTTCTTTGATTTTCGTCTTTTTCAACAGAACCATCTTGGTAAGATTCATCTTCAACTGATGCCTCTTGTTCATTTTCAGAGTAGTCTTCGGCTTCTTCTTCTTGATAGCTATCTTTGTCATCATCTGCCCATTTTTTTCCATCTAAAACTTGATCTTTAAATGCAGATCCTTGTCCGTCTTCATAACTACCACTTATTGATGGTGTTTTGTACTTACCGCTACTTAGTTCTTTTTCTTTAAGATATCCAGCATGACCTTCATGATCAGAAGCATGTTTCTGCTCTCCAGCATGGTCATATCCAGAATCTTCATAACCTTCTTCTGTGTAAACTGTTTGCGCCTTTGTACTTTTAATAGCTTCCCTTAAGCGTGGCGCATTTTTAATTTCTTCTAAACTATCAGCTTCATCAAGAGCAGCCGATTTAGGCAAATGTTTAGTGGTTTCAGTTTTTCTTACTTGAGCATAGTTTTTGACTGGCACAAATTCCTCTTCTTCGTCTGGCTCGGGTTGTTCATTTGGTTGAATTTCTAGTTTTTGTGAGACTAATGGGCGATTTTCTCTCACAGCGTTGCTGATGGATTCATCCAAATTATTTCTAAGTTGTACAAATTTTTCTTTACCCTTTTCATAAATGTCATAACCATCAGACGGTTCTTCGTAATATTGTTGAACTTGGACTTGTGGATATTCGTTGCGTTCGTCGTCATATTTAAGAGCGTGATGTTGTCGGAGACTCTGCAAATGATTTTGTAATGGTCGATAATGATGAGGTCGAACTTTCACAAAGTTTTGATTCCAAGGGTGTCTGAATCTTTGGTTCAGAACATAGTCTCTATAAGGATTTCTTGGTATGGGCCTATAATAAATAGGCTTGCGTTGAGGCCGATGAATTTCATAAGGCGCGGGTATATTCCTATGTGGTATCTTTTTACGATCTGTTTGCTCGACACTTTCTAAATATTCATCACTCGCTATATAAGGTTTTCCAGCTTCGTTTTCGTAAGTCTGCAATCTTTGACTACTATCTCGTATATCGTTTCGTATTTTATCTAACACAGGATCTTTGTAAAGTTCTTGCAATCCCGGTTCCTCAGCTTTATATGGATGGAATACCTCATAACTGGTCGAAGCTGGCGTCACAAGAATACTAGGGTCTTCATCCTTATTTAGGTATTCTTGAAACTGATGAAACACAGGTCTCTTAGTTTCTTGTATTCGGTGTTTTCCTAATTCTGGTTTTTCTTGACCGGCGTACGGTCTTACGGGATATGCTTTAAAATGATTTTCCGGCGACTTAACACCATGAAAAGCAGCTATATCTACAGCAAATTGTGGTTTTTTAGCTGTATATTGAAAGTAGTCGAGAGGAATGGGTTTCCGAATAGATTGAGACTCGATTTTGTCAGCAGAGGTTTTGGGTTCCTCATTGCTGTAATTTGTCACTTCACTGTCACTGTCCCACACGACGGGTACCTTGATGGCTCGTATGTCACAACACTGGATCACTGCGAGAACGGCTATGGCTGCGGCGTGCATCGTGGCAGATACATCACGGCGCGCGGTTGACTGAACCAGGCCAGGCGGCAGCCGATTGTATTTATCTCCTCGGTTGGTTGTTGCGGCCGATTGCGGACGCTCGCTTTGTTTGGAGTATGACCCAAAAGTGGGGTGTTGGCGATTTGTAATTTGGATAACACAACAAACTACGAGCATTCTTACTTCCTAATATCATATCTAAACTTGTAACCTAATAGGTCAGAAGTTTTTTCGAATAAAAAAATATCTGAATAATATTGTTACCCACTAAACAATCTTCTGTTCTTGATCTTGCTATCATTTCACTTTGATATTTGGTTGAAAAAGTGGTGAAACCTGCTAGACCACATTAAATTTAATTAAGGTGTAGCGATCTTATTGATAAATTAATGGTTTTAAGATAAAAAAAACATTGCATGTAACGTGAAGTAATATAATCTAAACTATTTATTTTTGTACACACGTCCGAATTACTCTAACACATTAAGGAAAAAAATACTACTAAACTAACTAGATAAACAAAGAGATTTTATTTTTAAATATAAAAGTATCGAATTTTATGAAGAAAAAAGTACAGGAATACAATAGTGAAAAGCTTGTGAATTATACCCACAGGTCAACTAGAGCAACTGAGAAATTGAAAAACGAAGGCGCGTACAACATTGACTCTATTAAGAGAGTTTACATCGCAGTTTACGTTGCATTTCATACAAATTTTTACGACCAAAATTCACAAAATGCATGAACAAATTTTATGAAATGTATTGTGAACAGGATACATAAGTATAAGAAGTTAGTAAATAACGTTTTAAAAATATCGTATTGAAAAAATAAAAAATTCTCTGTTTTGATTCAAAACTTAAACGACTCTAATTTAGCAGAAACAGTCTTTTCCAAAAATATTCTGCAACATGTCTTTGAACTTTAATTGAAATTTTGTATGTAGGTTTTTAACACTTAACGAATCAGTAAAATATTGACAAAGTCTAATAGAATGAAAGTTTTTAATCTTAAGAATCTGTAAAAGCAGTAGAAGAAAGTTGTTGCGTAATTGAATATGTCTGTCGATACTACAACTTTTCAAAGAAGTTTCTTAATTATTGCTTTTAAATGGGCTTGTTGGGTTTTGTAAGTATCGATGTCATTTTGTTAAAGATATCTTATAGTGGCAATAAATATTCATCTGTTGTCCGAAATAAATGAGTTTGAATTTGTATTTAATATACTATATTAAAAAAGGTAATATTAAGGGGCTGTCATTAGAAAAAGATTAGAGAAAGATGATAATTTTTTTAAAGTTAAAGAAAAAATTAAATTGCCTGCAAAAATAAAACTAAAATTTGTTTAAATATTACTGTTGCGTAATGTTAAAACCATAAACGTGAATGTAATCATAAGACCAAATAATAAAGCTTATTGACAGCCATAAATTAATGCAACTTTGAAACTTTGAAAGCAAAGTAAGTATTGCAAAGTTAATCTGTGCTTTCGTTAAATTGAATAGTGCACGTAACTTCCTGTTAAATAAACTGTTTCATTATTTGAGGGCACTTTTTGTATAATTTTAGAGCAGTTTATACTAGCCTCATGTAATATATTCCAGCTCATAATAATATTACTATTAGTATTATTAGTAAGTAAAACATTGCCCTTATTTCAATCTAGATAGGACAATAAGAATGCTAAACTGAAATTTTATTTAATATATAAGACAGACGAACTATTAAAAAATGCTTAAACTGCACTGCAATATGGTTAATTTGAAACTGGTTACGTTCATGCAAGCCAAAAAAAAAATTTTATTGTACAAAATTGGAATATCAATTTTCGAAAAAGGATTACTTTGTAACATAACTATCATCATCATCATCATTTCAACCATAGGACGTTCACTGCTGAACAAAGGCCTCCCCCATTGACTTCCAAATTGGCCGGTTTGAAGCGGCCTGCATCCAGCGTTTTCATAACATAACTATCGCGGTTAGTTAAAGGGTAACCTATGCATTTGATTAACAGAGGTTAAGTGTAAGTTTTATCTTTAGTGTATATTTTTAATATTTTCGACATTTGGTTATATTCATATGTACGAGTATTATTAGCTCTGGTAACACGTCACGGGACATAATGCTAGATGCAATAAGTTTTATTGTTAAAATGCGGACACTTTTCGGGGTACAACAAGCCCTTTTGTACCTCGAAAAGTAGTCAAAACGATATTATTTGATGTTTAATAAATAATTTAATATCAGAGTTGATTACGGGGAAAAAAGAGTTTCGACATTAACAATACTTACTTGTTTACAGATACAATGATTCTGCGACATAAAAAAATACATTTCATGCCATTAGCCAAAAAACAAGTTTATTTCTGTAAATAGGCCAGAATTAAGCACTTTTCGGGTGCATTTAAGATCTCACAAAAACTAAATTGTTGACGTTGAAGTGTCAAAAGGTGTGAGTCAACCTCAAGCCCCAATGTAGGTACTAAACGTCGTCGTCAGAAAACAATTTTATGGGTCGAAATTTAACTGGATACGTATTTTTGAAACAATTGAATTCTACACGAAATTACAAAAGTTGTATTTAAAGCACATTTTAAACGATACACATGCACATTTTACAATATCAGGTACGAATTGGAATTCTTATGCTTTAAAAATACTTTTGGGCTGTTGTAACTGAAATAGTACCTGTAAGGACTGATGAAATGTAATTTCTGAAACACGATCACAAAATAACAATGTAACAGTATTAGGCAAACCGAATCTTAAGACGACATTCTAGACAAAGGCGTCTCGTAATAAGATTTTTGGCAAGATTTACGCTCTATCAGTTCTGTCTAAAACATACTCGCAAGTACCCAATGATTACCCAGTAGATTGCATACCAATCGATATACTAAACTACGGGTATCCATGATACATGAGCTATTTGTTTTACTACACCAACGAACGACTGATAACAGAATCTTAGCTCAATGACTGACTGACGGATCCATTAACAGCCGAAACAGCTAAACTTAGAAACATGAAATTTTACACAGAGGTTCTTTAAATACCATCAATGATTAAATATAAGGATTTGTGAAAAATTAACAATGAAGAGGGAATTGGAGGGTAAAAGGTAGTGTGAACAAAATTTGTGGGGATGAAATTGCAAGAAACCACTTATTTAGTTGAATTGCTAAGAAGATCTAAATCATTGTTTTATTCTTACACAGGATTTCTTTGGACGTTCTAACCTAAACGTAAAGTAGAACAAGGCGCATAGCCACAATTTTGTAGAGGTCGTCATAATTTGAGTATTGATCGAATTCAAATTGCCGCGAATAATTTCCAACTTTTCGTAATATAAAATAATTAAAGAGTTGAGCAAATATCATTTGTTAACGGATCTAATTGTCAATTAAAGGTTTTATTTGACGCAACGATAACAAAGGTAATGTTATTTGTGCAACTCTACGAGGGGTTATTTCTTTTATGTAATTTGGCGGCTCGAAATGGAGCAGTCGATTGTCGACGTTGATGTAATAAAGTCGGCGCATGCGCAAGCGGCTAACGGCTTTTTGTAGCCAGTGTTAGAAAACTCATAAACGCTGATGTTAGAAACTCCATAGACATTTATAGACCACGTCTGTCAGATACCTGGACTAAGTTAGATTATCGATAAACTATACTATCCTTAAAAAACAATTTGTTAAACATTAATATGTCATTGTTATTTTTATCACTTATATCAGCTTCACACGTAATTTAATTATAAAGGTTATCTGGAAGAGATCGCTACTGGCAATAAGGCCACCTGATGTACATTTCCACACCTACCTGCGTCTTGTTTTTAGTTTTCTTGCAATAAAATGACTATTTATGTAACAAACAGCTAAATGTACCTACACTCATCAAGTAAACGTAAACGAGACACAATAGAAATTCCATTGTTATGCGGTCTCATGAGACTGCTTGGATGTTAACGGGTTAAATGTCGCTTTTAACCTACTTTTTAATGTCGTCATCATCACTTCAGCCATAGGACGTCCACTGCTGAACACCGGCCACGCTGGGCAAGCGGGTTGGCGAGCGCAGTTTTTTTATAATGTTTCGCACGCAGACGCTGCTGCCCGTCTCGTGCTACAGTAATTAGTCGCCTCTTACGACACGCCTTCTGTTGGCGGTGGGGAAGTATATTCTTGACGGCTGTCCCCAATGTCGCCCGTTTTACTGTCGTACCGATTTAAAAGTCATTACGTGACATTTAGTCCCATCCGATACAATAATTTGAAGCCATGGAGCTGATCTTATAAAGGCGCCGGGATTTGGACGGTATAACTCTTCAATGGCTACTAGTGAAAAACTCCAGTCTGGGCTTATTTTATTTATTTAGATAAGTCCCATTTATTTAAAAGCGTGTCTAGTTTTTAAAGTGATATAAGTAGTTAGTGTGATCAATATGGAAAAATAATAATACGTAGTTTCTTTAAATCTGTTGCGATAAACATTGTCTTAACATTTGAACAACGCTGTCTAGTGTCTGTTTCGCAACCCGTATAGCGATGTCATTGACTTAAAATGAGTTCCATTGTGGGGTCTAGGTCAGTTTGTATTTTATTTAAAATAAAATATAGTTTTGGGTTACTGTAATATTCGTACTTAAATTTTCAGTTACCCACAGTTGTCTCGAAGCAAGAGTATGGTAAAAAAAACTGGAAAATTTAAATAGGCTTAATTTAGGACCATTTGCAGAAAAAAATAATTCGTTTTATTGATTTCATATATAATCGCATTTTTTTTAAATACAGTCTTAGGTAAATTAATTATTTGCATTTCATTACATTTCATATTACTCTAGTTATTGCATTCAACCTCTATATTATTATGCAGGTAGGTACGAAAATTAAAAATAAATTCGTTAATTTGTTAAAAGATAAGAATTACTATACAATTTATGATTTCTTAAATATAAAATTTTAATTGACATGTGTATAATATTTTTTGAAATAATAGAAATCTATTCATTTGTTTGTAATGTTGCAATGTTTGTAATTTATTTTGCAAGGTATTTGACAAAACCTGTTTCTATTGTAAACACTGCACTAAATAATATTTGCACGTCGCATTGTGATAGAATATGTTGGAAAACGTATCTTGATTTTACCCATTTATTGTAACCATGTTCTGGCAAATAAATGATTTATTTATTTATAAAAACTGCTGGTTTCGCAGAAGCAAGTTAACTTGCGCTTAGGTAATTGAAAATCATCCAAACATGCTGCGTATCTTCCTCTTCTATCCGGAATAAAGCGAAGCGATTTTGTGGTTCAAGCAAAGCACCCATTTAATTGTTCTTGAACATTTTGGTTGTTGTTTAAAATCCACTACATACCAACAATAGTATAATATTTCATAGAAACTACAAGTTTTTGTAAAGTATAAAATGAAATCTGTTTACATTGACTTTTGTTACTTTAATGCCGTGACGATCATTTTAGCTAACAATGAGAAGTTTCGTGAACTGCAACGATCGGGTCGCCGGCGTGCCGCGTGCTAACTTCAATTTGCTCTTTATTTTAGGGTTCAGTGAGATTTTTCTTTTTGACTTGATTTTTACGAGTAAATGCATAACCAAAAGCACGATAGCGATGTGAACCGTTGGGTGAAAATCAAAAAATGTATAGAGCGTAGCGATTACGATAAAGAGATTAATGTATTGTGACGTCTATGCCGCTTAAGTCCCCGCAAGCGTCAAGCTATTAAGAATTTCATCGGCATGTGTCAAGTACCGATAGCCGAGTGGTTTAAATGACCAGCTATGTTCCACGGGCCGCGAGTTACAACTCAGCCGACGAAAAGGATGAAAAAATGTTTTGTAAGCGTTTTTGGATTCTTCTAGAAAATTAAATTTGTATGTGAATGTTTCGATGGGAATTTGGGAATATTCTAGGAAATACAGGAACCGACTAAAAAAACATAATGAAATGACAAACGAAATGACTATCGAAATTTGTGGTCTAGAAGATTCGATATAGAGGGGTATATAAGGGGAGGGGCTGCAAGCCGCACTACGGTAAGGACAGTTAGTCATAAAGTCCAGTGAAGCGGAAAAGAGAGGAAGACCGAAGAGAAAGGAAGAAAAGTGAAATTAGTGAAGTATACAATAAATAGTTGAGTGTTGTCTAGTTAGTATGGAACAGTACAGTACAGTACAATGCAGTGCAGTTTACGTCAGTTCAGATGACCACGTCGGTGCTGTGTAGATCAAAAGGACCGTGTCAGATAAGGAGACTACGTCAGTGCTACATCGGAACTCTATCTCTCATCGGTCTGCGTCTGTGTGGCTTGTGTGAAGAAGATTAAAGCGTCTTTCTGAAAATTTTGTCGTTTTCTGAAAGTTAAATGTATCTGTCAGGTTACGCCGGATATCCTTAGTTAGCCACTTATCATAAAGATCCCACCACCCCGCACTAGACTCGCTTGGTGTGGATCAAGGAATTTTAGTACCTAGTGAGTAATAACGTAGGTAACTCATCGTAACCTAAACCTAAAATCTACTGAGTTATAATCTGTATCTACTCCACAGGCCGTTTTATAATCAGTAATATTCACGCTTGGATAGTGTTTTTCCTCAACACTGATTTGCATGTTGCAACAACTTCCAGAAAGATAATTTTGCAAGTTATTTGATAAGAAACTGTATGGTCAATTAGGTTTTTTGCATTGTCAAATTAGATGCACGTTTCTAAAGTTGTTCTTGACTTTTAAACTGAGAGTGACATTGTAGAAAGAGATTTAGCGTTTTATTATCATAAGCTTCTAGGAATGTGTTTCTGAACATAAGCCTTTTCCATAGAAAGCCACAGTGAGCAGTATATGAACTAGGTAATGGTTCACCTCACCTCTTTCATTTTATAGTGGCGACGCCAACTTTCCTTCTATAGCGGTTGTTAGTTCAAAGAGCAAACATGACCTACCTTTTGCCACTTCAACCTCACAATTCCGATAAATCGGTGCCTTTGGTTCTTTTGCGGATATCCTCATCTCTCACCACACTTTCCTAAGTAGCATGCTGAGGCTATGAGAGGGTTACTTTGTCTTCCGCTTGTTAAGCAACTTCTTGACTCTAGATATTTCAAGTCTTTAAAGTTACGTGACAGTAGTAGTCACGGGGAACTGTGTTAATCCACCTAGTGACCTAGGTTTAAAAAATGCTAATAGAATACTGGAGTTGGTAGTTTTATTCCACCTTTTATACTTCCACGTTAACTAAAACTAAGTTGCGCTCCTTACTCTAATCTTATAATCTAACACTAATAACAATAATCATTATACATTTTTAAACACTAAATATAATAGACTCACGTAACCCAGGTTTCCCACGCGTTAACTTTTGACTGTTCCGGGCAAAAGTTGCAATTGTAATTTCGCGACTAGGACTGATCGGAGTATATGAGCAAGTCAGTCATACGCCACTCGCACTGCCACCCAACCCTGTCGCATATTGTGTTAGTCAAAAGCCAAACTGCATTTGCCCATTAATGGAAAAAGAAGTAGGGTGTAACATGTATGTTCGCGGAACTATCCAAGTTCTCATCTTATCATCGTACCCTTCGCGTCTAAACAGGCTGCAAATAGCATATTTATATTGCCAAGTTCTTAAACGCGAGGGCCGGATTATCAGTGGCGCAGAATTTTGGTCGACACAAAGAGCAAAATGATTGTTTAATTAAAACTGTTAAAATAAATAGGCATGCCTTTATTTGGTCATTGAAACCATCAGTGCACTTACATAACAAATCTTACTGGCTGCTATGGGCATACCGGAAAAGGCAACGATCTCTTGCGCAAGGAAGCCGAGCTAGGGTCAGGGGCGCTCCTAACGAATCGCATATTTTGCTTTAATGGTAAACGATATAAGTATAGATGTATTATAAACGTCTAACGCGCACGTTTAAAATAATATTACGGACACATAGATAAAGCGACTATTGCGACTATTGGAATGTGTATGAAATCTACATTAGCACGTCTCATTTTATTTCAGTACACGGGTCTCCATTAACTTCATGAACTCTAAAGATACATTTATTTTGTGTTGTGCCATCGCGTATTTCGAGTTAGCACAACTATAAGTACGCTTTACCTAGGTGTGCGATTTGTTTGTGAACTTGCCGATTGACGCACAGAAAGCTGGTCCTGGTCATCACCCACAGCCTTCTCAGCGATCTTGGCACAGTACACTGCACTTCGGCCAGTCAGCAAGCAGAGACGCACTTCTCTCCTGGTCGACGCAGCAGCCAGCCACTACGCAGCACTGCACCACTCCGACTCACTGGAGCATTTGCAGCATCACCCCGACTCACTGGGGCATCACCGCAGACAGTTCCAACTCACCGTGAACTATGCGGCATCTGGTTTTGACTCACTGGAACATTCCACTGGCCCGGCAAGCATCACAATGGACGACTCAACCTGCTATCGACCTCCTCCGGTCTCGGAGGGGAGTGATGTAGCGACATCTATCTCGCCACATATAAGACTGACGTATCCTACATCGCGATATTAAAGTTATCGGAGCGATTGAACCATATATACAAGAACCCGACAAACAACCGTCGGGCAGTAACCTACCAGACACAACACCCGTCTGGTCGGAGGATCCTCACTTTTCAATAGTGAATGAGGAACTCAACACCCTGTTCCTCACACCCCCCAAACCATTCTATGAATTTTTCGTTAGTTGCTGTTATGACTTTATAGGTTTGTATATTTTTTTATTTAATTGACTTACCATTTACACAAAAATTATGTGTTTGTGTAAGTTACATTGCTTCGCTAGATTTATTTATTTATTTACTAGCTGTTGCCCGCGACTTTGTTCGCGTGGTCTATAGTTTATTCATACAAGATTATCGGCGCAACTTTCTCATTTTTTTCTTTTAAAAGAACCTTCTGACAATAATTAACACAACAAAAAAAGAATTAGTGAAATTGTTCCATGCGAGGGAACACCAAGGGAAATGGAGATTTATTTTTTTATAATATATATAGATTATTGCACCGATTTAAAAAAAAACATACAAAAGGTGGACTTAATGCCATGAGGCATTCTCTACCAGTCGACCAATAGGCTAAACAGGGATATTTTGTGGGCGGTGCGATATAGGCATTTAGATTGCATTAAAAATATATATCATTAGATTTCGGTAAGCTAATGATTCTAATTAGTGTTAGATCAATATCCACAGAAGACTTTAATACAACTCTATAGAACAAAAATAATCAATATTCCAAACAATGCTAATTGAGTCTTGCAAACCCAGCGCCGAGAAAATTTAGAAAAAAAAAGAATTTCTGAATCAATCCCAACTGCTAATCGAACCCGGGACGAGGCCTTTAGAATTAAGCCGGACAGAAATGAAGAATCATTTTACATAAAACAGAACAGATTTCTATGAAAGTTAGCTATGTAAATATATTTATATCTATGCCGAGTTGGGACGGCCGTAAACAATACACTTCCCCACCACCAACAGATGGCGTGTCGTAAGAGGCGACGTATTCCTGTAGCACGAGACGGGCAGCGTCTTCGTGCGAAATCTTATAAAAAACTGCGCTCGCCCACCTGCCAAGCGTGGCGAGTATTAGCAATCCCCCCGATGATAGGTCATTGAGGGAGGCCTTTGTTCAGCAGTGGACGTCTTATTGCTGAAATGATGATGATGATGATGATGATGAAGCCAGCTTATTTTATGTCTGCAAAATTTCAGCTAATCCTGTTTAGCCGTAAAGCGTGATTAAGTACCGAACAAACATCCAAGAATGCAAACATACAAGCTTTAAATGTTATGTAAGATAAATAATTGTTAATTGTTAAACAACCATGTGTAGTAATTCGAATTCGACTACACCAAACGCCGTGAAACATGAACTAAACGTTTTAGTAAAGACTTCGGACTTTTCAAGGTCAGATTATCTAGATTCAACTGTTCTACCGTCGAATACTTATCTGTGAATCGATAGAATTGTCAATTTACGCACGACTGTTATCCTAGATGCTGAGCATCTGCTTATACATGGAATAAAAGCAATATAATAATAATTAGGTTCGTAACAAAGAAGATTATTTTTTATTTGTGCAAGTTTGCATCATCCTAAATTAACAGAACGCCTTTGGATTGCATGACTTCTTAAATTGAGACGCCGGTTAACTTTGTTCTTTGGCAGTGCATAATCGTTATAAATTATAATAAATGTAACTTGGGCATATGTCAAAGTAAGAGTGATATAGTAACAAAGAAAAAGCGAAAACCAGAAAGACTAGAAATAAATAAACAAAAATTTAATTAGAAGGGCTGAATGGTCTCAATAGTAAGATCCAACATTTAGCAGCAAAAACGTTCTTAATATTCGTTTCTACGACTGTAATTAAGTGAATTTGTTGTCTCTAGGACTTTTAGCTTACACACAGCTTTATAGAACTGGTTAATACAGGGTAACAAAGCAAATGGGTTCCAAAATTAAAAAATAAGATCTAGAAAACAATATAAAGAAGCGTCTTAATCGTTAATACTTTTGAAATCGTATGTTACGAAAAAAAAAATACTTTAAAATATCCGAAAATAAAGTCAATAGAGAGATTACGAAAGCCGCGCGGTCATTCATCAGAGGCGTAGGTACGGCGAGCCTACAAGGACATTACCGCATTGCACATAAGGTGCAATTTTTTTATGAATGAGTTAAATTATCCACGCGTACGATTTTTAACAGCGGATAGGAATAATTAAGTGTTTTTTTAAACTTCGAATAATTCGATAAAGTTACTGATTCTGAGTCACTCCTAAAGATTTGGCACCCCTTTGCAATGTAATGTATATTACTACATATTTATGACTTAATAAATATTGTAGTGTACTTAAGTGCTAAGGGCCGAATTTTCAACCGCCAGATAACTTTTATCCCACGAATAAAAGTGACGCTTTGACACGTCATTTTCTATACCAAAACTGTTAACATGTCAAACTTATTCTTTAAATAAAAGTTATCTGGCTGTTGAAAAATCAGCCCTAAGAAGAGTTTAAAATAAGTTTTAACAAGTACATCATCAAACAAAGCTGGGATTCGTTAATAAAATTCAGCTTATCGATCGATCGTCAAATATGTCGCCCGATCGATCCATTGATTTAAGCAGCGGGCGAGCGGTTCTCTGCTCACTCACGCGCCGCCCGCCATCATGCCACGGTTAAGACAGGTCAGTGCTTTATCAATAACAATAATAATTAAAATTGACAACCAGAAAAAGCGATTTTAAAGTAAATCACTAATCAATTTCTAAAGTAGGTACAATTTGATAGTTTTGTGATGATTTGCGATTGGTTTTTCAATAATAATCATGAAAAGTTTTTGGCTTATTTTTTTTAAACATGAGTGATTAAAACAATAATACTTAAGCGATGACGTTCATTAAGATCGCTAGGCAAGCTAAATAATGCTTACATTCTATGGTTTTGTTTTTAGATAGATTATCATAATGGTCCTTCCCTTGCCTAATTGCCCTATTAGGACCCATAATGTATTATGGAAGCAATATTATTGAGTATTAATAAATTATTGAGTATTGACATTATTATTCCTCTATAATTCTAAAAATATGGTCTACATTTATTATTAAGTTATTATATTTAAGCCGGGATTAAAGAAAAGCCTATTTGAAATGTATGACTCATTTCATACTTGAAGACCGACGATCTTTTTTTATTCCCAGAATCTGGTTGTGCTGAGAAACGCCTCTGACAAATCATTGTCTGGTACCTCGTAACACAAGAAATGTGTCAATAAATTGGCTATTTTGTAGTCATAGTTTAAACAAAGTCAACATTGTTAATGGAAAAACGGTGTAAATGTGATTTATGACAGACTCAGTGAATTTTACCAGAAGAAGTCTCACGTTTATGAGGGTGTATCATACAAGTATTATTTATGAATGAAAGTTAAACTTCAAAGCTTTTTGCCACTAAGAAAACAGGATCGCTGTAAGCTGTTTACAACTTAACATGATTCGAAAAAATGCTCTGTCATTTCCTCCTTTCGTTTAATCATGTTGAATGTTTTTACTAATGTATTTTTTTATTCAAGAGCAAAAACAATATTTACATTTTAAATTAACATAATCCGATAGCATTAACCGTAATCTGTTGATTATGTAATATTCCTATCTGTATATTAATGACATAATTAATAAACAAGCAAACCCTTCTCAGACACACACTGTTTAAAGGTTCTATATTATGCTTACGTACGTAGTGTACTCGAATACTGTAGTGTCATCTGGAGTCCGCAATACGTAACGTACACGCAGGGCATAGAGTCTTTACAAGGTATATTTGTTAAACATTTAAACTACCGACAACATAAACAATTTAACGTATACGAGGACTCATGTACCTTTCACAAACTTCAAACTCTCGAAAACAGACGTAAACTTCTGGAAATGTCCTTTCTGTATGACATATGCTGTGGATCTATAGACTCTAGCGACCTGATAACTTTAGTCTTGAGCTTGAATGCCCCGTCTACCCGCACTAGACATACGGCGACTACCTTATTTCATGTCCCTAGCACCCGAACGAATTATGCCCAAAACTCTGTTGTATGTCGCATATCGCGATCATATAACAAACACTTTCATACCGTTGATCCTTTTTGTTCGAGTAAACAGTTATTTAAGGAAGGCATTTTGGGTGTGATAGGAAAAATAAATAAATAAATAAATATTAATACTAGACATACACACACACACACACACACACACACACACACACACACACACACCCACATATTATGCACCCACATATTATGCACATATTATGCACATTGTTGATTGTATGGTGTAAGTTCACGTTCCCCTTTTTAACACGTATTGTATAAAATGTAACAAAATGTAAATCCAATACTGGCTGTCTGCTTTGTCACCAAGAAAATGTATTCTGTACTTATGAGCTGTGGATTTTGTAAAAAATAAAATAAAATAAATAAAATAAAATAATTAAGAAAAAGCATTTGTACCTAAGTCATGGATGTTTATAAACGTATTTAAGTATGTTTATCCATTATTTAACTAGTTGCCATAGTACAAGCTTTGCTTAGTTTGGGCAGGGGGGTGTCACTCCGCAGTTTAGGTATATTTGGTCAGCGCGCCGCCCGAAGCGGCGTATGGCAAAGGGCTGTCGTTCTCGGCTCGTACGACAGTCGCGGTCACGTCGCGTTCGCGCATACTTGAAAATATTTTTTTTTGCTTTTCGACACCCGATTCTAAGCCGTAATATAATTCGTATAAAAGATATTGTTGTGTTTACGGATGTCTGAATAAAACGAATAGTGAATCAGAACTAACATTTTAAATTTGGGAAAAATCAATCAAACAATACGTAAAAGTTAAACAATTGTCAGATAATTTTGTGATAAAGACATTTTATCTCTTAACTTATTTCTATTTTATTTTGTTAGAAATACCAAATTAACCCGTGAGAATCAAATACACGACATTCAGATGGAATTTACAGAATCAACGTTTTTATCTTAAAATTAATAAAGGTACAAAAACTTCTTAGGTGATAACCCCGTGCCGACATTCGCAGCTCGTCATAAAACTTCGAGCGCGCAAAGGAAATTCACGGTTCGCGCGCGGTTGTAAGTTTCAATTTTGCTTGCAGGCTCTGACGAGCCTAGGTATATTTTTATACTTAAACCTGACTTTTTTTAGGGAGTGAATCTTCTGTACGGTAGTACTATTAGGTATTCTGTGGTTTGGGGTTAGATATTGTTGTCATTGTTATATAAATAATTTATTTATTTATAGTATACAAGGTGTAATTAAAATATCGCAAAACCTTCCAGGGGTAGATTCTGATGTTCAGATAAACTATACTATGACACCAACATAGTAATCTAAAACATTATTCAGTAGCCCATATCAAACCACCGATTAGCATGACAGTTTGTACAGAGAAGAGAACATTTTTCTATTGTTCCAATACCACCAAAAAATCGATACCCACTCAAGGACTGTACTCAAAATCGTCTTGCGATACTTATTTATAAGTTGGTACGGTACTTCAAATATTGAATATTCACAGCATAGCAAAACGAGACATGATATATTTTTTATTGTTATTAGGGACATTTAATAATATCAATTTGTTGTTATTTTGACAACCTCCATATCATATCATGAGCATATCGGACTTGGTGTCGCTACCTCGATTTTCGATTCGATTCCCGATTGGTCAATGAAGAAAAATAACTTTTCTATATTCTCGGGTCTGGGTGTTGTGTTAAACGTCGTTGTTTCTGATTTCTGTAACTCAAGTGCTTATGCTACTTATCATAGGATAAGAGCAATGTATGTGATGTTGTCTAATATTTTAATATTTAATGTGCTTCCCTGGCCCGATGCTTACTTACTAATTCTATAATTAATTTACTTTACGTTTTGCTTAATTTAAAAAGAACCCACTTTGTAAGTCTTGTGTTAATATATTTATTTATTCAATGTATATATGTATATGTATTCAAAGAGCGTTCTAGAAAATATGTTCGTTCAAAGTAATGGTACATACCAACTTAAAAATTCGTTCAGAATTTAAAACCGGGTGCGCGTTTGATTCTTTTCGATGCGAGTACTCTTCTTTCGATACTTACTTGGTATACTTTGATACAAAAGTACCTACTTGGTGTTTAAAACAGAGTATTAAGTACTTACATTACGATCACTAAACTTGTCATTACATTATTTTAACAAGTACCTACTTACTTGTTAGAATACCTAGTCGAGCTCATTAAATCATTGAAACCCGACACTGACACACAAGAACACGTGTCCATTATATACTACGGGTTAGCAACGGTGTGTGTTTTCATTCAAAATTCGTGATTGAGGCCAAATCTGGACAATACTACTCGTTTATTAAATAAATGCATAGGGTTGGCAATATTTTAATGTCCCTAAAGTTTTTTTATTATTTGGTACGCCAGCAGTTATTTATAACAACAATAGTGAGAAGACTAAAAAGAGCATTAACTTATTGAAAGCCGCATGATCATCATCATTATAATTTCAGCCATTGGACGTCCACTGCTGAACCATAGGCCTCCGCCAGTGACTTCCAGATTGGCCCATTGGAAACGGCCCGCATCCAGCGGCTTCCTGCAACCTTTACTAGGTCGTCTGTCCACCTTGTAGGTGGATGTCCAACGCTGCGCTTACCAGTACGTGGTCGCATAATACCGCGTAACAATATTATGTCTAGTGTCTGGTTTGGCTGGGCTAATTCCAAATGGTTTCTGTATCTATAAGCAGAAAAAAATCGGAAAACACCTTAACCTCTCAAAATCTAATATATTATATTTAATTGCCTCTTTGCCGAAATTAAATTATTTTAAAATACTTACTAGTCTGCTTCTGTAAAAAAGCGAACACATCGTTTAGGAATGAAAAAATACAAAGCTTGTCATTATCATCCCACGTTCTTGCCTCTTCAAAGGCTGCGGCTACTACAGATGCCTCCGCGGTCTTTTGTCAGATGCCTCTGTCTTTAAAAAAAGAAAATACCTATTTCGTTTTAGACAGCTGTTACTGTTTTGTACTGGGACCCTAAGGCAAAAAAGTATTTGCTGAAATATTTGATGAAATATTTGCCGAACTATTTACCTAGTCGATGTTTTTGGTGACCTGATGATAGCTTCCCTGACCAACGGATAAGCTTAGCCATTTAGCGACGTAATTAGTCAGCTTTTTGTGCAAATGGGTGATGGCTGCTAGAAACTTTTATTTTATAACTCTTTAAATAATATTATTATTTCTGTACATTATTTATTATTATTTACGTACATTTCGTGAAAACTATTTGGTTATTTTATTTTAGTTTTAAGTTGTTTTGATTATATTATGTCACAATAAAATTCAATTTAGAATTCAAATTCAAATAAGTGCCTTTCTATTGTTTGCCTTAATTGTGTTTTCCTTCAATTTAAATAATGTTGGTGTAATATACATTATCATTCATAGACAATTTACTAAAACTACGTATGCTATGTATGACAAATTAGATTTGGTTTCAGTTTTTTGGTTAACGCGAGTTTTTGCGTTACCAGCCCTAAGTACCTTATACACTAGTGCTCTAGTGATTGACTTGCAGGTGCCATTTAGCAACTGGAACCTTGAAACCTTTTATTGGAGTAGGTTTTTTAATGCTTTCTGTCTGCAATAGTAAAAGAAAGGTTAATTGTCCGATCATTAGCCATATTAAAATTGAACGGAGCTTTGGCCAATTAAGTGAACCATTCTTCTAACAGTGGGGGACTGGAAAACGATAAACTGAATTATTCCTTCTTTGTCTAGGTCTTTGTCTCGCTCCTAATCGGGGTACGCTTAAGATTTTCTTAGATGCAGCTAGTCTAATTAAGTAAATCAAAATAAATAAATACTAGACCACATATCAAACATTGCTCTGAACCTATGATAAGTAGCTTAAGCACTTTGTTACAGAAATTAGAACTAACAACGGCACCACAACACCCAGACCCGTGACAATATTACTAAAATTATTACATTTAGAGTGATTGCCATCTGACTACCACAATACCACACCACTATTGACGACAAATTGGTTCGCCATTTTAGAAAACTTTTTTTAAATTGACTTGGATCTGGGTGGAGCTAGGTGACGCCCATGTCAAAATTCGCTGTCGGCCTGTAACTTCGAGACCACGACAATTGATATATCTGGCATTTGTTCTTTCTCAAAAACTTAGATTGGAACAAGACCATTTTGGACCATGGCTCTCCTATAAATAAACCGACTTAATTATTTTATAGCAGTAGCAGACATTTTGGCATAATAACACAGAATTTAAAGTTTCTACGTAAAAACGATTTTGCAAATATATCATACTAAACCGGTTTAAAACTTACGTCAAGGTGTTTCCGGGGCAATCGTTGAAGTCAAAAGATTTGCGCTGCCACATATACATGTACAATCATCCTAATAGTGATACATTTGATTTTGATACTTATCGTTTAGCTTTAAGGTACATGATGTATCTTGATAATAGGTTGTAGAACTTCACGGGTAGATTGTAAATTGTAGTAAATGTGTATGTTGTTAGCTTCGTGCCTTCACATTAGTTCCAGTTGAAGTTGTCAAGGATGAAGCTTTGTGTTAGAGCTTTAAGGATGCTTAAGCCCGTTATGGGTATAGATTATGTATCTAATATGGCTCGTGCTTAGTTTATTGTTTTTGAAATTGAAATTGTTTTTAATTTCAAGATACGGTCCATGATTTATAATGAATGATGAGTTGAAGATTTATCCTATTACAGATTCTGTGTTTGAATGCCCAAAAATTGGTATATCAGTATTTAGATTCAAAAAGTTCCAGTCTATGATAAACTACACTTTAATATTAGGGGTAACAATTGTTTGGATGAAAGATGTAATTTTTGGATGGAACTATCAATAGATTTTAATAGTTCTTCGACTAATATTTATAATTTTAATGTAAAATAAAAATAGTCCGACAAAGATCACAGTTGGGTAGTTCATTTAGAAAGTTGATTTCGTAATAATTGCAGGGTGCACTGATTTATTTGTGTATAAAAATGTATGTATTTAAATTCGTACCAAAATTGTTCATTCGTTGAAGTTATGACTGTGATGTAGACACTAAAATGAGATCTCAATAAAATTACAAACAACATTATAAAGTTTTTTTTCATATTTCCAGCTTCTACTGATCTGCGTAATCAGCTGTTTGGTCCCCCTGGCATCAGCAAGCCCCGATAGTGCTGGTAATCCACCCCTTCCCGGCCCAGGCCTGTCATATGGTAGGTTTTTAATTGTCTAACACTTGTTAAGATCATTAAACTAATAGACATATATTAGACATTTGTAATTTTCGTAATCGTCATTATTTTATTAGTGACATAAATGTGTCTCGTCAGAGCAAATGCCATCTTTTATCCCCCGTGTCACTAATATAGATAGATGAAAATTCTTTTTTTAGTGCACGCACAATCAAAGTATTAACCTAGCTAGTGGATGTATTGTTATAAGCGGCGGTAGAGGAAAAATGCTGGTATAGACTGGCTAGAAAGAAATATGAACAAAGATATTCCGACGCATGTAGCGAATGTAGGACAATTCTTTTAAAGTTCCAACTAAACAATGAATTAATTTAATCTATCTAATATGTACATGCATGGGAACTCGCTTTTGATCAAATATTGGTCTTAATCCTCTCTTTATGAAATCCGGCTGTTGGTATTTAACCCGTTAACGACAAAGCGCTTATGCGGTATCATGAGACCGCATAGCAATGGAATTTCTATTGTGTCTCTTTTACGTATGCTTGATGAGTTTAATAATTATATGAAGGAAAATCCCCTTTCATTTCGGTAATATATGGAAACTTACGGAAGTGTAAGGTGCTCAAAATAATACATTTAACCAAACTTTTCAATTTCTTTTTGTTTTCAGGCGGCATCCCCTACGGAAGTATGAGCGGCAATGTGGCACAATACTTTAGACGCCAAGTGCCATCTGGTGGGCGAGTGAGGAACTTCGGTTCACACAGCTCAGGAGAGGTCGACTTCACGCCGATTGAGCAGTGGCTGAGATAGGTAGCGCTAGTTGTCATAATTTAGTTCCAGGTCGGACGGTTTGATGGCGTTACTTTGTATGACAGATTGAGATGTCATGAGAGAGAAGTCATATAAATTGTGATTTTATTTTGTATTAAATTTAAAATTTTAAGTAGGTATCGAACATGAAAGTTTAGTTAATATTAATTTTATACTTTAGTTTATATTTTCATTAATTTTTGTTTAGGTGCGCGTCAGTTGAAGAGTGTTCTTGAGATCTATGGTACAAATTAAAGTTAATCTTAAGTGTTATTATCGTGTTTTCTTTTATTACCAAACAATAGATCATTTTGTTTATTATTTATTGAATTCAAATTGGTCGACTTATGATAAAAGCGTTCTCTACTAATCCAAAAAATTATAAATATATGTAATTTTACCAAGTTATTATTTTATACCTATAAATTGCAGAAGCATAATAGGCTAGTTTCCTGGGTCAAAAAAAGATTATTCTATTTAGTCCATCAGTTAGATTATCAAAAAATATTGGACCCATATTTTGTCTTTTGTCAATAAAACAAAAAATGACGAAGATAAAGCGCATCAAAGTGAGCACGTGACGTCATGCCTCGCTAAAAAGTGTCGCAAGTCGTGACGTTACGCGGAACCTTAACGGGCTATATCTTCATAGTTTTTTGTTTGATTGAGAAAAGAAAAAATACGTATCCAATATTTTCTGTAATCCAACTGACGGACTAATTCGATTTTTTTAGGAAACTAGCCCATTGGATAACGTACTTTTATATCTGAAGAAAAAAAACTTACCGTAATGCTTTAACTCACTAAATGGAAATTATACAAACCATAACTCTATATTAATTTAAAAAAACGCAAATAATTTGTATCTGGCATTGGCTCTATCCACTAATAACACTAATAGGAATGTATGTATTTATGTCACAAGGACCTGCATACAATAATGGACAAAAAAGTGAGCTCCGCCTATAAACTGGCAAATAATTAACCAGGTAAGTACAGGCAGGTTAATAAACAAGTGTGTGCTTTTACTCCTATTTCTGTAACTCTAAAATGTGACACTGATTTAAATGGACCTTAAATAAAATGGATCTGACAATTAACGCAAAAATTTAATTAGATAAGTACTTAACTATTTTATGAAATCTTGTGTTTTTAAGAAGCCTTTAAGTGAATTTGAGACTAAGGAAAAATATATTTTAGTAAGTCCTCTTGGCGCACTATCGAAAATAAAGAATTAAAAATTCATTACAACATGGCCAAGATGATCGTTTGGCTAGTGTTTAGTTCTAGTTTCAATATTTTTTTATTTTAAGGATAGCGGGTTGTAATTTGTTGATTATAAACAGTGATCGGAATAGGTAGATTGATTTGGGGTTAATGATCTCATATTGACATCAATGTCAATATGGACATGCCTCCCGGATTTGATTTTTTTTTGTATCAATTCTTAAAAAAAAGACATATCCTTATTATGCTAGCACTACCAAAGTACATCAAATCAATCTACCTATTCGGATCACTGATTAAATATGAGTTAAGTAAGATACCTATCTGCATCCAGCGTCTTCCTGCGACCTTTACCAGGTCGTCTGACCACCTTGTGAGTGGACGTCCAACCGGCCAATCTGGAAGTCAATGGGGGAGGCCTATGTTCAGCAGTGGACGTCCTATGGCTGAAATGATGATGATGATGATGAAGATACCTACAGTTTTTAAGGGTTAACGTAATACTAGAAAGACGCAAGTATTTCCAAGCTCAACTGTACTTTTTAAGTAAGTGATTGTGGTACTGGCACCAGTCACTTCCCACGATTGTGGTGATTGTCTACCAAATTGGCTGGCTCCCGAGACAATGTATGAGTGGAACTGTTGTTTTTAGCCTAAGTGTAGTCTAACTAAGCAAGATACCACTAAATTAAGCCTTGAGAAACATTTGAAAAGATTACCATGTTTTCTAGCCTTTTCTTTATTAGACCACTGCTAAGTTGTCGGATTCTCGCATACTGATTTATTACTCTTGCTGGGCGATGAGAAAAAACATGATGATTAATTTGACGACCACTGTAGCTGAGGGGCGAGCATACCGGATTTGGCGTCGCAATCTCTGAGGTCCCGGGTTCGAGTCACGGTCGGTCAATGTAGAAAAATAACTTTTCTATATTGTCTCGGGTCTGGGTGTTGTGGTACCGTCCTTATTTCTGATTTCTATAACACAAGTGCTTGAAGCAATGTATGTGTTGTTGCTCAATATTTATTTTATTTATTTAGTTTTATGTAAACCACACTTAGATAACATTGGGCTCCCCTGACGGAGGCCTGAAAGCAATCGCTCCAAGTGTAATAACCAGATTAAAAAAAAAACTGCATGAAAGGTACCGTCACCAAAACTCGTTCATGGGCGTTTAACCTCTGATGAGAGACAATATAACGTATCGTTCAAAAATCTCAAAACGAATTTCAGGATAATTAGCTACCTGATGTACAGATCGCGATGACATAACCTAGTGGGTCTGCCTCGCATGGGTGCCCCGCGAGGTAGTATTAAACTTGAACACGCCTGTGGTTAGACGTCGTAAGTGGGACGCGCGATTTGCGACACGCATTGGTAAAATATTGAGACTTATGACAAATGACGACTAATAATACTCGTATGCCAGGTCTGATTTTTATCATGCAAACAAAATACCAATCACTGGATTGCCATGAGGCATAGAGCCATAAAAACATCATGTGTTTTTCGAAATTTGAACCAATTTAGAATTCAGTGACTCATGCCAGTGCATTAAAGGGCCGATTTTTTAGTAGCCAATATTTAAAATCAGCCAACCACCAAATGGATGCCTATGGGGCAGAAAGGTTCTAGAATGGAGGCCACGTACCGGTAAGCGCAGCGTAGGACGTCCACTCACAAGGTGGTCAGACGACCTGGTAAAGGTCGCAGGAAGACGCTGGATGCAAGCCGCTTCCAACCGGCCAATCTGGAAGTTAATGGGGAGGCCTATGTTCAGCAGTAGACTTCATAATATGACTGAAATGATGATGATGAACCACCAAATCGTCTGATTGCCAGAGTCCCATAGAGTCAAGGCACAAAATAATTCCAATTCAATTCAATATATTTATTGCATTCTATAATATTACGTAGGTGCTATGAATTGATACATCAAACAGATCATTAATAGACCTCTTTGGGCACAACAATGTGGTAATCCCCACCGATTACCTTATTCCGACTCGAGACTCGAAAACTTAAAAGCAGGTGAAGTTTTCTTGCGGAGTCTTGTAATAGAAGAAGCAGCACCCCAAATCGCTATATCTGGCATCAGAAAGGAACCCATTCTGACAAGGATTTTCCGTAAGTGACTTGGAAAACGCTGAACATGTTGCGTAAAAATGTCGGTCTATGCAAAGGCAACTTGTGCAGGTGGGTTAAACTGATAACCTCAACCACAGATGCAAGTGCCAGCCAAGCTTCCCTCAAACTATGGCCCATCTCTTGTCATACCCCGCGTGCCACACCTGTTTACACAAGTCTTAGTGTTGTCCTAATTGAGCTAACTCTTTTAATCAACACACCTTAAGGATGTCTTAGTCTTGAAAAAATCTGCAAACCCCGATAAAATCAATTTCATAAATTGGACCAGGTAGGTTTCATAAATTAGGTCATAAGGTGGCCAGAAAAGTGACGTCTGAAAATTTTTTTTAGGTGGCTCGTGTTGAGAGTTATCTGAATCACCCCTATGTATGTTCTACGATTTTTCGTAGTTTTCGAGTAACGATTTAAAACTTACTACTTCTGTAAACTACTTACATAAGTCATCAGTGTAGCTCCATTTTCTTAGGTAATCAAACAAATCAATATCTGTGTGTGTGTGCTGTGTGTTGTCTGCCAGTCATTCAAACTAAAAGCAGAGTACCCAGTCTTTTATTCTTTTTTTAGGGTTCCGTAGCCAAATGACAAAAAACGGAACCGTTATGGATTCGTCATGTCTGTCTGTCCGTCCGTATGTCTCAGCCACTTTTTTCGAAACTATAAGAATTATACTATTGAAACTTGGTAAGTAGATGTATTCTGTGAACCGCAATAAGATTCACACAAAAATAGAAAAAAAACCAATAAATTTTGGGGGTTACCTATTTTTAGAACTAAAACTTAAAAATATATAAATATATATCAAACCCGTACGTGTAGGGTATCTACGGATAACAAAAACTACGTCTTCAAACATGATATTGAGGTTTCTAATATCATAAAAATATATACGATGTACATTACCATGCAAACTTCTACCGAAAATTGGTTTGAACGAGATCTAGTAAGTAGTATTATTTTATACGTTATAAATCGTAAACCGCAATTTACCTTTCGTAATGTTATGAATTTCATTTTGCAATAAAAATACCATAACTACTTATGAACTACTTGGATTATACTGTAAGCACACTTGACAGTGATTGAATAAATAATAAATAATAATAAATGACTCGATTGTCGTGATGGGTGAACTTTTACTTTAACTTACCTACAGGTTTGTACCCTCGGTGCGCGAGTCCGACTCGCACTTGGCCGGTTTTTATTTTATTTATATCTCTTTTTTGTAGTATAAAATTTAAAATATTATCCATCGTCTATAAATGCTCTTCGTCTCTTCTTCGTCTGTACTAAAGATAAAGTAGAGAAGATTTGTCATTTGTTTCGTAATATGAAATAAATAAGTACATAGTAAAAGCAAAGCAATGTATAAAATAACGAATCTTGTTACATGTAACCTTATCATAGAGGATGTAAAATGCAAAAAAATACCTCGAAAACTACAAAAAATCGCAAAAGCAATTTTGGGGACAACCTGTACAATAATCAAATAATTCGATACCAAAACATCAATAATAAGACAAATAACGATCTATACACAAGGTCCTTCTGCTCCTCAGACGTCGACAATCGATGACATAAACTTGTTACACGGTCTCCGAGAGACAATGGACAGGTCTGCTATTGAATGCTATGATACGGCCGATTCACCATTCGACATGGCCATCGCTAATCGGAGGGCTAATCAGTGAGGAGGGTAATGGATTTTAGTCAGATTAAAACAAAGATACCAAAGTAAGACTGAATTGAATAAATCAAAGGGTGGTGGTATTTATTACATGTCCATCTGGTAGGTTATGATTTTATGAATGAACAATATAAAAGTAGAAATAAGCTGGTCGGTTGATGTAGAACCAATATCAGATGGTGTAGACATGATCTTGAATGAATAGTGCAACTTAACATATGCTGCTTAGGGCGTTCTCTAACAAGGTGAAGCAATAATAATATATAGCAAAGCTGCTGGCAGCGAATGGAAAAGAATAGCTGAAATTCATTCATTAGGAAAAGCCTATAGCCAGCAGTGAACTGACATGAGATAACTTTGATAATGATAAAAGATGAGAGAGCTTTGCTACCACAAAATCAAAATCATGGTCAGTAACCGCTCAAAACTTCTTGACTTCTAAGCTAGGAAATCCCAAAATACATTGCTCGAAATCTATTTTCAAAATTCAAGTCTATCGTCAAGCCTTCTTACTCAAATCCTCACATTTCCATTCAACTCGCGATGCGTTTGAAAATATGAAGGGTCATTGCTACCGTAATGGATGTGAGGTATAGTAAGCTCGCATACCACAACTATCAAAATTATAATTCTGGTTCTCTACATTTCTGGTTCTCTACGTTATACAATTTTAAACATTTTTGTTGCATTTTGTAATCTTTGGAATTTAAATGGATTTGGAAAATCAATTTCGTCAAAAGAGGTATGTGTTGCATTAATACCCGTGTAGTGTACCTATAGTGTCAGTTCCCGACATTCGTTTGTTAGTTTTATAAATAGGTGACTGTTCGTTCCACGCTGTGTTCATCTTTAATTGATTGTATGTACATTAAGATTAAGACTTGCGTAATAGCACGAGAAAATTAATTGATACAACAATCAACACGTCTTATTTTTAACCGTTCCGCATACTTCGGACAACCGAACTACACAGACAAACTACAATATTTTAAAAGTTTATTCTTCTTCTTTCACTCTCGTTCATACTGGACATCACTCGTTCACTTTTACCCGGTCATACGTCATCATGTCGTTCCGTTCTACCCAGCACTTTATGGATTATAATGTTTCACTTGGAAAAAACAATCCAACTGCCTCTGGTGGAATAAATTAATAACTGCCTAAGTTTAAAATATTTTCAATTTATCTTTGATTTATTCAAACAAAGTAAAAGATAATATACCTAGAATTATGTTTACACCAGTATACTATCTAGTTAGATTAAGGAAGGATTGTGCAAGTGAGACATTTTATTACGTGAGCCTACTGCTGTAGTTACCTCTATTATGGTTTCGCGCCGACAATTTCATTCAAGTGGACAATATTAGACATTGTTTATTGATACCGTTGCCCGTTTGATATTCGATCTCAGTGTTTATTTTGAGTCTTTGAGGTAACCCCATAATCGAGGTATTCGGCTATTGTTTAAACGATTTTCTGGAATGACGAATAAATCATCTTTTGACTTACAAAAAATATGGGATTGGTATAATAATAATATATTACTCTTTTACTGTGGGTTTAATTTTACTATCATCCATCATTATAAAAATTAACTCGATTTCATAAAAAATGTGTCTTTTCTGGGATATGCATATATTTATATGCCTGGTGTAGTAGCCGATACATTTTGTTCCCATAAAAACTCGCTCGTGATAAACATACAAACCACGTACACACCATATATGCCAGCTTTATTTTATTAGTCGTTTCTTCTTACTTCGATATTTGCATACATTATGTAATAGCAAAGTTTGGTGCTAATATGTAGACCATTATCACCTTTATTACGAGAAAGGTATAATCTATATTTGCAATTTGGACGAGATAAATATCAGCGATGGACTGTGCGCAGACGAGCGCATGGACTCATATGGGTTGCTAAAGTAAATTGACCCGTATTCCCTACGAATATGGGCTTGTTTGTATTTTACTGGTAATCGTGTAGTATGCTTTACCATAGGAAATTTTAAACGAAATTCTTCAAGAGTAATTTGTATTAATAAGTCTTTAAATAGTCTTCGTTAAGTTTTTACAAATGATGGCTACCTACTGGTGAAGATTTATATTAAGTCAAGTGTATTAAGCATACTAATACTCTTAATACTCGTGCGTGACAAAACAGAAGCAATTTCAATAGCATTAGACTTCAGTATTTTACTTTAATTCATGTGATAGACATATTAACACAATTTTAATAATAACAGAGAATATACACACATTTTTACTATACGTAACATTATCTTTATTTATATTATTAACTTTTCTATATTGTCACGGGTCTGAATGTTGTGCTACCGTCGTTGTTTCTGATTTCTGTAACACAAGTGCTTAAGCTACTTATCATAGGACCAGAGCAATGTATGTGATGTTGTCCAATATTTATATATTATATTTACTTTTATCTTAGAATTAATAGAACCAATCAAACTAATATTGTATGCAAATAGGCCTGAATTAAACGTGTCCCAATTTTAGAATTTTTTTACATTACCACTGCTTCCAGAAAATATTGTGGGCTAGCTTGAGGTATATGATCAAAACTATGAAACGGTTTCTGGGGCCTAACAATGAACCATAATGTTAGGCTTTGCAGTTCCAGAGATCAGTGGGGGGTTAGGGGTAATTTTTTATCTACTTTCTTTAATAAATTAAAAACGTTTTATTAATATTTTTTTAGACTCTTACAACAAGCTCTTTTCTTTGATATGTCACACACCTTTAGCTGTATTAGACAGGTAGACAGTCACACGAGTGATAAATAAATTGTTATATAGATACTCTTTATTGCACACCTCACAAAACAAACAGTACAGAGAAACAATAAATTTCATCATCATCATCATTTCAGCCACTGGAAGCCTACTGCTGAACACAGGCCTCCCCCAATGACCTATCATCGGGGGGATTGCCAATACTCGCCACGATTGGCAGGCGGGTTGGCAAGTGCAGTTTTTTTTAAGATTTTGCACGCAGACGCTGCTGCCCGTCTTGTGCTACAGGAATTAGTCACCTCTTACGATACGCCTCCTGTTGGAGGTGGGGAAGTGTATTTTTTACGGCCGTCTCCACACGGCACAATAATAAATTTAGAATGGTACAATTTGAGCAGTCTTATCGCTAGGAGCGATCTCTCCTAGACATCCTTCAGGAAAAGGAAAGTTATAAAAAGTGATACGACAGGGGTTCCATTTTTTTATTTTGACTTTCGGAAAAACAAGTTCACGTTATACTATTGAGCTTGTGGTTAGAACCCTGTCCTTCTACCTTCTATCAGCAGTTCTTTAAATGTCAACTACAACGACAGCCAAAACCACATATACAGGGTTACATTGCAAAGGGTAGGGTATCCGCTAGGGACCGCTACCGCTAGGGTAAATTTAAAAAATAAGATCTAGGGAACAATATAAAGAAGCGTCTTAATCGTTATTATTTTTAATAATCGTATGTTACGAAAAAAAAATACTTTAGAATATCCGAAAATAAATTCTACAGCGAGACTACGAAAGCGCGGCTTTCGTCAATCATCAGAGGCGTAGGTACGGCGAGCCTACAAGGACCTTTACGCAGTGCACATATAGTGCAATTTTTTCATGACTGAGTTAAATTATCCATGCTTACGGATTTTGAGCAGCGGTTAGGAATAATTAAATGTGAAAAAAATGTTTTTTTGTTCATTGCATTGTTCGATTAAGTTACTGACTCTGAGCCACTCTTAAAGATTCGGCACCCCTTTGCAATGTTAAAAATTAATAAGCTTCCTTCCATAAATGTTTTTTTTTTAAACGGAATAACCGCTAACTGGCATGTCGTCAACGTATCTTACTGAACAACGTGGCTACCTTCAATATTTATATCCACTCCGAACAAAACTACTGAAAATAAGAGAGCTCATGACCTGTATTCGCAAATTAGCCCTTGAGTCCCTGACCTCTAGACCGTCATTACCTACAATGACGGAGGTAACGAGAGGTCCCAGCCTTGCGGAAGGAAGGGCAGAAGGCTTGACCGATAGGATGTCCGACTGTTATTAGGCGAGGACACAATGTTAAGCGGTAGCGGATTTATTAAGAATACGTATTATAATTTTATCATCAGCGGATTAGCAAGCTCAAGCGAATAAAAACAAATTCCGAAACCTAAACTACTATTAGCATTTAAGTTCTCATACAGTGTGTGGTCTAGAACCGGGGATATTATTGAAAATTGAGACTTTTTTCTGAAAAGATTCCAGTAAGCCAAAACCCAAGCATTACACACAATAATAATTTAAAGTTACGATTCATAATCAGTGTATTAATGCCAAACAATACTATCGCTAACGTTGTTAATGTCGTGTCATATTGACGTTCCGAGTAGCTCATAAATACGATGCAGAATGAATACAATCGATCGAGTTGAACGGAACAATTTTATTGTTTGCATTACATTGATTATCCGATTAAGTTTGTTTGAAAAAAAAAACAAAGAGTATAGTTTTGATTTTAATAAGTTGGGACCATAATAATTCAATTACTAGTGACCTATAGAGTTTCTGTTTTCAATATTATCCCCGATTCCAGGCCACACACTGTATAAGTGAAGTGCTGTGTGTGAAGTGAAGGGCCGTAAAGAATACACTTTCCCACCGCCAACGTGCGTGCAAAATGTTATAAAAAACTGCACTCGCCAACCCGCCTGCCAAGCGTGGCGAGTATTGGCAATCCCCCCCGATGAAAGTCATTGGGGGAGGCTTGTGTTCATTTTCACAATGCGATTGCACTGGAATAAATTAATATTTTTGCCAAACTCAATTCTCATAGTGGTGCAGTGATTTGTAAAAGGCCCGGTTAGGTATCAGATTCAAGTCAATTTTAAAAAACATACATTTCTAAATTGATTGGGTTCTGGATGTGTTGGGAGACGCCACTCGCTTCGTTACTTTGAGATCGTGACAATTAGTCAATTGTCTTCGAACTAAAAACTGTTGTTCTACTTTAAAAACTCAGGCATTATTCGACTACCCGCTACATCCTAAGCACTAAGCAATTGCCCTGTCTTCAGATAACAATTTTGTCAAACGCGTCTAATTGAGACGTTCCGACGACATCGCACGGCACCATTGTCGGCGCTGGAAACGCGTAATTGTTATAAAGCCTACCTACTTATGTGCTGATTATTATTACCTGCTCCTTGGCTTATGATGATTTAAATAATTAGAAGGTTTTAAACAATATGAAATCACTAATTTTGACTTGTCCATATCACGTGAAATACTTGAGAAATTTGGTCTTAAATGTTTGTTATGTTTTTCAGGCAGTATATTCTTTAAAAAATTCTTATTATTTTCAATTAATTTTCCGGTCTACCGTGGTTAAGCGGAATGCAAAAGGATATCATATGACCGGGCCTGATTATTATTGATTGCTAAAACCTCTGAAACATCTGAAGAAACTTGAAAATTCCGAAGGAATATATCGAGCTGTTAGAGTTAGCTGCAAAGTTGGTGAAGCTATCTCCTAAAAGAATACATGCGGTTGTTTCATATTACCTCGACTACTTGCTCAACTGCCTCCGGTGTTAATTGTTGCCTGACGATTATTGGTTTAAAAATTGCCTCTGGAACCTTTTTAAATGTAAATAAAAAACATAGATATGTTGTAAAACAACCCTCTGACATAGCCCAATGGATTAGCAAGCTGAAGTGGCAGTGGGCGGGGCACATAGCACGTAGAACTGATGGCCGATGGGGCAGAAAGGTTCTAGAATGGAGGCCGCGTACCGGCAAGCGCAGCGTAGGACGTCCACTCACAAGGTGGTCAGACGACCTGGTAAAGGTCGCAGGAAGACGCTGGATGCAAGCCGCTTCCAACCGGCCAATCTGGAAGTCAATGGGGGAGGCCTATGTTCAGCAGTGGACGTCCTATGGTTGCAATGATGATGATGATGATGAAAACAACCCTCTGAACATTCATCTGCTTTGAATATAGATTTAGAATAATAGCTTTGAACTTGGTTGTTTGAAAACAATTTGAAAACAGACTACATTGAAAAATCAAATTGCTTGCTTTATTGTATTTTTTTTCTTCATATTACTAAATATTTTTTAAATTGTTTTAATTCATTGTTGATACTGTTTGACATACAACTTTTATGACTTCTTAATTTTAAACTGTCAATATAAAAAGTGGGGTAAAAACAAAACCTGAACCTTGAAACCTGCTTCTACGGGAAGATAAGCCTTCATGGAATCGATGTAAAGCAACAAAAACTAAACTCATGTTATTTATTGTGCCCACTTCAAATATTCTATGTACCAACTTGACATTGGCAGAAATCAACCTCGCGAATAGGTTTCATTATCATTATCATTTCAGTCATAGGAGGTCCGCTGTTGCCCGTCTCGTGCTACAGGAATTAGTCGACTCTTACGACATACCTCCTGTTGGCGGTGGGGAAGTGTATTCCTTACGGCCGTCCTCATGGCCGTGCGAATAGGTTTGATGGCCATTAAATAAAAATAAAAAAAATAAATAAGGAGGTTTCGTGGAATATTACTCATTACGTAAGCGTACACTGGTAGACAAAATCGAACAGCCACTCAACTCTAGCTAGAGTATTTTACTAATTAACACAGCTGAAAAAATCAAGGAAATTGAATTATACGCATGTATCATGTCATTGTCGTGTAATTTACTTTTTATGACAAAAATCTTGAAAGATTGACAATGGCGAAGAATTTTAAGTCTACAGTACCGTTATACATATTTATTATTGATTTATAATAACATATATTACCACAGGATTCGTACGTATGTTTGTTCGGATATGAAATAAAAATTGAGGATTTGACATAAGGCACAAAGTCAGACCATTATGTTTTAGACGAATTCAATTCAGAAAATCTGGATGTGCTGAGTGAGATCCCCGGCAAAATTTTATTGTCAGTCTCTTAACTCAAGAGTCTTACAAATTTTTAGACCAGGACAAAATGTATTAGTTGGTGTACTGTCTAGTTCTACACATTTTGTTTATCAATATGTAAATAAAATTAGCAAACTTAGTGACTTGCCCAACTATATTGTGCAGGAAGCTGAATTGCATTCAGTATTTATTGTGTAGTATACAAATATTTACATATAAAATAATAAATAGAGAAGTTAAAGTCCCAAATTCAGAACAAGTAACTATTAGAGTAAAGGGGAGTTAAGAGATGGATGAATTGTGTAAGGAAGATTAAAATTTAACTGAGAATGGAGTGGGTAACTCAAAGAAGACCGAGTTGCATGTAAGAGCTAAAACATACTGTGCTGACCTCAAACGATCTTAGACTTCAGAGAAATAAAGGCAATATTGTACTATAAAAAAAAAACTGACTTAAAATTAATTACGAATAGGAAATTTTCATAAATAATCATGAAAATTAGAAACGGTTTCCTATAAAACTGCACTGACCCATCCTTTCATCCTTGGTCAACCCCAAGGGTTCAATGGCAGCGCACAATGGGTCGAAGGAAGCCAGCCACTCATCCATGCATCTCTAGGACACGCCGCGGTATAAAGCGCCTGCGCAGGCCCTACCGTGGCAGTGCGCATTGTAGTAACCCAACCGAACATGGCTTGCAGAAATGTAAGTACACCGCTTGGATTTATAAATTAGGTTTTCAGATATTAAGTAGAAATTAAAGATTTTGCTTTGATATATTTTTAGGTGTTTTTGAGTGAGTTGGTGATAGTGTTTTTTCTATCAAGGCCAAGAAATTGCTTTTTTCTTTCGTGTAAACAAGTTTTATTTTTGATTTTATTTTAAATAGACTAAATCTACCTTATGTCAAAATATATGTTCAGTTTTTTTTTGTTATAGCCAGGGAAATATTTCCAATGAAAAAACTTTAATAATATTTACATGAATAATAAACGTCAGTATATATATTTTTAAATATAAAGATCTACTTTGAATAATTCGAAATTGTTTATTTGTTTTTGACTTTAACGTGAGCCCGATATTATAGAGGGAATATTGATTGTCTTAAATAGGTCAACCCAATCTATTTTTATAACATTACTATAGCTGATTGTTCCTCCGTGGGAACAGTCATACGAAAAATATTCCTAATAATGACATTCGAACACTTTAAGGCACTGTTTTATTGTTTTAGTTTTTGCTATCACAGCAATATGTCAATTAATTGTGATTCTAAAAACGTGAATTAAAACATTATTATCAATTAGTTAAACACGTAGTAATAAATCTCCACATAATCATACAATTATGTTACATGCGACACCTTGCATTTTATATAATTGTTTAGTGATTGTTTGCTGTACCCACCAACCCTAAGTTGATTTAGCTATAAGTTTACCTTGCGATCTTCTGTAACATTAAGGTATGCAAATAAATAAATGTATAAATGTTGAAAATTTTTAGTCTGTACGCATTTTCAACAACTATTTTATCGTTTTTAGCTCGTATTCATCATCGTCAGCCTGTTATTACTGGTGGCCGCTCTAGCGGCACCTGCCGAAAAACTAGAAGCAGCAGAACCAGTGCAGCATGATAACCAGAAAGAAGATCTAGTATCAGCATCAGAAGACTTAAAACCAGCCGCGTCCCACTGGGGAGGGGGCTGGGGCGGGTATGGCGGCCACTTTGGCGGCCATTACGGAGGATACCCCTACTACGGTAGTAGCTATTATGGGTGGCCTAGCTACGGCTTCGGCGGCTATGGCGGCTACGGTGGCTACGGCGGCTATGGCGGCTATGGCGGCTACGGCTACTGGCCATACGGCGGGTACTACGGCCATCACGGTGGCTACTGGTGGTAACCACGTGTGGATAACATAAATAAAATTAAATGCCAGTATTAATTTTCTAAATGGATTCAGTTTTAGCTTTTGGTCGAGTTTCTTTTTAAAGTGTTTCGTTTGTTTTTATTCGTATCTTTTTTGTTTATTCAGTCATAACTGTTTATATTTTCTTTGTAAGATGAATTTTTTGTACAGGTTCTCTTAGCGATAGTTAAACCTTTAATATAAAATTAATTTAGTTTATGACCCTATCAAACACTCAGTTAATTTATGATTGTATTTTAAACATATTTATCAATAATTACCATAAGTCATGTTTTACGATTACCTTTTTAATGAGGAAGTTGATGGTAAACTCGATCTAAAAGCTTAAAAAGCTTGCCCCTAGCTTAGAGTATATGTATATAAGAATTACGTTAAGTTAACTAAGTAATAGGTCATAAAAATTCAGGATTGTATTTGGCAAATTCAATCACGTACGATGCTCACCTGCGTCAAACAATTTTACTGTTAGATTATATAATCTGCTCTTTTGGCAAGTTGTGTATGACAGGAATTATAATGGCTAGCGGGAAGTCATGGGAAGAAAGACAGGATGTGTAAAAACACAATGTCTGTACGCGGAGACATTACAATGTACAGTGAAGAATAAAAATGCGCTTGTGTTGGAGTGAGAAAGAATTTTTTTTTTGTATTTAGCTAATATAATACTACAGTATGTGAAACATAATTTTTTGTGAAATGAAATGTAATAGTAGAAACCATACATTGTAAACATAAACAAACATTTACCAGTTGTAATGCACCCATGGCTATCCATGGGTGCATTTCAACTGGTAAATTTACAAAGGATTTCATTAAATATACTTCAGTTATTTAGGAGGCGTATTTTTTGTATAAGAATTCTTATTGGCATACGAAATTGCATATATCACATACGCATTCCTATGAAATTGTAAAATAACTTATTGCATATTGAATTTGAATCGGAATTTCAAATGCTACAAAAGTTGGTCTTCAGATGTTTGATCAATAGGTTAGTTTCAAGTGATTAAAAAAAAAACACAAATACAATTCTGATTTAATTATTTTAGTTTTAAGAGAATTACGAGTATATCACTGCCTTTACAATTGTAACAAAACTGTAAATAATTATAAGCACAATTGTATTTATTAAAAATGAATGAAGAGTTTAGATCTTTTTTAATTCACGGAGCACTATTTCTTTTAGAAATCTAAATGATAATTTATTATATTGACGACCTCCGTAGCCGAGAGGCGATTATACCGGACTTGGTGTCGCTATCTCTGAGGTCCAGGGTTCGATTCCCGGTCGGTCAATGTAAAAAAAATACTTTTCTATATTGTCTCGGGTCTGGGTGTTGTGGTACCGTCGTTGTTTCTGATTTCTGTAACACAAGTGCTTAAGCTACTTATCACAGGATCAGAGCAATGTATGTGATGTTGTCCAATTAATAAAAAGATAGTAAAATAGTGAAAGTTGTAAGCTAGATTATTACATCGATATTGCATTTTATAGCATAGAATAGTATGTTCTGCCAGTTCTGCTGTAGAAATATACACAAAACACATTTCCTTAAACAGTTACTCTATTTTTATTTGCTACCTATACTTTACTACGACTTTATTTCCTCTCTTTGTATTATTATTTATTTATTTAAAACGTTATTGCACTAATAGTGTACAAAAGGAGGACTTAATGCTAATAGTATTCTCTGCCAGTCAACCGTTGGGTCATGCAGAAAGTTTTCAATTGGTGCGGTACAGGTAACAGATAAAATAAACAATTTTTAAACCCTGGTTTTCCTAAAAAAAAAAATTAAAAAAAAAAGGTTATTTAATCTTTTATTTATTTTTTTATTTATTTTTTATATAATAAATATATATTAATATTAATAAATAAAAAAATTATTATTATATTAATAAATAAAAAAATAAATAAAAGATTATTTAATCTTTTATTTATTTTTTTATTTATTTTTTATTCAACAATAAACTAAAATTTAATATACTTGAATAAATTATAAATAAATAATAATAAATACAGATATACCTAAAATACATACAATGAATACATATAGGTGCAATTTATCTATTTTATGAATTTATTTATTTTGTATGAAAGATATCGCTCGAGATCGATTGTACATAACTATGTCTTATACAATAAAGGGTTTTAATGTGTTTTGAATACAATAAAGTTTATATCTATCTATCTTTTGCTGTAATCTCTTCACTTGACATAAGTTTTTTGTGTAAGTAAAATCATTTTCGTAGAAATTACATACTTGAAATTTGAAAGAAAGAAAGAAAGAAAGAAAGAAACGTTTATTCGACACACAAGAGAAAATAATAATAATAATACACAAAACAATATAAATTTGATATTGTGTCGAAAAGGTGCCCGCTCAGCATTTGTCGTAATTTTAACTTACTTGCTGACAATTTTCTTATTACATCATTTAATAGCATTCAATACACATTACTAGAAAATAAAGATAACAATAATGCACTAAATACTTAGATAGAAAACGCGGACTGTAAACGAACATTAACAAAATTAAGTTGAGATAGGTATGTAGTTTCTTGGGCAAATTTGTTTGTTATCATGTGTAAAAACAAAACTTTAAATATTTTACACAAATATAAAAAGAATCTGGTATGTATTATACAGTGCTATTTAAAAACAAACATCTGCTAGGGTCTGATTTTGGTGCTCAAATACAAAGAAGTTTACTATGAGACCAACATCACATTCTAAAAAAAATAACTGCTTCATACTAACTATATAATAACTGCTGTCAGCTGGTCGGCGGCTTAGTATACCTAATAGAAGTGTTTTTTTGTGATTTCGATGTTGGTCCCATATTTATTTATTTATTTAGACTTTATTGCACAGATTAAAAATCATACAACAGGTGGACTTAATGCCATGAGGCATTCTCTACTAGTCGACCATTAGGCTAAACAGACACGTTTTATGGGCGGTGCGATATAGGCGATACAAATTCAAATGAAAGGTCCGTGTGAATTATTTTTAAAAGCATAAACTACATACAGTAAATAACGATATACATAAACTAAATACTATCATACATAGATTACATAGGCAAAATACATACGTAAATAAATATGACGACGATCATGAGACTACAATACCTAAGGGTTTAAGATGATGATTTCCATTTATAAAGAAAATGAGCACGGGCAAGTTTCATAAAAGAGTATTTACAAGGGGCTTGTTTGATGTTTTCAGGGAGAGAGTTCCAAAGCCGAATTGATTGAAGGAGAAAAGAGTTAGAAATAAAACCAGTGCGGTGAGAAGGAGTGGAGAGAGTCAGTTTATTAGAAGAACGCAAGTGACGGGAGTGTGTCGAACTAAGAAGAGTAAATTGGGATTTAAGATAAGAAGGTGAATTAGGATAATTTAATATCGAGAAAAGAGAGGATAAAATTCTGAAAAGTTGTTGTGTTTGAGCACCAGAATCTATCCCTAGGGAGTTGTTAATGTTTTAAAAATAACCCTGAACATGTGGATGTTTTTGATGTCACAAACATAAAAAGAACAAAATAGGTAATAAATTTTTAGTAAAATTAACACTGATTATCTAGCCAAAGTTAAGCTAGGCCTATTAATACCAGAAAACATACAATAACGCATCCATGCATAACTCGTGTGTAGCGATTAGATAGCAAACTGTTGTTTTCACTTCACACATTACTTTCATCGTGGCTTCCGGTGTAGTAAGTAATGCGCGACAACTACGATGACAGTTGCGGGTTCAAATTTTGCAAGGCGCAAATGTTATAATGAGCTCTTATAACAGTCAGTGTTGTGCTTATTATTTGGTCAATAATGCGTAGGGACATTCTTCTTCTTCATCTATACGTTGCGTCCAAAGCCATTGCTTTGGAGCCCAGG
Organism: Anania hortulata; assembly: GCA_963576865.1. NCBI lineage: Eukaryota > Metazoa > Arthropoda > Insecta > Lepidoptera > Crambidae > Anania > Anania hortulata. The sequence goes on along the minus strand of OY756392.1, from coordinate 21,695,876 downwards.
GTCCGCTTTCCTTGTTTACCTACTCCTCTCCTGCGCGCGGTCTTGAGCGTCTCTAGCTGTGAGATCATTGGAACGCATGTCAGCCCTTACGACGTCAAGCCAATATATTGTAAGTCTACCCTTTAGCCAGGACATTATTATGTCTTCATTATCATCATCATTTCAGCCATTGGAAGTCCACTGCTGAACACAGGCCTCCCACAATGACCTATCATCGGGGGGGATTGCCAATACTCGCCACGCTTGGCAGGCGGGTTGGCGAGCGTAGTTTTTTTATAAGACTTCGCACTCAGACTTTGCTGCCCGTCTTGTGCTACAGGAATTAGTCGCCTCTTACGATACGCCTCTTGTTGGCGGTGGGGAAGGTTATTCTTTACGGCCGTCCCCACACGGCCACATTATGTCTTAATTATTAATAAAATGCTCATATATAAATAGTTTCTCTTTTTGCTGGGCTAAACGGTTATTGAGCATGTATTTCTAATTTTCCAAAAATTATCTTCCAATATGTACCAAACAACTGATGACGATCCGTCATCTAGCCGATTTAGTACAAGCTTTGCTCAATCTGGGGCTAGTTCAGTGGTTTGACACCAATACAGGGGTTATAAGGCACACAAAATACATTTAGAGCTGCACAACTTAGGTGATCTTTTCGCTAGAAGTGATCTTCAGACCTGGAAACCTTCAGGTAGATGAAAGTTAAATTAAGATTGAGATGAAGAGGCGATGAACAAAGAAAACAACATAACCTAGATAACAATTTTGTAAAAAAGTATTGAATTGTATTCTGTGGTTTAGCCTTTTAATAAATAAAAAAATTCAATACTAAATAGTGACTAAACATTACATCCATAAAAGTACGTATGTAAGAAATACTTTGCAAAAAAACTTTTACCTAAACCACATTCAAGTATGTGTATGTATAATAATGTATATGTATATAATTGATAATCATATATATTTATACCTATTTATTAAGTATGTAATGTTGGTGTGTATATATATATATATATATATATGTTTTTTTTTCTTGCTGCACCGCCTGTATTTCTCTGTTTGATCACTGATTGACTGGTAGAGAATGCTTCTTGGCATTAAGTCCGCCATTTGTACAATTATTTTTAAATTTGCAATAAAGTATAAATAAATAAATAAATAAATATCGTTAATTAGTTATAAAATGTGTGGATGTAACTTAGGTAACCTACTTAATATTATTAATGCAAAAGTTTGTGAGTATGGATGGATGTTTGTTACCCTTTACGTACAAAATACTGAACAAATTTTGATGAAATTTGGCATACTGCCTAAGCCATTGCCTAGGATTATTTTTATTCAGGAAAGTCATCGCAGACGAAGTCGCAGGTAAAAGCTAGTATTATATATTTACAAAAGTACTCTTTCAGACAAAAAAGTTTAAGTTCACAGGCTTCACCTCAACTATAAGGTGTAATATAGTGTACATTTAAGAATAAGTATAAATATCATCTAAGTAATGCATAAAATTTAAGCCATGTCTATTTTAAAAACATTTTAACCCGTAAAACCACGAGCGGTCGTATGTGGGCGCGTATCTATGAGTACAAAACTATTAAAATATAAATATAAATATTGGACAACATCATATACATTGTTCTGATCTTAAGGTAAGCTTAAACACTTGTGTTACAGAAGTCAGAAACTATGACGGTACCATAACACTCAGACCCGAGACAATATAGAAAAGTTATTTCATTTTGTTTGACAGAATCAGCTGTTTTATGACGATACTTAAGTAACTGACGCATTGATGTCTTTTGTATGGGCGCATGCACGCTTCACCATTAGTAGCGACTACTAGCGACATCTATGCGATGTTTAATAAACTACGTGCTAACTCGATTTAAATACCAATAACAATACAACTCATCGCCTTTAATTATGTAGGTAAGTAAGTGTTACCTACTCGTAATTTATGTAGGTCTAGCTAAAAAATAATTAAAGAATTACATCGCCCTCATTTGTAAAGCCGGGTAAAGGAGAATCAATATCTATGCATAGTATAAAACAAAAGTCGCTACCTCCGTCTGTAAGGTTAGATCTTAAAAACTACGCAATTAATTTGATGCTGTTTTTAACAATAGATAGAATGATTCAAGAGGATAGTTAATAATGTTTAATAGGAGTACATACATTTAAGATAAATACAGCCAGTAGGTACTAAAACCTGGCACCAATTTAATAAATGTAACGTATTCATGATAATTGATTTTATAATGGAATTTTAAAATGGAGCGAAAATACTGTTTTGATTTGATAATAATAAATAATTCAGCGACCAATAATTTTAATTTGAATTAAGGCACTAATACGCGTTCTACTGACATAAAGGGTAAAATAGTTAATTAACTATTTTAGTGCCGTGTGGGGACGGCCGTAAAAAATTCACTTCCCCACCGCTAACAGGAGGCGTGTCGTAAGAATCGACTAATTCCGGTAGCACGAGATGGGCAGCAGCGTCTGCGTGCGAAATCTTATAAAAAAACTGCGCTCGCCAACCCGCCTGCCAAGCGTGGCGAGTATTGGCAATCCCCCCCGATGATCAGTCATTGGGGGAGGCCTTTGTTCAGCAGTTAGTTAGGACCTCCTATGGCTGAAATGATGATGATGATGATGAACTATTTTAGTTAGTAGTGTAGTTATATACTATATATAGTTACGTAGCGCCTTCAATGTTTTTCATCGCAAATCGCATAAAAGTAATTCATTGCCATAATCTTACCAATAGATTTGATGATGTGAAGTTTTATAGCAATGTTTTTTTTTCCCTTTTGAGAGAAAGAAAAAAGAAAAAAAAAAGTTTATTCAACAGATCACATTAGCCAAAGAAAAGTTTTAATAAGGCACACCAGTGGAATAGGTTAACCTAAATAGATCTAGATCTTGATCACCGCTCTACCAGGGTTGGTTTGGTTTGTCACAAAAAGCGTTATCGGCCATCCCATAAATTTAAAATATTCTAATGATAATACACACACAAGGTGGACAGAAAATCTGGTAAAGGTCGCAGGAAGCGGCTGGATGAAGGCCGCTTCCTACTGGCCAATCTGAAAGCTACTGGGTAGCCTATGTTCAGCAGTGAACGTCTTGTGGCTGAAATGATGCTGATGATGATGATGATAATGAATATCATCGAGTTAAAAGCTTGAATTTTTAATTTAATAAATTTGAAATTGACTGTAGAGATAATAAACTAAAATAAAAATAATATGTTATAAACTTTTTTAGGTTTGTAGAGGCATTTTGTTTGTAAATATCTGTAACGAAATAAACAAATATTTATACATTTTTAATTTTATAGCCAAAATAATATTTATTAACATTTGTTTTACTGATAGTGGTAGGTACTAGAGTAAAATAATGTTAATATACATTAATTTAATGATGGGGTTGCCAACATAGATATTTTTTGTCATACATTTAAAATTAATATGTTCAGCAGTAGACTCCCAGAGGCCGCTGATGATGAAGATGATAACCGAACAAGAACTAAATCATAAAATTACTTCATTTTAATAATAAAGTCCTCATTATTTTAATAGCTGCAATTTATTATACTTTTTATATCCTACAAGACAGATTCAATATCAAATTATTTGGTATCAAAGGCCAAACGCTTTTTACGCATGAAAATCATCTTTATTCATAATCATTTTGAGTCAATATTTTGCTAATTAACTTCGTTTTCTCAAATCCCGTGTATAATAATTCAATTATTAATTATGAAGTAACATGATACAAATAAGATGCTACACAACTTTATCAATATGATGATTATAAATGTTTAAGGACAATATCAGGTATTCTTGCAATATAAAAATAATAAGGTAGTAGGCAACCCGACTTGTAGGTAACCTAGTTAAGTCCGAATAAAATTTTCATCAGAAACATTTTAGCCATAGGACGTCATATGGCTGAATATAATTTTTCCGAGTTCTAATATAGTTTTTGTGTACTTAAAAGTGTGTAAATAAATATAGAAAAAACTAAAAATAATAACTTAAGAGATTAGGTAGTATGCCGGAATTGGTATTGCTATCTCTGAGGTCCCGGGTTCGACTCCCGGTCGGTTAATGTAGAAAAATAACTTTTCTATATTGTCTCTGGTCTGGGTGTTGTGGTACCGTCGTTGTTTCTGATTTCTGTAACACAAGTGACTACTTACCATAGGATCAAAACAATTCGTTGTAGTTTTCAAATATTATATTTTCTAGCGTTGCTAAATTCTTAAAATAAGAAAATTAGCTTATAAAAACACAAAAATAATGGAGTATCAATAAATCACTCGGTATTATAAACATTTAATCGCCTCATTTGTGCATTTCAAAATACCCGTTATATTGCTAAACTCTACTTTGAATATACAAAGACGTTGACTTATTAAATAAATATCTATCACCGCAATCATATAGGCGGAAAACAAGTATACCATGTATATAATGAAATAATCGTAAGATGGTCTAATTCGAACCAAGTGGACTCCTTGGCTAGCCGACCTTGCCTCCCGAAAGGTCACTAAAGTTTGACCTTTAAATTGACCGGCAACAAATTTATTCTAGCTATGTTTGTGTGATCTTAAATTCTCGTGATGACACCTATTTGATATTACGCGGGGAGATATCTTGAAGATAGTCGATATAGTAAACTCCGGATGTATCGAGCAGTTTTTGCCTGCTATTTTTAGATAATGTTTAATACAGAGTCACTTGATGTTAGCCTTTCTGCTTTGGGTTTTTGCTGCATTGTTGATGTTATGGAATCATGTCGCTGGTTAAAAAAGATAATTATTAGATTGTTGTAATAGCTAGCTGTCGTAGTTGTGCCTTTTATCCGTGGATCGTGAGCTAGATTTCCAGCATGTGCGAGTACCTCTGAATTCAGAATCACATAGATTCTGAATCCAGATGGATTTATATCAGTAACTGTATCTCGCATCACAAGAATATTTGCAGATTCATATCTCATTGGCCTGGATGTGTAGCCATGATTCAAAACAATCGCTTAAAACGATCGCTTCAATGTCCAACGGTTAAAGAGGTCAGATATTAAACCACTTCAATATAATAACCAGACTTGCCTTATCTAGGATCATTGTCAAGCGTATCTAGAAACAACCCTAACTAGAAACAGGATGCGGTAGAAAGAATTGGTTTTAAAATCTCGTTTCCGTGGCTAGACGTAAACAGGTTAACTAACAAAACATGCTAAGTATTGATAACAATCCATTAAACGAAATGTCGAGCGTTTCGATAATACTCACCTGCCTTTCGATACCTGAGTTCAACGTATTTCGTAACAGTCTCTACCGATTTGAATAATTCGATTTTGTGGATCGGCGCAAGCGCACAAGGCCTCGTACTTACGACAATTAACTTCAGCTTAGTTAATTTAAACGATTGGTCGATAGACCTTGTAATAGGCATTAACAGGTTACTCTGTTTCCATAATGATGAGTTATGCAAATTAGTATGTGAATCGTAGGTAGAATTGAAGTTTATTAACTAACAATTATAAGTATAACAGGCTGTTTAATGCATCGATATTAAAAGGAATAATTATTTTAAGAATATTTAATAACTCAAAACGAAAATTAACCTAAACGCTTACCCTAAAAAGATAAAGAAAATACTAAATATGAAATAAAAATATATATAGTCTTGATTTATTTCTCCATTGCGAGCGATTAGAAGGTAATTTGGTCTAGTAGGTAATCTAAGTGAGTAAGTAGGCATTTTTATAACATTCTCTGAATACTAACTCGATGCGTCCATGTTACAGTCACTTGTCGTAACAACACTTATGTACAAATATCCAAGTTCTTTGTAAAGATATAAAAATAAAAACCTTAAAAATGTTTTAGAAAACACTATACTACAATGGTTTTTAATTAAAATAATTATTTGGCCCACATTTTTATTTAGTTTTAAGATCTTATAGATACAGAAAGTCATTTAGAAAGTGATTGAATACTTTAAAATCGGCACAAAAATAAAAATACCTATTAGTTCCTAATGTCCAGAAAGTATAGATATTTTTTAAAAACTACCTGTAAAAACTATTTTATTTAAGAAAAAAATTTAATTAAATGTATAATAAATAAAAGCTGATAATAAATAAATTAAATAACTTTGTCGCATTAATAAATAACTATTATGTACATGCTAATAACTTTGTTGTTGTGTTGTTGTTTGTCTTCCTGAAAGATTTCTTGTAACGTAGCGAGTAAATTTTATTAATATAAAATAAAAAAAATACCCTAGGGTAGGGTCACTACCCTTGGCTATTCTTTCAATTCGCTGCCAGCAGTTTTGCATATCTCATACTGTACCTTTGGAGGGCGCCCTACGATAAGTTACTAAGTCGCTGTATCTCTACCTCTGTCACTTCAGCAATTAGTTTTAATCAAATGACTAAGAATTTGAAGTGACTGCAACCCGCTTAAGGATATCGCACAATTACAAATGACGATAAGAGAATCCCGTATAAGGGAAATGTTCCGACATATGTTGAGAAATGATTTGCGATGAACAGAATAGAATACATTTAAGATAAAACTTAGTCTTGAAGTAAAGTTGTAATAAGTGTTCGTTCGATAATGATTGAAGTAACACTGATTAAGTGTTCTTATCAAATTGTACTGGAGGTGAGATCAAATAAGTCATAATCACAGTTTCTGACAAGTTTAAGTGACAACTTGACATTGTGTTATTTGGATAAATTCAGTGTCATCACAATCAAACACTTAGAATTCTGTCCGAGATAACTAAGTATGCCTATATACCTCTCACTGCAGGACAGACTTCATCTCAACGTAGAACTGACGGCCAAAGGGGCAGATAGGTTCCAGAATAGAGGCCACGTACTGGCAAGCGCAGCGTAGGACGTCCACCTACAAGGTGAACTGACGACCTGGTGAAAGTTGCGGCAAGCCGTTGGATGCGGGCTGTTCCAAACGAGCCAATCTGAGTCATTGGGGAAGGCATATGTTCAGTACTGCGTCATAGCCGTTCTAAATGATGATGATGATGATCATTTTGTGGGAATAGTTTTTATGTAAGCAAAATAATCGTAGACGCAATTACTGCTGGTTCTGCTTTCATTTTGTTTCTATCATTGTTCCATACTTTCCTGCATAGCTTAAGAGTTCAGCCATTTCTTGACCTTTGCAATCATCGCTGTTATCTGCTACTAAGATGATGATGAATGCCTTTCAAAAATGCCTTAGGACGTTAGTACTACCAACAACGCATTCAGTATCTTCAACTCTACATAAAATTGTACAAGATAATTAGTCTATTATCATATTTAAATCTGTATTATCTGATTCAAACTAAGAATAATAAATAGCCAACTAATTGGAAACCTTGTCAAATTAGACTTGTACCTATTTATAGTTGTAATATAAAATTTATTGGCTAATCTTTAGTCATGCACGGTTTAATTCTAGACTATATATGTATATTTCAATTATAGTATATTTCTGTATAAGCTATTTCTATATTGTCTCCGGTCTGGGTGTTGTGGTACCGTCGTTGTTTCTGATTTCTGTAACACAAGTGCTTAGGCTACTTACCATATGATCAGAGCAATGTACCTAATGTGATGTTGTCCAATATTTATTTATTTTCCATCATTAATTTCCCAGGGTTCAAGCTTTCTTCGACCAAATTTAATAAAAATCGGTTCCGCTCTTTTGCTATAAAAGTGTTACAAAAAGGAAGAGTTTCTTTGGCATTTATAAGATAAAGCTAGTCGATACAAAGAAAATGTGGTATTCAGTAAGCAAAGATTTTACGTAAGAGCACTGGATTCGAACCGCCACCTGCGACATTGACTTTTAAGTTCCTTTTCTGGTGATGCAACAAGCACCTCCGATTCGTCGCATCAATGAAAGTCTATTAACAGTTTTATCAGCCTTACAATCTAAATATGTCCTCACTCCGCGCAATCACAAAATACCTTATAACAGACGTTTTAAAGATAACTTTGATATCTTCCTTTTTATTTTTTTATGCTTTAGCAAAAAAATGATTCTATTCTATTCTTTTTCGGGACGACCTGATTGGCGAACTGAGACAGTTATCAATAATACTCAATAGTACTCAATTATTCAGTACATAGGCCCTCTTCCGGGCACCTAAACACGTCCCAAAATATAGCTTAGTCTTACCACCGCGGACCGCTTCGGGACTACATATTGGCTGGTGATGAGAAGAAACAGCGCAACAAACTCAGTCACCTTTTTCAACCTTTTTTTTACAGAAAATACAGTTACAAGACATGAAGTAAGTGCGAGCTAAGCAGGCTAAGTCCATGCACTCTTGTCGTTTAAATAATCGTCTATTTTATAATATCCTTTTTTCATAAGGATTGTTTAAATGTGAATTTTGAATTCATGTACATGTAATTCAACAAGAGTCTGTGGTACTTTATTGAAAAATTTAATACATTTCTCCAAGAATGAATTACCAACTTTGTGTAGTCTGAAGCTGGGAACGGCAAGTTTATTTTTATTTCGAGTATTATATTGATGATCCGGCATAAACATAAATATGTCATCCAACCAGATGACATTGGTTTTTATAGAAGTTTTTTTATTGTTCCGTACCTCGAAAGGAAAAAAACGGAACCTTATAGGATCACTGTGTTGTCCTGTCTGTCTGTCCAAGTGTCTATTAAGACCCTTTATCTCAGGAACGCGTGGCGGTATCAAGTTTAAATGAAAACCTTATACTCAGGTCTATAGACCCTTAATTCAAATTCAAATTCAAATCTTTATTAGTGACAACAAGGCCCAATTTGTTAGTAACAATAACTTAACCTATGTTAGTACTTAATTTCTAACAACGATTTGGTACGTTTGGCTAGAGCCCAGACAAGTGGGCTGTCTAGCCGATCGGCTATCGCGCGCAGAATGATGTTGGGGCTGCCGCGCAACCTGCGCAAGAGTGAGCCAGATTTTTTTCGCCAAGTGGCGTCAAAACCATCTGTCCGGGCCTCGGCGAACATTGATGACGCGCTACAAAAGCGCGGCAGCCGCAACAACGCCCTGAATGCGTTGTTATATTGGACCCGCAGAGCATTGTAAGCCCTTTGGGTATATTTGAACCACAGAGACCCAGAATACAGTGACGTACAATGCTTTAAGCTGTTAAAAATAAAACTTCTAAGTTATCGTAAAAAAAAGAAACGGCCATTTTTGCCTCAAAAAATGTATATTTCGACACTCTCAAGGGAATCAAAATATATAGGGTTCTTTTTGTTGTCCTTAAATATCTGTATTTTAAATCCAAGCGTGTGTTGAATAATCGTAGTCTCAACTCATTTCAGGTGCACCAATAAAATTAATAATTTATGTAAGCAAAATCCAAAATAAAAACAAGATGCCCTTAATTATGTACCTATCAAAACATGTTGCCTCCTACGAGGAGATTTATTGATCTATATGTGACACGTCGGAATGTAATACGCCAAACATTTAGACTCGGTCCAAGGAAACGCATAATTGAAGATGATATAAATTAACATACTAGGCCTCTATATAATGCGATGATACAAATAACGAGCCTAGGTGATCAACTTTCTGACAAATTCCGGCAAGTTGATCCGGATTCTTATTTAATTTATGACGTTCATAGATAAAATTATAGCCTTCATCTTGACGATGACCACCCGATTGACATAGTAGTGCATTCATAATCATCATCATCATTTCAGCCATAGGACGTCCACTGCTGAACAATAGGTCTCCCCCAATGACTTTCACTGGGAGGGATTGCCAATACTCGCCACGCTTGGAATGCGGGTTGGCGAGCGCAGTTTTTTATAAGATCTCGCACGCAGACGCTGCTGCCCGTCTCGTGCTATAAGAATAAGTCGCCTTTTACGACACGCTTTCTGTTGGCGGTGGGGAAGTGTATTCTTTACGGCCGTCCCCACACGGCATTACGGTAGTGCATTAGTTTCCCTTAAATGCAAAGTTTTCCGGGTTCGATACTCGGGTCAACTCAATTAGAAAAACTAGCTTTTCTAAATTGGCTCACGTCTACACAGACCACCACTTTGAGACTACATATCGGCTGGTGTTGAAAAGAAATGGCGCAACAATGCAGAATAATTAACACGTGTGTGTTAGAAGCAGTTAGAAGACGCTCTGGTGAAAGACAATGTGCGGATGGATTGGTACAACTCTTTATAACAACACCCTGTATATAAAAAATATACAGGATGGCTAGAAAAATGACGTCCAAAAATTTTTTTTAGGTGCCTCCTGTTGAGAGGTATCTGAATCACCTCTATGTATGTTCTACGATTTTTCGTAGTTTTCGAGTTACGATTTTTTTATGAATTTTTGCAACAAAATCAGTTTGAAAAATTTCTAAAAAAAAAGTAAAAGGTTTCTTGTATTTTTTTCTCTTTGAACTGTGCATTGTTGCGCCATTATTCTTAACACCAGCCGAAATGTTGTCCCAAAGCGGTGGTGGCAGAGCAAAGCAATATATATATATATTTATTTTAATCCAAACTTATAGCTACCATTACAGGCTATAGTGCCTAATGCGATAGTACAAACACAAATTTTATTATTATCCTAAACCTATAAATAACAATATATGTTTGTTCGTGTATTGTAAAAGTTCCGGAAGAGGGTCTAAACTGGATAAATGACTATTATTTTGACTATAATAACTTAGACCCGGCGATCGTTTAGGACTTTGTTTACTTCGTGACCTTGGATAAACAAAAACACTAAAATGCTAAAAATAATCCTAACACTTAAGTACCTAATCAGTTACTTTTGGAGTCCGTGCCAGCCGATGAGAGATTCAATGTTTTTGTTTGCACCGACTCCAAAAGTAACTGATAAGGTACTTATGTGTTAGGATTATTTTTAGCATTTTAGTGTTTTGAAGTCGGTTTTATTTTTTTTAATAAAATTTACTTATTTCATCTATTTTTAGAGATAAATCCTAATCTAACTGCTGAACACCAATTTCATCCCCTATTTTCCTACCCTTAGGGGTGATTTTTATTTTGCAAACTTTTATTATATTATCTTTGAAGTATAAGCTATTCAATAAAACAAAAATCATCAAAATCGGCTCATATTTGTCGAAGATAGGTAACAAGAACCACAACCAAAATATTATCTGGGTATATATTTGTTGATTTTCTCAAAAAGTTCTAAATAAATTTTGATAAAATTTATATGGGACCACCTCTGAAGTATGATCTACCAAACAAAAAAAGAATCATTAAAATCGATTCATAATTGGCGGAGTAATCGCGTAACATATATACAAAAAAAAAAAAAACATACAGTCGAATTGAGAACCTTCTCCTTTTTTGAAGTCGGTTGAAAAGAGAAATATCGCATAATTGAGTAACCCTCCGTTTATAGAATAAAACAAATAAGAAAGATTGATTTCGAATGATTAGCATATTGTAAAGTAATTCATAATCGAAGGCAATTTGCATTTTTCACTAAAACGAATAACATTATTGGCCAAGAGGACCTCTAAACGAGTTTACCATTTAAATTATTTTAGGCTTCAGTAATGTGTTTTTTATTTAAGTATTTATTTTATCTATGCTAAATTCATAAATCTTCATCCTTTTAGTAAAACTTCCTTGAAAACTTTTTGTGTTTAATATATAAAGTGTAATGTTTTTGCCATCTATACAGCCAATCAGAATGTTTACTTTAATATTTGAGAATTATGTATGAAACTCATAATTAATTCAAGGTCATTTTGGAGCATCTCTTAAAGTTACATGTAAAATTATTTAACGATTTCTGTGTTCGATTATTGTCCATTTTAGGGAAATACAACGAAATACAATATCATTTTTTATAAGCTAACTTCCTATGAGGGGATGATTACTAAATATACAACTTTTATTTTAGGATTACCATTAAAATCAAAAATAATTATTCGCTTAAAAATATTATTATTATGCATCATCATCAAACGTCACATAGGACATCGTCCTTCTACTTTGTAACGGCAGTTTAGAATTCTGATATTATGGTTTTTACTAAAAATAAAGGAATAAGTATGTAACAATAGATACATAATTAATATTGGGGAGGCCTATATTAAGCAGTGGATGAAATGATGATGATTTGGTTACAATATCAAAGGACCATCTTCTCTTAAGTGCGAGAACACTTGTGCCAGAGGCCGCTCTCTCATAGCATTGTTTAGGATTATACAATGACATACTTTATAGGATCAAAAACCAGTACATCTAGGTAAATATGTAGGTACTATAACTATTAAATATTCGGATTTCATCATCATCATCATCATTTCAGCCACAGGACGTGCACTGCTGAATATAGGCCTCCCCTAGTGATTTCCAGATTGGCCGGTTGGAAGCAGCCTACATCCATCGGCTTTCCGCAATCTTTACCAGGTCGTCTGTCCACCTTGTGAGTAGACGTCCTACACTGCGCTTGCCTGTACGTGGCCTCCATTCCAAAGCCTTTCTGCCCCATCGGCCGTCAGTTCTAGCTGCTATGTGCTCCTCCCACTGCCACTTCAGCTTCCTAATCCGTTGGGCTAGAAGTAGGCGTAGAACTGACGGCCGATGGGGCAGAAAGGTTCTAGAATGGAGGCCGCGTACCGGCAAGCGCAGCGTAGGACGTTCACTCACAAGGTGGTCAGACGACCCGGTAAGGGTTGCAGGAAGACGCTGGATGCAGGCTGCTTCCAAAGGGCCAATCTGGAAGTCAATGAGGGAGGCCTATGTTTAGCAGTGGGCGTCCTTTGGCTGAAATGATGATGATGATGATGATGATTCCGGAATGATTTTATTGTTATTATGTTTTTGGCAAACGTAGTGTAGAACGCCCTCCAGCTTGATAGATCGACTACCTTAGGAAGATGGGTGGCAGTGGCTGGATGAAAAAAACGGGAGATCGTGGTCTTTGGCGTTCTTTGGGTGAGGCTTACGACCAACAGAAAAATATATTCTAGATCTCTCCACATAGCATTCTACTTAATCGGATTTAATGGAGCCTACCTCTAAAGTATCAGTAAAATTTACAAATATGGACTGTACTTATTGATTGATTCAATTATGCACATATGATCATTTTAAAATTGAGTTCCAAAACGTAATCGTACGTTTAAATCAATTTATCACAGCCTATTTATACATAAAAATAATTCATTAACGCATCGGCGAGCCTCATTATTTCATACTTCGGTAACATTATGAACTTGACCTAGCTATCCTTAAAAGGTAGTTCGGAGGTGCTTTATCAAAACTCAAACATAATTGATGTTTGATTGAAGCATATAAATGTATAAGGATGGTCAATTTAATTGCACAAAGGAATGCAAATCGAGACGATTCGATGCTTATATTATGACCAGAGTTAATCCTAAACGTGTCCGCATACCAGATAAAGATTGCATTTTACCTAAAATGACGCATGTTTAAAGTTGTTTTCTGTTCCATTCAGTTGAACTTAGATATCGTTCCTCAGTCCAAATAAAAGAGGAAAATACTGTGTTCAATAAAACGCGAGATGTAGTCTAGCATTAGTTATTTAGTTTTTGCTTCACACAATAAAAATAAAAAAGAAATAAAAAAAAATATATATTATTTCAGATAACTATATCCTAATAAAGTCAGTAAAAAAGATTTAATGAATATTTCTACAGCGAACTGTGATACTAGCAGCCCCATCTCATATTAGAGCGGGGAAGGGTTATCATATTTTTTCCTACATTAAAAGCAGTTTTGCACAGAAAACAACTCATCCACGTACTATTAACCCTCCAATTTTATCAATTGATATTGAACTTTACATGCCAAGTTTTAGGTTCAAAATTGTTTGTGGAAATTTGACATTTTGTTTTATAACACGTACTGACTGTAACCATGGCGATTAGATAAAAGATAGAAAAATTCAATAGATTACATCTACGGCTGGGTAGTATTTAGGTAGTTTTACATTTACATTTTTGTATGGAATAAATAAATAAATATTGGACAACATCACATACATTGCTCTTCTGATCCTATGATAAGTAGCTGAAGCACTTGTGTTACAGAAATCAGAAACAACGACGGTACCGCAACACCCAGACCCGAGATAATATAGAAAAGTTATTTTTCTACATTGACCCGACCGGGAATCGAACCCGGGACCTCAGAGATAGCGATACCAAGACCGGTATGCTCGCCTCTCGGCTACGGAGGTCGTCAAAAGTTGCTCTGAATCTTCCTGTCGCAACTGCAACGATGCCTGAAGAGCAAGGTATTCGGCCAGTGCATCCTACCAGTGATGACGTACGGGGCTGAACCGTTGAACATGACAGTAAAGCTGACCCACCAACTTCACGTCACTCAGCGATCTATGGAAAGGTCGATGCTTGGAATTTCGTTAGGTGATAAAATCCGAAACCAGGTTCAAAAGACCAAAATATTGTTCAAAGTTTTTAAATGTAGCAAGATAAAGTGGCTTTCGGCCGGCCAGAACCGATGAAAGTAGAGTAAACAGGTTCTCTAGTGGAAACCTTGGCAAACGTAGTGTAGGACGCCCCCTATTTCAATGGACCGACGACCCTAAGAAGATGGCTGGCAGTGGCTGGATGAAAAAGCGGAAAATTGTGCTTTATGGTGCTATTCGGGCGGAGGCTTACACCAGCACTGGACTGCAATAGGCTGATGACGTGATGATGATGATTATGACATCTACATATAATTAAGAAATAAATGCTAGTGATTCACGTAAAACTTACGGGATTCGAAACTGCGAAATTCATTACAATTCGAAACACTAGACTAACACAACTAAGATGTTAATGACGCAAAATTTTACTTTACGAAAACTAATAAAAGTGTCCGTGAATGTTATAAATAATTTTTGTGTAAAATTTTAAGAAATTAAAGCCTATTAACTAAGATCGGGCCAAAGATTATAAAGACACATTTTGTATTCATGGAAATACTACCATCACACATTATGTAAATGAATGCGCGATTAGGGCAAATCCACATAATTATTAAGGTCATTTAATTGAACATATAAAAATAAATTAGGGTAGAGTATCATGTATACAAAAAAAGCGCTAAATATGCAATGAAGATAAAGAAACGATTATTTGACCGTTGATCCCGTGGGTACAGGGCAGTAGCTTATACAAACTTGTGTTTATTGTGATAAAGTGTCTCACAGAAGCACATTTGCATGATTAGAAATATATTTCGTCCATGGTTTTGGTGCCGTATTGGGACTGCTGTAAAGAATACACTTCCCCACCTCCAATAGGAGGCATGTCGTAAGAGGCGACTAATTCCTGTAGCACGAGATGGGCAGCAGTGTTTGCGTGCGAAATCTTATAAAAAACTGCGTCCGCCAACCCGCCTGCCAAGTGGCAAGTATCGGCAATCCCCCTCGATGATGAGTCATTGGGGGAGGCCTGTGTTCAGCAGTGGACGTATTATGGCTGAAATGATGATGATGATTCGTCCAGGGTTTTAAAAAATATATATATAAAAATTCCTGACTTTGGCAACATGTGTTTCAAAATTAAGATTATCAAAAATATCCTAAAACTTAATAATAAGAACACAGATTATGCTTCAAACGAATTAAAAAAATACGGTGAAATTGCAAAATAGTTTTGTTTCAAATAGAAGTTGGTAACAATTTATTGTGATGCGTTTCATTCCGATCCTTAATTATTATTCAGAGCTTTATGGCACCGGTTGGCCTTGGAGAAACGGATCAAACAACCAACTAACACATAACAATCTGTGAAAGCCATTTAAATCATACGATTTTCTTGAAATTATTAACATAATTTGGATGTTGATGATAACTTTGTTTGGATGTTTGTTAGTCAATAACGCTATTACTTGCCGTGTGGGGACGGCCGTAAAGAATACACTTCCCCACCCGCAACAGGAGGCGTGTCGTAAGAGGCGACTAATTCCTGTAGCACGAGACGGGCAGCAGCGTCTGCGTGCGAAATGTTATAAAAAACTGCGCTCGCTTCCCATAGAAAAATACCAACCCAATTTGTATAATATGAAGAAAAAAGCATTTATTTAGTAGTTTTAAGAACAAAAGTTGTTTACTATGTAGTATAGTATCCTTGAGTTTTAGGACACCGTGTATATTGGTCGAGCCTAACACCTAATATGTTTAGGCAAGTCTTTTTTTTTTCAAGAAGAAAGTCTATGCAGGCAGATAATCATTATCATATTCAGCCCACGTCATATGCCATGGATATAGGCCGCTCTCAATGCATTTCTTATTCTTTTTCATCCACTGCCAGTAGCCTTGCCTAAATCGTCATTCCACCTTGTAAGAGGGCCGTCATTCCAGACCCACGCTGGGCTTGCCTAGTCGCAGGCATGTGCTAATAGCAAAATACTTTCACGTTCCATTTCATCACTTATCAGGATTCATCCGATTGAGTCTTGAAAGTTCTAGACTAGTTTAGCACCAGGATTGTTTGCAAAAGTAGTTTTTTTATTAAGAATTTTTATCATATTTGCTGTCACAAATGTTCGTAGTCAATCGGATCGTAATCTTACATTATAATTGTCGTTTTCTTAGGTCTTTGCTCCAATTTGGATATCGTGTAGGCATTTAAAGAAGACTTTATTGTGATTTAGTAATTATTTTTCCATAGTTAGATCCAATCAATTGCTTTCGAGTTTTTACATAATTGGATATCATTCAATAATGTAAGTACTCTATGTAATTATGGTTTGTGTTATGTGTCATTGTGATGTTTTTTAGCAATAAATACTCTTGATCTTTATCTTTTATCTTTATATGTACATCTTTCAGTTTTTTTTATTTGTACAATACTTCACTATTGACATAATAATGTTCCGATCAATATTACTTAAGTGATACGTATTGATTAAATGACAATATTTGCGTGAATGCTATTATCTCAACAAATTAAACAAACAGAAATAAATGAGCGTTAGGTATACCTAGTATTTTAATTACTATTCGCAGTCAAAAACAGTTTGACTCTATTTGACCACTGGTTGACTAGTAGAGAATGCTTCTTGTCATTAAGTCCGCCATTTGTACAATAATTTTTAAATGTGCAATAAAGTATAAATATATAAAAACGCAGTACAGACAACGACAGGTTAGCTACCTACCCAAAAAGTTAAATGTCATTCAACAGATTTTCAACTTATAGTCCGACAGTAAAGATCATTATCAATTGAGAAAACTTGACGTGGTAGGTTGACGTGCTGTTTTCTGTACATCAAATACAAACCATTCTTAAAATACTTCATAATTCATCTCTTGATTTAAAAGAATATGTACAAAATCTATTTTGCCGAGTTTATTACAAAGATCAATCCAATCATTTCAAAAAACCAGTCCAGGTCAGGTCAGGTCAGATTATCTGTGCTTAAAGACGCCTTTAGTAACCCAATTATAACTAATTTCATGCTTCTATTAATAATTAAGTAATGTATTATAGTGTCTAGCGCTATTTATTGATATTTTATTACTATAGTATCAAAAGTTCAGCTACGCGCAAACACATACATGCAATTTAAAAACACATTAGATATAACATTTAGTTCTGATACGATCAACGTCCTTGATCGACGTTTAAATAGATGTTTAATAGTATACATATCAAAGAATATCAAATGAAGCATTTAGCAATACGAGACGCCATCTTGCTGATTATCATAATTATGGTGCAGCGTTTGAAACAGTAAGGTTTTATTCTAATTGAATACTGTTATTAATGAGGCAGACCAATTATTAAGCGACAGAAATATCTTAGAGGCTCCCGAATTTTTGTTTTTGTCCTTTTTATCCAATTTTTGTCCTACACTACGTTTACCAAGGCATGGTCTCCACTCGAGAACCCGTTTACTTCACCTTTCATCGGTTCTGTGACATCCTGCGTCCAAAGCCATTGCTTTGGAGCCCTGGGTCCGCTTTCCTTGATTTACTCCTCCACTTCGCGCGGTCTTGAGCGACAACATTAAAAGTGAGTTTAAAAAAGAAACTTTACAAAATAATCTTATTGCAAAACTTATTTACAATAGCAATAGCAATTACTTTGCAAAATTCAAACAAAGAAGTCAGGTTATTCTGAAAAGTTTCTAGAGAAAAGTTTCTGAAGTTTCTAAAACTGATTTTCCAAAGAGTTTTCTAAAGAGTTACTAGTTTTGAAAATATTAAATCAGCTACCTATGATGCAGACTATACTAAGATTTCAACTCACGACGACGTGTTAGTAATAAGAGACTAAACTAACACAGCTATTAGTAAGTAAGTAAAATAAGAAGTTAATAATTATTAACTTTATCAAGTTTAGAAGTAGATTGCAATTTACAGTCACATGAAAGACGACGCTAATTATGATAGTAAAAGACAAATTAGTTTAAACATTAAGAGGAAATTCGGGCGGAGTTTAGTCCATACAAAGCTCATCACTAAAGCAAATATTTTGTACGTTGATATGTAACTATGTTTCGGAATTTTTAATTATTAAATAATTAATCTTACTTATTAGTTTTGATAAGGACATTATGATTTCGTTTATTCTAACACTCATTTCAAGCTGCAGTTGTCTCTTTCCCGCTCAATAATGAAGATTGCGAGGGGGACAGCAATAGACCTGGTAAAAACATATTCTTTAAATATTTTATCACCCGCGTTTTCTTTGAAGTACGTGTGATTTGACAGATCTTCCCCATTCACCCATTGAAGTTTAATGTTAAATCTGAGATTCTGCCTTTAACTCATTTTATACTTGAGTAAGATGTGGTAGGTCATAGGTCTAGGTCTAAGTTAAATACCAATTTTTATACTGTTTTGAATTATTGATTGATTACTGATAAGCTGATAAATTTGTCTGCAGAGAGATAAACAACTCTTCTTGGCCTCGACGAAAGCCATGACATCAAGTGACACGATATTTGAATTCAATCGTAAAATAAATGAAATAATTTCGCTGTTAATACGATGACATTTAAGTTGTAACATAATTTTTAAGCTTCTTGCCGATTTAAATTTGGCAAACATTGTAAATTGTGGTTTATACGAGTATGTTCACATAACAACAACGAGGTTTTTAAATACGTTGTAGTAATTGTATGCTTAAAATAAACAAAACCACAAAAGAAAGTAATTTAAACTCGATCTGTAAATTTTAATATCATAGTTAAAAAAACTATGAAATACTCTGTTAGTTGTGAGAATGGGATTCAATAAAAACGAGATGAGCTGAAACTCGAAGGCTAGCTAGCGAAGCTAGTAGTAGTAAAGCATGTTACGAACTTCCTAGCCAGAAAACGGCAGCTTATTGCAACTATTTTACGGCAATGTTTACCAACTAGAAAACCTGCGCTATACCACGCAACGTAGGCGTGTTGACGATGCATGGAAACCCGCAAGGACGCCTTGCATGGGTCACTCACGTACGGCTACACTCAGCCTCAGGATATGGATTAGGTGATTCTGCCCCACGGGATCACCCCAGGACAGGCAGTCTGTGTAATACGAGTTTTGGGCAGACCTCCGTAACTAGGGTAATCAGATCTTTTTCATTGTCCAGTGTTATCTGCTTCATCATCATCATCATTTCAGCCATAGGACGGCCACTGCTGAACATAGGCCTCCCCCAGTGACTTCCAGATTGGCCGGTTGGAAGCGGCCCGCATCCAGCGGCTTCCTGCAACCTTTACCAGGTCGTCTGTCCACCTTGTAGGTGGACGTTCTACGCTATGCTTGCCGGTACGTGGCCCCCATTTCAGATTTTTCTGCCCCATCGGCCGTCAGTTCTACGTGCTATGTGCCTCTGTTGTCTGTTCTATGTTATCTGCTTACGGATACCTTACCTCACCACCAATCAAATGGTATAATTTATCTCGTTGAGATCTCAAAAAATCTAGAGGGACGTGTTAGGATACAAACTTATGAGGCGAGTCTCCGACCATTAAGATATAGCCACTCACACATACATTCATTTGCACAGCATCGGTTTAAAACTATAGAATAGAATACGTTTATTTGAAAGCAAAATACATAACAATAAAACTATAAATGGTATTTAAATAAAAGCTATCTAATGTATCGAAAAGGTTATTATGTTGATAATACAATGTAATAATAAATAATAATATACAAAATATACATTCACAAACTATTACAATATTTGACATCTGTCACAAGATGCGGGGAAAATCTTCATTTTATTTGCACTGAATATTTTTTTTCCGGTCAATTTCTTTAGGTAAATTATACAGCTATGCAGCCTTAAAGCCACTAGACTGAAGATCGTCTGCTGAACTTTTATCTTTCTCTGACACTTGAAGGGCGTCTACGACAGAACGCTGTCTAATCGGCAAGGTCTTCGGTGTGGGAGGAAAATATTTTCTTATTTTACCGATTGAAATATAAAACTAAAAACCTCGGCGGGATTCCGTGAAATGTTAAAGGTCAGAGTTAAGATTACTGTATTCTACTTCTTCCTACTTAAAGGATAGCTTAAGAGCATCGTTTCAGCTTTTTTTTTAATGCAGGTGAAATGCGTTTCGCATATCTACCGCGTCAGGCTGACCCGGTAGGTAATGTAGGAGTCTCTTGCCGGGAGGCAGCACTAGTCGCTGTCTCTCGGCAAGCATACCATACACATAGGGCACTTGCCCTGATTACGCGTACCGCGAGAGTGCGCTGCGGTCTGTTGAAAAGGCTCTTCGCGTCCCCGCGTAGCCATATAGGGCCTGGTATAGGGCCATGCTCCTTGTAACCCCAGCATACAGTCTGCGAACGCTGATGCAAGGGCCGCCCGCGTTAGACAGCAGCAGACGACTCAGAGCTGCTGCCCATTTTCACAAGGCGGGGTTGCAGCAACTCAAATGTTTTCCACAAAACAAATTCTACAAATTACTATAATTAGGAAGTTGTTAAAGTAAGTATGTAAAGATTTAAAAGTGCGTAGTATAATTAAATATTCCCTGGTAATAGGTTGGTTTCGGTACAGAATTTTCTGCGCCTATTTTATACCAATAATAAGACCAATTTTATACAATTTAATAATTTAAGGCAATGTAATTTAAATATTTCATACGGAGACACATGCATAAATGAAGCTGACTGGGTTAAATTCCTGGGGATAAATGTAGATAAGAGTATGAATTGGAAATTACAAGTTGAATCAGTATGTGACAAAGTTAATCGCTTTGTGTACGTTCTAAAAAAACTACGCCATATAACAGATCGGAGTACAATCCTTACAGCCTATCATGCGTATGTCACTTCGATATTGCGCTACGGGTTAATTCTCTGGGGTAATAGTGTAGATGTACATAAAGCATTTGTTACACAAAAAAAATGTGTTCGTGCAATATTTGGTATACCACCCTACCAAACATGTAAACCGCTCTTTAAAGAACTTAAGTTATTGACATTACCAGGCCTTTACATATTTGAAATCGGTAAATTTGTGAAAAATAATCTTGGGCTATTTCATAAAGCTCGAGATGTCTATCCTAGAAATAAGAGAAATCCTGATCGACTTGTGTTGCATTGTTCTCCCAGGACTGGACTTTACATGAAAAACTGTTTAAATATGTGTATAAAAATTTACAATAAAATACCAGGAAATATAAAAACACTGGGACCAATATTATTTAAAAAGAAATTGTTTGAGTGGCTTTTAGAAAGTAATTTTTATAGTGTTAAGGAATTGACTAAATAATTTGACTAATAATGACTGGAAATAATGATGATATGAAATAATATGACTAAAAACTAAAATTATAATGTAATGTATTATTAATATTTACTGATTATAATATTGTTATCTACCTCCTTAGTAATTTACATGCCATACAATGGCGAGACATGTTGATTCATTCTCAAATATGTATCCATCTTATTATACCGTGTCTGTGAGTAAATAAATAAATAAATAAAATTTGATTTATTATAAAACTCACTTTACTGTGCAAGCAGACTTTAAAAAATTACGTATCTTTGGCTTATTAGTGTTAGGGCGTGTCCGCAGTCAGAGCGTACCTATGTAGACGCGATTTTAGTTGTATCTACAAAAAAACAAAACAAACATAACTAATCGAATTCAAAGAAAATATTTTTGGCATTGGAAATACCTATATGTCCCTAAAAATATATATACATATATTTTTTTAATAGTAATAGTTCTTGCAAACAAGACGGATATTAATAATTTTCCTTAAATTTCTGAGTACTGAGATTCCCGTAATTTGACAATAATCGCCATCCGGTGTCGATCCGCTCCGAGAATACCGTTTGTGATTGTAATGTGACTGGGAGCGGATCGACACCGGATTGCGGCTATAAGCTAGTTTCCTGGGTAAAAAAAAGATAATTCTATTTAGTCCGTCAGTTAGATTATCAAAAAATATTGGACTCGTCTTTTGTCAATCAAACAAAAAAATACGAAGTAAAAGCGCATCAAAGCACATGACGTCACGCCTTGCTAAAAAGTGTTGCAAGGCGTGACGTCACGCGGTTTCGTTTTGTCATTCGGACTTCCGGAACCCTAAAAACATCGATCGATGTACGGATAATTAACTTAGTCAAAAGATTAAAAATAAGATTATACATGTCAGCAATTTTGACATTCGCAAATTCATTTATCAAAAAAATTCAGAAAAATTTGCTTGCTGCTGTATTGCAAGCCCCACCCAGAAAAGTTGTTGTTTATTAACGTAAATAATATAGCATACCTATTTGCAGAGGTCGCCATTGCATCGTTTCAGTAGGTGTGACCGTTTAACTTGAGACAGCCTCAGTTAAAAAGGAATTTGGAAATATGTGAAGTAATTAGTTAAAAGCAATGTCGTTAATAGAATATTAATTTGGAAGTGTCCTTTGCATAATGCATTTTTTACCAGTTTTAAGTTTGATAAGTTCAAAATAACATGCCATAAAGTAAAACAAAGTTAAAACCTACATGCATGTTTTATTAAAACCATTTTTTTATTTATTATGAATACGAAAGTTTGTGTTTTTGTTACTTAATTGAGCTTTATAGGTAAAAACAGGGTAGGGTAGTGCCAAATTTTCAGAAGTGACTCAGAATCAGTAACTTATTCGATCTTATCTGCTGTTAAAAATGGAATCAATTGAAAATGGAAATTTAATCGTACATAGACTTAATATACGATTGGACGATTAAATTGCACTGTTTGCGCTCTGCATGGTCGTTGCTAACTCGGCGTCACGCCTATGATCTATAATATTATGATAAATTGACCGTGAGACATGCGTTTTTTTTTTTTACTTTTAAATTTTACTTTGCATATAGCCCTGTTTTATGGGTAAATGTGTAAAAAGTTAAAATTTATCCATATAGATCCATAAAAAAATGCGCCTGATGAAACACCAACTGTCCTAGTCTCGAAGCAAGAAATCATAACATAACATACTTGTGAAGCGGTACTAGTGATGACCGACTAGTGTAGTGGTTCCCGCTCCAGACTACAAAGCCAGAGGTTGCGGGTTCGAATCCCGCAAGAAGCAAATGTTTGTGTGATGAACACGAGCATTTGTACCTAAGTCATGAATGTTTATAAAAGTATTTAAGTATGTTTATCCGTTATCTAGTCGCTATAATACAAGCTTTGCTTAGTTTGGGGTTAGATAATTCGTGTGATTGTGGAAACATATTATATAGAAGGGATCCTTATCTGTATTGACTACAACCGGCAATCGATCCCGAAAGAAATGATCAAACTTAACACGTAGGATTTATTTTAACCTGTTCTTGAGTTCCTGTGGTATGATTACTTATTTCTCTTTGGCTTTACTCTCAAGTCAACACAGATAAAGTCGCGGGTAAAAGCTAGCTAAATAAAATATAATAAAAAAAAGTTTATTATAGTTTGGATTTCTACTAGCTCGCTATTACGACGTTTTCAGTCATGGATCACATACCTTATGGAGTAGAAATGTCATATGTTTGTTCGACGAAATTTTCCGCCATTTTTTTAATCTATATCTGTACTTTTTTGTATGGGCAAGAGTTGACAGGACTTGTCATTTCATACTTAATATAAGTGAATAATCACTTACATTTTTTTTTTATTTTCATGTTTTCAGTACACTAATAGGAGACTACTAGTGGGTACTGACAGTACGAGAGAAAAAAGCGAGCAACAAGCTGGATTTACATGATTTTGGCACATGGCGGCGCGTAACGTACGAAAGTTTATTTTTTTATATGGACTTAATCCCGCTCTATATGCAGAGCGGTGATTCTGCCAATGTCGAGTGATTCTTGATATAGTGATCACAATAAATAACGGGTGTTTAATTTATATTGCTTCTCTTGGATTCAGTAAAGGCTACGCTTCCCGTAGAAGCAGGTTTCCTGACGCTATCGGGTCTAAAGCATGTTGTCTTAAGACAAGTCACTTGACACTCGATGTGGCGTTGAATACAATGATATTTCAATAGTTTCAGGTCTTTATCACTTCACCAAACATTAGAACACAAACTACACCCAACTTGCACTCTAAAGCTCTTTAAATGATAAATAAAAACCATTAAAATAGATCGATCATGCTTGTAGAAAAATATCATTATGGTTGACAGAGATTTGACATAATAACTTTTTATTTACGTTCCGTTTCAAGCGATTCATTACCGGTTTTTAAAATCAATGGGTTTTTGCATTCCGGTTTATAATATTTTCTGCGTGAAACGAGAATAGTTACAAGATTTTAATTTAATAGCAACACTTAATTCGAGTGATTAAAAAATTTGCATAATCGTGAGCAATAGAAAATAATTTCATACGCGAATTGTTTTCGTGTTCGAATTCAAGATTTATTTCTAATGTTTCAAAAATATGTCCACTGAACCCGTGACCCCATGAGTTGTGGGCTCACCAGCCACTGTGCCGTCGATAATATCGTAATGACGGCATCATAAAATTGATAGGATGTTATGAATATTTATGATATTATACAGCTTCATTGACACATACGAAATACCATAAAGTGATTATTATTCATTTTTGGATGATTAAATTAGGACCCTACTAACTTTTATTTTAGGGTTTCCTCAATTTTGTGAGTAACTGAAACACTAAACGTTTTTTTTGCAAACGATTGCAATAATTAAAAACCACTCAAGAGCGAGTCAGACTTGCGCATCGAGAGTTCCGTACAAACTTGAATGTATGTAGGTAACGGAGTAAGTGGTGTCCATAACGGAAATCGTGTCTAAGATTCTTAGCACTTTTTCTATTGTTTTTAAATTGTTTTTACAATTACAAGATCTCCTCTGCGCAGAGCTATGGACTTGTACAATGCATATTTTACTGACGTCGAACTCTTCTCTAGTTCACCTGCTTCGTTCAAGAAAAGTGTCTGCGAAATTATCCATACCCTAGGGTGTGGGTAATTCCGTATCTTTATAATGTCACAGCGTGTACACCACAATATTATAATTCACAACCTGTTATAATTTGTTTTAACTTATCTGTGGATAATGGTGCTGATTACATTGTTAGTAACACTTACTTATCTTACATTCTAGTACCTAAGCAGCCAATGTAATTGTTTGTTGTTCCAAATAAAGGAAAATAAAAAATAAAATAAATAAATGCACCAATAAAATTATATTATGTACCTACGGTTTTTCGGACTTTTTACTTTACTTGTGCTATAAGACATTGCTTCTGGCCAATTTTTCATTTTCATGATTTCATGTCAAAGGTAAGGAAACGGGGAGGGGAATTAACTTCATATAATCTTTGTTGTCTTTTGATTGCGTTGACTTAGAAGTTTGTTTTCTTTGTAGATCTAACTAAAGGATTGCAGACCTGAGTATTTGATATTAATTCCAACTTAATCGACGCGTTTTTAATAAAAAGGGTCGGCAAAGATAGACAAACAGTTGAACAACGAAGTAAATAAATTGTTTTCACAATCACCATAATAGGGTTGTTTTTACCATTCTTAAATAATTCTAAGACAACATTTATTAAAACTGTCACCTTATTTTAGGCCTAATAACTCGGCACATAATTAATTTGAAAAATTCGATTTTTAATTGTTCCAAAATCAATAAAAAGTTAGTCCGTTGAGTTAGGTAAATAGTGACGTCATAGTTTGCTATCGTCATACAAATTATAAGGAAGAGTAGCGACAAGACAGTTTGTAAAAAGTATGTTAGTTGATACGGTGTAAAATACCTTATTATCTAGCCTCATACTAAGCAAAACGTGTACTATGGCGACTAGATAACGGACAAACATACCTACTCAAATACTTTTTTTATAAACATCCTATACTAATATTAGTAGAAATGCTGGTTTGACGTCGTGAGGCCTGATATGCGTGGCAATGATCTCACAACTAGACGCCAAAGACCGTGCGAAGTGGAGGAGTAAATCAAGGAAAGATTCCCAGGCCCAAGCCCAGGGTGCCTGGGCTCCAAAGCACTCGCTTTCGCTTTGGCCGCAACCGGGATTGACCGTATAGATGAAGAAAAAGAAGAAGAAGATTAATGTTAGTGTGGTAAGCTCGTGTTTATCCACTATACCAGATGGTCGTCATTGATCCTATAACATGGTTTCCAATTTTTCTTTTTAGGTGAGGACCCCTAAAAATGAGGCGGCTGGTATAAACATAAACAGTAGTGTTGCCGCTCGATAGGTCAATATCGATTGTCTATCGATAGCCTATCGATAGTTAAAGAAAAAACGATAAAACCGATAGTCTATCGATTCTATCGATATCTCTTTTACTGCAATACTATCAGTAAACAGCAATACTATCGATTGTCCTATCGATCGTATAGATGATTTTAGTGTTCAACTATCGATTGCAAAACTATCGATTTTTCCCCCTTTTTTGGCGTTTTCGATGTTGGTCCTATAGAAAAAGTTGTTGTGTTTGTGTCCTTAGGGGGTAGTTGATGTTTTAAAAATAACCCTCTATATGGTGACCCTAAAAGTATGTTTTAAAGGGTAAGTAGTTAGCAGTAGAACATTATTAGTAAACCGCCCAAACCAGCACAGATCATGTTCAGATCAACTCATTTTTTGGAAAAGCCTTTCTATCTCCTCCGTAGCCGAGAGACGAGCATGACGGACTTGGTGTCGCTATCTCTGAGATTCCGGGTTCGATTCCCGGTCGGTTAATGTAGAAAAATAACTTTTCTATATGGTCTCGGTCTTGGTGTTGTGGTACTGTCGTTGTTTCTGATTTCTATAACACAAGTGCTCAAGCTACTTATCATAGGATTAGTGCAATGTATGTAAATATCCAATATTTATTTATTATTATTATTTATCTACCTTGACAACCATCTTGTCTAGTGGTTCTCGTTCCGGACTACAAAGCCTGGCTGTTGTGGCTTCGAATCCCGCAATGGGCAAATGTTATTTGTATTTAACAAAGGCTCATGCTCATCACACCATATACCATAGTTATGAATATTTGGAAATGTATTTAAGTATGTCTATCCGTTGTCTAGGCGCCATAGTACAACCTTCGCTTTGTCTGGGGCTAAATAATTGGTGTGATTGTTGGAAGAATTTGTTATGTACTTATTTATGAATGTATTCGCTTTTTTAAAAAATTGCCGCAGTCTATTGCTGAACTACCTATACATAAATTTAAATCGCATGTCAAGATGGTTTTAACGAAAAAAGGTTATTACACTGTAAATGACTATTTAATTGATAAAAATGGATGGAATTAAATACTGTTCTGCTAGCACAGGTACATATTATCTTGTAATGTAAACATACTATTTAAAAAGAGGCTGACAATAGTGACCGAGTTTCTTGAGCTGCTTCTTCTCGGCGCTAGCCCACATTTGTCCCGAAGCAGTGGTAGGGTAAAAAAAAATTGGGACGTGTAAAAGAGCTTAATTTAGGCCTATTTGCAGAAATAAATTGGTTTTATTTACCTAGCTCCATATAACTAAGTCTGTCGTAAATATTTTTTAACTTTGGGTACTTTAAGTACCCAAAGTTAAAAAATATTTGAGTATAATAATCTAGCTGTCCCGGCGAACTTCGTACCGCCGCTTTTTTTTGAGATTTTTAAAATTTTCTATTAGTTATTCTGCTATTCGGGGCGAATACAAATCCAACAAACCAAAAATCATATAAATCGGTCCAGCCGTTCTTGACTTATAAATGGTGTAACTAACCTGACTTTGTTTTATATATACAGTGTGTAACGAAAAGGTGAAATAAAACTTTAAGGGGTTATTCTACGGCTAAATTACATCAACTTTTTCTATGGGACCAACATCAAAATCTCAAAAAAAAAAAATGACGTTTCCATACAAACTGATGCCAGCTGGTCGCGTTTTAGTATGGGAAAGTGTTTTTTTTTGCGATTTCGATGTTGGTCCCATAGAAAAAGTTGATGTAATTTAGCCGTCGAATAACCCCTTAAAGTTTTATTTCACCTTTTCGTTACACTCTGTATAGATAGATAAGCATGATACAAGTATGACGACCCGATGGGCGTAGAGGTTGGATTATTCGCGAGTTTGTTGGATTATGAACGAAAAGGGCACTTCGATTCCTGGTTTAAATCAAATCAAACAAAAAATCTTTTATTAATCGACTTGTGTCTGGATGTGCAGGGACACGCTCTATAGCAACATTTATTAGAGACACCTAGTATCATGTAATAATTACTTTTTAAGAGTTAGCCCAAACCTGAAATCAAACCCGGAACCAATGTGGTCAAAGCAAAAAACTGCCGCACTGCAATCGGATAGTTCCACGTCTTTCAACAGAGCTAAACTGTATTTAAATCAGCCAATTTGTTAGTAGTAAAAACTTTGTAGTTCAATGCAGCGGGCAAAAAGCCTGAATCCTTTTCATTTTCATCCGCAAGGCTTCTTTCAGGAGGCTTGCGCATCCGCGTATATATTGTCGGCGCAGCGCACGCGGCCGGCTCATACGTAGTTGCGCGCGCGCACGGCTGTCGCGTCGCGAGTGTCAGACATGCAGTGATTGTGATTAACAGCTGAAGGAAACATGGTAAGATTATTTCTGTTACATTTTAATATAGTGCTTTCTGTTAGGACTATGTGATTGTGATTTCGTGAAATTTGCTCTGAGCGATTTCAAGAATGATATAGATATCGCATAATATTATCCGAACAGGATATACATACCGCATATTGAAATAATTTTAAGTGTTCAAGTTTGGCACGTCCTTAAAGATTTTAAATTAATGTTTTAAATAAAAGGCATTGATTACTTACAATCTTAGAAAAATTATTTCATCGTTTTATTTATTGTGCTATTGTGCATGTTTGTAATGTGTAAATAAACATTATCATGTGGTAAAATAAGTTGATTCTTGATTATCTATAGATGATACGACAATCTTTAAAACAAAAAATAGTCATCAAAATACAATTTCAGTAACATTTAAATTAAATTTTGTCAATGCTAACAAATTAATTTTAAATTCATGTTAAAATAATTGCATCACAGTTCAAGTAAGATCCATCAATTTAACATCAAAATGCCAACTTCAAGAAACAACTCATAGTATTTCAAACAACATCATCAAACTATTACGACTTGGTGACAAAAACTTAAAAGCTACGTCTTCATTGCAAAGCTCATTATACTATGCATAAAACTAATCATGAGGGCAATTATAGGTCAACTAAAATGATAAAGTTCAAAGTAAATATGTAATTTATTCGAATAAACAGCTGTAAGGTTTTATCAAATGAATGTATATAATTTTAAAATTGCAGGCATTTGTTAAATTTATGTCGCATACAAATTCTGACCATCTTCTTTTATTATAATTTTGCTCTAAGAAATGTTCTATTCTGTGTCAGGTTTTTCTTTAAAAATAAAAACTTAGAGACAACAGGTTTCTCACTAAATAATATCCATGACCAGGTTCATAATGGTACTGGTTGTTAGAAGGTCTAGGCCAGACCTAATTTAGTTATTTGAGGACGTTCTAAAATAAATGATACACATCCGTAAGACGTATTTGTCTAGAGGAAATATGTAATGGTTTATGTACAGATCAAACGTTAGATTCTCTGGTTGGTACCATAGAGTTTGTACCAAAGCTTTTTCATAGACAGCGCTATTCCAACAATGTAGGAAAACATCGTGTCAGAATAACTTGCACCCTCCTAAATGATGACCTCCGTGGCCGAGACGAGAACATACTCTGAGGTTCCGGATTCGATTCCCGGTCGGTCAATGTAGAAAAATAACTTTTCTATATTGTCTCGGGTCTGAGTGTTGTGGTACCGTCGCTGATCCTGATTTCTGTAACACAAGTGCTTTGGCTACTTACCATAGGATCAGAGCAATGTATGTGATGTTTTTCAACATATATTATTTATTATTATTATAAATGATACATATCCTAGATGTTATAGCCTATAGAAAATATGTCATTGTTTATCCATATAATCTTATTTTCTCAGATATTATTTCTCTGGCTTGCACCATTAAGTTTGTTTATAGACAACGCAATTTAATTGGTGTAGGACAACATCGCCAAAACAACCTGCAAAACCTTGTAATTGACAAGTGAAATTACAGCATGTGATGTAATACTGCTACACTCTAAATGACGACCTTCGTAGCCGAGAGGCCGGACTTGGCGTCGTCATCTCTGAGGTCCTGGGTTCGATTCTCGGTCGGATCAAAGTTAAAAATGAACGAACAAATGTTGGGTCGTGTCCGGATGTTGTGGTACCATCGTCGTTTTATAAGTGCTTTATTTACTTACTTTAGGATCAGAGCAATGTATGTGATTATGTCCAATTTAATTATTTATATTTTATTTATTGTAAATATAATTGATTTAAGATTAGGTTCTAAAGCACATACCTTTTTAATCCTCTCCTCTAATTAATATAACAATGAGTCATCATCTCTCAAAAAAAAATACTCGGAGCACTAATAATGGTAGTAAAACTATGTCCGCGTGCAATTTTTTCCACCCTATTTTTAGTGGGTATGATTAGAAGGGGTGAATGTATCATCGATGGAAAAAAATTTGGGTCACATACAACTTCGATCGACTGATTGATAATTTTATTACCTATGGGATAAAGGTTATTTTTTCGTAGATGTCATCCTGTTTTTAGAAGCAATACGTAAACTTTTAACAATAGGTACTTTTAATATGTGAAATACGTAAATTTTCATTCAAAACTAGCTGACCCAGCGAACTTCGTTCCGCCAATTCGTTTATATGGGAAAATAAAATAGTTGTTTTACTACTTTCCTTGCATTTTTTAAATATTTTCTCACCTTTTAAACCTTTCCTGAACTTCCACAAATATTTCAAGATCAAAATTAGCCAAATCGGTCCAGCCATTCTCGAGTTTTAGCGAGACAAACGAACAGCATTTCATTTTTATACATATAGAATATATATAGATATGTATAGGAGTGTATGGTAAATCATTCAAATTCGACATCAAATGAGGTCAAAGACATCTTTATCTCTAAGTCAAGGTCGTTGAAGCATCATTTTATTGTAAATTTATTTCAGCAAATAACCCAACGGTAAAAATATCATTCCACCGAAATTATCAAAAAGTAACATAATATTTGACGTCTACTTGTCGAGTCGATGTCGATCTACACAGTAAGTGTCTCGTGGGGGGCTGTAAAGAATACACTTCCCCACCGCCAACAGGAGGTATGTCGTAAGTGGCGACTAATTCCTATAGCACGAGACGGGCAGCAGCGTCTGCGTGCGAAATCTTATAAAAAACCAACCCGCCTGCCAAGCGAGGCAAGAATTGGCAACCCCCCCCTGAAATCCCCCACTGAAAATCATTGGGAGAGGCCTGTGTTCAGCAGTGGACGTCCTATGGCTGAAATGATGATGATGATGATGATGACAGTAAGTACGTAATGCATTGCAGTCATGATGACTTGAGACTTGATTTGTCATCAAGTAAACTATGACTTTTGAAGAATAACCAGCTCTATTTGACAATGGGATTCCGAATCGTAACCTTACACGTGTTTACCTATTTGTTTGAAGCGTGTTCGTACGACCTCATTTAGAGGTGTGATTTGACATTATTTATTGGTAAACCAATATGTCTAAGAACATTAATCAGACAAATAATAATTTTAAAATTAGAATTGGTGTGTACAAATAAAGGATCAATGATTGGTAAAAGTGAAATGACAATTATGATGTCAGAAAAATGACTCTTTTTGACATAGGTCACCTTAAACAAATGGTTACATAATATTTTTTGTTTATTTTTGTTTCCTTATTTAAAGCTTTATTTAGCGGGGTTTCCAAACACAGGCATTACTTGCTTAAATGGAGATCCCAATCAACCATGTAATTAATTTAGGTTTTGTAAGGAAAATAAATTATTTTATTATTATTAAACTTAAAAGTGTACACTAAGTGGACTTTATGCCAAAAGCGATTTCTGTCAGTCAACTTTAAGCAAGTTATGTTTTTACAAGTCATTATAAAAACAAAAACACCAAAACGTCATAATAACACAATATATTCTGTGCACATTTAACCTGCTATGCATTACAGTGTAAATGCTATCTTTATGTTTAAACATTAGTATTTTTAAAGTACAAGTGGAACTCTAAACACAAAAATTTTTACACAATTTTATTCTAATCGACTCTTTACTTTTTTTACTTTGCACAAAATTTCGATGTGAGAGAGTACGATGCGCCGGCGCAGGAGGACACGCTGACGCAACGAAGGCCGCGCGGAAAGGTCACACCGTACGATAGTTTGACCAGAATCCTAGTACTAATGCTATTTGAGATTCCAGCTTGAACTGTTTGCGTAAATGTCTACGATCTACGTTTAATTTAGAATATTTTGAAGTCTAAAGTCATAATTATTTTTTACATCTTAAATAATGATATCATTTATGTGAAGATTTGTATGTTCGGATGTTTGTTACTCAATCACGCATTATATGCTAAACAGACTTTACTGAAATTGGCACATAAACTATTAAAAATCAAGGAGTATTTGTAAATAAATAAATAAAAAACAAATTTGCTTTACCGCAAAAAATGGCATATACAATGTGTGTCCTGGAACCGGGGATTATATTGAAAACAGAGACTCTATAGGTCATTAGTAATTGAATCATTATGGTCCCAAATAATTTAAACTAAAACTTTACTTTTTGATTTTTTCTATCAAATTTAATCGTAAATTTAATGTAATGCAATCAATGCAATAGTTCCGCTCAACTCAATCGATTGAGTTAGATGAACTCATCGAGCAAGCATCGTACTTATTCGACGCTACTCGGCACGTTTCTATGACACGACATTGACAACGTTAGCGATAATATCGTTTTGCAATAATACACCGATTATGAATCGTAACTTTAAATTCTTATTACGTGTAGTGCATTGGTTTTGGTTGACTGGAATCTTTAAAAAAAAAACAACACTAGAGAGTCTCGGTTTTGAATATTATCCCCGGTTCTAGGCCACACACTATATACAATCATCCCGCTTGTTATGGTTAAAGTAAGGTATATAGCCATCACTTTCCTCTTACACTGACGTTTGTCGCGCGTACGAGTAAACATTGTGCGCTTTAGGCCGGATTCGACCAAGCTGGTGTAAGTTTTAACTTGAGAGTATACCACTGCTTAATATAAAGTAAGCTGATTTTTCATTCTACCAACCACTAATCTATGAAAAATATTAAAACGGGCGATTTTGACAGTGTATAAATTAAACTGAGAATAAGTAAATGTCAAAGTTGTCACTTGTCAAATCCACTCCTGTCACCTCGAAACTGACATGTTGTCAACATCTAGCATTGACACTCTATTATCCTACAAAATTAAAATGTTGTGGCATTTCAAGTCAACCTAGAAGAAATGGATTACATGGATTTTGGTAGGTTTATCAATTCGTTGATCGTTCACTTTTGAACTACAGAATAACAATACCGAGTATAGTGTATTGCTCGAAAAACGTTATCAAAGTTATCCAAGGGTAAATTCAAGGTGTAAAATTACCCGTAATAGTTATTCTGGTATAGCTTTGTGTTTGGTCGAATCGGCCCTAAATAATATAACTTATTTAAGGCATCATAATTATTACAGACTAGCTGTTGCCCGCGACTTCGTTCGCGTGGTCTTTAATTTATCGATAAAGGATTTTCTGGTCAAGTTTCTCGTTTTTCCGTAAGAACGTTTTAAAAAGTATTAGAAAACTTAAAAAAACACGGATGAAATTGGTAAAGTCGTTCTCAAGTTATTTCTTTTGATATGTTTATTCTATTTTTGCATGTTTTTATTTAGTGTGCCTAATAAAGCATGTTTTATTCTTACGGCGCGACCAAGGGAAATAGAGATTAATATATATATATAGACCTTACAGGCTAACATTTAAAATAATAAAAGTTACATTTATTATTTATTTATTAAGGGCTTCGTACTCTGAGCTGTATAGGCTATACTACAAAAATGATTCATTTTTCGGGACGTAAAAACCTAATCAATTAAAATAACCATAAACTTGTGCTAATCTTTTGGCACAATATGAACATCTGAAATTAGCCGGGTAAAAAACACGACCATTTTCAAATGTTCATAACTTGTCAAAGGTTAGACAGAAGTAGATGGGATTTTAATTCCTTAGGTTTATACGTTCAAAGAAATGAAACGTTTTCATAGTAGGCTTTCTGTTCTTATTATATAAAGCTTCATACTGCTTGAGCGCGACGCCAGCAGCATAGTGTGAAGGGATTCAGGCTTAAGATTTGTCGCACTATTTTGTATGCCAACGAATGGTACAGACAAAAGCACGTCAACCTACCACAAAACGTCAAATTTTCCTTATTGATATTGATCTCTACTTGTCAGACTTAAAGTTGAAAATCGGTTGAATGACCTTTAACTTTTTGGGTTTGCCGTTGACTGTACCTGCCCACTCGTTTATGATTCTGTACCTCTATAACCAGAAGGTTCTGAGACACACGTGATAAGGCTCTTATCACTTATTCAGGCATGTTCTACATAGACTGAAGAATTTAAATCAAACGAAACGATATAATAAGCTACGCAATTGGACTAGTTTATCGCTGTGTGCGCGATGACAGTGCCCCTAGTGACAAGTACAAGACAAGAATTGTGGACTTAAGATCTCTCAAATTATGGCAACTGGATGGTTTAAGAATGATTTTCGAATTGTTTTTCTTCGAAATTAGATGAAAATATCTAAAAAGTTTGTGCATTTTTTAATTGAATGTTTAATACGTACGGAATTTACATCGATACAACATGATAAAACTTTTCAACCTCAAACTATTCAACCAAAAATTTTATTAGCACAGCATGTGAGAGATACATGCTTTAAAGATATGAACAAAGTTATGTCAACGCGTATTATCTTGTGGGCCTGTTTAAGAACTAGTAATTTAAAATACTACATTCTAGCATAACTAGGAAAGAGAGATGCAAGACTCATATGGATTATATTTTCAAGAAATCTAGAAAAACTTTAGTGAAAAATGATTACAAGGAGGTGCAACAATCAAATAACGATAAACTGACATTAAAAATCGTGAATTACCGTAAGTACAAAACTACAAAAACACAGAATCTTATTTCTCCTAGTAATTTGTACCTTTCAGAGTTCGCCTGACTGTAATCCTATGTGTCAAGTCTAGTTATTTCATTTGGCGTAGCTACACTCCAGTAACTTTTTGATACACAATAAAACTACATAAAATCATCAAATCTTTTTTCAAT
Organism: Anania hortulata; assembly: GCA_963576865.1. Lineage (NCBI taxonomy): Eukaryota > Metazoa > Arthropoda > Insecta > Lepidoptera > Crambidae > Anania > Anania hortulata. The sequence goes on along the minus strand of OY756392.1, from coordinate 21,660,067 downwards.
TTAGGACTGGAAGAAAAGTAGAAATCAATATTGCATTTCAAAAGGTTATTCGCAGAACATCAACGCCTGATTATACCCAATTGCTGGGTAAAGGTCTCATCATTACAACCAAGTCGTCTCTACGATCCAATCATCGACCTGCCCAATTATTGGGGTTGCGATCACTGATTTGTGAAATCCGATACATTAACTTGAATTCAAGTGACCCTGATCTTCTAGAATTATCCTTAATCATCGGTGATGACTACATTGATACTTTCCCTACTCTAAAATGATTGGCCAAGATAGGGGTCAAGACCAAACAAATTTATAATAAATATTTCTGTATCTACACCTAATATCTTGTAATTCGGGTCGCAATAACAATAGTTTTGTGTATTGTATCTATTCATCGATAGATAATGGGTTGAAGTACCAAGAAGTAAAATAAACAAAAATACACAGTTGAAAAATTATGGCCATATGGGCTAACTTTGGCATCTAGATTCTGGCTATCTACATATTATTATTATAAGTTAAACGCCAAGGACATACACATAAGTATAGTTTTTTAAGTTCACAATAAATTTTGTTTTAATTTTTAACCCCACAACTAAGAATTGTAGGTAGGTAATTAGAAATATTACTTAAAATGTAATTTAAACGCTCAGGCTCAGACACATAATTGTCTATTTTATCAATAAACATTCATTAAAATAAAATAACAAACGTACGAGTAGCAAAGTTTAAGGTACGTAGGATTTGTACGTATCATATAGTATTCGTAGCGTAACAAATCCTACGTACCTTAAACTTTGCTACTGCAATATCACGGTCAGTTTAAGGTACGTAGTAGTAGCAAAGTTTAAGGTACGTAGGATTTGTACGTATCATATAATTTGTACGTATCATATAGTATTCGTAGCGTAACAAATCCTACGTCCCTTAAACTTTGCTACTACTACGTACCTTAAACTGTCCGTGATATTGTTTGATTGATTGTTACGCTACGAATACTATATGATACGTACAAATCCTACGTACCTTAATCTTTGCTACTACTACGTACCTTAAACTGTCCGTGATATTGCAGACAAACTGCAAGAGTGTCGCCTACGCTGGTACGGCCATGTTTTGCGGAAACCGTCAAGTAGGAAACAAATGTCTGGCCATGCCGCCACCGCCAGGTCCTGGCAAAAGGGATAGACCCAAGAAATGTTGGCTTGACGTCGTAAGGGCTGGCATGAGTGCCAATGATCTCACAACTAAATGTAAATCAAGGAAAGCGGACCCTGGGCCCCAAACAATGGCATTTAGCATAATAATTTCAAAATTATCATTACCTTGACGACATTCTATGAAGTGTAAATACTTTTTTATGTTTTAAATTACAGTAAAAGTAGTTATGTCATGCAATAATATTCACTGGTAATCTAATTTATTTATGTTTAAGACATCGTTTGCCTTTTCACAACTCTCATGATAAGCCGTTAAAGGTCATTGTGAGTGTTTATAGCACTTATCTGTCTTATTCAATCCGAAGTAATCTTCAAAGCGCCCGAAGCGCGACTTGATTTGACCATCCTTCATAATTAAGTAACCACTTGTAACTTGACTTTTGAATGATTACTTAACTAAGTAATATCTTCCAGCTTGATTGAGTTAAGTGAGACCAAGCATTTGTTTGGAATCTGTGATTTTGACATGACGGATTAGTTTTTAATCAGTACTTGTGAAGGTTATAATGTCGTTAGTTGCGAAATTATATTTGTTTTTGAGTTCATTACAGCTTTTTAAAATTTACCAACATTTTTACTTCAAAGGTTCATTGCATTTCTCAAGATTTGCAAATTTAATCTTAAACTATCATGGCATCAACATCATTCTAATATTAACTGTACGTTTGTATGATGTTGACAGATATAGAATGATGTAATTGTGGTGTTAATCTCATACCAAAATAATCCGGTGGATCGTTAATTAACCTAAAAGTATCCGAAGATGATATAAAAATTTAATTCGATGTGCAAACATAAATTTATATTTTACAAGTGATTCATAAAATTTGAAAATTAATGTTTTTTTTTTGCGAAATCGATGAATCGAGTCTCAAAAAAAAAACTGTTATCCTATAGTCGATTTTTTCATAGTTTAAGGCAAATTAGTAGCAGCTAACTACTGCTGCACTAATCACTAATTAGGTAGTTAAATAGCATAAAAATAACGCAAGGGAATTTTAGACTAGCATTAAAAACTAAATGAGACGTCGATTTCTATTTGTGCAGATCAAAAAACCATTTGTGTGAAAAGCTAAAAAAAGGTAAATTTGATGTGTACATTTATTGCATGAAAGATATTTTCACATTGTGTCTTTCGCGCAAGCATCGCTACCAACGCCAAAATAAATGTTCCCAGAAGTGGACCAAAAAAAAACAATGTGAAAGAAAAGACTTGTTTTGAAAAAAGACGTGTAGATTTTTTATAGAAAAAAGTTATGGCCTAATCTTGTAATAGTTCTAGTTTCATTATGCTTTTCAAGTTTAAAATACATGCTCAGTGTTGCAAAGTGCATATTTTTTATATTGTTGTGTGAACAACTGACATAGAAAGGATATTACATAATAATTATGTTAAATACTATTTACAGGATATTTGCCATTAAATAATTATAAACTAGTTAACATAAAGCGTGTGTGTGTTTATGTCTGAAGCATGCTTAGTTTATGCAATTAAAATACTCTGAGATGAAATATATGGAATAGAACAATAATGAATTACTTTATAATGAATGTATTGTGCAAAGCTTACGATTTTTCTTATGCACCAAATTTTAAGGACACCAATCATAAAATTTTAGATATTCCTTCTGTGCAAAATAAATAAACAGTTATTTAGACAAAATATAATTTTATGAAAAAAGCGGGAGAGGCTTACGTCCATCAATGAATTGAAATAGGCTGAGATGATAATGATGATAAAACAGTTATTACATACCACATAAAAATAACTACTTATGTACTATTAGAGATAACAAAACATGTATTTAGGTAGCGTTTTTTTTATTAAAGACAACATTAAAATGCTGCTAGTCTAAATACGAAGCCAAAGACAAGCGTCTCTTATTTTACCTGTCATCGTGCCCACTGTTTATTAAAACACATCTCATTTGTACTTATGTAGATCATACATTAAAACAAAGCAAATATATACATAATGACGAAACATTTTAGTTAAAAGTAAAGTCACATATTACATGATAGTTAGGTAGGAACTATGTGTAAAGTGTAAGGGCGGCATGGCATTGCTGGTATTCTGCAAGGTGTGTGACTAACCTTAATACGAGTATCTAACGTAAGTAATCTAAATTAATAAATAATGAAAATTTCATTTAATATATATCCGTCCAAAGTTAAGTTCTAATTGATCGCTAAGCTTATGGTTAACATGGAAGAAATTATCAGTTTAATTTCGACATCATCAACTGTTTCTTAAAAACATGATGTTAAGCAGAGTCAGAAAAAATCTGCAAAATATCCTAAATCTATGCATTAGCTATATTTTCTGCGCAGTGCAGACGTGTTCGTGGGAAATATTAACAAATATTATTATTTTAACTTATTATTATGGATTTATGCGTATTCAACTCCAACCAGGGTCAGATATTTTAGTTCAATTTTAACCTTTGTGTCAAGGGCATAAGAGCTTCGGCTGTGTCATACATATTGTTTAGCATATACCCAATATACACATTGCTCAATTTAGCGTACACGTGAAAAAACCCTAAAACCGCAACTAAATAGTTTCAACTATTTACACAATATCACAAAAGTAAACAGTGGCGAAGTGAGCGTACGAAAACATATATTTGAAGATAGTCCTGCTTAGCGGTGAAGGATAACATTGTGAGAAAGCCTGCCTTATTTGTTGGTTATTGGCAGAAAAATAGAGAAACCAATCATCATCCTCATCATCATTTCAGACACAGGATGTCTACTGCTGAAAATAGGCCTCCCCCGTGACTTCAAGATTGGCGGGTTGGAAGCGGCCCGCATCCAGCGGCTTCCTGCAACCTTTACCAGATCGTCTGTCCACCTTGTAGGTGGATAGACGAAATTTTATTCATCAAATTACAGTATCCCTAAAGTATAAGCCATTCAATAAAATAAAAAACATTAAAATCGGCTCACATTTGTTGAAAAACAAGAATAAATCATTATCTGAGTATATTATTTTGTTATTTTCTCAAAAAGTGCTAAATCGATTTCAGTAATAGGTACTTACATGGGACCACCTCTGATGTATATCTACCAAACAAAAAAAGAATCTGAAATCGAATCATAAATAGCGGAGTAATCGCGTAACATACATACAAAAAAAAACATACAGTGGAACTGAAAACCTCATCTTTTTTAAGTCGGTTGAAAATGTAATTCTTTCTTTAGTATGGTATGCAAAAAATATAAACAAAACTAAAACATAATGTCTTCTGCAGCATTATTCTTTACCGTATTATTGTGTAGCAAAATTTATACCATAAAATGTGCAATATTATGTGTGTAATAACTAGATAGTTATATGTGTGTGTCAATTTTAAGGAATATTGTTTATCTCTTTACTCTCTATTTGACTGACAACCACTGAAAATAGGCGTCGTGGGGTCTAAAGAGTCTTCAAGAAAAGTCCTAATGATTACTTTGGAAACTTTGCGACAGAGTACCCTATGAAAGGAATTGAGCTTACTGTAATTTAGTTCTACTATGGTTTACACTTGCGAGTAATTCAGATAATCATGAATATGGATGGGTAGTCAATGGCAAAGATTACTCCATACAGCGTAAAACCCCAAACGGATACTCTTCTTACTAGACTCTGAGAAGTAGCACAAACAAAATTAAACATAATGAATGAATTAAGAATATTGCTTTAGTATAATTTCAACTTTTTTATTATTTACATTCACAAAAATGCTTCAGTAAAAAAAAATACCCCATGGAAAAACATTTTTCAGTTTTTTTCTTGACATAATGTTTTTAGTATTAATAGATCACACATTTGTAATATTACCAATAAAACCAAAACCAATAAATCAAATTTATTTCTGCAAAAAGGTTTAAATTAAGATATTTTATATGAATGTCTCTAACAAAAGTTTTTAGGTTATTTGTTACTAACATTATGGGCTAAATGCCTGAAATAAAGAATTTGAATTTGAATTTACACGTCCCAATTTTTTTACCCTTCCACTGCTTCGGGACTATTGTGGGTGTGGGGCAAATACATTTGTTAAGCCTTTTGAAATCCCATTAAGTTCACTTATGATTACGAGTTGCGTACCCGCTAACAACTGCGTTTAATTATTGTTTGATTACTCGTAGTTTGCAACAGTATCGACGAGTAATAGAGGCGCTGTATAAATGTCGTCAATAATAAAACACCTTCGCTGGCGAGTATCGACCCGTAAACGCGGGAAATAAAGCAGTAAGCGCACAGTTCTTCTCACAAATATGACCGAGGATCACTAATTGCATGCACTACATTGTAGCTGGACGTTCGCAGGTAATGTTGCTGCCTGGAAGCCCACTATCGGTAGACCTATCGATAGTATCGATACTTTGACTGATTTTTGTGATATTTGATTTGTAAAATTTGTCTTCGCCCCAAATAGTAGAATAACTATTAAAACATCGAAAAATTTACGAAAAAAATTATAATAAAGAGGCGGTACGAAGTTCGCCGGGATAGCTATAGCAATAAAAACCACGTTCCTCACTCTCTCAAATTATCTCAAATATTTGACAGCCCTGGAAGTTTTGTGGAAGTAACCTGACATATCTGACATTATAACATATTTCGCATTTAGTTTATGACATTACAATAGCGTCTCTGTTTTAGGCTAGACTTATAAATAACATCATCAATTTATCTTTGGGATCTTTGACGTAACTAAACTTTCGCTACATTGTAACAACCTCGAGTATGACATTTGATTGATATAAACTCTAAAGGCGAGAAGCGACATGCAACTGAAATGCTATCAATAATTATTAAATTTTAAGCCATCAAGCAAGGATGAGTCGAGTAACGAACAATGGAGGAGGTCAATGTTATAGAGCTCTTTCCAGCATTAAGCAATCAATTTTAAATATAATGTGATAACTTCATAATTTTCTGTCGACTTATTTGCATCAATATTAGGTAGGTCCTTACATATGAAATACTGGCAACTTTAACATCAAATATCTTGCATTTGATTAGGAATTCCAAATTCAAATTTCTTTCGAAATAAAGCCAGAAAATGTTTTAAAATTCGTATTTCATTTGTTTTCACATCATTTGTTTGAGCTTCAACATTGCTATAACAACAACTATGGACAAATTAAAAGTTCGCGATATTTACGAATACGAGTTCTACCGTGGCACCAGTGCTGCAGAAACGACTCGAAGAATTAACGACGTGTACGGACCAGACACCGCTAACGAACGAACGGTGTGTTTCTGGTTTAAACGTTTCCGTTTATGAAATTTCGATTTACACAATGAGCCTCGTGGACGACCTGATACTCAAGTGAATAACGAAGAATTGAAGGCGATAGTAAGTAGAAGCGGATCGATCTCAAACCACTTCTGAATTAGCAGCAGCCTTCGGCGTAAGTGACAAAACGATACTTATCCATTTGCGCCAAATCGGAAAAGTCAAAAAACTTGAAAAGTGGGTGAATTGACTGAAGCAAACCAACAAACACGCCTCGCTTGCTGCATTTCTTTGCTCAATCATAACAATAATGAGGAGATTTTGAACCGTATCGTGACTTGTGATTGGAAATGGATCCTGTACGACAATCGGAAGCGATTATCACAATGGCTTAACCCTGGAGAACCGGCAAAACCTTGCCATAAGTGAAAACTGACCAAAAAGAAGATTCTGGTTAGTGTTTGGTGGACTAGTGCTGGTGTTATTCACTACAGCTTCTCAGATCAGGCCACACGATTACTGCAGACTTGTGTTGCCAACAATTGCAAACAATGATGGAAAAGCTCGCCATTAAACAACCGAGACTGGTGAATTGCTTTAGCTCACTCCTCCTTCAGGACACTGCACATCAAACGGTCGCCAAGTTAGAGGGAACTTTTGCGTCACCTACCATACTCTCCAGATCTTGCCCCAACCGATTACCACTTGTTTCAAAATTTAGATAACTTTTTACAATGAACAAAATTCAAATCTGACGAGGCAGTCAAAACCGCCTTCAAACAGTTCATAGACTCTCGCTCCCAGGATTAATTTTTTTTCTAAAGAGTTCAATGATCTGCCTATAAAATGGCGGAAGTGTATCGATAACAACGACGCATATTTCGATAAATTAAATAATTATTTCATTAAAAAAAGTTGATTCACTTTTTTGATACTGAACGGCAATTTCATATGTAAGGACCTAATATTAACAATATTGTCAATAGATTTACGATGATAATGAATAAAATTTATCTCATTAATATTGGTAGTTAGGCCGAGTTGTTTTTGCACAAATAAGATAAGATAACGTTTATTGATAATGGACCTCACGACAACAACAGCACTTAAATAAAAAAATAAAAATATAACAATAACTGTAAACAGATAGCAATAGTTTATCAACACACACACACGATACAAAAATAATAAAATTGGCAAAAAATTAAAACAGAAAACCTTAATTTGCCTATTTTAAATTTAAAACACAAATACGAACAAACAGCTTACCTGACTGGACAGTGGGTCAGTGACTAACGTCTCATTCGTGATAAATGGTTAACTACCGTTTTAATCACACTCTAACAAAACAATTTATGTGTTTTGAAGATAAGATTCTGTCATGCATTAGCTTGCATAAAGCATGGTATATTGCACCAGCCATATGCCAGTACTTAGTGACGTTTAAGAAGTAATAACAGAAAAAGAATGTCTTTACTCACACTCATACACTTTTTCAAACGGTCTTTTGTATGTGATAAAACAGAAAATTATATCTTGATTTTGAATTTAAATGCAAAAATAATAAATAATAACGGTTAAAACACTAACGATTTTTACTAGACCTACGCACGTAAAAAATATTTTAAAAAAACTAAGAGTATGAGTTAAGACAATTTTTTACTGTATTACTTCTTAAACGTCTCGAAATACAAATGCATGGGTCTGGTGAAATGCACCATGCTTTAACAAGCTAATTATGTTCCATAATCTCGTCCTCATTGTGTACAATGTAGTACGCACTTTTTGCTACTGCACTGATTACAATCTTCAAAGTTAGGCGCGTGCATGAACGCGTCAATAAACTAAAAAATAAATAACCGGAACGTGCCCGCACCGTCACCTATCAATGTCATCTGTCACCTGTCAATGTCATTGTACTTTTTTGTACACAGCACTGAAGACATAAATAATTAGAATAAATTAGTTTTTAAACTAATTAGTGATTTACAGCTTACATACAAATGCAAAAAACCAAGAAGAAAATACGGTGATGTTTGTGTAAAAGTATGGTGGCTGGAAAACAAAACTTGTCAGTTGAATTTGTGAAATTGTTGGACCGATACCTCGGCTCAATTATTACGATTACTACGATTTCTATCACCACCACAGCACACTAACTTTAGTGTTATTATATTTATAATATCATCACCATCACCATCATCTCAGCCTATTACAGCCCACTGCTGGACGTACGGGAAGGACGCAAAGAGCGCCAAGGAGTACGATCTCCTGCTTTGATACAAATGTATCTAGCCATATTCCCGAGTTCGTCGGTCCATCGAGTTGAGAAGCGTCCTACACTACGTTCGCCGAGACGTGGCCTCCACTCCAACAACATAATCAGCCAGAAATTAATCATGAAAACAAGGAGTGTGTGTGACAGAGTTGCGTTATGCTTCAGCCTGCAAACGAGACAGAATGAATGACATCGGAGCTTTCACGGGAGGTTGGCCGTGGTGATCATTAAGTTCATTCTAGTTGTCTCTCATGTCTCAGAATGAATGACATCGGAGCCTTCACGGGAGGTTGGCCGTTGGTGATCAATATGTTCATTCTAGTTGTCTGTCATGTCTCCGAATGACTCCACAGAAACTGCTCTGTACAGAAGCACTGGCCTTTACGATGAAGTGGCCAGTGGGTTTTTGTTCAGTCTGAAGCGTCTCCTCGAGGGATTCCTCCTGAGACGTAACATTATGGCTCTAGTCTTCATGAAGAGTTCACCATGAGACCGATACAATGTTGCACCAGAAATATACTACAAAGGATCTGTAATAGCATAAGGTAAGTTATTAATATTATAAAATTCTTCTAGCACATCATATGTACCGAGAGAACAATTATTCCTCTTTTCTGTCTCGCAGCAGAATTATAACACTTCCACTTGCTTTCACGAGGGGTTAGCCTGTGGCTTAAAATTTTTGTTATAATATTGCGGGTCTGCAAATCTTATAAGGTTGACCAGAGACCGACTTCATTAATTGAAGTTGAAAATATAGTCGAACACAAAAGTATCAAGACGATACATATCTTTGAATGCCACTGAAGAAAAAAAGAGAGGAGGGAGAATATGGGTACCGAGACCATGAGGTAATGCCCTCCGTCTTAGTAATTTTTTCAACTTAACACTTTGACTCTAAGGAGGCTATGAAAGAAGCTCCTTTGCCTGCTGATATTGAAGGCTTAAGGAATTCTGAGTCTTGTGTAAACAAGTCATATACTTACCTAGACAATTTCAGTCTGTTTATAAAGATTTTAAGTTTTTAATAATTTCATCAGTTGTTACTATCAAATTGGGCCTTTGGCAACCATTAATGGTACCAAGACAATCTGTTGGTCTCAGATCCGCTTGTCTTATTCTGCCCCATTTATATACATACAAGTCAATGATAAATAGCGCTTTTACAAATTATGGTTTATCTCGGTGTGGATTTCCACAAGTTTTTTACCACAAGTAATTGAGATACTTCTTGATGTTGGCCCAAGAGGGCAAGACTTTATAAGGCATACCATAGAAAACAACCTGTTTACTCCAATAGTTCATGTAGTTATGACCATATTAAGTTTTTTTTTTCCTCTTATATTTTACTAAAAAGCTTAAATAAATAAATAAACATTACTTGACATTGCTAATTGATATCTGTGACTTAAAGATCATTAGTCCACTTGATTCGTGAAGTGCCTTAACGTAAAAGGTCCCAGGTTCGATACTCTGGTCGAATGACCCTGGCGAGATACATTGTCTTGTACCTCATAATACAGGGAAGTTGACTCCCTGTTTGGAGACCATGACAAATTGATGTTGGCTGGTGCATATTTGTATGTTCCTCCTATACAACTGATATGGTATCCTATTTGTGTAACTTATAATATTAGATCTGGTTACAACCGGGTAAACCTTAAATTCTCATAGTATCAAGCTTAATTCTCAAGATTCTATAATAATCTATGAAAGCAATTAAAATTTAACACTGTTACTGACTTGAGGTTATTATTCTAGCTGATCGCCATGGCTAGTTAGATTATTTCTAGTCTTCATCAAGTGAAATAAAGACACACTCAAGATGAGTGTTACTTACAAATAATGTGAGTGAAGATCACTGTTACAGAAATGGAAAAATAATTATCCTTGTTATCAACAAGATAAAAATTACCATAATTAAAAACTTTTTTAACTGTAACTGTATGTTATATTCCAATATTTTCAGTCAGTAAAAACCCATGGAAAGATTTATGCAGCTTTATTTACAGGCAAAAATGTCGCACCATAATTGATCCTTATGTACTTGTCATAAGGTCGAAAACCAATTATTTTAATTTTTAAGTAGGTACCTGCTACCTTTGGAAAAGTAAGAGAAATTCAAAACTAGACACAAAATTCCAATGATAACTTGAATTTTCAAATCTGACCTAAATATATTTTTAATATATTTTTGTTATAAACCATATATTTCTAGACATTTTATTATTTGTGAAAATGTTTGATACCAAAAATTGAAGACAAAGATAAATAATCATCCAATCATTAAATTAACAAGATACTAAAGATAGTAAATAAACTGAATTATTCCAGGTGGATAACAAAGGTTCATATTTAAATAGATGATTATAATAAAATATGATTTATTAAAACATAATTAAAAAATTAAAATTGTATCCATGAAACTATAAACTTCATAAAAAATATACTACTGACTTAAAATTATTATTTAAATTAAGGCATGAATCTTACAATTATAATTGAAGATTGTCAAGTACCTATGTAAGTCTATGTATAAATAATTTTATTAGATATTAAATTACCATGTAAAGCAAAAATGGAGATGATAAATAATGACAGAAAATTTCTAACTGAACTTAAAAAAAAAAAAAAAAAAAAAAAAAAATGGATGAGACGATAGAGGCATTGATCAGTGGCAATAATTAAGGCAATGCAGGCGGCAATAAATGTTGCCTTACCTACAAGTATTTTGAGCCGGAGTAAACTTTCTATCTTATCCGATGTGATGTATTGGTAAATGATTACTTATTTAATTATTATTTTTTATTAGCTTACAAGAATTGACCAGTCATTGAATCTTTTTATAAATAAGTATTCAGACTGTTTCATTAACTTATTAATATCCCCTACCAGGGATCCACACATAAAGTGCAGGAAGTCTCATACTGATTTCCAGCCATACAAGTGTAACACATATAACAGTTTTCTAAGAAGATGAGTAAAAATCAATCTTTCTCAGTAAAATAATGTTGAAACTATTGTCAACAAAATAGGATCCCTACTGGAACAATACTAGTAGTATTTGTATATAATTTCCTTATTTATAACATATAATTAATGAAAAATTTGCGATAGTAAACATCCATATTATTTTTTTTTAGTTTCCTTTACTTTGGAACTACACCTTGAACAGGAGTTATTAAGAATACCTAAGACTAATTTATTTGCATAAAAAATTGTATTACAGACAATGATAACTTAAAAGGTTACTAGATTTTCTTATTATATAAAATAAAATGTCTTTTCAGAAGAAATACTAGCTTAACTACCTACTTGCACATCGATAAATTTACCTTGTTAGGTAACCATATACTAAGTATGTACTACATACTACTGGATAAATGAGACGGATATTAATAGTTCAAAGCATTGGCTCCATTTCCATGACAACTTATTAAACTAGCTGTTGCCCCGCGATTTCGTTTGCGTGATCTCTAGTTTATTCGTAAAGAATATACCTACTTAATAGCGCGGGGTATTTATTTAAAACTTTATTGCACAAACTTAAAAGTGTACAACACAGTCTCAGTCCCAGCAAATCTATAAATTCATAAAGACTTACAGTTTTAACAAAAATAAAAGAGTATTGCAATTAAAGTAAAATTTGCTATTTTCGATTTTATAGAATTCCTACACATTTTTTGGCCCACCTGTATGGTATAAAATAGGTACAGGTTTGTGTCATCAAATGGGATGTGACTGTATCAATATACATGGTTGTATTAGCATACGGGGTTATATCATCATACAGGGTTGTATTATCATACAGGGTGTATCATCATACAGGGTGTATCATCACACAAGGTGTATCATCATACAGGATTGTATCGATATACAGGGTTGTATCGATATACAGGGTTGTATCGATATACAGGGTTGTATCGATATACAGGGTTGGTTGATTTATTCCAATGAATTAATCAAACAACTATATCCTTGTTAGATAAAACTTGAATTAAGCATCTACCAATAGATAGTTAATAAAATAAAGTTTTATCATGTGCGAAGACTTTAGCAAATCATATAAATGATCATAATAAATGTTTATATTGCTTTGTCGACACAACTTTCCTCTTTGAACATCTACATTGTACACAATGAGGACGAGATTATGGAACATAATTTATATGATCGGACTAACTTACCTAGTGACGTCCGATCCTCAATTATGTGAAGTAATCTCGTCCTCATCCTATCCCCAGCCCGACCCAGTTAGTATGTATTTATCAATCCTTAAAGTACAAAAAAGATTATATGCTATAAATACCTACATACTACTTAGTTTCCCTTCTTTTTGAAAGTTGTGTCCAGTTTTATCCTTTGAAATAATGACATTGACAGGTGACAGATGACATTGATAGGTGACGGTGCGGGCACGTTCCGGTTATTTATTTTTTAGTTTATTGACGCGTTCATGCACGCGCCTAACTTTGAAGATTGTAATCAGTGCAGTAGCAAAAAGTGCGTACTACATTGTACACAATGAGGACGAGATTACTTCACATAATTGAGGATCGGACGTCACTAGGTAAGTTAGTCCGATCATATAAATTCATGGCAAAATCTTATCTTTAAAACACATCAATGTTTTTGTTACAGTGTGAATAAAACAGTAGTTAACCATTTATCACGAATGAGTCGTTTGTCAACTGCAGCAGTTGTGACTAAACGATATTTTTTTCCTAGCACATTCTTCGTTATACAATGCTGCGAAGAATGCTGAGAATGCTATTTGTGCGTGTGCGTTGGCCCAAGTTGAAACTTACGCCTTCTTTATCCATCGAATCATAAGAAAGGTGGGAACCTAAGTTAAGAATAAACCTCCCCACCACCAACACGAGGCGTGTCGTAAGAGGCGACTAAATCCTGTAGCACAAGACAGGCAGCGGTGTCTGCGTGCGAAATCTTATAAAAAAAAACTGCGCTTGCCAACCAACCTGGCAGTATTGGTAATCCCCACCGGTGATAGGTCATTGGGGGAGGCCTATGTTCAGTTGTGGACTTCCTATGGCTGAAATGATGATAATGATGATAAGATTGACAAAAAGAACTAGGCTCTTCATGTCTCGATAGTTGTGACATATTATAAATTGGTCAGGTCAGTAATCTTTTGTTAAATAGAGTGTTTATTTTTATTATTAACTTAAAAAAAGTTGATGTTGTAAAGTTTGATCTTTAGTCAGGGGTCGTTATATACCCCAATCCCACGAAAAACTATAATTTACTCCTATATCTTAGACCAGTTCCGTAGAAATGTGTGTGTCGGTACGTCAACGAGATGCGGCGACAGATAGTTTTGTGTTATACGCTTTGTTCGGTCAGCCGCATAAGACAATCGCAGACACAAACGCTAAATGAATTTTTATTATTATTAAGTTGGTATTTTTCTAATCTCGGGACTGTGCAGTCCTGGATCTATTGAAAGCGTACGGGGGGCCCAAGCAAACTTGCAGAGGCTTGTTAGATAATATTGACGACCTCCGTAGTTAAGAGGCAAGTACGCCATCTTTGAGGTTCCGGGTCCGATTCTCGGTTAGGTCAATATAGTAAAATAACTTTTCTATGTTGTCTCGGGTCTGGGTGTTGTGGTACTGACGTTGTTTCTGATTTCTATAACACAAGTGTTTTAGCTACTTAACTTAGGATCAGAGCAATGTATGAGATGTTGTCCAATATTTATTATTTATTTATTTAATATTAATATAAAAATATCAATATTACTTTATGATGTGACATTAATTATATTGGCTTGATTTAGAAGTTTTTCTTTAAAAGGTTGTTTTCTAAATTGACCAGAATTGGAAATCGAACCTTTGCGTTTAAAGCAAAACATTGTGGCAACTACGGCAAAAAAAATGACAATCGTCGACGTCGTTTGTCATCGGATGGATGTAGCATGAAGAAGCCGCGAGCGCGACTGACGTATTTTATATGACGTGGTAAAAATTGAACTGTCATTTAGAGGAGCAAGTATTTTTTTGTCTAGCCGACTGTACTAGCCAGTGTGAGGCAGCTCAGCTGTCAGTTGGGAAACCGGCTATATGTTTACACGCAGATTGACCCGCTAATTACATCAAGCCTACTTTGCATTGCCATTATTGTTCACTTATTATGTGTTCACTGGGTAGTTCTTACTTTAAAAATACTGACATCTGGTTCTTTTGTTTAGATGATTCGAAAAGGTGAGATGGCAATTGTTTTAATGCGTTAACGAGATTAGCTAGTTTATGATCGTACTTATAATACATTTATAAACATCCGTGACTTATATACAAATACTTGTGGTCATCACACAAACATTTGCCCCTTGCCGGATTGGAACCCGTTACCGCCTGATTGTTTAAACTAAACGCCTAAACCAGTAAATCAGCTATTATTGTCAGTCTAATGAAATTGGTATGTGAAATTTCCCTGTCAAAGTATTCACAGGTCAACTTGCGTACTGACACATTCGTTACTTTGATTCATACAAATCAATTTGCGTGTTTGAGTTTCCATTACGATAACTGTCCGTTTATGGGCAGAAGCCATGTTTGGTGCGCTAAAATATTAATTACTATCGATCAGGTGCGTCAAAGGTCAGACCCTTAGTAAGTAA
This sequence comes from Anania hortulata, assembly GCA_963576865.1. Lineage (NCBI taxonomy): Eukaryota > Metazoa > Arthropoda > Insecta > Lepidoptera > Crambidae > Anania > Anania hortulata. The sequence continues at coordinate 21,644,698 of OY756392.1, read as the reverse complement.
GTATCTCGAGAGAAAAATTACGAAAACTTAAGGCGAGTGCAGACAGTACTCTTTAGTTAGGCTCCTACCTATACTGCGAGCGGTGGAGCGGGTGCAGTGAGACATTGTACATCTTAACAAAGTCTTTACTAAACTTTTGATAAAAATGTTATTCTTAGTTCTGTAACCAAACCATTAAGGGCCTCTTACACCACTTGCTGATAAGTTCCAGATAACCTATCTAGCACTTTTGACAGCTAATTGTATGGGTTATATGTCAAAACAAGTGCCAGATAGATTATCTGGACCTTATCAGCAAGTGGTGTATCGTAATCTAAGTATCGTATAACTAAAAAACAAAAATTACAAATTTCACATTACCGAATGTGTATTTTGTAATTTCTTGTCCAAACATGGCTGCATTTATGCTGTCCATTTTAATTATAAGTTCACCTCTTATTAACTGGGCCGCCTGTGTACCGAATGACAACCTTGTTTTTATATTATTTTTTATTTTACTTTGGTGTACACAAAAGGTAACAATATTATAGATATTAGGCAAACAATTCAATAACTTAGATCTAAATTGTAACCCTAAAAACATGTACCGACAGCATGACCAACTTAAGTAAACACTATGTTACTAACAATTCAATTTCAAAAATGCGTAACTTATGACAGTTTTTAGGTGATATTTTTCAAGTGTAATGGTTCGTCTGGTATAGTGGTTCGTTCTCCAGACTACAAAGCCAGAGGTTGCGGGTACGAATCCCGCAAGGGGCAAATGTTTATTTGATGAGCACGAGAATTTGTACCTAAGTCATGGATGTTTAGAAAAAATAATGTTAAAGTATTGAAGTATTTTATCCGTTATCTCAATAATAATACTCATTTATTTTGTACATAGGTCCTTTCCCGGGCACTCATACACGTCCCAAAATATAGCTTAGTCCTACCACCGCTTCGGGACTACATATTGGCTGGTGATGAGAAGAAACGGCGCAACAAACTCAGTCACACTCAGTTATCTAGTCGTCATAGTACAAGCTTTGCTTAGTTTGGGGCTAGTTAATTGGTGTGATTGTGGAAACAATTTATAAATTATTTAATTAATGAACATTTTGCATATAACAGAATTGTTTAGCTTGTTTTTTGGGTAGTACGTAACAAATCTGAGACTCAAAAGTACGCATAGTGTGTTACCAACCTAAGGTACCGAATCGTCCAAAACACTGCAATTTTATATTCAACTTTACTTGCCTCATAATAGGGTACTTATATTAATGACGATAAACAGAAATTGTCTTTTAAGCAGAAGCAAAATAATGTGATTCATCAAGTTTCATAAGCTTATTATTGGGAAGTTACAAAATCGATGACTACAACGAAAGTTTTGTGTCTCGAAGGCCTTGATGGGGTCTTATAGGTACATTCTTTTAAAATAAACCGTGATCAGTGATAAATAATTCACAATCGACATTGGATGAGCAAAAAAATGTCATGCGAAATGTTATAGAGATTTTACTCAACATGTTGTAAAGGATTGATACTGCTGTGGCATAATGATTTGTTTAAAAAGCAAAGGATAGCGGTTTCGATTATGGATAGGAAGGTACTGTGAAGGTATTATGGTACTGAAACTTACCTCCGGCCCATGCCGTAGTCACGTACCACGCAACGTAAGGATCTACTTGTTGATCTACTTGTGTCGTTTGTAAATCATGATGGTATAGACTTTCCAGTAAAAAACTCCAATATTGATAACTGTTGATAACTGAAATATTGTGACTTGATATTGGGTCACTGGTACGTCAGAAATATACATATTAGTGCGTCTCTACAACTACACACATACACACACAGCCTTCATCTAAACGCTAAGATGGCTTAGGCCAGTTAGAGGTCTAGGCTAGCAACAACACACAGACGACCTCCATAGCCGAGAGACGAGCATACCGGACTTGGTGTCGCTATCTCAGAGGTCCCGGGTTCGATTCCCGGTCGGTCAATGTAGAAAAATAACTTTTCTATATTGTCTCGGGTCTAGGTGTTGTGGTACCGTCGTTGTTTCTGATTTCTGAAACACATGTGCTTAAACTACTTATCCTAGGATGTATGTGGTGTTGTCCAATATTGATTTATTTAACACTGCTAAGCAGTTTCAGTGCAGGGTAAAATAAAAATTGGGACGTTTAAGAGAGCCTAAATTAGGGATTTTTTCAGAATAAAAATGTTTTAATTGGTCACACACACGGTCCCAGTTTGGGTTTTAGTATGTGAATGTTTAGACTAACAAGTGTTTTACTATGTTTTTGTGTTCACGAGTGTAAAAAAACGACTGTCAAACGCACCATGGATGCCCTCCAACATAGTGGAACGATATACGCAAACCTGCTGGCAGTGGATGGAAAGGGATAGTCTCGGATTGTTCTAAGTGCTTTAAGAGAGTCCACAAGTGGACTGACGTGGGCTAATTACGATGAATTTTTAACCCAAAGATTGCTATTGCCAAGTGCTGTAAAACTTGCACGCCCGACACCGGATACAGAAACGGCTATAGATGTTGAGATTTTCCGTTTACGCGTCCCTTCTGTCGTCAATAAGATCATCAATTTTCAATGACAGTTTGCGCAATTCGTTCTAAGAACCCAAACATAGAATCAAAGGATACCCACTAATGTGTTGTTAATTACTTCGTTGAAGATCGTTTAACAATCATTGATTTAACTGTAGATAATCAGAGAATAGAAGTGACAGTTCAGAGGTCAAATGACTCAAGACAAATCAAAACCACACACATTAATAGAATAATGTTAAGATAATTGAGGATATTCGTTCTATTATAACGAATGGCTTAGAATTAGCTATCTGAATTGATTTTTAAAAATTGAATGATTGATTATAGTATATTATATACAATTCTTTTTAATCTTTCATGAGTCTCTCTGTATTACATAGGATTTTATGTTAGAGAAACGATTAATATACATAGCGCATACAATATTGAAGTAATTTCTGAAATAAAGAGATGGATTTGAAAATATAAATAATATTTATACACGTGTTTGCTACGTTGAGTGATTTTATTCAAATTATGCTATTGTAAGCTTTAAGCTCTACACATATTATTGGAAAAACATACAATATTCAACTATGGCTAATCGATTCGATACTGCTATGAGTAACTTCTTCGTGCTACAATCATTTCGAAGGTGACCATTTAATTACTAACACAAACAAACATAACGTCGATTCAATGTCAATATTCTGCTGGCGTCCGCTCAAAACAAATATGTCAAAGGTTGCTGAAGAAGTGTCTTGATGCGGAAGAATAATACGGATTTTGCGGCTTCCTGATATACGAAATTAAACTGTATGAGTATTTATATAACACACATAATCTTTTTAAGATTATTTGCTCCGTAACATTATACAAAAATGTTAATCATGTGTCCGAAAATATATTATTTAATTATTTGCATTTTGAACTTGAACTTTTAAATTGATCTCGTTTTGGCGGTTGATGATATGTTCAATGTGATACCTAATTGGTTATTTAATGATGGTTTGTATTTGGATTCAATGTAGCGGCCTTAACGGGAAGTCATTGTTCATTTTATTGGTAAAAAATATTGAACCCTACTAAAACAAAAACAAAAAAATAACGAAGGGACTTTTTGTGAGTTTTTAACACCCGTTAGTGTAAAACGCGTATTTGTGATATTTAATGAGGTCATTGACCTAACGAAAAATATAGAAAATGGTATTTAAAAGAATTTTGACATGATACCGGTTAAAAACTTAATAAAATATATTATAACATTAATGAAGTCTGTCCATAAATTAATACAAACTTGTCCTGGGCATCTAATCATTCCAGTGAATACTGGTTCTATATTTTTAACCTTTTTTAATTTTTGAAAAAATAATTTTTTTCCGACAGAAATAAATTCCAACCCCCTTATAGAATCGCAAGAACCATAAAGGATTTTTTTACGTTTCATAAATTTGATTTCGTTGTGTTGACATTCAAGTACTTGAGAGGTTTAGACCATAATCATATCAATCATCATCATAATCATAAATTTAGGCCAATGCAAATTGAAATTCTAAATCTAAAAAAAAATTCTTTAGTTTATCGAAATATTAAGCTTGATGGTTGACACTTTTTGTCATGTTGAATAAAATTATGGAAATTTACGTACATGTGTAAAAGCTGGTTTGAAAATAAAAACGTTTATTTGACACACATGTTTAATTCAAGCTTTGTAATTAGAGAGATAAGGTAACATTTCCACTACCACTTCAACTAGCTTATCCTTTGAGCTAAATTAATTACTTAGTTCTCAGACGGATGACCTTATTATATCCTTCAGAGAAATTTTGCTTATGGCTGGGCAACTAAAAACTAAAAACCATAAATTTTAATAACCATAGTTTTGTGTATTTTTAACTGACGGCCGATGGGCAGAAAGGTTCTAGAATGGAGGCCGCGTACCGGCAATCGTAGTGTAGGACGTCCACTTACAAGGAGGACAGAAGGCCTGGTAAAGGTTGCAGGAAGACGCTGGATGCATGCCGCTTCCAACCGGCCAATCTGGAAGTCAATGGGGGAGGCCTATGTTCAGCAGTGGACGTCCTATGGCTGAAATAATGATGATGAAATTATTTTTATAGATCAAATACACTTAAGTACTTTAAAAATAGATCACATGCTTGCTTCATCATCATCATTCAAGCCATAGGACGTCCACTGCTTGACATATTCACCCCCAGTAACTTCCAAAATTGGCAGGTTCAAAACCGCCTGCAACCAGTGGTTCCTATATTCTTAATGGCCGTCTGTCAACAGACAAAAATGACAGCGGCAAAAATAAGCTAAAAAAAGAAATTTTGCTAATATGCTAAATATTACAGGCAATTAAGTGAAACGGTACCATTATTTGCAACTGATGATGATGATGAACGGTTGTAACAAAATTCTATTCACTTAATATTTTTTTATTTTTTCTGCAAAGATTGTTATGTGTTAGCACTAAACGCAGTCAACTTACATTTTAAGCACTATCCTAAGGTCAAGTTCGTGACTAAAAGTTGAATTATAAAATCATCGTTACGTGATTTTGCATCAGGTTGACGCTAAATAAACCATTCGTCTAGCCATTTAATTTGTTCACTATGTAATGACTATCAAATATTTTTTATTGATAAAATCGATATTTCCTACTTTGCTTTAGATGAGATGAGAAAGTTTTATGCGTAGATAGTAGACAAATTTTATAGGATAGAAAGTACAGTAAAATAAACCTTCAATAATAAAAAAAACAATAATAATTGTATTAGATCGGCGGTTCCCGCCGAAAATCAGCGTGGTGATAAGTCAGTGGCTGTCACGACAAAATATGCTGACCTTTTCGACACATCAGATCCCTTTAAAGTGATATATTGTTTTATGTATTTTTCTCTTGTGAGTCGAATAAACGTTTCTATTTCTATTATATCTAAGATTGTTGTTGTTATTAGCCAATAACAACAACAAACTCTCTCTAACTTTTACTCTAAGCTTTTATAATAATAATAAAAAGTAGTACTTCATAGGCTTCATAGGCTATTTAAAAAAAATCGTAACTCGAAAACTACGAAAAATCGTAGAACATACTTACATATAGGGGTGATTCAGATACCTCTGAACACGAGGCACCTAAAAAAAATTTTGGACGTCACTTTTCTGGCTACCCTGAATAGGACTTATATCTGGATGTTTAATTTGACTTAGCGTGAATACTCAAATACAAAAGGTCAACGACTGCCCATACGGGTGGTTAATAACTGGACTAACTTGCTATCCCAAAAAAGCACTAGACATGACCCACCCACACGTAGCCACTGGTCAATGCTTCCGATTATCATTGTAAACGGAAAATTACACCTTTTTATAGAGTATAATATTTATTTTACTCTTCGAACGACATGTAATTCACAAGTAAACGAAAGAATGCCAACCAATAGGCCAAGTTTACTTTCGACCAAGGATATTGGCCAAGAGTTCAACTGAGGCAACTGCATGTTATCTGTCGGTCCGTCTGTTATGTAATGACAACCGTTAATGTGGAATCCTGCAAAGGTTGAAGTATTTTTTGTTTAAATATTGAGTAACTGGCTGGCATGAAATTAAATACAGCAATACGTTTACCATCCATCAGACTGATGGGGCGACGACATAAAATAAATGAACACGATCGGCTTAAAACAGAGTTAACTTCGAAGACTATACTTAGCACTAGACGTTTTAGCAAAGTTTACACTAAACTCTCCAAATCGAAACAATAATAAGTAAATTTTATTAAAAAAAATAAAACCGACTTCAAAACACTAAAATGCTAAAAATAATCCTAACACTTAAGTACCTAATCAGTTACTTTTGGAGTCGGTGCCAGCCGATGAGAGATTCAATGTTTTTGTTTGCACCGACTCCAAAAGTAACTGATTAGGTACTTAAGTGTTAGGATTATTTTTAGCATTTTAGTGTTTTGAAGTCGGTTTTATTTTTTTAAATAAAATTTACTTATTTCATCAATTTTTAGTGATAAATCCTAATCTAACTGCTGAACACCGATTTCATCCCCTATTTTCCTACCCTTAGGGGTGATTTTTATTTTGTAAACTTTTAGCATATTATCTTTGAAGTATAAGCTATTCAATAAAACAAAAATCATCAAAATCGGCTCATATTTGTCGAAGATAGGTAACAAGAACCACAACCAAAATACTATCTGGGTATATATTTGTTGATTTTCTCAAAAAGTTCTAAATCAATTTCGATAAAATTTATATGGGACCACCTCTGAAGTATGATCTACCAAACAAAAAAAGAATCATTAAAATCGATTCATAATTGGCGGAGTAATCGCGTAACAAATATACAAAAAAAAAAAAAAAAAAAAAAACATACAGTCGAATTGAGAACCTCCTCGTTTTTTGAAGTCGGTTGAAAATCATCATCATCATCATTTTTGCCACAGGACGTTAACTGTCTGATCATAGGCTTCTCCTAGTGATTTACAGATTGGCCAGTTGGAAGCGGCCATCGGGTTCCAGCAACCTTTACCAGGTCGTCTGTCCACCTTGCAATAAGAATGCGTCCCTTAAATATAAATTTGGCTGGTTATCCGGCTGCATCTGATTTCTGATTGTATGTTATGCGTAAAATGTAAGTTTTCTTTTGTTTGGACTTATCACAAAAGAATTACAATTAAGAGTAATAATTTGAAAAAAAAAACTGACTGCTAACAAAACCTAAAAATATTATTTCACAACCTATTAATTAGTCTCTGTTGCCTTTTTAAAATAGATGCTCTTAAAATTGCCATTGATAACTTTTGGTCAATTTATGATTTCCAGTTTTGAGCAAAAAAAGACCGAATTCAGCTAGTTATCAAGTTTCTTGGTCATTAATTAATAACGTTTTATACATACCATGAATATTAACTATGTTCGTTGACAACGTAGCTAATAAGGTAAAGATCAAAATATAATTACCTAATAGGTAGTAGGCTCATAATTAGCTCCATGCGCAATATAAGACTATTCACACTATTCGTTTATAGAACTTTCAGTTCAAAGAAAGAAGTTGAAAACGCTACAACCGGACGTATGCCATATTTATTTTCTTCAACTGTTGTAGCATTTGGGAAAACTGGCATGCTTGCTGATTTAGAAGAAAAAGACGTCACTGACTTAACGTGATCATGGCAATCACTGGTGATTGTCAAAAAAGGTACTCCGATTGACATTCTTTGTTGTTGAATGATCTTACTGTATATTATTTACTGTGTAAATATGTAGGCAGAAGCGGTGTTCTAAATATAATAAACATGAGATGACAGCGTGTTGGTGGATGTTGTGAATGGCATATTAAATGTCGTTAGATCCTTTGTCAACAATGCCTAGTTTTACTGTATTATTGACACGATTTTAACTTAATTGTAATGCTTTTGATTCAAAGGTTGCAATAATCGTTCAGCCCAAATTGTCATTTAATGGTTTAGCTAAATCATTTATAATACATACAGTTATGCTACATAATACTGGGTTATTAAGAAGTGTATTCTCCTGCGTCTATGTATGCGACTTCTTTCCAATCCAAAAAATAAATTTGCACCAGGCTATTATAGTCTGTATATATAGCAGATTAAAGGCCTTTTATATGCCTTTACCTGAGTGAATATGCAGTTTTAAGCAAGCTCTCTATAGTAAGATTTAAATCCAAGCCTTTCAAATTAAAATCAAATCAAATCAAATCAAATTTATTTCTTAGAAAATGGGAATGGAAAAAAGCCGAGGGATAAATGAACTACAACGATTAAAAAAGGATACAGAAATATTGACACATTTAAAAAAAAAAGACAGGTCAGTTGTTAGCCAAGAACGATAAAAAAATTAACGTTTATATAAAATATCGCAATATATTTTTATAATTGAGTTTAAATTTAAGTAACAAGATAATCTTCTAAATCGCTATTATTTGTGATTTAAGTTTTTTTTAAACTGCCATACTATGACAACAGAATTGCTACTTTACCATTATTTATCGTAACTTAACTAACATAATTAATTTCGTTGCTACTACAAGTCAGATGCTTGTCATCGACTGTCGATAATTTGACAGCGACTGTATACAAAAAGCTTTAAATACTATTGCAAAATGATTATTAGAGGATGCAATTGTTGAAGTGTCAATGTCAACGCAGACGAAACTATCGACATTGAAAACTGAGTAGACACATCATTAGAATTTGATCAGAACACTTGTGTGGGCGAAGAACGAGCTATGAAGATGCATAAAGACGATCGATGCCTATTATAATCCACAAACTGCTACCTGTTCTTGTAACTCAGTTAGAGATTGTGAAAGAAATAACTAGGCATCGAAAAAAAAAACACAAAGTTACCTTCAGAAAATCTTTCTTTCATTTCTAAAATATTTGCCATGAGCGGGAGCCCTGGTTTGAACAGTATTTACTTCAACCTTTTTTTGTGTTTTCTGTTTATGATTTGATGTAAAAATAACACTGCTTAGATACGAGTACCTTCTGTGTAGAGCCATAGATAAACCTTTTGAAACAGATGTATTTTCAACTGACTTCAAAAAAGGAGGAGGTTCTCAATTCGACTGTATGTTTTTTTTTTTTTTTTTTTTGTATGTTTGTTACGCGATTACTCCGCCAATTATGAATTGATTTTGATGATTCTTGTTTTGTTTGGTAGATCATACTTCAGAGGTGGTCCCATATAAATTTATCGTAATTGAACTTAATAAAACCGCCAATTAGCCAATTTAATAAAACCGACTTCAAAACACTAAAAAACTAAAAATAATCCTAACACTTAAGTACCTAATCAGTTACTTTTGGAGTCGGTGTCAGCCGATGAGAGATTCAATGTTTTTGTTTGCACCGACTCCAAAAGTAACTGATTAGGTACTTAAGTGTTAGGATTATTTTTAGTTTTTTAGTGTTTTGAAGTCGGTTTTATTAAATTGGCTGAAGCCTGAGTGTACCCATTTATCTTCCATATTCAACATAAAAAAAAATAACTACGTTATTTCTGATAGACCCAAAAAACTATTTAAATAATTATAATCTGTTGAATACATTTATTTGACAAACGACAAGGTTTCCATAACTTCGTGTAGCGATGTAAATGTCAAGAATATAAGATTTTGGCGTGAATTCCTCATCATGCCAAGGACGAACTCATTGCGAGTTTATGTAAAATGCGAAAACATTACAGCACTTTTAATTGCATTTACCGAATAATCAAATAAACCGTATTTATCTACCGAGTAGAATATCATAAAGATGTAAACAGAAATGTGACTTTTGCGGCTTCAAAACCAATGAAAATTCAGTGTGTATTATTTGAAACAGTTGGGATCCTGAAAGATGATGTAAATATTGATAACGGTAAAGAAAAAATCCAATTAAAAGAAATTAATAAAGCAAGTGATAACCACCCCAATTGTCCCCGAGCTGCGGCAGGGCTAAAAACAGGATTGGGACTACAAGTGTCTTATATTATTTGCATATATAAATATTACTGAATGATTTTTTAAATAGATGAATGTTCTGAGGCAAACACGCAACACAGCCAGCGCGGTAATATTTATCGATTCTCGTAATCGCGAGACGAGTAAATCTCCGACAGTCAATTGTCTAACCCACAAGTGCAAGCTTCTGAAGAAGATCCGATAGTCCGTCGACCTCAATATCTCAGACTTTCAAAACATAAAACTCTTGATTTGTTGACATCGAGCGCGTTCTATTGCAAAAGTTAGGTCACTTAAAAGGCCAAACTAGCCGAGATGAAGGCAAAACAGCCATTGTTTTGTTTCTAATTTACTTACTAACTTAAACTTCACGTCAATCACAGGATGGAATTGACCAATCAACGGCTATGACTTACTGATCAATAGTGCTGAAATTTTATTGCATGCTATAAAGGATTTCATACATGTCTACATTGTGTTACGCGATAGGTTAATTATAGTCATAGGTTATGTTCTGAGCTACTTAAAAAATATGTTCTATGTTATTACCACAATATTATGTTACACAACCGTTCAGTTTTGTGCAGCTAAAGCTATTCAGCTATTGATTCATTGTTCTGGTAGTTCAAAGGAAATTATAACCCGGATGTGGATCGATGTAGCGCCAATCGATTCGTTGGGTGAGTGCGAAGTCTCGTAGAGCTGGCTCCCACTCTACCATGGCCGCTCGTAGCTCGCTGTCGGCTCCCTTGAAGTTCGTCGCGTTGTCCGAATACATTACTTGTGGCCACCCCCGTCGTGCTCCCATACGCCGTAATGCCATGATAGCCGAGTCAGTTGACAAACTCGCTACTAGCTCTATGTGAACGGCTCTTGTGGTGAGGCAAGTAAACAGCGCTCCCCACCTCTTCTCATGACGACGGCCCACTGTTACGATCATGGGACCAAAATAATCTAAACCACAGTTAGAGAATGGTCTGGTGAAGGTCTCTACTCGTGCGCGCGGCAGGTCTCCTAATACTGGTCTTACAGGTTTCGCCTTTCTCATTCGACAGAAAGCACACTTGTTGGCCACGGCGCGTACTGTAGGTCGCAATCGCAGAATCCAGTATTTCTGTCGCACATCATTGACGACGCGTTCGTTGTGGGAGTGATGGGCGCGACGGTGTTCCCGTTGACACAACAACCGCGCATACGGGTGGCTGCCGTCCAATATTACGGGCGTAGTATCGGGGGCAGACACACCCGCTGCCCTCGTACGTCCTCTCGCCCGCAACACGCCATCACCATCAACAAAGGGATCTAGTGACTTGATGCGACTTCCTGCTTTTATGTTCTGGCATTTTCTTAGGCGCTCTATGTCTTCTCTGAATGAGTCAGCCTGCGCTCGCCTAATCAACCATCTTTCTGCTCTATCTATGTGATCCTTGGTCATCGTAGTTGCACGCTCACGACATTTATCTACAAACAATAACACATATGCCATCGCTCTCACTAGGCGTTCGTGATTAGAGAAACGCCCGGCGTCTGGCACGCTCCATTTCTCGTCTGTCGTGACGCTGTATATAGTCTCCTCGTTGCTCTCTGTGCATACCGGAGACGGCCATAAATCTTCAATCTCATACAGAAACGATGGTCCGGTGAACCACCTATCATCTTGACATTTATTTGAATTGTCGACTCTCGTTGCGTCGTCTGCGTTATTATCTTGCGTCGGCACCCACCGCCATTGATCGGGATTGGTTAACTCGCTTATTTCACTCAATCTATGCGCTACGTATGGCGTGTAACGCACTCTATCGTTCCCAATCCAATATAGAACGGTTCCAGAGTCTGTCCAGTATGTAACTCTATCTGGTTGCCATCTGTGCTCTCTCAATACTGTCGACGCAAGCCTTGCTCCGATAAGACACGCTTGCAACTCTAAACGCGGTATCGTCTGAGTCTTCATAGGTGCTACCCGTGCCTTCGCTGCTGTCAATACGACTCGTCTCGACCCGTCGTTAAACTCTATCAGCCAGTAAACGGCCGTTGCATAAGCTGACTCGCTAGCGTCGCAGAACACATGCAGCTGCTTTCCAGTCACTCCCCCCGTCAGTGAGTAGAGACGGGGTAGACGCAGACTGGCAAGTGTCTCTACGCCGCGTAGCCATATGCCGAATTCCCTTGCTATTTCTTCCGGTAGAGCTTCGTCCCAGCCGGTTTGTAGGCGCCATACTTCTTGAATTAGAATCTTTGCTCTAATCGTGTAGTAGCTGAGCAGTCCGAGTGGGTCAAATATTGACATAACTGCGCTCAGTGCTTCCCTCTTCGTCGGCGTCCGCTCTAACTTCTTCACCTCCTGCGGTACTCTAACTAGGACGGTGTTGAAGCCCAGCTCGTCGGAGTTCGCGTCCCACACAAGGCCTAGTGTACGCCCTTGTTGGTCCCCACTAGAGCAGAGCTGTTTCGGCACTGTCGCACGGCTCTCTACTGGCAGCTCACGTATGACTTCAAGCCCGTTCGAGTTAAAGGCTGCGAGCGTGAATCCTGCCTGCGCGTGCACATGAATGACGTCTTTGATGACGTCATTAGCTTCGTCTTGTGTATCGAAACAGTCCACCCAGTCGTCCATATAATGGTTCTTGGTTATGGCTTCGTGCGCTCTCGGGAACTCTATCGCGTGTCTCCGTGCGTTGTGGTCTCTGACGCTATGCGCTAGGAAGGGTGAGCTCTTAGCACCGAAGATCATCGATGTCATCCTATACCTCTTCGGTGGCGCTGCTCTATCATCGCCTCTCCACAAAAACATCTGAGCCGGCTGATCCTCTCTGGCTATCTTAACTTGTAAAAACATCTCTCTGATGTCCGCTGTTACAGCTATAGCCTTCTCTCTAAACCGAAATAACATTCCAGCTAAGTCTCGTAGCAAATCAGGGCCTTCTAGCAATGCATCGTTCAAGCATACCCCGTTGCTCTTGGCTGCGGCATCAAATACTAGTCTTAGTTTTTGTGGCTTGTTTACATTTACCACCGCAAAATGTGGCAAGTACCAGAGTCGCGAGCTTTGCGTATCGACTTCTTCACTTTCTTCAGCGTAGCTCTTTTGTAGCATACTGTCGATCTGGGCAGTATATTTGGCTTTGAATTCCTTTGATGCGTCCATCTTTCTTTCGATTGTCAGGAGCCTCCGCTTCGCTGCATCGTAGCTCGGCGGCATAACTGTGTTAACCTTGCGCCATGGCAATCCTACTTCATATCGCTGATTGACACATCTCACCGTTGATTCAAAGGCTTCTAAGGCGCGAACGTCGTCAGGATTTTCGCGTTCCTTTTTCTGTATACCTAGTGAATCGATCTCAAAATACGACTTCACCATATCATGTAGTTCTTCATCAGGTTGCGTAGACCGAGCGCCTCCATGGCCATCAATGAATAGCACCGTATCTCTCTCCCTTATGACACGGGACGGCGCTAAACCATGTATCACCCACCCCAGTCTGGTAAGTGACGCCGCTGGCTCGTGGCGTTTGCCTGTCAACAGCTTCCTGCTTACTATTAGCTGCCAGTTGTCCGCGCCTATAAGGACACGCGGTTTGGCGTTCACATAACACACGTGGTTCTCGTTCAGGTTACGCATATGCTTGTATTTTAGACATTTCTCGTCCACAGTTTGACTATTCAAGCGGAGATTCTCCATGGTTCTCGCTTTCACCCTGTATTTCTCCTTGTTACTTGCGATGATTTGAATCTCTACTTCTCTGCTTGCGTGTGGTACGCTCTGTGTATTCACACTACTTATGTGTAAGTCTCGAACTGGCCCAGCTACGCCGACGTAATCTGCTAAGTTCTGATCTATCAATGTCACGGTCGATCCTTCGTCAAGTAGAGCGTGTGTGCTTACTCTACCCCGTGGCCCCTCAATAACGATCGGACATACTTTCAACAGTACCTTGGCCGCCCCAGCAGTGTGGTTAACTGAGGCGACTACTTCATGGTTTTGTTGACTCTCGCTGTTGACACTCTCTGTGTGTAACAGTCTGTGATGACGTCGGTTGCAACCCTTCTCATTACACATTTGTGCTTTACATATAAATCGCCTGTGTTTACTTTTCAAACAAAGAAAGCATATTTTCTCTTGCTTCAACCATTCCCATCGCTGCGGTACCGTCATAGTTGTAAACTTCCCGCACTTAAATATTTCATGGTCCCCGCCGCAGCACAAACACGGTTTCCCTTGTGACGTCATTGCCTTCTCATCGGCTGTGACGTACACCCCTGTGTTCTTATTTCGTGCGTTCGCCTTCTGTTTAGCTAGCACGGTCTCTTTCTTGGCTGCGGAGCTGCTTGGTTGCGGCACGTATGCAAATCGTATCGCTTTGTTGGCTTCCTCCATTAAAAATTGCGACAGAGTTACGATTTCTGGTTCCGAGTAACTTGTGTACTTTGCTGCGTAGTCACACCATCTTGATTTCAGATGTGGGCTAAGCTTCTCAATTACGTCTCGTGTTAGCATCGGATTTCTTAGGTAGCTTCTGTTGTCCATAGAATCCAATGTACATACAATATTCTGAACCTTAATGGCGAAGATATTAAGCTCACTGGCAGTAGTTCCAACTCGCGGTAGGCTCTTCAAATCGCTCAATGCTCGATCTATAATCGCCTCCGGTCTGCCGTAGCACTGTTCTAGTGTTTTTATTATCCTTTCTGGATCCGTGGCACTGCTTAATAGGGCCGCTACCGCTTCCTTAGCTTCTCCCTTTAAACAATTTCTCAATCTAGCCAGGTTCTCGGCTTTGCTGAAGTTGTATACCGTTGTAGACTCTCGTATCGCAGCTTTAAATGGTAACCAATCAGCTGGGTTTCCGTTGAAAATCGGTAACTCGATGACCTGGCGTGTAGACGGTCGTCTTGACATAATCCTGTCTAATGTATTAGCAAGTCGTTCAACCCCATCCATACTATCTTGGGGCCTTGCTCCACATACATTATCGACTGGGCGCGGATTATTTTCAATGTTATTGTTTACTGATTGTATACTCGGCGAATTTAAATGTCTGTTTTTATCCATTTCTATATTGCGCGCCTCCTTTTCCTTGCGACGCGTAAACATATGTCTGTCTCTTTCATTCCTCTCGTCTTGCAGGGTAGGAACGTCTAAAGACACCTCTGTTGTGGGTAACTGCATATTGTCGTCGTGACGCCGGGAATGCGATCTGCCCAACCAATCGTCTACCCTTGCTTGGACTTCACCGGCGGGTACGCTCTCATGGTCTTCATCCTCGGACTCCATTATTATAGCTACTTCAAATTCTAATCTCTTTTGTATGAGATTTCTCTCTATTGAAAATTCTCGTCTTTGTAATTCAGCGAGCTTCTCGGCTGCTAGTAACTCGGCTTGCTTCAATCGTGCGGCGACGCTTGAACCTCTCGACGACGGTGGCCTTATCCTAGGCGCGTCGGCATCTAGGCGCTTCTCTGGCGGCGCTACAGTAGGCTCAGTACGACCGCTTTCTGCGGCTACTAGACTCGCTTCGGTGTGTGGCATGCTTGCAGTTGCTTGCACAGACGGTGATGCGGGTGGCTCTTCGAAATTACGTCGTCTCGAGTCTTCCATCTCTTTCTTTCCCGCTTGGCTTCGTGTTGTCGGCGTCTTCTTACTTGCTGCCCCTACTCCTAACAATCTCAAACAGGTACACTACCAAGGGGAGCCTGTCTGAGGATGGATGGTCGTGCAGGATTGGAAAGGATGGAACCACCCAGCAGAGAATGTACGTAGCCGCGGGGTGCTCAGTCGCTGGCTGGAATGTCCAGGACCCTCAGCAGTGCCTACAGTCCGGCCCCCACGCTTACGCACACCGTACTGGCGAGGTCGGACTTGTTCACAATCGCTTGCGCGATATGTGGCAGCTCGCCCGAAAACTGCACCGCCTGGGAACGGCGTTAACTCGCGACAGACACCGTTTGGCACCGTTAGGTGGTGAATGCCGGAGCCGCGGTACACCCGCGTAATGTGATCTCTCTTTCACAAGAGTAAATAGGCCCAGTACGCGGCCTCGATCCCACGTTACGATGGCCCAAACACTGGTAGTGCTTGGCGTAGATCCCGCGTTGCTGGTTACACTATCTTCTTTTCGATCCGGCGAGCAAAGGTCCAACGATGTGAATCACAGCGGGTTTGGGTCCGCCGTGATACAATCTTGAGAGATCTTCTTGCTCCTTCGTGTGGACTGTATAGTTGAAATGAAACACTTCTTTCTTCCTTTGTTCCTTTATTCCGAGTGATGATCTTGACCGTGAGCGCAGTACAAATTTTGCGACCCACGGCCCCTATATACATACAATCTTAGCCTATGCTTACTAGTGACTATCGCGGGTTAGTTCATAAGACAAGGACATACAAACTTCTGTCTCTGTCTACCAAATTCGTTAGTGTAACACTTATGTCCACCCTCCTAACATCGAGATACTGAGGGAGACGACCTATTGTTTATGTTCTATCTCTGTCTACACATTTCTAAACCTACCTACAGAAAATGTGATATTTCCCACTCACAACATTCTACCTCTGTGGGTGTCCTACCTACCCTCCGAATGTGCGAGATGGGCGACAGAGATAGTCTGCAGGTTCTACCGGTCCCACCCTCCAGTTCCGTCGATTCCCTGGTAGGGTGAGACAACCTTACAGGGTCTCTTTCACACCCGTTTACCAAATACCATACAAACCTAGTTACCTTTATTAGCCCTACCAGCCTACCTAGTTGCAAGTGGGATATATCTAAACAAACTTTATTAAAATAAAACAATCCCTGCGCTAATTACATATGCCTTATAGCTAGGCCCTAATAGAAAATTAAGCTTTATTTACAAAACATTAAACTTATAACTATTACATCAAAATAGATTGGTTTGTCCGTAACACCGGATTTAAGATTTATCTTTCCAATACAAGAGCGAGGTTATAGGATTCAGTACCCAATATGTCAAGGTTGCAAAAAACCTCAGACATATCCAATCTAAATTTTGACAGTGAAATATGGCAAAAAAATTGAATTTACATCAAATTGTTTCAAACTAATTTATGGACAATACACAAAATAATATTAAGTGTCGATACCGAATTCAATTTTATTTATTTAGGTAAATAATTTCAAATCAGTTGTGTTCAAGATTAAACCATGGATAGAGTTTAATTCTATAATAGAATAGGGATGAGTTTCAAACTTGGCACCGTTTGCCTTTAATATAAATTGCGAAAATAATAATACCGGTACTCTTCATTCAAATTAAATTTAATTCAAATAGAGCCAACTTCAAATAACCAATCCAACAAAAAACAAATGAAAGTTCCATTAGTATAAACGTGGTCGTACAACAAATACTTGTTGAACTCTAAAACTCTTCCTAATCTGATTTAAAGTTGGTAGAAAATTAACAAGTGTTTGATAGTCGATAGTGATCTGATTTTGTTGACTTTTGATTCATTTTAAGTACATCGTAAAATAATAAAGAACACAGAAGGTTGTTATACCTGTTTCGTTCAGAAGTAGTATTATGTCACATGGAACTGGTTGGCAAGCCGGTTCCACCATTAAGATCATCATTGCATTTAAAATAGTCTACAAGTTCACGATTGATAAACATTTTAGGCTGATAACGTTATTGCTAATAACACCAATGAAAGATGGAATTAACGGGTTCTTAAGTGGAGACCACGTCTTGGTAAATGTAGTATAGGACCACCACCCAGCTTGATGGACCGACGATCTTAGGAAGATGGCTGGCAGTGAATGGATGAAAAAGGGAGATCGTGCTCTTTGCATCCAGCAGTGGACTGCAATAGGCTGATATGATGATGATGATGATGATGATGATGGTGTTCAAGGCGCAATTTTTTTATTCTTCTGCCTAAAAGCACAACTTTTGGGACCAACATTAAAATTGCAACAAAAAACCCCTTTACAATACTAAATTGCCTACCGGCTGAAACCACCACGGACTAGTTTAGATTTTTTATATGTGGATGTTGTTTAATAGTAAAAGTAGTTTATCTCCTGATTAAAGAAGGAGAGTGTGATATGTGCTGCTCCAAAACCAATAAAAGTTCAACGTTTAGAAAATAGATACTTTTTATTAAAGACCACATGAAACAAACAAAGTACAAAAGTGAATATTTAGAATTGCACAATTTAGGCGGTCTTAAGAAGAAATCTCCTGCGGAAAATCTTAATGTGGAGGGCAGCTGAATTAAAGTTGAAAGGGTTATTAAAAGCATTAACAAGTTAAAAAGCAGTGGTAGCTCAGTAATCGAAGTCTTGCCTCATGTCCGTGGGTAGTTGAAGTCGGTTCCAAGCATGTAATTCAGATTTTTTGGAATATGTATACGGATATATACCACTTGCTCATGTGTGAGACGAAACAATTGCATATAATATCTAAACATAGATTAACACTTTCGCATGTCCTTTATAAGCTCATCGCCTTGGTCAAAGTATAAACTAAGTAGCTGACTGTACACTTAGATTTGCTAAACTACGCAACGGATTTCGATGCGATTTTTGACAATAGATAAAATGATTCAAGAGAAAGGTTCATATTTATAGTACATGCATAATTATGAATAAATACCACGCGAACGCACTCGCGGGCAGAATAATAAATAAATAAATGCGTTTATTTGCCAACACAAGTTATAAAGGTGTTAACAATAGCTTATCTAGGTACATGTATGCGACCTGCATGCAGGTATGCAAATTCATTTCGTCAAGTATGTGAATAATATTCATAAAGTTAATTTTAAGTTAGGTATTATTACAAGTCAGAGATTTTATTTATTACATGTCATATTTTTATAATTTTTAAATTCAGTCACGCTATAAAAACTATATTCCATTAGCCATGCAGTAAATTTAATTTTAAACTCTCTACCTGGATCGACAAGATAATACTGGTAATGAATTCATAAAGCTACCACCCATAAAATTTAAAGAGCGTAAAACAGCCACTGGAAGGTATCAATTTACAAAAACTGTTTATTAAATTACATTTCTTACTACCAAACTCATTACTACAACAAAAGACGTTCGAGTTGTGAAACTCAAGGCAAACCAATGAGATCCACCGGACCAAATATAGCGCCTATGATGACACCAGGCGACAGTAAAATTGACTCAGATGCTATGTTATGGATTTAACGATCTGCAGGACATGTAGACCGAGGGTAACAATGTTATCTTTGTCATTAAGAATTAATTTAAACGTTATAATGAAAACATGAAATAAAAATTGAGTTGTCATTAAATTCAGTTTGATTTCAAATAATCTGGGGGCTTTATAATCTCTTTTAAATTGATAGCTTTCATGAGAATGTTCTCTTTTTTTTTTGCATTATGTTAAATTTAAAAAAGCCTCTTTTGCTATTTTATACTTATATTTACTCGTATCTGTTCTAATTAATAAAAAAAAACAATTGCTTCATGTATGACGGAGCATCACTTCAGAACAGCTCAATTAATTTGGTTGAATTATTTTTCATTGTGTTGGTGATATTGTCAGGAAAAGTAAAAAGAAAAATTTTAGAATTATCTTTGTAATTTTTCCAATTCGGAAAAACTGAACCCCCTTTTTCCTCTGGAAATTTGAAGCATCTAATAAATTTCAAAGGATAAGACAGAATTTGTCGTGCCAATTAGTTGTTACTAGGTAATATGCTAGTCAAATTGACTTCAAATATTAATATACTCCTATGCTATACAAGAAGTCTTAGGTTTTCTTGGCTACATGCTACTTGGAGGAAATCCTTCGAGGCTATGTAGCCTTGTAGGCCTACAATAAGTTACAACTCTATCAGATGCTTGCTGGCAACGGCTCGGTCGTTTTTTGGGCTCAAATTTGTGCAGCGCCTCTGTCGGATAATATCGAAAACTTCGAATGTTCATTTATTCATTTAATAATTACTGTAAGCCACAGTCCATGCCGCACCATGTCATTGTGGGGGCCGATACTCTCGAAGTTGTGACGAATATGTTTACCTGCGGTCTCTCGGTGCAAACGGCCTAAGGTCGCTTGCTATGGCGTTCAATAGGGAAGACCTATGTCCAGCAGTGGACTTGGGGGACTTCGATAGACCTACCAAGTTCTTGTATTCCTGTAAGCTGTATTTCTCGAAAATTATTATAGAACTAAGTGTTTAATTTATTTATTGCAAAGGTTACGTCAAAAAAAACAAAAACAAGTCAGATTTTTTGACCGCGTGGTCGGTCAAAAAATCTTTACTATATTTAGAGACTTGCTATATTTACTACATAAGAGAGATGGTCAAATATATAGGATATTTGACCATCTCTCATCAAATTGTACATATATAATTAAATAAAAATATAAAGTTGTTTAATAACAACACTATGTACGAGTATAATTTACGACAAGCTATACTGTAACATCCTTATTTCTTTCAAAAAACGCAAATACTGATTTGTAACGGTCTAAGTTCATATTCGCAAACGGCGCTCACATGAAAAGATATACTAAAGCTAGGTACTGAATGAGTGCCGTGTGGAGACGTCCGTAAAGAATACACTTCCCCACCGCCAACAGGAGGCGTGTCGTAAGAGTCGACTAATTCCTGTAGCACAAGACGGGCAGCAGCGTCTTCGCGCAAAATCTTATAAAAAAAACTGCGCTCGCCAACCCGCCTGCCAAGCGTGGCGATTATTGGCAACCCCCTCCGATGATCAGTCATTGGAGGAGGCCTTTGTTCAGCAGTGGACCTCCTATGGCTGAAATGATGATGATGATGAGGTAGTTCTGAATTATATACCTATTGAAAAATTGTAAGCTTTGGTCATTCTAAATAAATAAATATAGCATTTTCCTATGTACCTCCTCTTTATCTACCGAATACTTGCTTTATCTAGTTTTACGTTATGACAATGTTAAACTGTAGGTACTTTGTTTAAACAAACGAAGTGAAAGCGTTTGTTTACATTCCTTATCCAACATGAATTCTCAAACATAGTGTTTGTGACTGTTTTCTAAATACATTGACTTATGAAAATAAAATTCTACTAACTTCACATTATAAACTTATTTACAAAACGCTCAGATAAGTATACTAGCCCTTTTTGGGAATTATCAATTTATTTACTTACTTACTTTATTGCAGAGAATTAAATATCGTACAAAAGTCTTCTGACAGGCTCTCAGCTATTAGGCTTAACAGAAGTATTGTCATAATTTGTAAAACCAAACATGAAGGGTCATTGACCTTCGCTAGGGCTCAGTGATTGATTATGAGTTATGACGCTCCAACACCAAGTTACTTTTTTTTTATACTCAAAACTTAAGCACAGATAAATACTACTTAGTATATTACTCAAGTTCATAATTAGCTTATTACAAATTGTTGGAACAGAAAATCTAGTTTGACGTGTGACTAAACAGCTATTCTAATCAAATACGTAAATTAATGATAAGAATTCTTTTGTAAAACTATTAATTGTAATCTGTCAAGAGCCTAAGCCTTTTTAAGGTGGCCTTGACATTTGTGTCTGAAATATTAAAATTAGCCTGAGGGGAATCAAATGCTCAAACCGCACATCTGCTCTTAACACGAGCCATAATTTCCTAAATGCATAATTAGATTAGGTCCGGTTTCGAACAAGAAACTTATTAACATCTAGGAAAATTTAAGTTTGCTTTAAAATGAATATCTTAATAATCTTATTACGCTAAAACAGATACAATTTCGAAAAGTGGCCATTAAAATTTAAGGTGAACCTTAAGGCACATTATAACACTAATGTCCATCTACTAACTCGGTATTATAGATCATTCTATAGCTATGAGGTTGTATGGCGTTGACAGAGACAGATAATCTAAATCTTAATCCTGTACAAAACTAATTCGGTTGTGCGCAAGTGCACCTTAATCAATGGCTCGACGCGTGTTGGAATAAATAGTGCACGAAGTGACATTAAAATTGGGTTCATAAATTAATGTGCGGGAAATTTTATCGGGATTATAAAAGCCTATATTCATCTTAAACGAAAATTTAAACACTGGTAAAAGTTGTATTAGAATCGGTTAAGTACGAAAGTACTAAAAAGGTAAAGTTTACTAAAAAGGTAAGTACGAAAGAGGTAAAGTTTGGACTTAGGAGGGTATTTCCTTTCGGAAATACCCTCCTAAGTCCAAACTTTACCTCTTTAAAATCAGTTGTATAAAAAAAGCAAAAAAGAAATCATTTGCTGCCCGTATTCTGAAAGAGCGAGGTCGTGAACACAGCTAGTCAGTTTTGAGACAAATACATTTGAATGGGCTAGTTTCCTGGGTCAAAAAAAACATTGTTCTATTTAGTCCGTCAGTTAGATTATTAAAAAATATTGGAACCTTATTTTGTCTTTTGTCAATCAAACAAACAATGACGAAGATAAAGCACATCAAAGTGAGCACGTGACGTCACGCCTTGCTAAAAAGTGTCGCAAGGCGTGACGTTACGCGGAACTTTAACGTGCTATATCTTCATCATTTTTTGTTTGATTGAGAAAATAAAAAATACGTGTCCAATATTTTCTGTTAATCCAACTGACGGACTAATTAGATTTTTTTAGGAAACTAGCCTATCATCGTTGGATAAGGACTTACAATCAGTTAAAACCTAAGCGTTTTTAACTATGTGTACTATAAATAAGACGTTAAGCTCATTACTTGTACCATCCTCCAACAGTAACCTGTATTGGTGTCAAGAATCCCTTATGTCACAAAGATGGGTGATCAACACGCCGACGCAAAATCATTTTTGATGTTGAAGAATTACCTATTGTCCTGTATAACCGCAATTTTTCGGTTAAGTAGCACCACAATCATATGTTTGATCGATAGATCATTCATTAGCGTCAAAATTTGCTATCAAATTGCATTGTTTGTTAAACTTTTAACTCATTACGTGTTTGTTTTGTGTGAACAAATATACAGTACTGTAAGGACTTAGTAATTTCGTAGTTACTTATGAATTAGATATACCTGTCATACGTCGTAATAATGATGCACCAAGTAGACACAATTATGCACATATATCCCGTGTCGAACGTATTAATGTAGATAGATAATGAAACATAGAGATAAACATGATTCAGCCTTCCCAAATACACCCATTTAATACACTTGAATCTAGTACATAATTTATAAGTGTTTTATATCATCCATATAAAACATACTGAATGACAATGGGCTAATTTCCTAAAAATCTAATTAGTCCGTCAGTCGGATTAACAGAAAATATTGGACACGTATTTTTTCTTTTCTCAATCAAACAAAAAGTGATGAAGATATAGCACGTTAAAGTTCCGCGTAACGTCACGCCTTGCGACACTTTTTAGCAAGGCGTGACGTCACGTGCTCACTTTGATGTGCTTTATCTTCGTCATTGTTTGTTTGATTGATAAAAGACAAAATATGGGTCCAATATTTTTTGATAATCTAACTGACGGACTAAATAGAATAATCTTTTTTTGAGCCAGGAAACTTGCCTATTGTCGTATCTGAATCGTGGTCATGATAAATTACCTGTAAAAAGGCCAGCTTATATAGCCATCGTGTTTACAGTCATTTAGAAGGAATATGAGAAACAGAGAAAATCTTCTTTCATTAGATTATAAAATCCAATAGCGCAGATTTAAACGTTGAAAGTGACATGAAATATCAAACATATCGAAAATATCGAAAACAATGTGAAGAGGACTGTATCACCACAATTGCGTTAAATATTTTTCTCCTTTCGTCTTTTGTTAAACGTCACACGATTATATTCTCGTCCACGTAAAAAGTTTTAAGGTTATGTGTCATCGAGTTGACTATGACTCAAAAAACTCGTGTTAAATATCTTGTTAAATACACTGACTCTACTTGTACCTATTGTATTTTCATAATTTATTCCTATTTCTCAAGATCCGCGTGCAACTTTCTCGATATAAACAAACAAATTCTCATTGTCAGTCTCTTAAGTAACTGTTACAACCGTGACCAATCGATTTTGGCTGCTTCTTCATAGAATTGTTCGGGTATTATTCGCTTCGACTGTTGTGTCCTGCTAACTAGCTTGACCACGTAACTATTTCATGGTAGTTTTTTTTGCCCTCTCCTAATTAAATTCGATAATCCTGATCATTATGTGAAATGGAACGGTAGTGTACGTAACATATCTTCATAATTATTATAAAGACGTATTATGATACAAAAGTATCGTTG
The DNA here is from genome assembly GCA_963576865.1 of Anania hortulata. Lineage (NCBI taxonomy): Eukaryota > Metazoa > Arthropoda > Insecta > Lepidoptera > Crambidae > Anania > Anania hortulata. Next base: position 21,620,445 of record OY756392.1, on the reverse strand, counting down.
TAAGAGTACTTAAGAAGATTATTAACTGACCTTCATTTGTCCATGGCTGTTTCGGTGACCTTCAATTTCCACTTTGGATTTAACACGAGACTTATGAAACCACAATAAAGTTTTGCACCGTAATGTAATATAACATATAACATTAATGCTCAGTAGGTCAAATTCGCATTTCGTGCAAAGGTTAAAAAAGTTTTCATTACACAGTCCAATTCGCAAATTGTAAAAAAATATTATAAAACTAGATTCTACGTTTTCACTGCAATATGCTTTTATCATCTTTTAATTATACCTAGTCTTAAGTAAAAATACCACTGACTGTTACACTGATTTGTATATCATACATTTGATCAATAGAAATTTAATTTTGAAGTAAAGAACACCTACAAATAATTGCGGGTAGTTTTTTCCATTCGGGATAACGTCCGTCTCTAGTGATGCCGTTCGATAGATAGACCGGCAATATCTAAAACATCTAAATAACTATCGATAGACTAACTATCAATATCTAAATAACTATCGATAGACCGGCAATAGTGGAACAGAAAAATAACTAAAATCGAATAGTTTGATTTTAACGAATTAGTGTAGGCATTTGGTACTTAAATGCGGTTTTTTTGTGAATGTTTTTTGTTCATTATTTCATGCCATAGATAGTTATCTAGATAGACACTTTAATGCATAAAAAATCATTAAAGGTTATTACAAACAAGACACAGTTATATACAATCAGGCGGTCTTATCGCCAAACTTGGCGCAATATTACTTAAATTCATTTTTTTATTTGCAGTATCATCATTACAAAGTTTTGCTGGTGTTTCGACTCGATTGTTAGTAGCACCTATACCTGTGTAGCTATTCTAGTGTAAAGCATGCAAAATATTCAATTCAATTCAATATTTTCATTGCATTCTATAATGTTACACAGGTGTTATAAATAGGTACATAAAACAGATCATTATAGACCCTGTAGGGCACAACAATAAGATCGGTATTGTGGGCAGAGAGGATGACGCCATGCATAATTAGATCAATTTGTTTATTTTAAGAAGTATAAATGTAATGTTATATATATAATATATATGTTATGTATGTTTATTTCATAAAGTTAAAAATCAAATTAAATTGAATCTTAACATGATTATTATATACTATATATGTACTTTTAGGCATTTCGTAGTAGCATGCTGGTTTTCTGAGATATTAGCAAGCATGTAAAACAAGAGCTTAATAGTACGACGCGGAAAGTTTAATTGTTCTGCTTTGCCGTTTGATATTATTCAGAACTACTTTTGGGTAGATAAGTTTCGACAGTATATTTTTACTTTGGCTAGTTAAGTTTGGATAGTAGCAAGTAATAAACGACAACCTCGGTAGCCAAGAGGCGAGTATACCGGACTTGGTATCGCTATCGTTGAGGTCCCGAGTTCGATTGCCGGTCGGTCAATGTAGAAAAATTACATTTCTATATTGTCTTGGGTCTGGGTATTGTGGTACCTATCGTCGTTGTTTCTGATTTCTGTAACACAAGTGCTTAAGCTACTTATCATAGGATCAGAGCATGTAATGTCCTGTCCAATATTTGTTTATATTTATATATTTAATAAACTATTCTGGGGCCACTAGTTTAACGTGTTCATGCTCAAATGAAATCGACGGTTTGGGAATGACGTGGAGTTTCTTTTTATTGCACACTACATCAAACAAACTTTGCCTACTATATGCCTACAGGAAAAAAAACTTTAGGCACAATTGAGGCGGACTTATCGCTAGAAACGTTCTGTTCCAAACAACCTTTAGGTAGAGGACAATGGAAATAAAGTTAAATTGATTGTACTATACAAAATCATTACTCAAACATACAGAAGTCAATGATTTTTATTATAAAATAACTTACGAACACACATGTTGCCCAAACATTGTTTGTTCATAGGTTGTGTCAGTGCGCAGGGGTCAGGCGGCTGGTGGCGATAAATTAAACGCTGGGGCTTATCTCGATATATTTACGATCCGATTTGCTTGTTACAAGTACCTCTCACTACACGATCATTGATATTAAAGTTACGTGAAATTTGGGTTGCCACAGAAATGAGTTATCACGCATCCTATATAACGTGTAACGCAAATACGCAAAACCTCTCAAGAGCCGATTCTTGTGCTTAACTTTTTCTATGAGACCAACTTACTTACTGGAATTACTACAACTATGACAACATTGAAAAATAAAAAATGTTTCGTACCGACTTCTTGGCAAGGTGATATCATTTATTTTATTTATTCATAGCACACCAAACAGATTACAATCAAAGTGAATATCTCTCTATATATAATCTCCTATAAAATCAGTAAGAGCTAATATACTTTATTATTTTTACGCTCTCTGAGTTATAACCACACCATTTGCATTAGAAAAAATATAAAAAAGGTTAATCTACGAAAGTTTAGTTTCTTTAAAATGTAAGGACAAAAGCTCCAGCAAACGAAACACAGTTGAAAACAAAAATGTCATTTTTACGCGGAATAATCTGCTGTCCGATTCAGAACATTTCGAAAACGAATTGACAATCGTTAAATAACGTAATGGTAAATCATTAGGTAGTGTCACGTGGTATTTCGGTCGACAATTTAATATCGTACGGTTTTGAATCTAAAATTACCAACGATGTATAGTAGAATGATACATACAATTGTTATAACATTTTGGAATTTTCATCGCAATAATGGTAAATTAATGAATTGACAAAAAAAACGAATTAGGAATTTAATATATAAAATGAACTCATTTTAGAAATGGATGATAAAATGTATCTATTTCGCAAATTACTTATCTCTAGTTGTACGTCATTAATATTCCCAAGCAAGACATTCTCCAATGATCAGCTATCGATACAAATTAATTAGTATTCAAGATACACTCTTGTGTATGCTTTGCATATATGAGTATAACAAAAGGGCCTGTGGAACAATTGGTTTAATTATATGCTAATGAAAAAAAATAATATAGACACTTTCCTTTTTTATATGCGAAGGAAATGCGATACTACTATACAACTTATTTGTTCAGTATTGATACCCATCGGAACTATACTAAGAAGAAATGGCGTAAGAAACTCAGTCACTTTAGTCAGTTTTTTTTTCATAGGAAATACAGTGACAAAATATGCAGCAACTGCGAGATAGAGAGGTTATAAAGTCCATGCACTCTGTCGTTTAAACAATCCCATCTTTAGGATTTTTAAAATGTAAGTTTAACTTATTGTAGCAGCTCGACGTTCGCATTTTTACATCGTGTGTCCCAAAACTGCACACGATGCAAAAATAATAACGCCAAGCCGCTACAACGTTCCTCCCCTTTAAAAAAAGGAAAACTAAATCATGAACAGATTTTTAACGAGTCTTCTGCTCAACCTTTCCACCTTGAGTGTCGGCATCCACCGATGCATCCTTCAAGTAGAGTACCTATATACCCTTTGTTGGGTTAGATTTTTAGAAGATTTTTAAAATCTCTGAAGAACATATTTTGCGTGCCAGGGCCTTTCATAAAAACTTTCAGGTTCAAAATCATTGGTAAACCTATTCTCATGAAATGTACTATGAATTAACAGAATGCAGATTTACGGTTACTCTTTGTTACGATTACTATTATATACATCTGTCCGCTATCTTAGTTATGAATTGTAGTGTGTCTTGTCTCGAAGCGCTAGTAGGGCCCAAAAAATAAGGAGACATGTTCTGGCCCCGGGCCTATAATTACGTTATATATATTGACGTTCATAAATGGCAATTTTCTGTCCTAAATTGAACAAATGATTTTTGACTTTGACTCTGACTTTGACTTTGACTTGACTTGACTCATGAATTACGATTTTAATAACTAATTATGTAAAGTGTGCCCTCTACTATTTAGTAATCTGTCTAATCCTTGGGCATGTTTCCTAGATCTAAGATAAACAGAGTCGTATAGCCACATTATTGGAGAATTTAGGCAGTAGTATTTAGAATCACTAGTATCCGAAATCACTTAGTAAACAATAGGTGATTAATTTTAGATGGTTAAGATTAATCCGATCCAAATTATTGGATGACATCATGTTATTTCTCGTCATCTTAATTATTTATATGTCGATTTAACGAACTGAACGAAGCATTTGAATTTCATAAGGTCGGTCATCATCATCATTTTAGCCATACGACTTCCACTGCTAACCATAGGCCTCCCATTACTTACAGATTGTCCAATTGGAAGCGGGCTGCACAGATAGATAGATAGATACTATTTATTGTACACCATACAAAGAAGTTACAATTTGTGTTTACAGAAAGATGCACAATTTAGGCGGTTTTATTGCTTAAAACGATCTCTTTCAGACAACCTTCAAGTAGATGACAGATAAAAAGAAAGGGGAAAGTAATGCCGTGAGCTTAGTGTGGAATTTAATATAATGGATAAATATATAAGTCTAGATACAACCGAACATAAACAATATACATACATACATTCCAATAATAATATTATTGCTATGGATGTAAGTAAATATAATATAATATTATATACATAGACATCCGATATACATATATGATCATCATTCTAGCCATAGGACGTCCACTGCTGAACATAGGCCTCCCCCAATGAAAGTCACTGTTGGGGATTGCCAATACTCGCCACGCTTGGCAGGCGAGTTGGCGAGCGCAGTTTTTTTATAACATTTCGCACGCAAACGCTGCTGCCCGTCTCGTGCTACAGGTATTAGTCGCCTCTTAGGACACGCCTTCTGTTGGCGGTGGGGAAGTGTATTCTTTACGGCCGTCCCCATACGGCACGTGTATATATACATATATATATGTATACACATAAAATGATACTTGATACATGCAAGGAAATATTCTAACCAACAATGACCAATTGACCAGTATTCAACAATATAAAATAAGGATAGAGAAGTGGTTTGTACGTCTAGACGCAAGAATATGTGCTTTGAGCAGACCTTTAAAGACATCAATCGATTCGGATTGCCTTATAGGTAAAGGTAAGGCAGTGGCGTAACTATAGGGTGGCAGGGCTGGCAAAATGCCACGGGCCCCCGACCCAAGAGGGCCCCGGCCCAAGAGGCCGCCAGCTCAGCAATATTTTTTTAACATTGCACCTGAGTATTTTATTTTACTTGAAAAGTATATTTTTTATTTAATTTTTTTAGTTTTGCTTAAAATCTAAAACTGATCAAAAAGATCTTGATCAATTTTAGAAGGCATCCATTGGTTTCTACTTTTTTTGTCGCGGTACGTTGGCAGTGCGGGTCGGGTAATTCCCTCATTTTGTTAACCAAAAAGGACTTTTTTCGAGGCGCTGCCGCTGGGGCGAGCTAGCAACACTATGTTAGGGGAATCCCGGATTTGCTATTTTTTATGAGGGCTCTACTGACTGCGCATTCTTTGTGTGGTTGTTTTGACAATTGATCATTTGTATCTTTGTTTTTTCGTAATTGTTGTTTAATTGAACCTGCAAATAGTGGTAAAGTAAAGTTGATTGTGAAAGTTAGATATTAAAATGTCTAGTTCCAGAAAATATTTAAGTGGGAGCGAAAAACGAAAGAGAAAGAGAAAGACTGAAGAAAAAAATAAAAAGCTTCCTAAAATTAGTCAGTACTTGAAGAATGATGACTTTAAAAATGAAAACTCGAGTGAACAGTGCTCCAAAAGTGAAGATTTGGACCGTATTAAAAGTATACCAGAATTACCAGATGCAGAACCCAATACCAGTGTCTATCCAGATCCAGAACAACCACAACAAGGTACTAGCGAAAATCAAAGAGAAATATATTTTAGCGTGAACAATATTGTATCTTCGCCATATGTTACTGATAAGGGTAATTTTAAAGAGCTAACTGATCAAGTGAAAAGGTTCGTGATTGAAAACGGACATTGTAAACCTAAGGGCCCTTTCTTAAAAGATAGTGACAATAGATCTTTTCTAGAAAAACATTACTATATTGTTTCCAAGTCTGGCGTGAAACTTGAACGTACATGGCTATCCTATTCTTTAATACTTCAGAAGGCGTATTGTGAACTGTGTTGGTTATTCGCAAATCGGGCATCTAAAAAAATACAAAATGTTTGGATTGAGGGCTATGACGACTGGAAACATATTGTAGATGCCATAGAAAGACACGAGACATCCAAAATTCATCTGGATTCTTGTCTTACGTATCGACAGTGGCGGCTACATGGAACACTCGATGAAGAGCAAGAGTCCATGATTAAAAAAGAAAAATCTTTTTGGCGCCAAGTACTTTCTAGACTCCTTGATGTTACTCTGACACTCTCAACATGTAATTTAGCCTTTCGTGGCCACAGAGAAAACGTAGATAGCAGTGATCCAAGCTCCCAAGGAAACTTTTTGAGTATTGTTGAGTTATTAGGAAAATACGACCCGATTTTACAAGAATTGTTAAGTAAACCAAAGGGCCAGATAAAATACTTAAGTCCAAAAATACAAAATGAGCTAATTTCTGTCCTGGTTCTAAAAGTAGAAAATGCACTCATAAATGAAATAAATGCCGCACCATTCTACTCTATCATATTCGATACAACTCAAGATATTTCAAAAATTGATCATATGTGTGAACTTTACCGTTATTGTATGATAGAAAAAGATGGCAATGGGATCCCAAAGGCACTTGTCATTAAAGAGACATTTTTAGGATTTCATGAAGTTAAGGATCAAACTGCCTTAGCAATGTCCAAGCAAATTATTAAATCCATAAATGACAAAAATATTCCTCTAAATAAGTGTCGAGGACAAGGGTATGATGGTGCTAACACAATGAAAGGGACTTATGGTGGAGTTCAAAAACTCATAAAAGATGTCGAGCCAAATGCGGTATATGTTCACTGTGCTGCTCATAACTTAAATCTAGTACTCAATGATGCAGTGAGAGAGGTTATTGATATGCAAACTTTTTTCGATACAGTTCAACAAATTTATAATTTTTTTGGGAATAGTATCAAGAGATGGAATATTTTATCAAGTTTTATATCTAATAAAGAAAGTGAGTCTTCAACTTCAATAACATTAAAAACATTAAACCCTACTAGATGGGCAGGACGTTATGATGCTGTTTTTGCTTTAAAAGTTCGGTTTGTTGAAGTCCAAAAAGCACTAACGAAAACAATTCTGTTAAGTTGCAAATCAGATGAAAGAAATGAAGCTGTTTCACTCAAGAAGAAGATCGAAAACTACAATTTTATTATGTTATTGGTTTTCCATTGCAAAATTCTACAAACTACCGATGCAGCCTCTAAAGCACTTCAGTCTAAAGCTACCGATCTTTCAAATGCCTTAAAACGTTTGAAAATTTGTCTAGAAGAATTGGAAAAGTATCGACATGAATTTGTAAATTTAAAAATGGAAGCAAATAGTGTAGCTGAAAAATGGTCCATCACCCCTGAATTTTCTAAAACTCGTCAGAGGAAGGTAAAACGCCATTTTGACGAACTTTGCGAAGATGAGCGTCTCCAAGATCCGGAAGGTTTGTTCAGAGTGAACATATTTAATCAAGTATTGGACATCATTATTAATCAACTGAAATCGCGTTTCCATCCGATGAATGAAATAGTTTCAAATTTCAATGTTTTGCAGCCTTCAACTTTACAAGTTTTAAATGACACTGATCTATTAAAAAAAGCTCTAGAATTTGTTGATATATATAAAAAAGACATATCTGAATCATTTGCCAGGGAAATTCTCAGTTTTCGGTCCACTTTCAGAGACGAAATAGAAAAGTCTTCGTGCATTAGAGACCTCGCAGATTTATTAATAATACAGAATCATTTTATGTCCTGCAGCTTTCCTGAAGTATGCACTGCATTAATGTTATTTATTACAATTCCTGTGACTACAGCTAGTGCTGAACGATCATTCTCAAAACTAAAATTAATAAAAACCTATTTAAGAAACTCTATGGGACAAGACAGGTTACGTAACTTGGCTATTCTGTCTATTGAAAATTCTATGGCCCGATCTTTAAACTTTGATGATGTTATAGACACTTTTGCGGAACAGAAAGCTCGAAGAAAAGATTTTTCTTAATAAATATCCTATTCAAATTAAATTGTTATTTTTATTTCATTGTAAATGTATGCAGGTTTCCTCACGATGTTGTTCCTTCACCGAAAAGCTAGCAAATGGAAGATGAATATGAAGTCTCCAATCCGAATTGAGAGGCGGCATATGCCCAGCAGTGGGACGTATATGTATAGGCTGGTGAATGTAAATGAATGTAAATGTATAAACCCATGCTCTTGAAAATAAAATTGTTATTAACTGTTGGATTACTACTTTAAGTGGTTTATTAAAATTAAACTAAGTACAACGTGACGGGCCTTACTGATAGGGCCCCATCAAAAGAATTTGCCACGGGCCCCAGATGGTATAGTTACGCCACTGAGGTAAGGATTTCCATAAGCGGATGGATTGCACAGTAAATGACTGTGAATAATAGTTAGCAGAATGGGGAGGAAATTGTAGAAGTAGTTTTTTGGACGACCGCATGTCATGACCCCGTGGTGACTGCAGAAATTGAAAGCGCTCATTTAGATACAGGGGTGATTTCGGGTTACACAATACAGTAAACAGTAGCGAAAGAATGGGCATGTCACGTCTAAGTCGTGAGCATCCAGCGACTTCCGGCAACCTTTACCAGTTTGTCTGTCTACCTTGTGGGTGGACGTCCTACGCTGCGCTTGCCAGAACTTGGTCTCTATTCCAGAACCTTTCTGCCCCATCGGCCGTCAGTTCTACGTTATATGTGCGCCGCTCACGTTCTAATCCTTTGCGTGCCACTTACCAGATATAGACAGGAAAATCTCTTAAAAAAAACTATAAAGAGATCGTCAAGGAGTTGTAGTATTTTCTGGATAGTTTAATACTAGCTTTGGAGCTTTTGAGCACGACGAATAATCATCGCTCCACAAGCTTCATTTGCTAAGTTTTCAACTTACTAGCACCCACAATATAGAGAAGCGATAATGTAAAGTACCTACCAAGAAAAGCAAGTGGAAGCGGATAAAAAAGAATCCAAGGATTCCCGAGAATTTAGACATGTAGTGAGTCACGATTGAGCTTATACATTCGCACCTAAACATAATAAAAACCAGCAAGACAAATAATAACATGTATTCACAATATACAATTAACCAATGAAACGCTAATATCTGTCATGTAATTTTTTTTTGATGACAAATCGCCATATTCTCCATAGTTAGACCACACACAAAACAGGCTACATTCCGCTGAAGTCGACCAGTACACCTTGAGCTTCTTCTTTAGGCTACTCAGTTTTGACGCACGAGTCACGATTAATTGGCTCGTCATAAAAACAAAGTTTTAATACCCAAGATCGATTTGCGTCCATTTGTCAGTCATATTTTCGTGATTTTTATTGGCTGGAGACAATTATAGATTATAAATCTCATTTAAATAAACGCCTGACTTGTTAGCACGGCAATAAAATACGTAAGGAAATACTTTACTTTGTTATTTATAAAGGAAACTAAGCACTATCAGAATCACTCTAATTGGAAAATAAGATCACCTAAATCTAATCAGGTCTAGACATTATCAGGATTCTGGCTATATCGATAATATATAAACAACCTTGATTACACTGATTTGATACTAATATTAGTAACTTACAACTCGCCTTACGACATTTCACCACTAATCCGCACTGGACAGTTGTGAAGTATGGCCCAAATCACTTCTTCGTTGAGGTGAGGCTTGTACCCTGCAGTTGAAATTATTAATAGGTTTACTTTGTTTTAAAATCATAAGTAAATTACACATTATTTATGTTTAAATTAAAGCATTTTTTTGTCCCTGCGTCTCCTGTTAAGATGAGAATTTTTAAATATGCCTATTACCTAGTAATTGTGCCTTTTTTCTTTCAAATCAATACAAAACAACGCTACAACAATTAAGATAATAATACTTGGTGACTAGATTGAATGTGAAGCAACTAAGTCGTAAAAATTTAGTAAAACATTTCTTCAGAGGTCATAATGATTTTTCTTTAATCTTCAGAAAAAATATAAACCGCCTTTTAACTTAAGGTATTAAACCTTTTAAAAACGCTTTAAGGGGATTTTGCTCAAATGCACTTTGAAGGCGTCATAATACCCGTACTACTTCACAATCATAAAATTATTTTGGTACAACAACGTTTTCAGGTATTGTTAGGCAACAATTCTTAAATAATTATAGAGAAAAATAATAGGTAGATAGTAGATATAAAGTTATTTAATATTATCATTACCAATGTTTATTTTATTTACAAGAAAAATATTGAAATAAAGACAAAATCTCATGTAATATTTTCTGCTAGTCGTCCAATGGGCTAAACAGAAATATTTTACTACAAAAAGTAAGCGATGTGAAAACACTATTTGCATTGCATGCACTTACTAAAGCATCATATGTAAAGATTTGAACTTCCGTTGTAATTGCTATAAATACAAGTCTTGCTCTTCTATTGTTTAACTAACATTACACGATGAGTTGACAGAGGTAAAAAAAAATCCAATAAAACCAATTTATTTCTGTAAATAGGCCTAAATTAAGCTCTTCTAAACGTCCCAATATATTTTTTTACCCTACCACTGTTGTACGTAGTATGTCAACAAACAGCTGACCACCGGCATAGTTGGTCAGGCGTGACCGAGTGATTTTGACAACTAGGTCAGGAGTTGTCAATTGCACAATTTGACCCGCCTTTTATTGTTTTAAGCTTTGGAAAACAAAGCTACAGAGTTGACCTACCTTATTTTTTACGACCGTTTGGTGTAGTGTTTCGAGCTCCGGACCACAAAACCAGCGGGTGCGGGTTCGAATCCCGCAATCGGCAAATGTTTTTGTAATGACCACGAGCATTTGTACCTGTCATGGATGTTTATAAATGCATTTAAGTATGTTTATCCGTTACCGAGTCGCCGAAGTACAATCTGTGCTTAGTTTGAAGATTGTTGGAATAATTTATTTAACCATCCCAGAGGTTCTGTACTCATAATAGTCATTTATTCAGTATATAGTCCCTCTTCCGGGCACTTATACAGGTCCCAAAAATATAGCTATGCCCTACCACCGCTTCGGGACTACATATTGGCTGGTGATGAGAAGAAACGGCGCAACAAGAAAAATAAAACCTTTTATGAGCTGATTCTGGTTTTCTGGATGGGGTGACCCCATCCAGAGTCCATAGAAAATATTGTATTTGAGAAGCTGAATCATTTTCTAAGAGGTTTTAAGTATTTGGAGCTACTTATTGTACAAACCTTACCATCGTTCATCATCATCATCATCATCACCTCAGCCTTCGGACATCCACTGCTGAACACAGGCCTCCCACAATGATTTTCATCATCGGGGGGGATTGCCAATACTCGCCACGCTTGGCAGGCGTGTTGGCAAGCGCAGTTTTTTATAAAATTTCGCACACAAACGCTGCTGCCAGTCTCGTACTACAGGAATTAGTCACCTCTTACGACACGCCTCCTGTTAGCGGTGGGGAAGTGTATTCTTTACGGCCGTCTCCACACGGCACCACCATCGTTCAGTAACTTACATTTACAGTATCAGTACCGTATGCCCGAGAAAAATGTATTTACATTAAATGTTATCAGAAAAACGTTTTAATATTATAATAGATGTTCTTGTATGGCCTTGACCCATTTATACAAATAATATCTACCAATTGCATTGGATATAATGCAATCTTGCATTATCACATTTAATTTTATGCTAGTGTTTTGAAATACGCCTAAGAAAAGATGCTAAACGTTTCATTCATTTAAGTATAAAAATATAAAAATAATTCTTTGAACTATTTATGAATGTACTTAATACTGATTTAATTTCTGTAAAAATTAAACTTTGCGACATCTTGATTATAAATATTTAAAATTTATTAAAATATGTAAATTTCTTGCATTAATCCATTTTGTATCAGGCTATTATATTTTATTTATAGCTTGAAAATATCATTATGTACGTATAGAATAAGTTAATTGATTTCTTTGATCTGGCAAAATTATGTAGGTACAATGAGTGATTGAGTGGCAACTTAATAAATCTACTGAACATACAACATAATATATTATTGACGAAAAAATCTAAGTATATAGAGTTTAGGTAGATGTTTATTTTCATAATATTATTGGACGTTATGATTACTATGTTAAACACAGGGGCGTGCATCCCATATAAGCAATTATGCAGAGCCTACCTTCATAAAAAACCGACAGAACAGCTAACCATAATTATTAATTACGTATTCCACAATAAACAATAAATATTCTGTAACCATTTTGTCGTCTACCTGTACTTATTCCTTACTAAACCGCGCAACTTAGATCGTTAATGTGCAATTTAACCAATGTTAGGCTGCCGCGGGTTCGCCGACTGTTTCACGCAAACTTACTCAATTTTCACTCACAGCCTACCCCCATCTGAAACCAATGCACGCCCCTGGTTAAACAATTCAAAAGTTTGGGAAACAATTCAAAATGTTATACCTACCTATATTAATTATTAGAAACCCATTAATTCATATTCTTAGTAAAAAGCGCATGAAAATGTAGGTATTTTTACCTGTTCCTTGAGAGAATTCGAAAAATGTGTCTTGAAATTGTTGTCTGACACTAATATTTAAGTAAACATTCTTTTAAGATAGGTACGTAAATTATCGCATTGGGTATATCCCGTAATGATAATTGTAACGTGTGTGTAAATAAAAATAAATAAATAAAACTATTACGTGGCACAGAAAATGTCACGTAATGTTAAGTGAGCCCTCAAACAGTATTACTTCAATCCTGTTTTGTTTTTTCTGTAAGTGTAAAGACAATACAGCTTATAACATAAGACGAAATCATCAAAAACACACCTTATAAGATAAAATCATCAATTAGGAGGAGAGATGGTCGTGTAAGTCAAATGCTTACTCCACCTTCAATAAACAAAATACTAAATTTATAGGGATCTTTGCCTAAACTAAAAACAACAGTTGTAAGTTTCTCCACCGCCAAAGTACTAATTCCCATAGTACGAGACGGGCAGCAGCGTCTGCGTGCACATATAAAAAACTGCGCTCGCCAATCTGCCTGCCAAGCGTGGCTAGTATTGGCAATCCACCCGATGATGGAAATCATTGGGGGAGGCCTATGTTCAACAGTTGGACGTCAGACGGCTGAAATGATGATGATTGTTGATATTTTTGTTGTCTATTTAAAGTTTGATAGATACAATTTATCGAAGCCTATTTAGATTCTAAATTAAACAAGATACATTAAAAGGGAATACAGTTTCAATTACTAATCACAACTAAAAGTTAAACATGGTAATCAAACTAACTTTGACTATTGTTATTGACCTATGAGGTTACAACAAAATATTTTATCTAAATAACAGTACTAGCGAATGCCAATCTTGCAACACATCCTTGGCGGTCCGAAATATTTAGAATTTTAAATCCACTTGGAATACATTAACTTTGACATAAATATTGTACTTAACTATGATGGGCAGCGATTAAAAGTGGTTTACCTGTTTATACAGTTTGTTTAAATGTCATTGAGCATCTTCGTATTAAATATTATATATCTTTATATTTAATATTATGTAGATAGATGTATATTCTTTATTGCAAACTATAAAAAAACATACAAACATAACATTCAGAACTGCACATTTAGGCTTGTGATAATTTATATTACTCTATTATACAGGGTTACATTACAAAGGCTTGCCAAATCTTTAGGAGTGGCTCAGAATCAGTAACTTAATCACACTATGCAAATAACTTTTTTTTTTCACATTTAATTATTCCTATCCGCTGTTAAAAATCGTACGCGTAGATACTTTGCACCTTAAGTGTTGTTGGCTCGCCGTACCTACGCCTCTCATGAATGACCGCGCGGCTTTCGTAGTCTCTTAATTGACTTTATTTTCGGATATTTTGAAGTATTTTTTTGTCACATACGATAATTAAAAATAACAACGATTAAGACGCTTCTTTATATTGTTTCCTAGATCTTATTTTTTAAATTTAGCACTCATTTGTAATGTAACCCTGTATAGGTAAAATATAATAAGCAAGCTGTTGTCTTTGACTAAGGTTTAGTGCATTTCAATTCTATTAAGATTGTGCACAGGCTGTTTCAGCATCGTCTAAACAATAACTTACCCAACTTGTCGCATTCGGATGAATGATGTATGAGTGCATACAAGCTACGTGTACACCAATACACTAATAATTTACCTATCATTTGCTCTGTGTACTGTATTATGTATGTGTATGTATAAGTATATAATTAATTATCAAATACAGAGTGTAACGAAAAGGTGAAATAAAACTTTAAGGGGTTATTCTACGGCTAAAGTACATCAACTTTTTCTATGGGTCCAACATCGAATTCGCAAAAAAAAAAACACTTTCCCATACTAAAACGCGACCAGCTGGCATCAGTTTGTATGGAAACGTCAATTTTTTTTTTTGAGATTTCGATGTTGGTCCTATAGAAAAAGTTGATGTAATTTAGCCGTAGAATAACCCCTTAAAGTTTTATTTCACCTTTTCGTTACACTCTGTATATTTATACCTATTTATTAAGTATGTAATGTGTATATATATATTTTTTTCTTGCTGCACCGCCTGTATTTCTCTGTTTGATCACTGGTTGACTGGTAGAGAATGCGTCTAGGCATTAAGTCCGCCATTTGTAAAATTATTTTTAAATATGCAATAAAGTATAAATAAATAAATAAATACATACTACTTTTACTATAGAGCCAACATCAAGATCAAATAAAAAATTTTGTTACTCCATTACATAGATATACGTAGATAGATAGATACTCTTTATTGAACACCATACAAAGAAGATACAATTTAAAAGATGCACAATTAAGGCGGTTTTATCGCTAAAAGCGAGCTCTTACATTACATACTGTAATAGAAAAAGTTGTTAGGACTAATGAAAACATTCGTGCCATTAAATTTGGCTGCTGTTATACGAAACCACACCCTGTATAGTATAATGTATAAAATATGTGTACGATGAAGCTATTTTAAACGCAAACTTCCGGATAAATTAAAAAAAAACTAACTTTCCCAAATTGGCTCGGGACTTGGAGTACTGGGACATGCTCCTAACATATTATTCATAGTATATCTTGTAAGGTACAAGATCATTTACATTGTGACCAGGACAAAAAATTTATGCGCCAGACGGCACTATGGTTTACTAAAAAAAAACTGTGCAGTTTTAAATTTATTTGTGCTTAAACTCTGGATTCCGTCTCCACGAGTGTTGCAGTGGTGAAAACGAGCGATGGGAATTGTCCTGTACCTGCCTTGTGGTATATGAACCGAATCTCGTTAGGATGCGTGGCTACTGCGTCTCTAATAATATCTTATTCCGTCACTTCTGTAAGGCAACGGCCATACTGCTGGATGCCGCGCCTAGCGACTGGCATCTAAATGACATGCTAAAAGCAAAGAAACTTATGAACCTCTCACCAAACGCGTAAGCCTTACACAGAACAGAGTATTTCAATTGATCGTTTCCTTTTCCAGAGGCTGTCGCTGCACATCGCTGTGGTCCTGCTGGCGGTCTACCACACCTGCCAAGCCGACCGCCCCGCCCGGGCCATACCAAGCTACTCGAACCAGAACTACGCGGTCCTTGGTGACCCCATCCGAGCTGACTTAAATGAGGATGGATACTTCTACCCGAAGCCTTCGATACCATTCCCTCCGCCACAGCCGACGATAAACAAAGAATACTTCTACCCGCCACCTCAGCCTACTAGGCCACCTCCCCCTCCTCCTACTAGGCCACCCCCGCCACCTACGAGGCCGCCTCCCCCTCCCCCTCCTCCTACTAGGCCACCCCCTCCACCTACTAGGCCTCCGCCACCCCTAGTGACTCCCAGATATGACGGCTACGTGTATGAAACGCCACGTATACCGTTCCTAATACCGACCACAACTAGAAGGCCGCCACCACCACCTCCATCAAGGTAAGCTTTATAAATTTTATATTTATCTTTTGTTCTCCGTAAAATAAAAAATGAACAAGATATGGAATGTTAGGGAGAGACAAAACTCGTAGATATAGAAATGTAGCTAAAAAGTTGACATATGGTTATTAGGTTATTATGACCCCTATAAAGCCTAAAAATACAAACGTGTTCCTTCTGATTTCCCATAACTTCAACTAACGATCCGATGTGTTAGAGTTACACAAGTTATACAACTGCATGAAATTTTGCTAGCATGACAGATAGCGCCTTAAATATTACGCAAATAGTTGCCTCGGTCAATATAAATGGTAAAAACCATAGGGTACTTCTACTTCTATAAGTTGCCACTTGTCATGAGACATCAAGTGCATGAAAAATAGTTTTAAGATATGAAATAAGAAGAAAAAACGTAATTATTTAAAAAAAAACTTTTAACGTGTCATTTGTTGAAGCGGTCTAACTTTCATCCTTAATTTATGAAAAATTATAAGGAACAAGTTGTATTTGTGCTAACATATTTTGCATTTAAATACTATAGTAAATTCATAAGTTAATAACACCATTAAAATAATTAAAAATAAGCACAAAGCTGAAATACAGTTAAAATGCAAAAATATTTATTTTCTTTACAGGCCCCCGCCTCCGCCACCGCCGCCACCGACCAGACGACCGCCACCTCCACCTCCACCGCCACCAACACCAGGCTACTTCTACACCACGCCACGAGTGCCCTTCCCTCCCCCAACTACTAGGCCACCACCTCCTCCTCCACCACCGACCACTAGGCCTCCACCCCCTCCACCAACAACTAGACGGACACCACCACCACCTCCAACCTATTCAACAATCTTTGACACTTTCAGAACGACTGGCTACAACTATCCCACCCCTAGCAAACCATTTACTTATCCTACAACTCCTCGACCTACGCCACCACCAACAACACCTAGAACTTTCCCTCCTTCAACCTATCTTCCCCCTCCAACTACCAGAAGAATACCACCTCCACCACCCCCAACGACTAGAAGACCCCCACCCCCACCACCTACAACAACAAGAAGACCCCCACCTCCACCACCTCCTACTACAAGAAGACCCCCACCACCGCCACCAACATTCTCAACTATAATAGACAACTTTAGAACCACTGGCTATACTTATCCAACCCCCAACATACCGTTCACATACCCAACTACACCTCGGCCTACTCCACCAACAACCAGGCCTCCACCAACCTATCTTCCACCGCCCACAACGACTAGACGGCCACCCCCGCCACCTCCTACGACCACAAGAAGGCCACCACCTCCTCCTACTACCAGGCCTCCACCCCCACCAACAACTACTAGGCGACCCCCACCCCCTCCTCCAACCTACTCAACAATAATAGACTACTTCAGAACTACCGGCTATACTTATCCCACGCCTAAAGTGCCATTCACGTACCCAACTACTCCAAGACCTACACTGCCTCCAACAACACGCAGAACTTTCCCGCCTTCCACATACTTACCTCCTACAACTAGAAGAACACCACCTCCTACTCCACCTCCAACAACAAGGCCACCTACTTTTAAAACGCCAGCTACTTACCTACCACCACCCCCACCAACTAGGCCGCCTCCACCACCAACAACTACAACTAGGCGACCACCGACTACTCCTCCCCCGACCAGAGCAACATACTTACCGCCCCCACCTCCAACAAGACCGACATACTTACCTCCACCTCCCCCAACTACAACACGGCGTCCAACTCCACCACCAACAAGACCTCCTCCCCCACCTACTCCTCCACCAACATACTTACCTCCGGCAACAACTAGGAGACCACCACCTCCTCCTCCACCGACAACTACCAGAAGGCCACCACCACCACCAACTAGACCCCCAACAAGACCTCCACCCCCACCCACATACTCCACACTCATCCCAGCCTACAGAACCACAGGGTACACGTACCCTACTCCCTCAATCCCTTTCACCTACCCAACGGCACCCAGCTCTATCTCGACAATTTACATTCAGCCCACTACCACTAGAAGGACACCGCCACCTACTCCTCCACCAACATACCTCCCCCCAACTACTAGAAGAACACCGCCACCAACATACCTCCCCCCAACTACTAGAAGAACACCGCCACCAACATACCTCCCCCCAACTACTAGAAGAACACCGCCACCAACATACCTCCCTCCAACTACTAGAAGAACACCGCCACCAACATACCTGCCCCCAACAACTAGAAGAACACCACCACCAACATACCTTCCCCCAACTACCAGAAGGACTCCACCACCAACAAGACCTCCACCTCCACCTACCCCACCTCCAACAAGACCGCCACCTCCGCCAACTCCACCCCCAACAAGACCTCCCCCTCCAATAACAAAGGGCACAACTGGCTACTACTACCCTGAGCCGTCTAACCCATTTACATACCCAACACGACCGCCAGTTTACATCCCACCTTCAACAACTCGACCCCCAGTGTACATCCCACCTTCAACAACTCGACCCCCAGTTTACATCCCACCTTCAACAACTAGACCCCCTGTATATATTCCGCCATCAACAACTCGACCTCCAGTGTACATACCACCTCAAACAACACGACCTCCGATCTACATCCCGCCGCCAACTACAAAAGCCCCCATTAAATACATCCCCCCCTCAACTAGACCCCCCTTCGTCGACAACGAGGGCTATTTCTACGACCGACCACTCGTACCTTTCGTCTTCTAACCTAGTTTAGTGTACATTTTTAAGTTGCCATAATTGTGATACCAAACTGAGCGGTCTAAGTCGCAAGATTTGTTTGTTATTAAGTTTTAACATCTATTTTATGTATGCATAATTTGAGGTAATGAGTTACCATGGTTCTAGTGATTCTGTATATATTTTTATAAATAACTTAATATGAAATACTCAAAAAAAAAAATTTTTATCGACACTGCCTTCGACTAATCTTGATTTAAGAATTTAAGAATATTTTTTATAAAATGTAAAAAAATTATTGCTTTGTTTTATTCATCCTTTAACTTAAGCATATTTAAACATAAGTGTTTAAAAGATACTTATCTTAGCGCAAAAGCGTTCAAATCTGCCCTATATCTTGGAGATAATTAGTAGGCGACTAGAGAACGTAAATGTTTAAGATAGGCACTGACCGACGACGGTCGGCCGACCGATCGGTCCGACGTAATGTAACATATTACAAAGCGAGCATTCGTGCCGTCAGTACAGGGAAACGAGCGAGCAACGATCATGATAGACATGGATTTTGACACAGACGTAACAAAACAAGCTCGCTGATAATGTTCCATTACGGTTCCATTACGATTACCCCCCGTAACGCCTGTGTACCTATTATTACTAAACTTATATGTATATGTACTGGACTCGTCAACACGAATGGAATAAGAGGAAACACGAAGGTTTTAGCTTTCTGTAGTCATTGAATAAAAAGGTTTTCTACTTACCTTCTGAATCTATCGTTGGATCATAACGATGGTGTCAAATTATGGTATTGTCATTTAAATGTCAATTATTTACAGAGTTTTAAATCGATACGTCAATTACAAGTAGGTTAAAAACGAATTACAAGATTTGATTACATAGTACAACTGAAGCTTACACAATGTGAAAAAGCAAGACATGAACGAAGACTATAAATAGCCCGTCCGTCCATCCAATAGTGCGTCCTACTAGTAATGCAGAGCTGAAACGTGGAACACGACAGTAGCTGGCTCACCGGCTTCACGTCACTCAGCGAGCTATGGAAAGGTCGATGCTTAAAATTTCATTCAGAAATAAAATCCGAAACGAGGTTTTTTTTTTTTATGGACGGACCTATCGCTGAGTGCCTTTGAGGAAGACATTCGTCAGCTTAACCCGGGCAGTTGTGGCGTGCGCTGAAGGCGCACAGCCTAGGTCCGCCCCGCTAGCGGTCGCCGCGACCCGGCCGAGTGTGAGTGTGAGTGTGAGGCACCCTACCAAGCGGCGAACCCGCTAGTGGTGGCGCCGACGGGACCGGAACTGCCGAAACAGGCCGGACCGCTGCCGGGCCCCTTTCTAGCGGGTCCGATCTGGGGGTGAGTCGGACTCTACCGAAACGAGGTTATTCGGCAGCAGACTAAAGTAATGGACATATTCCTAAAATGCAGCAAGCGATAGTGGCAGTGGGCCGGCCACACCTGTCGCAGAACAATTGGAAAACCAAAAGTTGGAGCAAACGTAGCTTGATGGACCTACGACCTTGTGACCTAGGAAGATGGCTGGTAGTGGCTGGATGAAAAAAGCGGGAGATAGTACTCTGTGGCGCTCAGGAGGGCTCTTAGAGTAGCGCTTTGGAGGCTTAAGTCCAGCAGTGCACTGCAATAAGTTGACATGATGAATGAATAGCCCAATAATTTAAAATGAGTGACGCATTAAGCGTGTCAATAACCGTGACATACATTTCAAATAGGTTGCATATTCTATAGTGGTTTAAATCTTGTTTACAAAATACCTATAGAGCTGAATCTGAACAACTTTAGGCTACTTCACAACTAAGTAATATAACTAATATCTAATATAAAGTATGTATTTATATTATTACAAGCTGTTGCCAGCGACTTTATTCACATGGTCTCTAATAAAGAAAAAAAAAGGATAGGGACACCCTTATCACATATTGGTATGAAATAAACTTTACGACCTCTTTCATAGCTACCAAAATATACCTTAAAAATCATAAAAATCGCTCTAACCGTTACAGAGGAGTGCGACCACAAACACCGTGACATGATATTTTTATTGTAGAAGAGACATTTACGTAGGAGAATATTTTTAAAGGTTTCGATGTACATACAACGACAGGTCAACGTACCCAAAAAGGTAAAATTATAAAAAAATAAAATAATAAAATATGTATAAGTAAATTAAAATATCATAAAAAAAAAAAAAAAAATTAAATAAAATTTGACGTTTTGTGGTAGGTTGACGAGCTGTTGTCTGTACTTTCATTCATAGTAAAATTGCTTAAGTTATGTTTTATAAAAAGGTGCGGTTAGAGTTTCAAAGAAATTTCCCGTCTTAAATTATTACTTAGACACAAAAGGCTTTTAAAATTTTGAAAGAAAATTTATAAATAGCTTTAGACATGCAAAATGTAATGGCCATGGGAATAATAATTTGTCAAAGAAATAAATAGTCAAGTAGATTCATGACACTCAAGTAGCGCAGTTACGTTCTATGGCCGGCAGTTTTCACGCTTGACGGGAATGGCGGACGGTTCACAAAGTCGTTACTTTCTACATGTTTAATAATGACGGTGATTTAGACTAAATTGTGTAGAATAAACATCAGTGTGTTAAAACTACAGTAAAAACTTACAAAGATACGCAGTAAAAAAACCTACCTATTTCTAAAAATGTTCGTATTCTAAGTCAAAAGGAATCAAATAAGCTTAAATTTGAATTCAAATTTGAAATTGGAATAAATATTGGAAAAGAATATACAGACATCAGCATCAAAGATGATACTGGTTTTTACAAACGCAAAATGGGCTCTACCATTTGCTTAGGCCTGTTAAGCTGATAAAAATAGCCCTTGGAAATTAGACTCTATTGTTTGAATTAAGTGTTCACGCTCACGTTCATTATTCTTATTCTTATTCACGCGATCTTTATTAACTGAAATCATTGGTAATTTTTATGTTACTAGCTTCCGCCTACGGCTACGTCCGCGCGGAATTCGATCTGTCACCTAAACTCTAACAACGACTATGTCACTTCCCAGCTCAAAATAATCAATAATATTTACAATAAACCTCATCAATGCCTCACTCTAAAAGTTAAAAAAGCGTCGCTATCGCCGATGCATTACTTTAGAATAAAGATTAAAATATAAAAAGGTAAGTCAACCCGAAAAGATAGATAGATATATGATGTTACGGGCAGTAAGCAATTCCGTCATACATGACTTTTGCGTTACTTATCCTCTTGGAAGCTCGAAAGGTCTTAAAAGGAATATTTTTCCTGTTTTTGCATCATTTTTCTTCGATTCTCCGCTCCTTTCGGTCGTAACGTAATGTATATAGCCTATAACCTTTCTCAATAAACGGACCATCCAAAACAAAAATAATTTTTCAATTCGAATCCTCTCTCTTCAGCCCTTCAGCTTTATAATATTAAAGTAAGTATAAATTATTTATGGAAAAACCAGTAGTTCCAATAGTAACTGGCTACTCAAACAATTTAAATGGATATGATGATACCTAATTAAATAGCAATAGAGGTATTCGCTTTTAACCAACCAATCTGGAAGTCAATGGGGGAGGCCTATGTTTAGCAGTGGATGTCCTTAATCATCGTTAATGATGAAGAATTGAAGATGTGCATCAAGTCGTTATCATCATCGTCTCATCCTATTTCAGCCCACTGCTTTAAATTAATCATTAATGAATTTAATTAGGTATTTTTCACAAATAAATAGGAATGTCACGTCTTTTATAACTATGATCTTTTTTTTTATGACTACTATGATCTTTTAAATATTACAGAGATTACAATGAAATTATAGAGTTTCACCTATAGAGACCGAAGTTTTTCTCATAACCACATGCGTTTCGTTTATCATAATTCTCGCTTTCTTTGCAGTAGGAAGAGACGCGCGCATTCCAGTGGTACTATTAATCAACCTGATAATAAATAGGCGACAGTCGTCACGCTTGGACTATCGTTTGTAGGGTTGGCGATCGAGTAACCAGAATATAGAGTATAAAGTCAGTTTCAATACTACTAAGTAATAAAATCACCCTCCGGAATCCTACAGCGATTAACCTCTGTTTGGATGCAATTGAAAAGTATCTGAAATGGTTGCAATATAATATAATATATAATAATAAATTGCAATAAATATATTAAATTAAATTTAATTGAATTGAATTGTGCCGTGTGGGGACGGCCGTAAGGAATACGTATATATACGTATATATATACGTGTCGTAAGAGGCGACTAATTCCTGTAGCACGAGACGGGCAGCAGCGTCTGCGTGCGAAATGTTATAAAAAACTGCGCTCGCCAACCTGGCAAGCGTGGCGAGTATTGGCAATCCCCCCCAATGAACGTCATTCGGGGAGGCCTGTGTTTAGCAGTGGACGTCCATGGCTGAAATGATGAATTGAATTAAATTATCTGGAGTCATATTTTTTTCTGCTATGTTATAAAACTCAGGCCCACCCCTAACTCGCAATAGTGAAAAAAATCTTACCCAAAAGTTAAAATGGGAACTTTTGGGTAAGATTTTTTTCACTATTGTATTTTTTACAAACAATACTTTCTCTTATTGCAGCCGTGACAGATATTTTTGTAGCTACGTGTATATTTAATTACTGCCAATTTAATTGACCAAGGTCCACTTTTCTAAATCAGCAGAACTACACCAGACAAAGTGGTTTAATGATTGCCAGATTGGGCAACGCTTGCTGCTCCATGCATCTTAAAGTCTTCACATTATCATCAGCATGTCAGCTTATTGCAGCCTGCCAACGTACTACGCCTGACGTAAGCCTGCCACAAAAAGCGCCAAAGAGCACAATCTCCTGCTTTTTTCATCCAGCTATTGCCAGCCACCTTCCTTAGGTCGTCAGTTCATCGAGCTAAGGGTCGATCTACACTACGTTTGCCAAGGCGTGATCTCCACTCGAGAACCCGTTTACTCCACCTTTCATCGGTTCTGATACAGATGTGGCCGGCTCACTGCAACTTTAGCTTGCTCAAAGTCAAAGTCAAAGTCAAAAATCATTTATTTAATTTAGGACAGAAAACTGCCACTTATGAACGTCAATAATAACATTATTGACATGGGGCAGAACATGTCTCCTTATTTTTTGGGCCCTACTAGCGCTTCGAGACAAGACACAGACAATCTGGCAAGTGCTGAGAAGAAACGCCGAAACAAACTCATCCTTTGTCTACACTATGCAGCGGTAAACCATCATGTAAAGAAGATTCAATGATTACCAGATTGGCCAAGGCTGTTCATACTGTGATGCTTACTGCCGCAAGATACTATAAATATGTGATAAGTCATTATATCATAGTAAAGTTATGCCTACTTTACCCCAATAATAGAATATCTATTGTACAGACAGTCCCTTTAATGAAAGTTCAGTTAAGGTCGTACCCTACACAAAAACTAGTTTTTTCCAAGTTTTTAGCAGCTTTCTACTCCTTATTTAATGTACATTAAAATAATTAAAAGACAAAACAATAATCTTTGAAGTTTAATCTTTAAAATCATCGTTTAAAATTTGTATTTCTGACAATAACTTATGATTTACGAACTTCTGTTTCTTTGGCGTGCCGTACGGGATAGTAAGGAAATTATTGCTCAAAGTCATTTGCTCGGGGAACCGCCTTAAAAAAGGTTTAAAGGTAGGTCGTTCGCCATACCAGCTTACATAGGGACTTAGGGCATGATTGCTTGCACTTACAGCTACAGAAAATTTAGAGTTTTAAGTTGTTGTTCTCTTTTTGTAGCAACCCTAACTCATCGAATTGAAATCGAATAGTGATAACAATCACTAGCGATGTTTTTACCAATTTTCGCGTCGAGTTCGTGAGAAATTGTTTTCGCTTGTAATTTACGAGTGTGTTTGTTAATTGAACCTCGGGAATCGTTGCTTTTATTAAATCCGGTAGGTATCAATCAGTGTCCTTAAAAAATATTTCAAAGACTCCGAATATTTTTTTTATGGAGCCTGACATATCTAAAACTGCAAGTAACATAAACTAACGTTATTTTGGTGTACACCTATGAAACATACCAACGTTAGTCGAAATATTTTTTTTTACATATTCAAATTGAAATTCTGAACAAAATGTATAATTTACGACATTTTGTCAAAAGTATTTGTTGTTTGTAATTATTTTCTCTATCGATCGGCGTATGTTTTGTTAGTGTACACAAAAATAACGTAATTTTAGGTATTTGCAACTTTAGATTTGTCAATTAGGTTCGTTCCCTTTTATTTTTCACTTACCAGATTATTTAAAAACCTGGTAAGTTCTTACTTATGGCAGATTCTGTTTAAAGAATTAAATGATTTATTCATATTAATAATTCCTTAAGACACGAAGTTTTATAAATTACTAGCACATTCATTTTGTATTTAAAAATAGGCTTTACTGGGACTTTTAAAAATTTGTAGGTGATTGTAGTTTTTATAGATTTTGACGTGCTCCATTACTACGGATTTGCGCACTCAGGGTTCCATACTTGATACCTCCACGCGTTCCAGGGGTTTTGACAGACAGACTGACAGACGGACAACGAAGTAATCAAATTTTTTATTCACCTTTTTAACCTTACCTTGACCTTATCAAAATCAGTCCTCCGATAGACATAGACCTCTACCAATGCACGCCACTGAGCACAAACCTCGGCTATTCCTTTCCATCTACTGACGACCTCCGTAGCCGAGAGGCGAAAATACCGGACTTTGTGTCGCTATCTCTGAGGTCCCGGGTTCGATTCCCGCTCGGTCAGTGTAGAAAAATAATTTTTCTTCTCTCTTCTATCTGTCCCGGGTGCTGTTATACCTTCGTTGTTTCTAATTCCTATAAACAAGTGCTTTGGCTACTTACCTGATTAGACAAATGTATGTGATGTTGTCCAATATTTATTTATTTAATGCCTCAGTAGCTCTACTTATAACATCACCCACCCTTGCCAGAGCGAGATGAATATTACCTCAAATTAAACGTATAAGTGTTTATTATAGTATGTCAACTAATTTCAAATAAAAAGTTTAATTGTCTAACGACTTTATGAAAAAAGTTGCCATAATATGAAATAAACTATCTTTAACATTGCATCTAAAAAAATATATTACCTATTGCCTTTACCGGCACACAGTAAAATATACAAGTTATCAAAAATTTTATTCGAAATTAACTAAAAATATACAATTTGAAAACATTCCGTTTTTTTTTATTACAACTAAGTTACCACTTGGACTATTTACAGTGTTAAACTATTATCTAAAAGTCAACATTTAATCAACACGCAATTTTCACGCAATTGTTTATGAATGAATAAGTTGAGTACCAATCAAGACGTAATCATACATGTACATATTATGTTAGTGACATTAAGAAAACATAATATTAAATTCTGTGCACAATCTATTTAATTTATAGTGCGATAACGCTTCATTTTAAATTCAAATTCCTAAAAAAAGATAATAGATGACCGACTATCACAATAAATCTGTCCGCCTGATGAATCTATTTAATTGATAGAAAGTGAGTGATGTGTTTAACGCTGGGTTTTGATAGAAATAATACCTCTAATGAAATGCACTTACTCAGCAAATCATAACACAAAAGAACACAACACATAATCTTTCACTAACCGCAATTAAATTTCAATATCTAATGGAAGCCATTACGATATTTTTAATAAGTAAATTTTATTAAAAAAAATAAAACCGACTTCAAAACACTAAAATGATACAAATAATCCTAACACTTAAGTACCTAATAAGTTACTTTTGGAGTCGGTGCCAGCCGATGAGAGATTCAATGTTTTTGTTTGCACCGAAAAACTTGTTTAATAAACAAATTAATTAGTACACACTAATAGCGATTGTCTTAAAGTAAGGAAGTAAGTAAGTGAACCGTGTGGGGATGGCAGTAAAGAATACACTTCCCCAGCGCCAACCGAAAGTGTGTCGTAAGAGGCGACTAATTCCTGTAGCACCAGATGGGCAGCAGCGTCTGCGTGCGAAATGTTATAAGTTAGTTATTATTATATATTATTGGCAATCCCCCCCCATTAAAAGTTATTGGGGGAGGCCTTTGTTCAGCAGTGGACGTCCTATGGCTGAAATGATGATGATGATGATCCTTTATTTAGAAAAAAATGATTTCTAAACTGACCTAAATCAGGAATCGAAACCGAAACCCATATTATCACTGTGCCTGCCCATTCAATCTCGCTTCTTCTGGATTTACATTAACAATGCATGATCGAAACAATTTAACGTTTAGTATCGATTTAGTATTGCTTCTACATCGCTTCTGAGTAAGTAAGTAATAGTCACCTCATTACAAAACCGTAAAAGTCATTAGAAGAATAAAACATACTATAACACGATAGTAAAGATAGAATCGCATTTTACAACGCACTCAAACAATACTTGATTTTACGATACGTTATAATTTTCAAATGGAGGCAATATTTTTTTATTACCGCATACATTGGTTGTACTCTATGTAAATTAAAGTAGGTACTTCATCAAGGTACTTCGATGTTTAGTATGTTTTGTTATGTAATTTCAAATAAGTAATGTATCTGAATAATGTTATGTTGTGTTGTATAAATCGCACATAATATACGTTTCTCCTGTCAATATGTATATGCGAGTCTCGGCTCAGTACGGTCCAGTGCCCTGCGCAAGCGCTGCATGAGGACTAGAGATGGGATCATGTTATCGACAGATTATTGGTAACGTTTTGTGTATATTTGGAAATTTCAGGTAATTAATCGATAATAATTTGGAAATAATTAAGAAATAAGTCAATTTGAATCGTATCGCTGGTTTGTGATTTTACAATCACACATCTGACCTAGTATTATAGAGCTGAAGAGTTTGTTTGTTTGTTTGTTTGGTTGACCGCGCTTATCTCAGGAACTACCAGAGCCGTATTAGTTGTGTTGGATAGTCCATTAAACGACGAAAGCTATATAATATCACGCTACGAGTAACAAGAGCGAAGCATCAATGAAAAATTATGCAGAAACGGGATAAAATATTATTTCTGAGAGATATGTTGTTACAAACTTTTTTAAGAACAATAAAGGTCAAGTGAAGTACCCTTAAAAGATGGACATACTATGTAAAGATGTAAATATAAATATGTCTATCATTTTAGTTTCACTTACTAAAAACTTTCAAATTTTTAAATTTGTTGTGAAATAATGCATTATCCGGTCGTTAATAAAGAATTTCGAGAACCAAAATTCAGTCACGGGTTTCAGCTATTTTTAAAATAAGTTATTATTTATTGCAATAAAAAATAGGTTAGTATTTTAAACTAAAACATGTTAATATTTACTTAAAACTTGCCTTCGAATTATCGATATCGGAAAGAAAGTACTGACCCCTCCCCTAAACACAAATAGCGCATCTCAAAGGAAAACACAAACCGCCGCTACTCGTAAAGAATCTGCCGCATTTTCCTGCGCAAACGCAACCAGAACGCGTGTCAATACAACTGGTCGAAAATAAAAAGTTGTATTTTTTTTAAAAATTGGAATAAAAAAAGTAACAAGTTATTTTTTCAAATTATTTAGTTTGTTCAGTGATGTGACACGTCGATATGTCTAGTGAGGGTTCAGTGAATACGAGCACAAGCTCTCGTATTCGTCAATTTGGGTTGTACAGAACCATAGACGCGAGGACTGAGGAGTTCCTCAGGCTGTCGAGAAAACGACAGATAAAGCAAGGATGTGCTTGCGCAGCCATCTCGACTGCGATCACTGTTACAGTTGTTATTGTAAGTAACTACTTTTTATATATTTTGGGAAAATTCTTCGTTGTTTTTTTAAAGAATTTTTATTCAAAAAATCGTGTTGCTTAACTAACTAAAAATACCTGTGTGCAGTTGTAATTGGTCTATGGATTTGATATTGATTTGACTAATATTGAGTGTCGTTGAATGTGATTGTAATCTGTAAACTGTAGGAGTAACTGTGCCTTTTTTTAAAAAAACCAAACGATTGCTTGATTAAAAATTAAAACAATTTTTTGTATTACTGTGTAAATTATTACATTGTAATTTCCTAGTGTAATCATAATAAAATGTCACTAAATATCGCCGATTTTGATGTAAATAATACCTGTTTAATTTGTTGATACTTCTCGTTATTTCAAACTAAATTGAGGTGTTTGGTACTTATAAGATAAGTTATACTTAAAACATACAATTAACATTGCTGTCAATAAACTAACACAAGTGTAAAATAAAATATAGATTTTTGTCTGGGTATAACGATTATATTATACGAAGTGTAACCTAAAGGTTCGGCCATAATTCAGAATATATTTGTGCCTATGCAATTAAACACGCATGCCTTAGAAACTTGGGTAGAAATATGGAAAATAGCTTTGGATCTATCATACAAAGTACCGGGTCAACGTATAAACGGGAATGGGACGATCAAGTATGGACAGTCAAATTTTGTTTCTTTTTCAGCCATGTTCTCGGGAAAAGTAGTTTAGTTTCATCATCACAATTTGTCCTAAAATAAAGATGGAACTCTATGTTTCACGTGGTATAATACCGTAAGGGGCAAATCTTTGTGTTATGTCATTGATGTTTAAAAATGTATTAAAGTACCTATGTTTATTCTTTAAGTAGTCGCCATAGTAAAGCCACAGTCAATACATAAACTGTGGTAAAGTTGCTTAGTTTGGGGCTGGACAATCAGTGTAATTGTAAAAACAATTTATTTATTTACTATCTTTGATAAATGCCCGCGCATCCTAGCATTTTTTACGGAAATTTTAAAGTAAACTTATTTTAAAAAATACGAAGATTAAAAATAATTTCAATAAACTGTTTTTTTTAATACTGTTTCCTAGATCTAATTTTTAAATTAGGTAATACTAAGGATTACGATCCTATATTACAAAAAAGTATTTGGTTATCATCTGGTTCAGTTTCTTCGGCCCTACATCATTACTTAAACGTTTAACTACTAGAAAGTGTTTTTTCTAATTATTATAGTCTTATGATCGTGACACTAAGTATTTGTATGTATGTTAATGTTCTATCACATGCTAATACCGCGGAGGCACGTACAACTTGTTTCACCTACTTGTGCATTTAAATTGTATGACTTTTACCATGTATGGGCTATATGCGTGTGAGTTACTTAACTTTATTTGTAAAGATTGATTTGTTTTCGAGTAAGAAGTTTTCTAACTTCGAATAATTTGAAATATACTGGATAAGTTTCGTTATTATAATCTGTGTCGAAAGGTCAATAATTAGTAACTAAATTACTAATATTCGACATTCCTATAATATATTAATATATAATTTAGTATTACCAATTCTACATTTTCATGGTAAATCGGCGAAACATGCTTGCACGTATTATATAAAAGTACATTTTTCTAAATAAACTAATTCTTCTTTGCAAGGCCCTTTCCCATTTTATTTTGTCATGCGTCTCCAGGCGGCTCGGTCCTGTGTCGTCTCTTTGGTGGCTTGGGCTTCCTTGAGGTTCTTATTTACTACGGACATCCATGTGATTCGGGGTCTTCCTCGTTCTTGGGGTTTGGTTTCGATGTTCAGTACTTTTCTGGTCATGTGGTCGGATGTCCCTTATTCGCTATCTGCAAAGTGGGTGGTGGGGGGCATCAAATCGATTGCAGCACGCAATCTGGAAGAAATGTGAAATAACTCTGGACTGTCATGTGTCAAATGGCTATATTTCCATAGAATTCCATACTTACGTTAATAAGTATTTTTAAGTTAAAACGTTATAATTCGCGATATGGGTCGTATAGTATATATATATGTATATATATATAGTACGTGTTGTGTTAGAAAGTGTAGAAATAATGGGAAAAACAGTTCGTGCATGTTTTATTCGTTTTCAACATCAAGATGGAAATTGAAGCAAAGTATAATAGCAAAGTAATAAATGGATAGCTGCCGTGAAAATAAAAAAGTTTGTGGGGAATTTGTGTCACAGACGTTTGAGTTATGATCACAGCTCTTATTAAGTAGCTTTGTCCGTTGGTTTTAAGCTCTTCAAAATCTCTCACATGCTGTGTTAATACTATTTTTTCCCCTTCTTGGACAGATTAAGGTTGGAAAGTTATATCATGTTGTATCGATTCAAATCCCGTACGTATTATAACATTCATTTTAGTTCGAGTAAGAAAATTACTTATTATAATATGCACAAACTTTTTTGGATATTTTCATCTAATTTCGAAGAAAAACAATCCAAAAATCATTCTTAAACCATCCAGTTGACATAATTTGAGAGATCTTAAGTCCACAATACTTGTGGTCACTAGGGGCGCTGTCATCGCGCACACAGCGAATAACATGTCCGTACCACCGCAGACGGCTCTCCTGTAGTTTATCTGGGACAGGTCTCACTTTGATGGTGCCTCTTATGTGTGTGTTCCTGACATGATCCAGCTTAGTTACACCACCTGCCCACCTGAGCATTAACATCTCTGCGCAGTGTAATTGGTTTTCGTGCTGTTTTTTGAGTGGCCAGCATTCGGCTCCAAATGTCATGGCCGGTCGGACGGCTGCTCTGTATACTCGACCCAGTGGCGGGCATTTTTTTTATTTCGAGGTAGGCAGTAAACATTTACCTAAGTGTTTTATTGATTTAAATCAGTGGTTTTTATCAATGACACACATTTATAAGTACCTACTGCCTATCTCATTTTATTTACCAGGTAGGCACTGCCTTATTGCCTATATGCACCGCACGCCGCTGACTCGACCTTTTATGCACACGGGCATTCGGCTGTCGCATAGCACGCCAGATAGTTCTCTCCATTTCATCCACCCGGTATTTATGCAATGGGTGACATCAGTGTATATTGACCCATGTTTACTGAAGACTGACCCTAGGTACTTGAAATGGTCCACTTCTTTTAACTGGGTGTTCTGCAGATAGATGGTGAGTTTGCTGTAGACGCCACTAAAGTTGCAATGCATGTATTCGGTCTTCTCTCTGCTTATTTGCAGACCTGGGTTTCTAAATCGTACTTTTAGGCATTGTTTTTTTAAAATAATTATTGTAACGAAATAGTTAGCTTTTAAAAAAAATATCTTAAGTCACGTTGCAGTTAGATAGTCATAATATCATATGAATAAATCATAATTTCAATATCTTTTATTTTTCTGTTTCTAAACTTGGGTCGGTGACTCCACCGACAGGGATAAGTGGAGAGGTTTGGGGGAGGTCTTTGCCCAGTAGTGGGACAGAAATGGCTAATAAAAGAAAGAAAAAGAAAGAAACTTGGGTCAAAGTTAAGTGGTACGATATAGCCGTCATTCCTCTAATTGTAGTAAGACAATATTACTTAAAACATTTGTATAGTTCTACGACACTGGAAAGTACCAAATTATGTTTCCCTTGAGTCGTATTTTTTTATGGTAACTCAGAAGTTTGATTTTCACAGCTTCATGGGACTATAGAATACTTATATGTTTTTAATTAATTTAACTCGGTACCTCTATGTGTTTCCGAGATGAAGGGTCTTGACAGACATACGCACGGACAGATAGACGGACAAAAAAGTGATCAAAGGTTCCGTTCCGTTCCGTTCTGAGATACAGAACCCTAAAGATACTATTACTGACTCCTAATTATATTGCTAAAAAAAACGTCATTTCACATCAAATTCTTTGCGATGACAAATCACTATTTGATTGATGATACCATCTTTAAGAAATACAGAAATCAAATGTCTGTACAATTTTCTTAGAATGACATAAATTACTCTTTTAACAAAAAAAGATGTGTTATAAAAAATATGTTTGCTTCAATTATTGTCAAACCGTCGCACGCGCATGTCATCGCATTGTTGTACAAATATGCGGTGTGTACATAATTGTGGGCGTTGTTTTCTTTGTTTTTGTTTGTAAACATGTGTAGTGTACTTCACTTGGATGATTTTTCAAACAGTGTTTAGATGTTTATGCTTGTGCATCCGTCGGTGCGCATATCTTTTAGTTGTTGCATTTTTGTTATCTTTTTTTAAATGTTCATGTTTTACTGATATTTATTCTGTTTATTATTTTTCTTCGCCAGTCTTCCACTTTAACAAATTGTTTGTACTAAAGTTTGTGAGGATTTTTATTATTTGACTACCTGTTGTCCGCGACTTTATTTGCGTGGTATTAACTTTTACATAATATAATACGGTAAACCTTTCTCTAAAATAATTCTGTCTATTGATGCAAACTGCATCAAAATCCGTTGCATAGTTTAAAATATTTGAGCGTACAGGCGAGAAGCGACTGCGATTTATTATATACTATGTAATACTTACAGATAAAAATATACTAGAGAAGATTTTGTAGGCATGAATAAATAAATGTAAGTCTTTTAGGCAGGCTTACTTCTATGTATACATCTTCTTAACACAAGTGTTTAAGCTACTTATCATAGGATCAGAGCAATGTATGTAATGTTGTCCAATATTTATTTATTATTTATTATTCTTCTTCTTCATTTATACGGTCAGTCCCGGTTGCGTCCAAAGCCATTGCTTTGGAGCCCAGGGTCCACTAACTTACTTCTATACATCTATCTATCTATATAAAACAATGTCGGGTCAGTTACACGATTTATAAGTCGAGAACGGCTGGACCGATTTTTATGATCCTTAATTTGTTGAATCTGTCTCCGCACCGAATAGCAGAATAACTGTTATAACATCAAAAAGACAAAAGACAAACATCTAGACTGTATTTATTTCACCACTCCCTGGAATGTGTTCCATTATTTCTATACGTTTTTACATTTTGACACTTCCTCTGACGGATAGTCGCGTGTAGCTTTCTTTTATAGCCGCAACATGCGCCAGCGCATGGCGTGACGAGGCGCTGAACCGCGCGGGATGACGCTTGTAATCATACTAAATAACACACACTTTATTGTCTTGACTATCTTCGAAAATAATTGTCTAGAAATGCGCCAGACATTACATCAAATTGTCACGGTCTCGAAGTAGGGAAGTAAAGATTACTTTTTTCACGAGATACCAGACAAAGGAGACAAGGACGTCTCCCAGTACACCCAGACCCGAGCCAATACAGGGTTACATTGCAAAGAGGTGCCAAATCTTTAGGAGTGGCTCAGAATCAGTAACTCAATCGAACTATGCAAAAAACAAAAAACATTTTTTTTCACATTTAATTATTGCTATCCGCTGTTAAAAATCGTACGCTTGGATAATTTACTCATTCATAAAGAAATTGCACCGTATGTGCACTGCGTAAGGTCCTTGTTGGCTTGCCGTAACGACGCCTCTGATGAATAACCGCGCGGCTTTCGTAGTCTTTCTATTGACTTTATTTTCGGATATTTCAAAGTTTTTTTTTTCGTCACATACGATTATTAAAAATAATAACGATTAAGACGGGAACAATAGTTCCCGTTTTTTTTAAAAAAAAATTGGCACCCCTTTGTAATTATGTAACCCTGTATATAAGGTTATAGTGCCAAGGTACCAGACAATAGAGCCAGGGACGTCTCCCAATGCGCCCAGACCCGACCCAATATATACCCTATTTGGCTCGGGTCTGGGTGTACTGGGAGACATTTTTTTTAATTAAAAAGATTAAAATTACATAGTTTTTTATTATTAGGCACTATCTTGCAAAGTAATCGTGTACAAAAGTTCATCTTCTTAATCGACTTGAGCTGAAAATCGAACCCTTTGCGTTCAGTGGCTGTGCCACTAAACCATATCACAATCATCGGTATTCATATTTGGTCGTCATATCATATTCATCGATTAATCTATAGTATAAAGTGAAGATTTTTGTCCATTTTGATGTCATGTTGTTACAAAAAAATCGTAACTCGAAACTACGAAAACTTGTAGAACATACATAGATGATTCAGGTACCTCTCAACACGAGGCACCTAAAAAAAATTTTGGACGTCACTTTTCTGGCCACCCTGTATTAAACTTTTTCAAATTTATTAAGGAATAATAAAAACGGCCGCATCTTTTTTTTGCGTTAATTAAGAAGATTTTTTAAGCTTTAAGGGTCTAAATCTGAGTGAGTTTTAATTTCAATTCAATAAGCCTCCACGCGTTCCCGAGATAATTACGGGTCACTTTTGAAGAACGGGACCCTAAAAAACGACATACTAAACATTAAAATTTAACAAAACATACAAATTTAAAAAAATATGATTCCGGTATCAGAATAGCTTTGTAGTGTCAAATTATTTTATTGTCATCCGAATAAATAAATCATATTTGATATAATTATTAGTTATAAGTAATGTTAATAAAAACGTATTTTCAATCTCGACAACGCCAATCAGGTCACTAACCTTTTGAAGTTAATAATCATTATAAAGATCGACACAAAGTAACCGTGAGATAGCGTAAAACTTACGGATTCAAGTCCACTATTTCGCTTAATACTTACTATGATTATGTAAGGTTATTTGCTGCACATTTCATCACGATTAACTTACTCGATACGTGTCTATTAAAGGTTTTATTGCATAATTTACAGTGTAACATGCGATTATTTCATACTTTATCTTCCACATCCGTGATTTGTATAAACATACAATCGTAAAGAACTCGAAAAATTGCAGTTTTGAGACATTTAATAGCCAGTTACTATAATTTTATGTAAAATTATACGACGTACTTAACTTCCTTTAAATGTTACAATCTTGCTATTTTTATCCATTTGAAAAGATGCTCCAGCAAGAACTATTTCTATTCATTATTTGGTTCAACTTTAATGTTATTGTATGTTCTGTAATTCTGTTGCCCGTTAATGTATAATAGCTTATGTTTGTATCTTGTTTTACTAACTTTTGAAGAGTAAGTATTTATTTTTATTAATTATTGCATTAAAATAAATTGGTATATCCTAAAAGAAAATGATATTGCTACTCAAGTGTATTTTTTTTGGGATATACATCGTTTTTGATGATAATTTGTAACTTCATTTTGGTTTGTGTAACATTCTAAAAAGACTTCTTCAAAATTGTTTATTAACTTTACGTTTTTCTTTTTACAGACTTTTTTCCTTGTCTACATGGAGTACGGAATGAACTCAGATGCAAACCAACAATCATTTGGAAAAGCTGGCTGGATAGGCCTTCTCAACGACAGTTTCGAAGAGAAATTCAGCAAATCAAAAATCAATTTCGATCGAAACACCATAAAACTACTTCCAATACTAATCAAAGCTTTAAAACAAAATAGATACCTAGAGAAAATTCTTGAAGATTATTCTAGCTCAAGCCCTACATACGACGGAAAAGTGACAACAGAATTTACTTTCAAGAAAGATATTTTTCTCGACACTAAAACCTGGATGAAGAAACCGTTATCAAGACTGTTTACTATCGAATACAAAACCTCACCTTTAGTTTTTGTTAAAAATCCTACAAAAAAGCCAGGATATTTTACGAAAAACAGAAAAATAAGGGATTATAAGAGAATAATGGAATACGTTGAAAAAATGATAAGTGAAAAAGTTGGTTTTGGTTCTGCTGTACCAATGACAAATAAAGAACCTGAAGTTCAGACTGAAAACACACAAAGACAAATTAAAGTAACGTCTAAACCAATAACAGAGATAATATTTAGTAAAAAACACAGAACTCAAAAAAAGAAATTAAAGTCCCAAACGAATCAAAATCAGATTCCTAAACCAAATAATGATGAAATAATTAATTGCAAATGCCCAAAACAGCTAGGTATTCTTTTGGACAAAATATTTACTAGTATTCAAAATTTAATACCAGACGATAAAATAAGTAAATCTGGTCCGTGTAGCGAAGATCAAAATACTTCTTCACGAGAACCGAATACTGATGTAGCGTTTTATCCACCAAAACCAAAACTTACGACTACAAGTCTACCTTTTACCAGCAATGCAAATTTATTTACTGACACAAAACAAAATCGTGGCCCAATACTTTATTCAGAATTTGATAACATATATCACAAAGAAGAAACAACAAATCTACCTAAAGAAACATTTACCCAACCCATGCGTTTAAAATATTTCAATAATATCAAACAATTTGAAACAAATAGTCTCAAATATAAAAACGCTCTTAATAATGAAGCCATTACTGTTTCATCCAAAACATCCACTCCAAATTCACTTCTGCCGTTTTTTCATAATAAAAACACAGTTCAAACAAATAATTTACAATCGTTATTCTCATTATGGGACAACAGTATTACCGATCGAGATATTAAGAGTGTCAAATCGACAACAGTGTATGACCACATCGAACCTACCGAAAATTATAATAATATAACAGTAACGACACAGCCAATGCCATCAACGATAGATAAAATCGAAAGAAAAAACATTCGCATCACAAGTACAGAAAAAAAGAAATTACTTCCAGAAAGCGAAGAACTAAATTCGGCAGAAAGTGAAACGAAACAATCAAACTACATCAACATCAATTCGGATAAAGCCTCTCCAAGCCTAAAATTGAATTCTGATACCATAAATATTAAACATACAACGCAAAATGAAAATGAAAAGAATAACACTGCTTCCACGACTGAAAATGTTTTTAATGAAATAAATAAATTTGATATACATAGTTTTGAATTGTTGAAGTCAAATTTAATTTCACCGAATAATCGTATCATTTCATCAAAAGATCCAAAAAGTTCTTCAATCAAACATAAATATAGTATTACTGAAAGTAATACTGAAAGGAGTAATACTGATAGCAGTACTGAGGACTCCACTGTGATCTTGTCAACTCAAAATCCGATAACATCTACGAAAAAACTTTTTTATAACTATATGACCAAAGAAATTACTAACGAAGAAAATGTCGAAACAATAAATAAAACCGCAAATTCAAACATTACGTATACGTTCGTAACACCATCTACAAACATGAGTGAAAATGCAACTAAAGATAATACAGAAAATATAGCTCCTGACCATGATAAAAATAAACAGGAGCCCTTTTATTTAGGGTTAGAGAATACAGCCTTGGAAGACGAGATTGAAAAACTTACACGTGACGATGAGTACCAAGAAGAGTTGAACATAAAAGAAACAGAAAAAAAGCTTCAATCGCTGTTGTCTGTTAAAAATAGCACAATTAAAACACAAGATCCAATTGGATCAGATTATTTGCAAATCTTAAAAAATAACGAGAGGTATTTTGGGTCAAATTCAATGCTCCCTCACAATAGACCGACGTACTTGGAAATTCACCGCAATGACTGGAAACATGAAGAAAATAAAGACTACGACAACGAAATGAAATACAACATTTTTGATCTATTGTAATTCTTCTTCTTAGATTTTAAAAATTTTTGGTTCAATGATAAAATATGACAAAATATATTGATTAGTTTTAATTATTTTTATTTAAAAAAATAAATAAATTACAATTTTTTGTCACTTTTAACGCTTTTACTTGTTAAATAGTGCATAAATATTAAACATTCGTTTAACTTTGTTTCAGGTAATTCTACTAATCTACGAATATGCGATTGCGGTAGAATCAAGCTTAGTACAAAGCGTAAGACGGGCGAACCGGAGACTTAACATTACAAACATAACAAACGATACTCCATTTGCCGACAGACTCGACCGAAGCTATTTCGGATTTGATCAAGACTATTACGAACGAATGCCACTTTTAGTTAACGCCATGCAAGAAAACAGTTATATAGATCCAACTATAGACGTTGCTCATGAGCATAAAGAAATCTACCTAAAACCTTCTAAATCTGCACCTTCTTCAAAAACAACCCATAAAACTGCGCATGTGAGGAGAACTAGTCCCCGGCCATTTATTTTTGAATATAAGTCACCAACCCCTGTCCCGTTCAGTAAAACATATAGATCCAAAAGTTGGATAGAAAATTACCGAAATGCTCAAAGGTTAAAAAATATTCAACAAGTAATTAAGTACTTAGAAAAAACTATAAATGCAAAGATAGGAGATATGTATACATTACCTTCAAGTAAACAGATTGCATTTACTGGAGTGTACCTAGAACCGAGCGTGCTTCAAGATAAATCTCATGAATCTGAACAGGATTTAACAGTAGATAGTTCTGATAAAGTGGGCTTTATAAAATCAAATCATCAATCAGACCCGTTATTTAGATATAAACCAGACAATCCTGGTGAAGTTAATCTGCTTGCAGATGGGTTTTTGAGATTTTCCCCAAATATAGGTGCAAGAAGAGAACTAACAAACATACCAATGTTCAGACCAATACCAAGTTACAAAAAAACATGCTACGGACATGCATGCGAAAGAAAGACGATTGCCAATACTTTACCGATACCAAGTTTAAGTGAATCTCATTATAATGATTCTTCAAACTTAAGCCAAGCTAAAACGTTTAGTGTCATGTTAAACTTATTTCCAATCAACTCCCATTCAGAAGAAGAAACTAAAAAAATAGATACGAATAAATTACCCCTGGATCAAATTTATTTGACAACGTCAAAACCACTTATACTTTTTAGAAGAAAATCCACTAATGTATTAAGGCGAAGGACTATACCTCCAAAACGACCTCGCATTCATAAAGAACGTAAGTTACTGCTACACGAAAT
This sequence comes from Anania hortulata, assembly GCA_963576865.1. Taxonomy (NCBI): domain Eukaryota; kingdom Metazoa; phylum Arthropoda; class Insecta; order Lepidoptera; family Crambidae; genus Anania; species Anania hortulata. Next base: position 21,581,003 of record OY756392.1, on the reverse strand, counting down.
TAAAAATAAAATCAATTCTCAAGAGAAAATTAACGAGTCTGCAGCAGGATCAAATATGATCGTACAAATAAACCTTTACACACCAGATAAAAAATCAGAAACAACAACGACAACTGAAGTAAATAATGAAATGAATAAGTCTGTAACAAGTTCTACAGAATCTAACATTATGAATTTCATACCATCCCGGACAACAGAAGTACCCTTTCTTTTGTCAACAACCCAAGTGGAAGATTATCATGTTGGTAGTTCTGGCATAATACCTGTAGAAGCAAGAGTTCCACCTTCTTTTACTACACCACCACCACTTACAACCTTATTGCCATTTTTTGACGTCACATTATCGAGTACTGAAGGAGCTTGGTTTACTAAACCTCCAGACATTTTAAAATTTAGTCACGAAGATGCTAAAATACCTGAAGAGTACAGAAAATATAGAGAATCTGATGTGTCTGATAATATTTTTTCTGATATAAACCGAAGGAATTTCAGAGGTAGCTACGAAATGGGCGATTTTGAATCAAGAACTCTTGTGACAAAACTTAAGAATGAAATTGAACAATTTGATATCACGACTGTACCTCCACGAGATGAAACTACCGAAGTTACGACAACCACAAAACTAATTAATGGACATTATAGAAGTGTTAACCAGAAGCCAAAGATTTTGAGCACTCTGTTGGATCCAAATTCGGAAATGAACAGAAAACGACGGTTTAACTTGTATGCCAAAGGTTTTAGGAGAGCTAATTTCTCTCGCGACTATGTGGAAATCCAAAGAAATAACTTAACTAGTTCTAGACACGTTGATAACTAGTTCTTCTTCATTTATTTTCGCTCAGTCTAGTGTCCCGCCGACTCATTTAAAATGTCTAGTTTAGGTATTCTTAACGTGTACAGTATTAATGTGTGGGCACATCGTTTTGTAAATAAATACAAGGTTTACTTAAAAAAATATGGTTTTTATTAATAAAGCCCAATCACCACCTAGCGGCAACAAATAGAGCTAACATGACTAAGCATTTATAAAATTCAAGCGCAGGTGAAAGCACACAATATCATGTCTTGCACACGAGTTGTGTTGTTCTTAAGTCGATGTTTACTTTTAGTTCTCATGACTTTAACTAGGTGGCGCTTAATGACATTTAATTAAGATATCAGATTTGATAAATGATAAGTTTTTGTAAAAAAATAAAATTCGAATAAACATGATATTTATAGAAGTAAAAAATGTATCTGAGGTAATAAATATATCAGTCAAATGGAATTAACAAACAAAAGATTTGACGTCAAAAGCTCACTTCGTCGTTAAGGCGGAAGTATAAAATGCATTTGATTTTTTAATGTTTGAGAAAACCAAAGTCAATTAAAATCTATATAGTTCTTAAAAGTAAAGACTATTATAATTCTCTAACTCCAAATCAACTTTTCACTCCAGTGACCTTAATGTAAGCCATATGACGTATGCCCTTTACAAACATGACCTAGTATATTATGCGTCTCTGTCTAACATTTTGGAACCCGAATAGGCTGTTTCAGCTCACGCATCTCAAGAAAACCCCGTTACTTTTACCAGTGCAAAAAGGCTTTATCTGCGAAGCTGAGAAGGCGGCACCTAAGGGATATTTCCTGCTTTTTCTAATCCACCGTTTGACGAGTGAGTGAGCGAGATGCGTATAGTTACAGACAGATGCAGAACAAATACCGGTGGTGCAAGTTTTTGACAGTACTTACGGAACTTCGCAGAGGCAACTTGTTGAGAATAAAAATGTTTCGTGTTAATTTCGATTGTATTTAGTGTTTTTGTGTAAAAGCTCGGTAAATATGGCGTGTTTTAGTGCAGTGTAGTGTAGTTTAATAGTCAACAACAGTAAGTATTTGGGTAACTGTTATTTGACAGTTAGTTAGGGCATGTTTACACCAACTTTCTTTGCATGATCCGTGTTAGTCATCAAGGACATTTATTATTTTTTTAATTTAAAGGTAACAAGGCGATGTTTGGCGTGGCAAATATTTCAATAGTATAGCTATATTTAACTAGTTCTAAAATTGCAGATATTTCTTATTAATCTACCTTAAACAAAGTATATGTAAGTCCAATAAGATATAGTAAGACCTATAAAGTGTTTTAGCCGTGTTAATTAGTTGATATCTAATAATAAGTAAGATTTTTATGCTTGCAATCACAAAATCTTACGCGGTTGAAAGTAACGAATGTCGCAAGTTCAAAAAAAAATTAATAGTACTTACAAAGGGCTCTGTTATTTGTCTATTACGATATTTTTATATCGTTGTGATAATAATATCTTGTCCCAAAACTCAAGGAAAACCTTATAACCACATATTACATACACTAATAGTGAACAACTTTTTTTCTATGACTTTTAAAGATATGCACTTTTTTGTCTTTCAATACAAATTCAAGCGACTGTTTGATAATTTTGTGAAGTCGAAAAGTTTTAATGCAAGCAAAAGTTTTTGGCCATGATGTCACGATGTATGTGGTAATAGGACACCATGTATGGTCATGGTTTTCAGAAGTTTAACAACACTATTAGGGTGTGTGAATAAGATTAAATGTATGGTGATGCTGAAATGTCAGGCAATCATATGACAAGTTGCCTAGTAAGTAGGTAAACTTACTCATCATATGTTATAGTCAAATAGTCATATTAGTTAAATGCTAATATTATGGTCAAATGTACATAATAATATCGTTATCATAGGCGATAAGGGATCCCTTAAGATTGAGTGTCGCCTCATAATAAATATACAAAAGTGTAATCTGACTTCGAAACAAGCAAAAAGCTTACTGCAAAGCACTACTGAGCACAAAAATACTGTTTATTTGATTATGTTATTCAATAATTATCATATGATTTCTTAATGTATTTTAATTCTTTACAACTTCTTAAAATAAACAAATTGATCTAATTATGCATGGCGTCATCCTCTCTGCCCACAATACCTATCTTATTATTGTACCCTACAGGGTCTATAATGATCTGTTTTATGTATCTATTTATAACACCTGTGTAACATTATAGAATGCAATAAATATATTGAATTGAATTGAACTGGACGTAAGCCCCCCCAAAGAGCGCCAAAGAGCACTATGTCCCTCTTTTTTATCTAGCTACTTCTATCTAAGGTCGTCGGTCTATCAAACTGGATACCAAGACGTGGTCTTCATTCGGGAACCCGTTTACACGGGTTATTCCCTGAGTACCCATATCCCCGAGGGCCTCGTCCCGGAAGCACCCGGTTCATTTTTATTTAAATAGACTCAATCGATACTATGTTTAGCTTAAAAGTATCGTCAGCAGAAGTAGTCATTCAAATTTTAATAAATTATATATTGGAAAAAATAAAAGTCTGGTATAGCAATCACAGGTTGATTATTATCACAAATTTTTTTTCGGGAACATAATTCTAATTACAAAAATACTGATTATCAGTCCTTCATAGCATTTTTTTTATGATGTAACATAATAAACAAGTAACTATAAAAAATATTCAACATGAAAACTAATCAATGGAGGCTGCATAATCTTTAAATCTAAGATTATTTACCTTCATCTTGAAATATAGCCGTCTCATTAAATAAAATATACAGTTTAAATGTTCATTTTTTTTTCATCTTTCGTCGGTTCTGCGACAGATTGTTTATTCTTAAGAATTCGTTGTGCTAATTATCAAATCATTATGAACAAAAGTAAACAATGATTAAAACAACCAATCAACATTAAAATTTGCTAAATTTAAGGTACAATTTTGACTTCGGGGATGATAATTATACTGGTTTAGCAAATATTTCCGATACTCAAGCTAAACTTAGCTCATTTGCTGTCTTCACTAATTACAAGAAGCAACCCGATAGTGTTCTAATAGTATATTCCATTAATTCAATTAAGCACTCACGCACTAACACTAATTAATAAACTAATTAGCAGACTTCGTTGATTTGAATAAAATCAAAGTGCCTATAATCTGATTTAAGTAGTTTGCACACTATGTAACACAATTAAATATCAACAAAAAGTAGCATACTATTAGTCTAACTAATTGAATACGATTACGATTAGCTATTTATTTTTCTTTTCACAGATAGTTACTCAGAATGTTTTTTTAAAAAGGTTTTTTTTTTCAAATTTCATAATTTAATATAAAATTATATGTCTGTATCTTTTACCGTCTACGGCAGTCGCGCAACAAAATGGTTGTTAGAATTAAGCAGTCACTTCGTAAAAAATCAATGCAGCCACTCTCTAAAAAACCAGTCAAAGGCCATTTTTAATATTTATATTTGTTATACATTTTAATTTCTTAAATATGACAAATATCACACAATATCATAAAGTCAGATAAATGCTAAGCCAAAGCCAAGATAACGTATAATAAACTAAACTTGTGTTTTTTGATTTTTTTTAAAAATAATTACGTTTTTTTTAAGTCTTTCTTGTTTATATTGCGACGTTGTAGTGTGTGAGTGCCCTAAGTGACTGTCACCGATGCAGCGTGCGGCAAATTGCAGGCTTTTCTGTTGCCTCCACAAAACGTTTTTGTTTAGCTGAACGCGCATTTTTCGTCACGCGACTTGTGATTTCCTCGTAACACTTTTAACAAGAAGTTTTATAACCGTTTTTGGTAGTATTCGGACGTTTTGTTATCGATTGCTAGTGAAACGAGGTCGATAACATATTAAAGACTTCACTGTAACGCCTCATGACTAATTTTCTCTTGTAGTGCCGTTACTTTTCATTTGTTTTGGAGTCTTGAAGGAGTTATATGTATCACTAATCGTTTTGGTAGGTCCAATCTATCCTGCGTGTAATTATGTCATCATGACTATTAAGACCTACACTCTTGGTCTCGCAAAGCATTGAAACTCAAAGTACGCTCCGCAAAGCCATGGAGCACCGCAGTAATTCTACAAGGTTTCCACTAATAGGTGAAAAGGCAAAAATAAATAAAGTACCAGCCCAATTCAGGACCGTTCGATAACTAGGTACTTAATGGTCGACCGATTAGTGTCATGTGATTTTTATCAGTTGTCAATTCGTTGTTAAAATGTTTTGAATCATGGGGGGTGGGGAGAGGTAAAAGACGTATTATTAAAATATTAAAGTAATAAAAATAAATGTGATTTTATTTTTATTACTACAATTAATTTATGGTCATCATAGCAAGTAGTTACTCATTAGCAGTTATTACAAGCATCTGCAACAGATTATTAATCAGATACGTAAGACAAAAAATTACGAGACTTATAAAAATGGTGCCTTGACAAAGATTTAAACATACATTTGGAAACAATGTCAGAACCTAAAAAATGCAAGAACAACAAAGGTGTTGCTCCCAAAAGTATTACGATGAAAACTTGTGAATATATTATTACCAAGTGTTTAGCAACATACAACAATGGTTAGTCACTGTAACCTATGTATAGGGTTGCCACTTGCTTTTTTCTCAAACGAGTTGAATTCGTTAATAAAAAACCGGTTACGAGCATGTCAAACGCGTCTTAAATACCCGGCCGGTACCTAAATCTTCTAATTCCTAACTACTAAATACCAAAGTATGTTCGTTTTTTTAAATTTTTTAGAAATTCTCGGTTACTTTAATATTTTTGGCGACAGATTTAACTATTATAGAGATGACATGCAGTTTCGACTTACTTAGATGACTGTACAAATAATAATAAACAAAATGTATGAAATAGAAATAGAAATAGAAATCGTTTATTTGCTGAAAAAACACGGTAAAAAGGTTATTACAATTATGTTTATGTTCTCATTGTCATTGTCATTCAAATATAAATTATGTTCTTAATAATTTTATAATTTCCTGAAATGTAGACGCATAAGGGAAATGGATTGGCGATAGATCCAAGAGCCAAAATAAAAAAACCGCAATTGCAAAAAAACTCAAAGATAAAGTGAGGAGATGCGAGAATAAAGTCACTCTAGAAGGTCAAAATCAAACAGATGAACAACTATGTGTGTGTGTTTTATCTAGGTGTGACCTATATTACACCTGTTTTAAACACACTCAAAAGTTTAACCTTTCTTTCTGCAGTTAGGTTAAAATAAAGATACATCACTGACAACCCTGCGTATGTCACTGAACTGAAGACAATGGTTATGGGAAACTGTGATAATTGGCTGCCGTAACGTTTTTGTTTCGTGAGGAACTAGCTTCTTGCGTGCCATGTTGGTTTTCCTCCGGTGTGTGTGATAAGAAACACCATAAAAGGGGAACACCACGTAAGAAATATCGCATGAGTCACAAGCGCTGCTATGAAAATATATAAATAAATTGAAATATCTCCCAGGCTCCCAGCGCATCCAGACCCAAGAGAAATTTGAAGAAATATGTTATTCTAAATTGACCCGAACCAGAAATTAAAACCGGGACCTTTTGTGGTGACTACGCTACTAATCAAATCATAAATTTTTAACTGGCAAAATTTACTGTTTTAACACAAGGATGTTAAGTTCTGATTCACGGATGGCTGCCTGCCGGTTCTCTATTTTGACTCATATTTTGTCCATAATTTAGTATTTGTGTGTGTGCGAGTTTTTTTATTCCACCATAACGACGCCTTTCGATTTTGATATATAACTAAAGTATCATTAGAATCTTTTTACATTATCCCGGATTACATACGTTCCATGATTTCATAATAAAAACAATAATGGCGATTTTATAGGTACTCAATAATGTGCAGCCAAAAGAAAAAAAAACTTCTAAACTTAGTGGGGTATAAAAATAAAGGTTCTGAAAGGTGATTAAAGACAAATCCACCTTAAATGGTTACATTTACATTAGAATTTGTTAAATAAAGTTTGAAATAAAATTAATAGTTACAAAATTATAAAACACGACTGTAATTAATAAAAGCGACTTTAAGTCAGAAAAAAATTGAGAATAAAGAAGAAAATTATTTGTAGTCGGCGAGACGGCGTACCTTTATACTATCCATATTCCATTGGGACCAAAAGTCCCCTGACTGCAAACAATTGCCTACCGCATTCACAATTTCTTCACTTCAGAAGCATACCGGCGTAAGTTGTATAAAATGCAACATACGCCAGAATGCTTCTGAGCTGAAGATTTATTTCTAAGTTTTTCAGGCCGCATTTATAAAGGCAGTCGTGTTTTTTTATTTAAAAACAATTTTTGACAGGTTTTTCTCGTCAGTAGATTTATGTTAGACTGGTTTAGACGCTCTGATGGTAACTGGAACGAGCACAGCGTAATTTTGACGCCAGTTACTTGATAACATAAGACACAAGCATGAGTTCTGAAAGACGAACTGTGGTGCAAGCCGAATTTGCTTTCTTACCAGAAAACATTATATTAGGTAGTTAATGAACTGTACTGGACTGGGTTATCGAATACCTATGTTTCCTATCGTGTAATCCAGATACCTACTTACATTATTTTAAACAAATAAACCCTAGTAAAATTCGACTTAAAAATCTATGCATCTAAGCGAACTTCTCAGTGAAGAATGCATACTTCAAACCACCTAAAGTAATTTATTCAACTTATACTACCGATTTTTGCATTGCTAATGCAAGAATCATGTCAACGAGATCAAGTAACTGGATAAAAAAACAAAATATTCTGCAATTTAAGTACCACAACATAATTAGCAGACAATGTATCCATTAAGTACTTAAACCGGACTGGTTTAAATACCCACAAACATCTAATTTGCTTGCAAATAGAATAAGTTGCCAAACAAACTGGTGGAACATGTGTCAGTCCGTGTGGTCCGTCGGAACAAACGCTTGCGCAATCGTCTCGGTCTCGCGGGCCGGTCGCAGTCGTGTCGTAACGAAACTAACGCGTGCGATATCAGATCGCCTGAGATGCATTTGATTTCATCAAAATAAAAATGGTTTGAGTCTCGACTTACTGCTGTGAAAATAAATTTTTGGAATCTATGGATTTATTACTTTCTTGGCGGCAAGAAAATACATCGTAAGGAAACCTGCATGTTCTGAAACTAAAGAGCGTCTTAATTAAATTCCACCACATGCTGAGGAGTAAAAACAACGTTAAACTAAATGCTGTTTTCGTCGCGAGTCTATATTATTTTCTATTAAATAATATCTTTAGCCAACTACTTTAATATTGCCACACCCACCGAAGCCTTATTTAAAACGATTCAAAAAGTACGTTATAAGAGAAGATATTTAAATGATTTATGAAATAGAATATGAGAAAATTGTATTTAAAACTGATTTATAACAATAAATTATTACAAAATTTCAGATGGCAGAAGTGATATTCCAAAAGCGCAAAGCGGCAACTGTCTTTAATGAGCCGAACCCTTTAATAATACTGCTCCTGGTTTCACTTCTGGGGTTATGCAGCACCCAAGTCATCAACAGGGCTCCACACTTTGTGCCCCAGATTGGGGATATGTCTCAGTTTAGCTTGGCAGAAGATACGCCAGTAGGGACACCAGTATATCATTTGAAAGGTAAATTTCCTTTGAACATCTGAAGTATCTGTCTTTGATTCAGAATAACTACCCTAATCTGAGTATACAGAGTTACATTACAAAGGGGTACAAAATTTTAAAAATAAGATCTAGGGAACAATATAAAGAAGCGTCTTAATAGTTATTATTAGTAAGCGTCGTCAAAATAGTTATTATTTTTAATAATCGTATTTTTTTACGTAAAACTTTAAAATATCCTAAAATAAAGTCAATAGAGAGACTACGAAAGCCGCGTGGTCATTCATCAAAGGCAAAGGTACGGCGAGCCAACAAGGACCTTACCCAGTGCACATACGGTCCAATTTTTTCATAAATGTGTTAAATTATCCACGCGTATGATTTTTAACAGCGGATAGAAATAATGTAATGTGAAAAAAATTTCTTTGTCCTTTGCATAGTTCGATAAAGTTACTGATTCTGAGCTATTCCTAAAGATTTGGCACCCCTTTGCAATGCAGTTCTGTATAGTTACGTATTTTCAGATGGACAAAGCTTAATTAGGTAATAATCTTCTGTTAATTACAAAACTATGAATTAATAGATAAATCACAATACGATAAACCAATTTGTATTATACAATTTTAAGCAACCTAACTACAAAGTGTAATTTGTCGACTAATAATCGATAGCCTTTTTAATTGTCTTACAACAGTAAATGTGCTTAATTATTAAGTGAATATTAATGATTGTCAAAAAATATAAATTATATTTTTTATTAGCTATTACTGAGAATATTATAGTAGATTGAATGAGTTAGTGATTTCATGTAGCTAATAGCTATTCCATATTATTCAATTTGCAGGTGTGGACCCAGAAAATGGTCAGCTAAGATATTCAATATCCGGTCAATACTTCACTGTGGACCCATTTACTGGAGTTGTAACACTTGCCAAGACTCTTGACAGAGAAGAACAAGAGACACTAGAAGTCATAATTAGTATTACTGGTAAAAAAAAAATTTTTTTAAACTTACCCAACAGTTTATTCCCAACTTATCCCCATCTTATTAAACTAGATCTAATGTGTCAATCTCAAATATAATTTAAAATCTTTCTTGACCTCATTTTACGGACAGGGTCAGTTAACAAAACGTGTGTAAGATGCCAAATCGTTAATCAAAAATTCAAATATAAAAATTACACTGTTTATTCGAAAACTTCTTAAGAATCAAAGTTTTCTATTGATTATTGTTACAAACCCCAATTAAATTACATTCTACATCTATCAGTTACATCCAACCAAAACCAAATTACTAATACGAAAATAAAACTAATTACAGATGAAGGCATAGCGAATACAGAACCTAACACAGTGTCTTTGCGTCGAGTTATACCCGTAAAAGACATCAACGACAACCCGCCAATATTTCACAACCGACCATACATAGTGAATATAAGCGAAGCTACTCCAGTTGATTCGGAAATTGAGGTAAACGAACTAATAGGCACAGTACTTGTGTACAGGGTTATTTGTAAAACATCAACAACCCCCTAGGGGTTGACTCTCGTGCTCAAATACAACAACTTTTTGTATCCGTATATATTGTTGGTCCCATACAAAAAGTTGTTGTATTTGGACACCAGATTCAGCCCCTAAGAGGTTATTAAAAATAATCCTGTTTATGGATTAATAAATTTTAAAAAAACCTTAGTGATAATGATAATTTTAAAGTGAATTAAAAAAATATATTAAATAGGTACATTTTATTAGAAAAGAAAAACCGACTTCAAAACACTAAAATGCTAAAAATAATCCTAACACTTAAGTACCTAATCAGTTACTTTTGGAGTCGGTGCCAGCCGATGAGAGATTCAATGTTTTTGTTTGCACCGACTCCAAAAGTAACTGATTAGGTACTTAAGTGTTAGGATTATTTTTAGCATTTTAGTGTTTTGAAGGTTTTATTTTTTTACTAAAATTTACTTATTTCATCAATTTTTAGTGATAAATCCTAATTTAACTGCTGAACACCGATTTCATCCCCTATTTTCCTACCCTTAGGGGTGATTTTTATTTTGCAAACTTTTATCATATTATTTTTGAAGTATAAGCTATTCAATAAAACAAAAATCATCAAAATCGGCTCATATTTGTCGAAGATAGGTAACAAGAACCACAACCAAAATATTATCTGGGTATATATTTGTTGATTTTCTCAAAAAGTTCTAAATGAATTTCGATAAAATTTATATGGGACCACCTCTGAAGTATGATCTACCAAACCAAAAATCATTAAAATCGATTCATAATTGGCGGAGTAATCGCGTAACATACATACAAAAAAAAAAAACACAGTCGAATTGAGAACCTCCTCCTTTTTTAAAGACGGTTGAAAATGTCATCTACTAAATATGAATTAGGTACCTATAAGGATAATTTTTTTATGATTCGATATTGGTTCCTGGTTAAAAAGATGTTCTCTATCTGCAGCTGATTATTTTCAAGCCCGTGGATGATTTTATGTACATCATGTAGATTTTAAAGACAAAACTAGTCATCATAACTTTGAGGGAACTATTAAATAGGACTAATAAATGATTATTTGTTACGTTTTCTTATTTTAGTGTTTTTATTGTAGGTCATCCCCAAAATATTGGTGACAGATCGTGATGAAGGGGATAACGCCAGAATACGCGTAGTATGTTCAACAAAGGAAAAAGGAAGTGATTCAGAAGCCTGTAACACTTTCAGAGTGATCACAGATGTGGTAAATGATGAATACTCGAATTAGCACTACTAACTCTTTTGATCCTCTAAAATCCTAATAATAACCAGTTTAGATTTAGTGTAATTAAATATTAATTTAATATAACTTACATGGTAGAAATCCCAGTTTGTTTTAAATTGAATGTTGAAGAAATGAAGTTTCTTTAGTTTTTAATAATTTAAATATTACTGTTTCCAGGTTTCACAAAATGAGTACCAAGTACGCTTATACCTTAATAAACCACTGGACTTCGAAAGTAGGTCAGCCTATGTGATCAGCTTAGAAGCTAGCGACAAATCTGATAAACCAATGAGGGCTTGGGCAAGTGTCTCGGTGGCAGTTCAAGACGTACAGGATCAACCACCAGCGTTTGTCAATGCACCATATTCTGCAACAGTACCTGAGAATACTCCACCAGTAAGAGATTTATCTACAAGTTTATTTAAAAATGGCTTTAGGGATTCTTAATGGACTAGCTTTGTAAATAAGCTACTCAATTTAATAGAAAAATAAAATGGTTCAGATATTGAAGAATGATAGACTCAACTATATTATTGTTTGTAATACATCTCACATTATTGTTTTCTAATATTTTTCAGGATACTAGCATAATGGAAATTCTTGCTAAAGATGGCGATACTGCAAACCCTCGACCAGTGTTACTAACTCTTGAAGGAGACACCGAACAATATTTCAAACTAACTCCTGAAAAGCCATTCGGTAGAGCTATTCTTATAGCTTCAGAAAACCCAATTGATCGAGAAAGTGATGTCGTTATGCAAAATGGAGGCGTCTATACTTTATTTGTTAAAGCCACTGAAATGATAAATGGTGAAGTGCCATCTGATTATACTGTCACTCAAATAACCATCATAGTAACTGATGTTGATGACCATGTACCACAATTCAATAAACAAGTATTTGACATATCTATACCAGAAAATATAGAAAATGGCAGTCCTATTCCAGGCTTGTCAATTTATGTAGAAGACCATGATATAGGACAGAACAGCAAATATGATTTAGGCTTACGAGATGTATTTAATTCAGAAAGTGTATTTTCTTTAAGCAATGATCATGGCGAGGGTAGAACACCAATTAGTGTAAAGGTGAAAGATTCATCAAAACTAGATTACGATGTTGATGATGAGCAGAAGAGACTATTCAGTTTTGATATAGTGACATCTGTGAATGAGAAAGAATTGTCTTCAGCTAGGGTTAATATAAAGCTATTGGATATGAATGATAACGCACCTATTTTTCAACAACCAACATACAAATTCTTTGTGAAAGAGAATTCTACTATAGGTACAAAAATAGGAGAAGTTCAGGCAATGGACAAAGATTATGGCATTTTCGGTGAAATCGAATACACCTTGACTGGTTTCGGTTCTAATATGTTTAAGACTGATAAAAATAAAGGCGGAGTCTACGTAGGTCAGTTATTGGACTATGAAAAGCAAAAAAGTTATAGCCTGACATTGTTTGGCAAAGATGGCGGAGGGAAAGGTTCAACAACAAGCATTTTTATTGATGTGTTAGATGTTAACGATAATGCACCCATTTTTGAATATTTAGAATATAGTAGAACTATTAGAGATGGAGCGACTAGTTTTGAACCTCAGCTAGTGGTCAGGGTAAGAAGCTATTAACAATAATTATGTTGCAAATATAAATAATGTAAATAAATACTGGACAACATCGCATACATTGCTCTGATCCCATGATAAGTAACTTAAGCAGTTGTGGTACAGAAATCAGAAACAACGACTGTACCATACCACCCAGACCTGAGACAATATAGAAAAGTTTATTTTCTACATTGACCTCAGGTATAACACCAAGTCCAGTATGCTCGCCTCTCGGCTACGGAGATCGTCAAAAAATAGATAGATAGATAGATACTCTTTATTTCACACCATACAAGTAAATTACATATGACTGAAAAACGTACAATTTAAAATAGAGTTAGATTTCAAACATAATCAATATCAATCAATCATTTATTAAATTTGCATTTTTTACAGGCTACCGATGCTGATGGGCCAACGCAAGGAGGTGGACGAGTACGTTACACCCTTGAATCAGATAATAGCATAGCGCACAAAGGAAACGTATTCTCTGTGGATGAAGAAACAGGAGAAATATCTATAATTGACAAGGTTGAGACTATGGATACTCCAAGAGGTCAATACGAGTTAGTTGTTAGAGCTACTGATTTTGGTATGTTGTATAATTTAACACTGTAATACTTGTTTGCAATTTTAGCTAACAACGTCTAAATAGTCAACGTTTTATTTTTAGGAAATCCTCAACTATACAATGAAACTAGAGTTTATATCAGAGTAGGAGTTCCAGGAAATCAGCGTCCAACGTTTAAAGGAAACTATCATCACTATAAATATACTATTAATCAAGGAAACCCCGATAGCAATGAAGGTTTTACGTTTGATCTCAATCCAATGAATTACAAAGCCAGTTTAAGAGAAGATGCAAAACCAGGCAAAAATGTTACTCAGGTGATAGCTAATGATCCAGACGGGTTGGATGATCTTTTGACGTATCACATAATTTCTGGGTCTAAAGATAATTTTGCTATAAATGAAAAGTAAGTTTAAATATTCACATAAATGTATTTATAGTAACCAATAAAAAATCATATTTTTATTTTTACTTATTTTTCAGAACCGGTCTAATCACTGTATCAAGTGATGCAAACTTAGATCGTGATGTCAATACAGACAAGTACGAAATTATTGTATCTGCAGTTGATAGTGGCATGCCTATTCCTGAAACGGCTACGACTACCGTTTTCGTGACGATTCAAGACGTAAACGACAAAGCACCCAAATTTAACATGACCGATGCCACCACTTACATTTCTGAAAAAGCTAAACCTGACCATTTAGTAACTCAAATGATAGCATACGATACAGACGTAAATTCAAAACTCAAGTTTAGTTTAATAGATCCGATAAAAGCATTTTCCAAGGCTGGTGTCCAACTAAAACCTAACTCTCATTATGACTACAAAAGAATATTTAAAATCAACGAAGATTCTGGAGAAATATTAGTAAACGGAACTTTAGATTACAGTCAAGCGTCTATTGTGATATTAACAGTAAAAGTAGTAGATATAAATGCAGAGCTAAACAAAGATAAACAGTTTGCGATTGTTGAACACACGATATACATTCAGCCTTATGCTGATAAAAATCCGCAGTTTACAAACGCCGGCTGGACAAGTTCTAGTCCTATGATATACCATAAAATAAAGGAAGAACAACCAATTGGAAGTACAGTCCTAGTGTTAATGGCTGAAGATCCCATATCAGGTCACTTGGTTTCAAGCTTCAAAGTCATCAATGCAGAAACTGGTTTATTGCAAGTTGATCCCTCGAGTGGACAAGTGGTTTTAACAAACAATCTTGATTATGAACGGTTAACCAGCCCAAACTTAACTTTAACTGTAAAAGCAACAAGTAACGATGGCAGTAAACATAGCGAAGCAAAAATTATTATTGAAGTTATTAACTTGAATGACAATTCTCCTGTTTTTGAGAAAGAGGTAAGAAAATATATACCTAGCACACATAAATAACATCAAAGACAAATCATAAAAGTATTTTTTTGTCACAAAAACTTGTTTTAGCTTTACAAGGTAAGCGTTCTAGAATCAATTCAACATCCGGAGCTGCTAGTCACCGTTAAAGCCAACGATTCTGATGCAGTGCTAACTGAAGAAGATAAAATCAAGGGCTATTCCGATGTGCGTTACTTATTGAGAGGAGAGAACTCTGATTTATTTACTATCAATAATGTTACTGGTGTTATACAGGTAGGAACAAGTTCTTAATAAAACATTGCGCCACTACAAAAATATTTTCGTCGAATATGCTCACATTTTTTATTTTTCAGGTAGCATCTAACAAATCATTAGACCGCGAGCGTCAGTCTGTTTTACGTCTAGAAGTAGAAGCCTATGATACTCCTAATGGTGGAGCAGACCGACTTAAAACCACTGCTACTATTTTAGTTGATGTACTTGATGTTGATGATAATACGCCTGCATTCGAGAAGAATGTTTATACAGGTATGATAATAATTTTTAATATTATCAGGCATTCAATACGCCTTTATATAGGGTATTTATTGAATTCTTAGTTAAGTTAGTAAAATTAGAAATATTTATTCAGCTGCTGTTTTTACTTCAAGAAGGGTATTTTTATTTTACAGCTGTGGTGCCAGAAAACGTCCCTATTGGTATAAGTGTAATAAATGTAACGGCTACGGATCCTGATGAAGGATTGGGAGGAGAAATCAAATACGACTTTTTAGATGAAGGAGAAGCTAATGGTGCGTATAAAAAATACACAGCGTATTTTAAGAACTAGTCGACTTTTAAGTATAACAATAACGTATTTTTGATTTTCATCATCATCATCACTTCAGCCACAGGACGTCCACTGCTGAGCATAGGCCTCCCCTAGTGATTTCTAGATTGGCCGGTTTGATGTTTGATTTTAATGTTTCGAAATTCCACAGGTCTTTTTTCAATAGACCTTATTACTGGTGAAGTGAAAACTCGTAAAGACCTAACCGGCCGTGGTCGAACAGACCCCTACCGACTTCTTATCGGCGCTACCGATGGTGGTGGTCACACAGGAGACACATCACTGTCTTTATATATAGGAGATGTCAGTGCTAATGATGGTGTGCCAAGGTTTATAAGACCTGCGGTAGGAGAGGTGTTGAGGGTCAGTGAGGTTGGTAACGTTTATTAAGCCTATCTTGTTTTATGTAGAGTTCAAACAAATGTGTCACAAACTTAAACGGTTTTTTACTAGAATGCAACAATTGGATCGCCAGTGTTTCAAGTAGTGGCAAGTGATCCTGATGATCCCACCCAACCGTCTGGACAACTATACTACTCCATACAACAAAGTAACGTTGATGCCAAGACATTTTCTATTGGTAAGTACTAACATCGGTGTATTGCCATTATTTGATGATCACCGTAGCCGAGAGGTGAACATGCTTGTTGTCGCTATCTCTGAGGTCCCAAGTTTGATTCCTGGGTGGTCAGAAAATAACTTTTCTATATTGTCTCGGGTCTGGGTGTTGCGGTACTGTCGTTTCTGATTTCTGTAACATTGGCTACTTTGGCTACTTACCATAGGATCAATACACTGTATGTGATGTTGTCCAATATTTATTTATATATTATTAAGTGAATAAATTTCAAAATATTCCTACAATCCCATTGAATTATTTAATAATTACAGATGCTCACACGGGTTTAATAACGACAAGGCAGTCATTGGACCGGGAACGTAAAGCCTCTTACACACTAGTGCTACTCGTCACAGACAGAGGCCAGCCTCCACAACAGAGTACAAGGATCGTTACTGTCTCTATTACCGATGTTGATGATCATAAGCCTCACTTTGCGAGGAACTTAGTAAGAAATTTAATGAAAATTCTATTTTCTTTTAATTAAAAATAACCTTAACTCTAAACCACGGTGATAAACCTAATTGATTAATTTGACTTCCTAGCAGAGTTAAAAAAATAGGTAAAAGATGATACCATTTTATTTACAGGACGATCCGCCACTGTTGGTGACAGTCAAAGAAGAAGTCCCAATCGGTACAGTCATAGGAGTATTAGAAGCTATTGACGAAGATATTGGCGATAATGCTGCTATAGATTATGCTATCACAGGTAAAATATTTTAATCCACAGTTACACACCACACAATTTGATATTAAAACCTAAGAACTACTACTACTACTACTACTAAAGAACTAGTGATCATAAAAAAGCTAACGATTCTACTGTGTTTATAGCTGGAAACGATTTCGCTTTAGTCAAACTAGAACGAACAAACGATAGCAAAGCTCTGATAACTGCAGCAGCGAGACTGAATAGAGAAGAAATATCTAGAATTATACTAACAGTTAAATGTTTCAAGTTTGGGACAAGCCCTCGACTTAGTAAATCATACAACAGATTGGTAAGATTTGTTTATTATTTATAACTGCTTTTTTTTTCGTTTGATTCTACAAATAGTTCAGAGGTGCTTTTGTAAGCCCAAATAAAGCCATTTATCAATAAGCTGAAATTTTAACCCAAGCACGGAGACTATAGATAGACTGTTACCAATTGTTCAATTTTAAATGATTTAAAATTAAATCAAACGGTTAAATTTATTTTTTTAACAGGATCCTTCAGAAATCCAGATCTTAGTCAAAATCTTGGACATAGACGATCACTTACCAGAATTTGAAAGTGCCAATATGACTGTTGGAGTCCGATTGAACGTGCCCATTGATACAATCATTGCAACAGTGAAGGCTACTGACAAAGACCCTGATGCGTTGCCCATAGTCTACAAGATTGTAAACATGAGCTTCGAATCTCCAATCAAGTCGAAGTCTTTAAGCAACATTACAGATGTGATTGTATTGAACAATTCTACAGGGGAGATGAAAATCATGAAGAATTTGATACATTATGCTGATGGAATTTTCAGGTTAGGAGCTCAGATTTTTATTAGCTAACTGACAAATTTGTGCAACCACTTTTTAAATATTTATGTTTCAATAAACAACATTCGTTTTACAGGTTATTGGTGAGAGCCAACAATTCACAAGACCCTGAAAGATTTAGCGATATTGCAGTAGAGGTAATAATTCAAGGCAATTATAAGTATTTAAGAGTGTGGGTGGTGTAGTATCGCCGCTGTTTCTGATTTCTATAACACAGGTGCTTTGGCAAGTGCAAGTGCATATTGTAGGAACAGAGCAATGTGTGTGATGTTAATTTTTTTTTTATTCTTTAAATTATGAAACGCACGATTTTTTGCTCGGCGTCTCAATCTAAAAATATGATGCAACCCTTATTTTTTGTAATAAATTAATATATACAGTTCCCCTAAACTTTCAATTATGGGTATAGTGTATACCCATCATAAAAAGTTATAATGTATTTTCTTCACTACTCATTTCCTCATCCAGCGAGAAGCTGTCCTACAGAAGACGATGATAAACCGATTTAAATGAATGTATGCACAGGTAGTAGTAGTAAGAGAGCGAGACCTGCTAAGGCTAGTGCTGCCCGGAGGCACGCGTGCTAAGGTGACACAGCTGCGCGCCCGCATGTCGGCTGCGCTCGCGCCGCGCGGCCTGCGCATGCAGCTGCACGACGCCGCGCACACAGCTTTCTACTCTAACCCTGGGTAAGGAAGGAACGAAGCATTAGAGCCAAGTTGCGTCAGGTAACCACTGCGTAGTAGGATCGTATTGGTCCCACAGTGGAGACTTTTTACATATTTCTGGACAGTGAACGTCGTTACTGTCCAAAAATATGTAAAATGGGAAAAAAAACAACAAACTAGTTCTATTTTAAAGAGCAAAATGAATAATATTCAATCAAATGGAAGCGTCGTTTGCTTATTTTATTTTTTTGCGGTTTATTGCAATTAGCTTAGTGTGTTGCAGCATTTATGGGCCATTTAGACGAGGCTATTCGACGAAATATTATAGCGTAACTTTTCTTGTTTTTTTGTAAAAACGTCAATCTTATTTATAGTAGGTATTTAGTTATTATATTGCAGTATTACATTTATGGCTACGCTTAATGGAATTGCTAATCCATTTTAAGCTGTCGAATTTGTCTTCGTGCGAAATTCTATAAAAAACTGCGCTCGCCAACCCGCCTTCCAAGCGTGGTGAGTATTGGCAATCCCTCTCGATGATAAGTCATTGGGAGAGGCCTTTGTTCAGCAGTGGATGTTCTATGGCTTAAATGATGATGATGATGAAGCGGTCGAAAAATGATTGCTCTATTGTAAGGCAGAGCTTTACTTTATGTTCTCTTTCAGCCCATGCTTCCAATTCCGAAAAACCGACTCTGGGGAGGCGCTCACACCTAAAGCCATGAAGGCAACCATCCGATCCCTAGGGACGGAGTTCCAAGAAATCCTGGAGACATATAACGTCCACAACATCACCAGCTGCGGGGTGTCGCGAACGAAGCACTCGCCGGCGCAGCACGCATTGCTGATTCTGGCCGGGATACTACCAGTAGCGGCCTTTATAGCAACACTTGTACTGTGTTGCATGCATTCTAGTGGTAAGCATAATTTATATTTAACACCATAATCATCATCATGAAACGTAACTCACTCATTCACCTACTGACTCGTCAACGCCCAGCCCAAACGACAACCGTGAGGCGAGCACGCCGGACATGGCGGCGTCCGCCATCTCTGAGGTCCCGGGTTTGATTCTAGGTGGGGTCGATGTAGCAAAACGGAGTTTTCTATATTATCTCGGGTAGGGTTCGTGGTAACGTCGTTGTTTCTGATTTCTATGATACAAGTGCTATGGCTACTTACTTTAGGATCAAAGCAATGTATGTGATGTTGTCCAATATTTATAAAATAAAAAAACCCTGAACCCAGAAAGCTAATGTTTTCACAATAATTAAAACTGTGTTTTTTTAAAGGGCGAAATAAGACAAGTTTTCCTGAAATCGGAAAGATTTAAAATGCGTATTTGCTACTAATAAATATTTATTATAGCCCCTCGCCTCGTTCGCCGGTGTCCATTCTCTCTGTATAGGCTAATTTGTATAACATTTGAAGGGATTTTGATACGGTGTATTTATAATACTTAATACTTTTTAGCCAAGAAAAGGGCGCGGTCAACTCTTCTGCTATCGAGGGAGCCGCCGACTGCAGCTCCGAGCAACATATCGGCGCCGACAAGATTATACGCAGAGCCGCTGTACACTACGTGATAGAGAACAGATAGGAGAAGATGAGATTTTTTAATGAGATGAGTAGTTAATTTACCTAAATCAATCTTGATCAATTATTGTCATAAAGAGGTCTTTATGACATTAAGAGCCTGCGCGCACGGGTGACTTTTGTCGCTGCGACATTTTTGTCACTCATATGAAATCCTTAGATATGTCTTGGATATCTCGAGATATCCAAAGATTTCATATGAGTGACAAAAATGTCGCAGCGACAAAAGTCTCCCGTGCGCGCACACTCTAATAGTTCCATCGTTCAACCAGTCTTTGACAGTTAAAAACATTGAAGAATAACCTAATAACCTAGTCTTAGAGCTAGCGTGCACGGATTACTTTTGTCACCGTGACTTTGTCATCACTCTTATGAAATCCTTGGATATCTCGAGATATCCACCAAGGTTTTCATATTAGCTCTAAGACTAATTTAATTCTTCTTCAATGTTTTTGTCAAGGACTGGTTGAACGATAAAACTATTAATGTCATAAAAAGTTAAATTGTGAACGTGACTTTTTGGCTCTCATAATATGTCGAAAAAGTAACGGTGACAAATGTCACCCATGCAAAGAAAGGTTTGTGCGCGTATCAATATTTCCACTGTGTATCGTTTGCTCAAGCTATTATGTTGATGGCTATTTTGCAGTAGTAAGATGCATTACAGCCTTAATACATTCCTTACTAATCACATACTCGATGTAAATAAAGAAATATTGTGTCCGTGAATTATAATTTATAATTTTATGTAGTAGGTAGGTTTACAATAAATACGTATAAATATATTGTAATTTATACTTGACTCTTATCATAATAATTTAAAATTTGTGTTAATAAAAAATTTCAAGATATTATTAGTTATACCTATTTAGGTACAAAATGTGTGTCATACTCATGACTTAAAGAAGAGTGCGGTGTGATATTATAATTATTATCTATTCTAAGTCACAAAGCGAATACTTTAAAGGCAATGATATGGAATATTATACGTAATGTAAGAATTACGCAATTGTTATAATGTAAATAAATAAAAAATATTCATAAATGGTATTATCATATTCAATTGTTTTCATTTACCTATCGACAGAAACAATACCATCTAACTTCACTATCGACATTTTACTGATATTATAATTTCTTGGTTTTTAATAATATTATTAAAAACGTTGACGTTGACTTGATAGCTGATAGTTGATAGCTGATAGTTGATAGTTGATACCTGATAGTTGATAGCTGATAGCTGATAGTTGATAGCTGATAGTTGATAGCTGATAGTTGATAGCTGATAGCTGATAGTTGATAGCTGATAGTTGATAGCTGATAGTTGATAGCTGATAGTTGATAGCTGATAGTTGATAGCTGATAGTTGATAGCTGAGCTTGGAAGATGGAACTTGATAGCTGAGCATTGGGCGCCTGGGCATGGGTTTTTAGATCGAACAATACCGTCCATGCGAAAAGTATTATTTTCCCCAATTTTCGCTACCTGAAGTCGTAGCGATTGTCGTAACAGCCACGTTTTATTTCGCGCCATTATGAACCGTATTCAGTCATTGACGCCGATATTCGTACCAGCACAAGCAATTTAGGGGCAGTGAGTTACCAAAAAGTTGATAATTTAGGGGCAGTGATCACTTTTAGCTATTAGCTGTCGCTGACTCCCGGCAGCCGATTATTGTGCTAAGCTATAACAGTCCGTCAGTCAGTCGAATTCTTCGATGAATGGCGGTGTTAGAATAGGCTTCGTTAAAATGACTTTTATAGATTAGCCCGAAACCTTCGATCAAGAAGATAGATAGATACACTAGATAGCCGGTCAGCTACTCAAAATCGGCCGAGTATATAACGCCTCACTTCAAATTGGGGTTTTGTTTTGTATAAGTTATTCTGTACTTTATTTCTTAGACCTAAAGAGTTGTATTTATACAAACGAGACCAGATTTTTACGAACGCGTGTGAACATCGACACAAACAAAACTGCACAACATTACACAATAAACGAATACTTAAATGACAATAATCTAAAAACAATAAATGAAATCCAAAGATAAATAAATATTTAAATGCCTAAAAAATACTATTTATTTGATTATGTTATTCAATATATTATTCAATAACTTACGTTTGCGGTTAAGGCATACATTAGAACAATTTTTTTCTACTCAATATTATAGAAAAACGGAGCCATATTTGAGTACTGTTTTAATAAGCGAGGCGATCTAGTGTATTCTCGATCGAAGCCTGAAACCCTTTGAAACGCCTTGCTGATAAATTGTCACTGCTAGTCCGCCAGAATGATAAGCACTAGATTTGTGCCTGATCGTCATGTTTATCAAAGTATATTGTGTTTAGTACTAAAACAATAATAATCTCCTGTACGCCCTGTATAAAAATATAGGGTGTTAAGGACACTCCTTAAAACCACGTGATCAGCTGCTCATACACAACAACTTTTATTATGGGAGCAACATCTATATCTTTTTTTTATCTGCTACATACAACCCTACGCACTACTTCGATGATAATGTAGTGATGATAATTATATCCTATCGCTACTCGTGAAAAACGATGGTGGCCACCTATGGTCTTCTTCATCAGTTTCACCTCAGCAAATGATACTTTCTGAATGCAAATGCTTTGACTTGTTGTTGAATATACTAAAATCGCTATATGTATACTACCTTTAATATTTTAGGAGTTCCCTCAATTCCTCATGAATCCCATCATCATTTTTTTTTAAATGGGAGCAATCTAGAAGTATACCCTTCCAATTAAGAAAATATTTTTTCAAATAAGTCCATTAATGGCGGAGTTATGAAGAACAAGAACAAACAACACGTTTTTATGACTTAGGAAGCCTAAGAGGAACAAGAAAAGACCACACATTTGTTGAAAATATTTTATTGCCCTTTTACCCACACCTATACAAGGCTACTGTCTACTCTTTATCTTTACAGTAAAATCACTTACTTCGTTTACCATAAAACTAAAATAAAGCCGCAAAGGGTTAGTAGCCTCATCGTGGGGAGAGTTCAATCCCGACACAGGGCTATCCTCTGCCGGTAAAAACTGGTAATGTTGTAGTAGGGTTCCCAACACTGTCGTCATGGACATCATACCGTACTTGTAACCTTAAAAAAATACAAAATTTTATTAAAAAAAATAAACGACTTCAACAAATTTTAAATCTCAAAATAATATTAACACATAAGTACCTAATCAATTACTTTTGGAGTCGGAGCAAAGGAAAACATTCAAACTATTATCGCTTTATCCATGTAAATATTGGTAAGGTAACTACCAAAACCCTAAGAAAATCTTGTTGGTAAAATGTAACATCGAAATAACTTCGCTCCGAAAGAACAATGGCCGATCTGGGCCGAGTCAATGTTTAGGTTTTTTTTTTTTGTGATAAGCCGGTTTTGAAAAGGTAAATATAAAACGAACTCTGCTAATTATTGTCTCTGATGACATCGAATGCTTTTTTAAATCGTCGAAAACCCACTACGGTTGCGATCGTTCGTAAACCATAAGCATAATTTTTTTTTTTTGAGCTTTTTAGTTTTTTGAGACATTTATATTTTTATAAAATTTACTTAATTCGTTTTTAGTTATACATCCTCAACAAAACGAATCATAAGAGTGCAGACAAAAGTTTAACTGCTGAACGCCGATTTCGTTCCTTATTTTTATATTGCCATTGTCATATTTGTGTCCGTAATAAGTATACTATTTTTAATAGTCGTCATCGAGACGAGCTTCTAGCAAACGCAGCATAGGTCCGTCTTTCAACACGACTCGCCCCGCACTAACTTTATGGGCGAGGCCGGCGGGGTGCGGTAGAAACTGGAACCGAATGAGATGCGTTGTTTATTTTTTATAAATTAAATAAAACGTTTTTTTTTACATCGGCGGCTATAACTATCATATTTTTGCAGTTGGTCTCGACCCTCATTAACAGTGATCGGAATAGGTAGATTGATTTGATGTATTTTGGTATTGCTAGCATAATATGGAAAGGCATATCCATATTAACATCAATGTTTGAGATCATTGACCCCAAATCAATCTACCTATTCCGATCACTGCTCATTAATACTCATTTATTTATTATATAAGCCCTCTTCCGGGCACTTATACACGTCCCAAAATCAAAAGGGGTGCTAGGGGTCCTAGATCACTGATTAGAGATGGATACGTGGTTGGTACAATGGTGTGCAAAAGGGTAGTTTACCCAGTTCCATTGCGGAAATATTTCTGGGAAATAAGTGCGTAATGCCGTCGCCAGATTTTGCAAGTAGCATTTTATGGCTGATTTTATATCTTTATTCACTGATGAAGTAAAAAGTTTTAAGTTCGGACAATGGTCATAATTTTATGTCTGTCGATCAAAAACTTGACAGACATTTTTTTACATACTTTTTTGAGAAAACGTAACGTGTTAACGTAATTTTATAAATATTTTCTTTTATTATAAAATGTAAATATTCATTATTGGCTGTAAGTTCTAGAATGTAAGACTGTTATTCTTCTTTGTATTAAGAGCTGTGATTTTTGTAAAATAAAATTTAAAAAATACTAATTGGATACCATTACTGAGTTAAGAGGTGTGTGTCGTGCTGTCGAACCTACGGTGGGTTTGGTTACAATGCAACCGGTCTAACGCTTTAATTTCCATAAACAAAGAGTACAATATAACCTATCGAATTTAAAAAAAACATCCATCTATCCATAAAAAATATTTTTTTTTTTAAAGAATCCTTGACGTGACTTGTGTTTAATGTTTGTTGTGCCTACGTTATAAATTTCTAATTTTCAACTAATAGATTCCTGTTGTGTCATTTTTTATGATTTAAAGGTAAGATTTCATAGAATGTAACTTAATGGTCAGTGAACGGCAGGTCAACCTGCCTGCAAAAGTTTAAAGTCATCGAACCAATTTTAAACTTTAAGTCCCATACGTATAAAGTTCAATATCAATTGGGAAATTTGACTTTTTGTGGTAGGTTGACGAGCTGTTGTCTGTACTTGATATTAATGTATGATTGTTACGTTTAATTTTAATTTATCGAAATATTTGTATGCCTGAGTGCTATGTCCCTAGTGAAACTAGTTAAAATAATTATGGGCATGCAACTAACTCTGTATTACCGACCTATGGACCACAAATCAATAATTTAAATTAAAAATTAAAAATGTATTTTGTCAAATTTTTACTTTTTAAGTCAATACTTAACGAAATGTTTTAAAAAAACATTAAACTCTTCTGTTTTTTATATTGGATATAAAAAAAAACAAATTACTTAAAAAGTATTTTAAAAATCTTACCAACACAATTCCTTGGTCCGTAGCCGAAGGGCATGAAAGCGGCGGGGTGGGGCGGCAGGGTGTCCAGAAAGCGCTCCGGCTTGAAGCTGTCGGCGTCGTCGCCCCAGTACTTAGGGTTACGTTGGACAGCTTCCACACTCACCGCTATAGAACATCCTTTATAAATTTTGACTCCTGTTGCTGTAAAAATATAATTACTTATATATAAAAATGACGTTGAAAATGACGATGACCGATTTATACGCGACGCGCCGCATCGTCTTGCCGCCGCCGCTGACCAATCACACGCCGCTGCCGCTGCCGCCGCCATCTTGATTCGGCGCGGGTCGCATGACGCGACGGGACACTATCTAGTCGAGTTTGCGATTCCAGTCGAAGTGAACGTAAGTAATATTTAAATCAAAATTTTTTTTTTTCACAATCTCACCAATTAAGTATCTATCCCCAAAGCAAACAAGTTTTCGTGTGTTCTACAAAATGGCGGCGGCGCGTGACGCCGTGAATAAAAGTTTTTTTTACAAAAGATTCGAAACGCAAACTATACTGTGCGGGCGTTATACAATGCAAGAAGGGGAACGATTTGCTCCGAAACAATACCCATATTGATTTTCAGACTTTATCACCACATTTCCCCCTTCCACTACTCATTTATCGTTAGGAATACTACTGTGAAGTTTCGAATAACATGGTCTAACTTATCTTGTTACCCTATACAAACTTTGGACCCCATTTACCTTTTTTAGTGCACCCCTGCCTTATCAGTAACCTACGTACGAGCCTGGAATCTCTAGAACCAGCGGTTTGGGGTGTGCGTTGATATGTCAGTCAGTCAGTCACGTAGTTTCTTCTTTTATATATATTATTAAGTTATTTATTAAAGTTATTTCCACTCTGTCAGATGTTCACGACTTGCAGGATGATTTAAATAGATTCGAAATGTACTGCGGTCTTAATAAATTTGATTTGAATGTGTCAAAATGCTTTTACATTACATTCTCTCGCAAAATGTCGGTTATAGATATAGGTTATAAACTACGCAGTGAACAACTTAAAAGAGTAAATGAAGTTAAGGATCTAGGAGTTATTCTTGACGCTAAACTTATTCTTGATAAGCATATACCTAAATCATATCGTTCATAAAGCATCAAAAGCACTGGGCTTTATTATGAGGACCTCGGTGGACTTTCGAACTTTAAAAACTATAAAAATTTTCCGTCCGTAGCCACTTGGAATATGCATCGCAAGTGTGGAACCCACGGTACGCTGCATACACTAGTCGGACCGAAGGCATCCAGAAACGGTTTCTACGCTACTTACATTACAAAGCTCACCAAAACAGTACTAATTATCAACATCGGTGTAAACGATACCATTTTCTGCCCCTAGAGACGAGACGCAACAAAGGTGACATATGTTTTTTGACACAAATAGCCACTGTTACGACAGATAGCCCAGATTTATTATCTAAGATCTCACTAAACACTAATCTGCTTAGGTTTCGATCGCGCCCGATTCTAAATATACCCGCTGCAAATACTAACTACAGACAGAATGCCTTATTAATTCGTAGTTGTCGTAGTTTTTCTAAACTGTCTATTGATATTGATCTGCTCTTTACCATCATTGCCTCGATAAAGCGACAAATGACAAGGACATATTTTGAGATTCTCGAACTTTGACGATAGCCTGTTACATTTATTATTATTACTAAGTTAATATTGTTTATTTCTTAGTTGCCTCACTTAGACTTATCCTTACCTGTCTGGTTACTCATATGTGGAGATTTGTAATTAGTATTGAACCACAGTATATTGTACTAGTTTACTGTATTATTGAAACTGTAAATCTTCCTAAAATAAATAAAAATAAAATAAAATATATATTTAGATATTGTTTCTATACTTTATTACAAAATAGAGGCCACTCTATTTTAGTTAACTAGTATTGATTTATTGCCGCGACTTGTAATAAATTTAAAAAGAAACTTACGTAATGTTAGATCCGCTTCGACCTTTCTAAACAAAATTGTTACTGGTGGGTACATCCGCAACGTCTCTTTGATCACCGCCTCCAGGTATTTTAGCCGGGGCAGGTCTTCGTAAGTCACAGATCTGATTGTTTTCCCTAGTACTTCTTGAAGTCTGGAATAAAGGTTCACTCATATTCTCAGTTTAAATGATTAATACCTGATTTGATTCAGTACCGTGTTCGACTTTTTTACAAGAATATGATGTGATATTCCTTATTTTATAGTTAAAGTACAATTTATTTTACAATCTCTAGTACAGTGCAGTACCTAATTGTATCTATTCATGTAAATATTTTACACATAGCGACAACTGTTGCCTATCATGGTAGGATAAACCTGTGCTATAGCCAACAACACCCTCCTCTCTACGGTACGGTCTGAACGAGGGTCTTTGAAACTATTTAAAATTCAATTACTTCCTATTAATAAATTTAAGTCACATGTCAAAACTACACTGATGTCTAAGGGGTATTATAAAATTCAAGACTATCTTGATGACAAGAATGTATGGTCAGTCCAGCCTGCACTAAACTGATGTACCTACCTGTTTAGTTTGATTTATATTTTTTGTGTGGCAGCTAGTGGTGACTGAGTTTGTTCCGGCTTTTCTTCTCAGCACTTGCCAGATTGTCTGTGTCTTGTCTCGAAGCGCTAGTAGGGCCCAAAAAATAAGGAGACATGTTCTGGCCCCCTAGGGGCCTATAATGTTGTTATTGACGTTCATAAGTGGCAATTTTGTCCTGAATTGAATAAATGATTTTGACTTTTGACTTTTGAATTTATTCTAATTTTAAAATTATAAAAAAATATGTATAATGATTAGGTCTGCTGTGTGTGTATGTTCAGGTAAGCGTTTGCGTGCGTGCGTGCCAGGTGGGAAAACTGAGTTTTTTTCAGTGTCCTATAACGTTAGGGTAAGTAGCCATTGAGTTACCTTCTTTTTACATTCATACCTGGAGCTAAAGTACACTTTCAAAGTACGAAACATTTTGTTGTAAAGGTATAAGCTCTAGGTCACAAAATATTTTCTAGAAAAGTACCTAGTGGGAAAGCTAATTAAGACACAAACCATGGCATAACATTTTTAGTCATAACAAGTCGGTAACATAGCCTAACAGATAAGATAAAGTGGCAGTAGGCGGCGGGCAAAATAACACGTAGAAATGATGGCCGATGAGGCAGAAAGGCTCTAGAAAGCCCAGCGTAGGACGTTCACCCTCAAAGTAGACATCATCATCATCATTTCAGCCAGACGTCCACTGCTGAACATAGGCCTCCCCCAGTGTCTTCCAGATTAGCCGGTTGGAAGCGGCCTGCATCCAGCGGCTTCCTGCAACGTTTACCAGGTCGTCTGTCCACCTTGTAGGTGGACGTCCTACGCTGCGCTTGCCGGTACGGGGCCTCATTCCAGAACCTTTCTGTCCCTTCAGCCATCAGTTCTACGTGCTATGTGCCCAGCCCACTTCTACTGCAGCTTAATTTTGGACGAGATGTTGTGTAGATTTCCGAACGCTGCCCAGCCGAGTTTTTTTTTTGACGTTGTTTGTGTTGCCAGTGATGACATAATATTGAACTGAAATGTGGCCTCTGACTATGGGTCTTATTAATACTCATTAATACTCATTTATTCAGTATATAGGCCCTCTTCCGGGCACTTATACACGTCCCAAAATATAGCTTTACCCTACCACCGCTTCGGGACTACATATCGGCTGGTGATGAGAAGAAACGGCGCAACAAACTCAGTCACCTTTGTCAGCCTTTTTTACAGGAAATACAATTACAAGACATGAAGTAAGTGCGAGCTAAGCAGGTTAAGTCCATGCACTCTTGTCGTTCAAAAAATCGTCTACCTTATAATACCCTTTTTTCATAAGGTTTTATGGTTACACTCCGAAAAGTAATAAGACTCACTCTTTATAAACTTTCTCTTGTATTTCAGGATGCCTCGCTAGCAACATGGCAGCGAACGAAACCCCGATAGCCGTCGTATCTGATGCTGCCATAACTAATACAGTAGCTTCTTCTCGAAGCTCCAACTCTGTTAATTTTCTACCAGCCCCATCAGACTGCATAAATAGTTGCATAAATGTTGGTATATCCTTACGGGCTAAGGCTGAAATAAATGAACTTGGTATTAGTCAAAGTCTAGGTTACCACTGATGCCGAGAAGAGGAAAAATACGGGGTATAGCGGTCAGTGTTGCCACTGCAATTAAGAATATTAACATGCTTACGCAGACAAAATATTTTACACTTTACGATTAAGTGTTTCGTTTTATTTTTCATAGCAATTTGTGTTTTTGGCCCCTTATATGAGTTTTTCATTTATTTAAATATTTATAAGTAGTTAGAGGAGACCTGTAAAATGAATCATCATCACCATCATTTAAGGCAAAGGATGTCCACTGCTAAACATAGGCCTCTCGCCTTTTGTAAAAACTTTGAAATAAAAACTTAATCTGTCTAAAGCTTTCGATTGTGTAAATCATCAAATTTTACTAAAACAACTCAGACATTATGTCGTATAAGCTAAGGAGTCTTTGGATTTAATAAGCTCTTATTTCACTGGCAGATCGTAAAAAGTATGTATTAATGGAGCTGTCTTCAGGATCGCCTCTAACTATGGGTGTACCGCAGAGATCAACATTTGGACCGCTAGTGTTTTTTATATACATAAATGACTTTCCTTACTTTAAAAAAAGACCTTTGTGAGATAGTGTTATTTGCCTTTGTAATTTTAAAAATTAACCATGTATCATCCATACATGGTTAATTTTTAAAATTAAAAAGGATCAAGAATATTTTGACGTCAAGACGCCCTTTTGGAAGTATGGTTTAGTACTATCAATCTTTGGCTCAATGCAAACTAAACCAAGTGCAAAAATAATGCGTTTATTCATTTATCGTTGGGAATACTCCTGTGAAGTTTCGAATAAAAATGTCTAACTAATCTTGTTTCCCCATATAAACTATGAACCCCCATTTCACCTCCTAGACCTTTTAGGGAACGTACGTGCCAAGTTTGTAATCTCTAGAACCAGCGGTTTGGGCCGTGCGTTGTATGTCAGTCAGTCAGTCAGTTTCTCCTTTTATGTATTTAGATTTCATAAAAAATAATGAACGTCCGACCCTTTTCTTACCATGCGAACAAAATAGAAAAGCAAGGTTGCCATTTTGGGCATTTACTATTCCGCATTACGATTTTGGTTTTATACAGGTGTTAAATTGTGTTTTTTTTATTCTGAAATTTTTTTTTTACTTATTTTTGTAAATTTACATCTTATATTTTAATCTATTAATGATGTAGATAAACTGGCTGAAAGGAACGCCCTCTGTTAATAAAATTTACATACTGTATAGTTTTCGTCACGTCTCGTATCGTCGTCTCGTAAATAGTTTTCTTTTACTGAATAAAAGATTACTCACGTTGATCTGACTCAGTCTGTTCTTGCTCAGGTTTTATTTGTTTCATTTTTTCTCGTTTTTCTTTTATAATCTATAAAAAGTAATATATAATCGTAAATAATAGACACAATATGTGGAGCGGAACTAGACACGATAGACACACATCATGACAAACATCATGACATGTGTGTCATGATGTTTGTCATGATGTGTGTCGTCATCGTCATCATCATGTCAACCTATTGCAGTCCAAGCCTGGACGTAAGCCTCTAAAGAACGCCAAAGAGCGCGGTCTCCCGTAATCATATCTATTAATAAGAAACGAAATAACAGTAGAATAACAATAATAATAATAACAGAAATAATGATTGTACAGAATCAAATTGGAACTCAAACATAATCCTAAGTTTTTAGTAGATCTAGAAATAGTAATTATCGGTATTTAGTGTTACCAGTGATGACATATGGAACTGAAACGTGGCCTCTCACTATGGGCGTCATAAGAAAGCTGAAGGTCGCACAGCGTGCTATGGAAAGGGCTATGCTCGCCGTTTCTTTGCGAGATCGAATCAGGAATGAGGAGATTACGAGGAGGAGGAGGATTATGAGGAGTAAACGAACAAAAGTTGCTGACATAGCCCGACGGATAAGCAAGCTGAAGTGGCAATGGGCTGGGCACATAGCACGTAGAACTGACGGCTGATGGGGCAGAAAGGTTCTGGAATGGAGGCCACATACCTACAAGGTGGACAGACGACCTGGTAAAGGTTGCAGGAAGCCGCTGGATGCGGGCCGCTTCCAACCGGCCAATCTGGAAGTCACTGGGGGAGGCCTATGTTCAGCAGTGGACGTCCTATGGCTGAAATGATGATGGTATTTAGTATCTGCACTATAGGATCTGCCTAAACTACAACTCGTAAAGGGCAAACAAAGCAAAGCATGACCACCAAAACACGATATGATATAGCAATATATCGACACGAACTGTAAAAATATGATAGATATAGCCGCCATGTTGAATTTTTATCGAAACAGCGATCAAAACATGTGACGTCCCTGGCACGGCGATTCAAGATGGCGGCTATATCTATCATATTTTTACAGTTGGTGTCGATATAGCGATATATCCTTATAACCTTGCTAGTTGCAGAGTCTCACATACTCGGAGACTGAGGATTTACTAAAGCCAACTATGAAAACTTTTAAACTACGTATAAAGAGACACCATCAAAACACCTACACACACCCACACACACATGCACAAACACACTCACTCTGTCATACTCACACAGACACACACACCTGCACGCACTATACTATTCTAAATTTCACGTTAAAATTTCATTGTTTTTTAAGTTCCTAACTAGTTCCGCGCATGTGTAGGTCCGCAGGGTGAGTGCCTGGTAATCGGTCAGACAGAGTGCTCCGTACCCGTATCAGATACCAGTCTCTCACAAAGGAAATAAGTAAGTATCTGTATTTGTTTATGTGTGAAACTAGACAAAAGTGTTACCTTTGTGAAAGAGAAATAAATATTTTTATTATATTATTAATATTATATCATACCGTGTTTTGGTGATTATGCTAGGGGCAGGCAACACTCCAATCTTCCTGGTCTCGAAGTAAAGAATTAACAACCATATATGACGACGTACCCAGACTCGAGCTAATTTAGAAAACATCGTTTTCTGGATTGAAACGAACCGGGAATCGAACCTGAGACCCTTGTGGTGTAGTGGCGCGATAGCTTGGCTTGAACGCGGCAAGCTATCGCGCCACTACACCACCCGGGTTGTCAAAGGGTCGCCATCGGGCAGTCAGCATTAATCAAACACGCGTGCCGACTCGCGCGTTCGGTCTGAATCGAACTTAAGCCAGTTGTACTTACATTATCAACAAAATCACGTATCACATTGGCATGCTTCATAGCCCCCATCAGGTGGCTGTAAATTTTATAGATAGTCTTGTTTTGTAGGTAGGGTTTAAAAAATAAATCCGCCAATATTTTGGTTAAGTTGTGAAAAGCTGTCGGGAATGGATGGTTTTCGCCAGATTGTGCATCCACAGTCACTCCGAAGGTTGATTCTTGAACAAAAATAAAGGTTCGGAGTGTTAGGTGGTTTGAGTAGCCAGAGTAGGCTGGCCATTGCCGCAATGTTAAGTGTGACATCACTATCATACAGTCGGCGCGCGAGTTGTCGTGTGCATCCATAAAAAACCCGCTAGTGCTGTACTGTAACCATCGAGCACAATATATCCAATTGAGTAGAATGAATGTCATTAACTTTGTACAACAACAATTCCGCCAAAATGCATATGGCGGCTGCTGCACTTCAATTGATTGACGCAGGTTCATGCATCAAATCAGAGTTGGGCGAGAAAATATTACTATCGCTATCGATACTAACCGGGCTAATGTTTAGTAAACACTGATGAATGTAAATTTTCACTGTATTTTTTATGGTTTAGAAAAAATTATAGGACAATTAATTAATTAATACATTTTTGATCAACAATGGTACATTTTAAGTAAGACTTGCGCTTGTACTTTTATCCTCCGACGAAAATATAGCAACATCTTTAAAATTTACGAAATTATTGTCTGGACACACTTAACGTTTTCACCCTGTATACTAGTCGGTAAATCTGAAAATTCGGAATCCATGATGTAAGTAAATTGTTTTGGCCAAAGTGACTCACGGTAGGTGATACTTCCGATAGGTATCGATATGATTAGTTTGGTTCTATTACAGCAACACTATTATCAGTAATAATAAATTGTATGAAAAGAAACGACGACCTCATCAGTCTTGCACCTAGGTGAAAGCAAGATGCATAGATACACGTCACGGCGCCATTTTTGTGACCAGTTTAGCATAACCTATTAATGGATGTGAATTTAAAAATTATATAATATTAATTGTTGTCCGTCTGCTCTAAAGAGTGATGTCTTGCTGGTTTTTCCACACCATCGAATAGAACAGCTTGCCATAGTGAAAAGTATTTTTATAATAATCGAATTTCCTTTGGATAAACAGAGTCATACACACAGTTCTATTGTGTTGGTCAATTACTGTCACTCCTACTGTTCGTGCAAGGTGCACGTGCTTCGTGCGTGCAAGGTTGATAAACTGTAAAATCACTGTAAAGCTCGGACTAGGTACATGCATCCGGAATTTTTCAGAGCTTCATACAAAACAGCTCCGGACAAGCCCGGATTCAATCCGATTTGTATGGGGTTCTGAAAAATTTGCCATCTCAATAAATTACTTACCTACCTACACAAAAAAGTGATGATATTAATTTTATAATTTTCATACATAAACATTAGTGAGAGATAGTGTTATAATAATAAAACAAGGTAATAATAATATAATTACCAATTTTTTTAAAGAATTTTAAATATTATGATGTTTAAAAAACATCCTTTTTATTAGAATCGTCAATGACGTCATGAGCATGACAGATTATATGTTTTTTTGTACTAGGCATGCGTTTATAGTTTTGTCAATATATTATTAAACTGTGGTTTTGTCGTATAAATATTTAGCGGCAATTTTGAATTTGGAACTGTTTTATTTTCAAATTTGTTTAAATGAGGAATCTTAAAACAATTGAAAGTATTATCATTAATGCTATTATTGTCACAGCATCGTTTTAGATCACGTCACGATACGTACGGTCACGTACGAAAATGAATGTTACTAAATGCAATAATTTTTGTACTACACTCTTCTTTATAGCTTCACCGAAACATCAAAACACCGAAAGTTTAAAATATCGATAGTTTATAAGACCGAAAATTCATAAGGCCATATTAAGTACCTACCTAAAATTCTTTTAAAAACTATCAACATTTCTAAAGTGTATGGAAAGCTACTGATTTCAAATGCCTCAGAAATTAAGGATCTAGATAAAAAACGTAGCTGCCTAAAAATATTTACCTAGTCGAAATGTTATGAGGTTACTATTATATTTTGTATCATCATAAAATACGATAAATTGTCTTACCACAAATGGAATCCAACGCATAAGCATTCATGAACGGCAAAAAAGAAAAGGGGCCTTTATCCACGCGGCCGTGGAGCTTTTCCACCAAGACCTCGCTCTGGTGCGAGAACACAGTGGTGAAGTTCCTCAGGTTCTTCTGGTTGAATATCGGCGCAGTGGCTTTTCTACGGGGACGCCAGATTTTAGCTAGAAAAATAATATTTTTGATTTTAAATGCATTTAAAACCAAGCACGTTTCGGGTAATATATGTACCGTAGTTTCCGGTCGTTATATTTGCTTCCTGTTTCACGTAATTAACAACATTATCTAAGTAAATTTCTTATCTAAGCACGTTTTACATAATAACTCGGTAACTGTTATAGCCTATCTACCAAAGATAGTTTTTTATTTAACTTCGATAACTTCGTTTATTATTGTTCGTTTTGACAATCTTCTACGCCACAAATGAAGTACAAATGGGCTAGTTTCCTAAAAAAATCTAATTAGTCCGTCAGTTGGATTAACAGAAAATATTGGACACGTATTTTTTCTTTTCTCAATCAAACAAAAAATGATGAAGTTATAGCCCTTTAAAGTTCCGCGTAACGTCACGCCATGCGACACTTTTTGGCAAGGCGTGACGTCACGTGCTCACTTTGATGCACTTTATGTTTGTCATTTTTTGTTTGATTGACAAAAGACAAAATATGGTTCCAAGATTTTTTGTTAATCTAACTGACGGTCTAAATAGAATAATCTTTTTTTGACCCAGGAAACTAGCCTATTTATTAGGGGAACTATTTTAAGCATTATTTATTATAATATTGGCGTGCTGTGTGGGGACGGCCGTAAAGAATACAGGTGCATAATTGTTAAACTCTTCAAAACAAAATGAAACTTTGACCGGAAATATCTCGGACACCAGTCATTTCATGGCGAAGAATGGAAGACAAAAGAAAATTATCGTAGGCAATAATGGGTATTTGGCTTCGTTAAGCTCTTTTTACACCCGTTAAACATATGTAATTACCGACAGAATTCCCTTTGACTATATTCTCTCAAGACTTTAGTAATGTACCTAAATACGTACCAAAAAACTTAACAAACCTGATGCTATTAAGGATCCACTTCCAAAAAAAATTGAAAAATATTCCAGCGTATCTTCCTTTTCTATTAATGTTTTCATTGCAAAATCTATGACCTCTGCATCCGAGGTGACTAAAAAAGAAATTTGCTATAAATATATTAAAGTTTTCTTCTTCTCGTGTAGATGGCAAGGTAATGCTCTCAATTTTTTGTCAGAAGAGGTTGTAATCGTGATTCGTGGCTGGCCGTCTATGAGATTGACGTATGTTTGAATTTATGTGTGGCAGGATAAAATAATAGAATAATTAGGTCAGTCGGTGTTTGTCTGATCAGTGTTTGACAGAATTGTTGTGAATTTTCTAAAATTGGAAATAAAATACCAAGTATAATAAATTTCACTCTGTAAATTTTATTTCCGTAAACCTGAGAAGGTTTACATTTTTAATGAGCAGTATTCCGCGCTTTTGCCACAAGAACGGCACTATCGGTGGCGCGTAAGGAGACGTATTTTCAACCGACTTCAAAAAAGGAGGAGGTTCTCAATTCGACTGTATGTTTTTTTTTTTTTTTTTTTGTATATTTGTTACGCGTTTACTCCGCTAATTATGAATCGATTTTAATGATTATTTTTTTGTTTGGTAGATCATACTTCAGAGGTGGTCCCATATACATTTTATCGAAATTGATTTAGAACTTTTTGAGAAAATCAACAAATATATACCCAGATAATATTTTGGTTGTGGTTCTTGTTACCTATCTTCGACAAATATGAGCCGATTTTGATGATTTTTGTTTTATTGAATAGCTTATACTTCAAAGATAATATGATAAAAGTTTGCAAAATAAAAATCACCCCTAAGGGTAGGAAAATAGGGGATGAAATCGGTGTTCAGCAGTTAGATTAGGATTTATCACTAAAAATAGATTAAATAAGTAAATTTTAGTAAAAAAAATAAAACCGACTTCAAAACACTGAAATGCTAAAAATAATCCTAACACTTAAGTACCTAATCAGTTACTTTTGGAGTCGGTGCAAACAAAAACATTGAATCTCTCATCGGCTGGCACCGACTCCAAAAGTAACTGATTAGGTACTTAAGTGTTAGGATTATTTTTAGCATTTCAGTGTTTTGAAGTCGGTTTTATTTTTTTTACTAAAATTTACTTATTGAAGCATTAGAAATGAATCTCGAATTCGAAAACGAAAACAATTCTTGTATGAAATTCATTTTTATTGCTCACGATTTTACGCATTTTTGAATCACTCAAAATAAGAGTTGCTATTAAATTGAAATCTTGAAACTATTTTCGTTCTACGCAGAAAATATTATGAAACGGAATGCAAAAATTCATTGGTTTTCAAAACCGGTAGTGAATCGCTTAAACGGAACGTAAATAAAAAAGTTATTATGTCAAATTTCTTGCAAACATTGTCAATGTCATTCTTCCGTACTTTCTACTAGTAGAAAACGAAAAACGAGTGGGTAGGACCACTCGAAGCAGAATTTACGGAATGAATTTTCAAAAATAGTGATTTTAGGAATTCGCATGCGAATCTTGCGATTTCGTATTCGGATTGGACTTCGCATGATTCAAAAATACGTCTCCTGGTCTTCGCGTATGCAGCTGTCCGAACACGCGGGACATGATAGAAAACAACATCTAAATCTCAAAAGAATGACTGTCATCCCGCTAGAAGATGAATTTGCAACGATGGTTGTTGTTATGTCCAACAGGGTCTATCATGATCTGTTTAATGTACCGATTTATAACACATATGTAACATTATAGAACGCAAGAAATATATTAAAATAAATAGACATTATTGTAATTAAACTTACATATGCAAAGCTTTAAGGACTGCCACATAGCCAGAACTCCTCCCTTCTTTGTGGTTAGCCTGCCTATTTTCAAGAAGGCATTCATGCGATCTAAAACACAAAAAATACACAATTTTCAAAACGTTTTGTTTTTTTCCCCGTAGTTCCACTTGAGCACTTAAATGCGGCATACCAATGATAGCCGCCATAGGTTCATTTGGAAATCTCTGCGGCCCATAACTTCGCGGCTACAAAACCCTAATCGCGACAGGATCCCTCCTAGGAGAAAAGGGAATTTCTTTGAGTTCATTTTCCTCAATTTGGTAGTATTTTTTTTTGACGTTTGAAGCGAAATAAACATACAGCCTGAAATTTTTATAGCAAAAAAAGACAGAAAAAAATATTTGTTTAAATTAGGGTATAAAATAGTGCAAGTGTTGAATAAATAGTGTCAAGTTCAATTAGGAGATAAAGAAGAAAAGAATACAGAGAATGAGTGGACTAGCATCCGTAAAAATAAGAAGAGAAGTCTTCAATAAAGTAAAAAAAATAAAAACTGTAGATTTAGTAGAAATTCAGGCTACGGAAAAAAAGGAGCACCTTCATGTTTGGCTATTGACCACAGAAACTACAGTTAAAATAAATATTGGACAACATCACATACATTGCTCTGATCTTATGATAAGTAGCTTTAAAATAAGTACTTTGTTACAAAAAACAGAAACAACTACGGTACCTCAACAACCAGACTCGAGACAATATAGAAAAGCTATTTTTCTACATTGACCGACCGGAAATCGAACCCGGGACCTCTGAGATAGCGATACCAAGTTCGGTATGGTCGCCTCTCGACTGCGGAGGTCGTCGAGTCGTCGAATTGAAAAACTTGCTTCTCATGTTAGACGGATGTGTGGTTCAGCGTCTCGACTCGCGCGTGTACTTTCCCGCGGCCGGCGCTCCGCCAGGGACGGTATTCTGGTATTTGAAGTGCGACATTGCCGCGAGCTACTAACTGAACCACTTGTTTAAATTTTGTCTGAAAAATTCATAATTTTCCAGAACGTTGGACACTTACACGCTATTCAGATTTCAAGGGAAGTGGCGGAACTGTCGTCGAGAACTTTAGACCTGTAGCGATTATGTATGGTGACACCAGCAAAGGTGTTCGAGGCTGCCATTCAGCGCAGTGTACAGGAGGAATTAGTGTCACAGCTATCGGAATGAAGTTCAGGCTGTCTGAGACACCTGTCCTACAGAGATCCCGCATATCTAGGTGGATAACAAATCATAAGTGACGCCAATCTACCAAGGTTTCGTCGTTTGTGACGCAATGCTTTCTTTGAAAAGTGATAAAATGTTGGTTCAGCCAGCCAGAATTTGACCTTTTCGACACTTTCGATTTCAGCATCTAAAGGGTTTTAGGGCCCCGTTTCTTAACAAAAGGATGGTGACGCGACGCGTGACGGCATCTAAAGTGATTTCATCCATTATGATGCAACACACTTCGAGAAAATTTGAAAAACGTGTGTCCAGCCAGCCATAAATCAGGCTGGCTGAACGATTTTATTTTTCTCGATATTAAACGAAATATCACATTTCGGACCTATCTTTATATATAAAAGTCTTGTGACGCAAGATGTGACGGCTCTCGACCACATTTGAACCTCCGTGCCGCACGCGTGTAGGAGTTATTCTAAAAAGACTTGATGGTGCAGCTGGAATTTTCTGGCTGTCTGAACCACCATATACTAGCACTTCCAGCTGTTCTACGTAGCTGGAAACTCGTCTAATCTAAGGTGACGGGGACGGCGAATACGATTTGTCGTAAGTGACGGCTCTAAGTGCCAGCAAACCAAAGTTATAAGCATTGCTTTTTTTTTCAGACATTGGTGCAAATGGGTGACCACACTGCCCTTTTTTATAGGAATGCGAGGACAACATAGTTTAAAATCTAGGCCAAACGTGGTGGTGGTTAATTGCCTTGTCCTTTAATTAAATGTATAAAAAGTAAGTATTAACGTAATTTAAAGATATAATGACCTATCATATTATAACTATTGGAATAAGAAATATATACTTACAGTGTATTAGTAAAATATACTTACATAGAATTTTATACTTATCTATTTACTTAGTGTTACTCAGTTCTAATTTCTATGAAATATCGACAAAAGTATCAGCTAAAACTAAAAATTTAAAATAAAACAAAGGATAAAAATTCGTACGGACTTCTATTATTTATTAGCTTTCTAATACCTAAATTTAAGCTTGTGGCTGCGGTTTTGAATGGATGGGCAATGCAAAGTTATTATGAACCTTATGGTGCAACGAAGGTTTGTTCTCGGAAGTGGATCCTCTTTTTTTTGACACTGCGTGAGAATGTTTTCTTTTTTTGTTGGTTGTAGTGATGTGTCAGTTGTCAGTTGACATGCTGCATCCATTCAGCAGTTTCATTGTACATACCCTATAGAGCAGCAATACAAACCATCTTTCTCCGAATATTTAGAGATTTTATACTTCCATTTATTATGAAATGATAAGTCCTGATAACGCTCGGCCGGTACAAAAACAGCGCAGATACCGAGACAATTTTGTCGAACAAATCATATGACATTTCTACTCTATAGGGTATGTGCTCGATGAGCAGTTTACGTAACCTCGGGATAGGTGAGGAAGCACCCAGTACTGATCTGCGAAGAGGTGGAGCTAGTGGCGTAATTGGCTTTCTTGTACTCTAGACTTCACCCTGAGAGGTGCGGGCAGTCGACGTTATACCGTAATACTTTAAACAAAAATGATAAGTCCAAGAGGTCTCTGAGGTCATTTAATGAAATCGTATTAAATTTATGAAGTTAGTCTGCGTATGAATAAATTGGTCTCTTTTTCGTCATTTGCCGGTTACTTAGGTGTCAGAGAAACTGCTTTTGGATTGCTCAAGCCTCACAATATGACTGGAATAGTGTGGTCTCCGAGTGAGATTATTAAATAGGACGATTTTTGTGTTATTTTATATTGATCATCTAATAAAAATGCTC
This sequence comes from Anania hortulata, assembly GCA_963576865.1. NCBI lineage: Eukaryota > Metazoa > Arthropoda > Insecta > Lepidoptera > Crambidae > Anania > Anania hortulata. Next base: position 21,540,268 of record OY756392.1, on the reverse strand, counting down.
TAAATTTGACAAATAATCTCTTGCACTTATTATACACACAACGGCACATTTAGAGGGACGTAAAGAATAAAGATTATTGAATAATGTTAATATTGATTTATCAAATATATTTTATTAGACGTAAGTAGAAAGATTAAATAATTTAGTAAGTATAACTGTTTATACTTATTAAATTATTATTTAATTATTATTATTATACACCCTGTGGTGGTGGTGGTGGATATGATCCCCATTTATGTTCCGCGATATTCAATGGATTTAAAGATATTGAGATTTTTGTGAAATTTGAATAAAAACTGGAATTCAGTATAAAAATTAGAATTAGAAATTATTGGAATTCAGTAGACTTTATGAGTGTAAGTCTAGCTCTAGGTAGCTAAGTTTTTACTCTAATTTCACAAAAATCGCAATTCTTTTAGAACCATTGAAAATCGCGGAACATACATATCGATAGGTATTGAAGTCCCCTATCGTTTGACGATGATCCACCCCCCCCTGTTACACCCTGTATAATTCTATGTAAGTATAATATACTTCTACGGTCGGTAAGTTTATATTACCTACTTATAAAACTATTTTACTTTTCATTGAATGCACTAAATGTATATCGTATTATGAGGTAGGTAAATTATGTTAATATTTACTTACATGTAATAAAACGACAAGGCAATCAACCATCATCATACGTGGACATTTTGCCTAGATTTGAACTATGATATCCATGAATTTCTATAAAAAAGGGCAGTGTGGTTACCCTGGTTGGTTTTATTGCACCAATGTATGGGAAAAAAAAGAAATGCTTATAACTTTGGTTTGCTGGCACTTAGAGCCGTCACTTACGACAAATCGTATTCGCCGTCCCCGTCACCTTAGATTAGACGAGTTTCCAGCTACGTAGAACAGCTGGAAGTGCTAGTATATGGTGGTTCAGACAGCCAGAAAATTCCAGCTGAACCATCAAGTTTTTTTAGAATAACTCCTACACGCGTGTCACGGAGGTTCAAATGTGGTCGAGAGCCGTCACATCTCGCGTCACAAGACTTTTATATCTAAAGATCGGTCCGAAATGTGATATTTCGTTTAATATCGAGAAAAATAAAATATGTAGTTCAGCCAGCCTGATTTACGGCTGGCTGGACACACGTTTTTCAAAATTTCTCGAAGTGTGTTGCATCATAATGAATGCAATCAGATCTTTAGATGCCGTCACGCGTCGCGTCACCATCCTTTTGTTAAGAAACGGGGCCCTAAAACCCTTTAGATGCTGTAATCTAAAGTGTCGAAATCTGGTCCAAATTCTGGTTGGCTGAATTAACATTTTATCACTTTTCAAAGAAAGCATTGCGTCACAAACGACGAAACCTTGGTAGATTGGCGTCACTTATGATTTGTTATCCACCTAGATATGCGAGATCTCTGTAGGACAGATGTCTCGGACAGCCAGAACTACATTTATCGGAAGCCCAAGATGGCTTCCGACCAGCACGTAGTACAAGCAGCAACCTGGATGCCGCCTTCTTTGATTTTAGGAAGGTTTTCGATTTAGTAGATAACAATATCTTATTATCAAAGATGTCGGAAATGGGTTGCTGCTGCTGCGCTCTGAACCTTATTTCACGAGATCAGAAGGAGTCAGGGCAGCAATTTGTGGCCGTTAGAGTTTATCATAATGATCAACGATCTATCTGAAGTAGTAAGAGATGCTAGGGGTCTGCTGTTTGCAGATGACCTTAAGTTACTACTAGCTATCAGGAGCGAGGAGGATTGTTAACGCCTGTAGCAAGATATCAACCGAGTAGTTGAGTGTGGAGTCACAGTAACAAGCTGCAATCCAATGTGGCGAAATGTTCTATCTTAACATTCAGTCAAGTAAGGGATGCTAATAAGAAGGGAAGAATCAGTCCGAGATCTTGGAGTTCTGGTGGATGTCAAATGGACATTTCGTGAGCATAATCATTAATGTGTGCAAGACAGCGTACAAACGACTGGGATATGTCCTTCGCAGAGCCGGGTCATTCACAAACATTAATGCAATCTCGGCATTGTATGACGCTTTATTAAGAAGTCAACTAGAGTGTAATGCTGCAGCTCCACATGACACGAAGTATTTCATTTAAGGTCCAGATATCATAAATTTCATGGGGCTTATTTCTTCTACCCATTGAAGTATCCAACCTTGTTTGTTTAAGGCATCATCATCATCATCATGTCAGCCAAAGGATGTCCACTGAACATAGGCCTCCCACAATGACTTTCATTGGGGGGGATTGCTAATACTCGCCACGCTTGGCAGGCGGGTTGGCGGGTTGGCGAGTTTTTTTATAAGATTTCGCATGCAGACACTGCTGCCCGTCTCGTGCTACAGGAATTAACCTCTTACGACACGCTTCCTTTTGGTGGTGGGGAAGTGTATTCTTTACGGCCGTCCCCACACGGCACACGGTTTAAGGCATAAGTGGATACAACAAGTTGGAACCTATGTAATAGAAGTGTGCCGCGGTATCATAAATAACCTGTGCATGCTGTAGTGGATAGTAGGATTGTGCGTGCTTGGCAGGTAGACGCCGGCTGATCTTGTTCGCTGCGCCGCGCGGTTGAACTTAACTAAAAAGCACCCCACTCGCGCGTGCAATCAACACACTGACCTTTTTTATTTATTTAAACTTTATTGCACAAAATAAAATCGTACAAAAGGTGGACTTAATGCCATGTGGCATTCTCTACCAGTCGATCATTAGGCTAAACAGAGATGTTTTGTGGGCGGTGCAAATGACGTTACACACAGCATAAACTACACACAGTCACACAGTATCTATGTCTAATATTAAAACTAAATAAAATAATACATAGACTACATAGATAAAATACATACATACATAAATATGATGACGTTAACTGGAAAGTAGAGAGTCAAGGGTTCACGATGACGATTTTATTTTACCAAGAAAATAAGTGCAAGCAAGTATCTTAAAGGCGTATCTATTGGGAGCTGCTTTGATATATTCGGGAAGAGAACTCCAGAGCCGAGTGGATTGAATGAGAAAAGAGTTGGACACGAAACCAGTGCGATGAGAAGGGGTAGAGAGAGTAAGTTTGTTGGAGGAACATAACTGGCGCGAATGTGTCGAACTGAGAAAAGTAAATTGGGATTTAAGATAGGAAGGGGAATTTTGATCGTTTAAAATAGAAAAAAGAGTGGATAAGATTTTGACGTTACGTCGAAGAGAGAGAGGAAGCCATTTAAGCTGCGAGCGGTACATGGAGATGTGGTCGCATTTGTGCAAACAGTATATAAAACGAATGCTATAGTTAATCAGGCGATCCAGTTTATTAAGTAAGGCTTAGTTAAGGTCAGGGTAGCACACATCAGCATAATCAATGAGAGGAAGAACCAGGCATTGGACCAGAGAAATCTTAGTTTTGATAGGGAGAAAGTGCTTCAGTCTGTAGAGAGAGCATAGTGTGGCAGTGACCTTACGACTTACTTTGACCTTGCGGCTGGCTAAAAGATTTGTTTTTCTATTCACGGAGCGAATTTACAAAAGCGACGTTGTATGTAATATTATACGTAGGTATGTTATTTTACGTAAAATAGTAACTTATTTGTTTAAAATTATTATAATTTTATTATTGTTATTAGTAATTGCATTTTTTTGGCTATTATTGATTAAATTATGACTTTGTTGTTAATTATGAGTGTTTTAAATTAAATTTAAATTGTTTAAAAGATAAAAAAATAATAGATTTTATGGATATAACATACAAGTCAATTCAAAAATACTGACTAAGTTATGTAGAATTTGTGCGTAAAGATTCTTTAGTGCTTATTTAAATTGAAAATGTTCTAGTAGATTATTTATCGAATTGGGTTATTTTCATGTAAAAAAAAAGTTGTTGTTTGAATTTAACTAGAATATGTCAGGATGTACGAACAGACCAGATGAATGGTGGGTATAGTTGTATGGCTAATAAAGCGAGACAGTCCATTTTTTTTAAATAAATATAATATAAACAAATAAATATTAGACAATATCACATACGTTGCTCTGAACCTAAGATAAGTAGATTAAGCACTTGTGTTACAGAAATCAGAAACAACGACGGTACCACAACACCCAGACCCGGGACAATATAGAAAAGTTATTTTTCTACACTGACCGACCGGGAATCGAACCCGGAACACCAAGCGACACCAAGTCCGGTATGCTCGCCTCTCGGCTACGGAGGTCGTCGATCCTGATCCTGATCCATTAGATCCTGTTTAGGGGTGAAATAACTAAATATTGGCCGACTGCACATATTGACACACGTCGCATAACGTTGCGGGATTCGCTCCCGCAACCTGGCTTTTTAGTCTGGTGCCTGAACCACTGGACCTGACGACCATCTATTCTAAAATGAAACTTTTTAAAATAAATACAAAGGTTTTCAGAAAAATAAAAAAAAGAAGTTCAACATACCTTCAGAGTCGCCCCGAAAAATATAGGATTGACCGATTACAGGCAACACTGGACCGATACAGCTGGAATGCAACCGATTTGCCAATTCAAACAAATGCCTATTATTCCAACGGTAGACCAAATACCATAATATTGGTAAAATAATACAAATTTGTAAAAACATTTTCAATTTTACCAACAACTAGCTAACCTATACAATGTCTGTTGGTGGAACCTCTACTTAAATCGTTTATAAAGGCTCTGTTTTAACATCACAAATGATTTTACCGTGGTCAGAAAGCCCCTCCTCCCCACCCTCACCCCAACACATTTGTAGAGTAAAGAACTGAGACATGGTTGTAAAGAGCGCGCTCCATGCCTTTTTGGGTAGGGTTGTTACATGATATTAAAGAAATACCTAACACACAGCGCACACAGCACGTCATAGCTACTATAAATTGTTACATTAAGTATCTAACCAGCTTTACTTAGTGGAATGCTTGGGATAGGTAGTTGAAATTAAATCCACTTTTTTCTGTTTATCATCATTTCAGCCATAGGACGTCCACTGCTGAACATAGGTCTCCCACTGTGACTTCCAGATTGGCCGGTTGAAAGCGGCCCGCATCCAGCGGCTTCCTGCAACCTTTACTAGGTCGTCTGTCCACCTTGTAGGTGGACATCCTACGCTGCGCTTGCCGGTACGTGGCCTCTGTTTATAATACAAATATTATTACAATAATTAACCTTTAAAAAGTATCCATATTGAATACTAGCTTTTAGTTATGTGAATTCGTCTGGTAGACTTCAGAATTACGGAAAAGAGCAATAAGTATAATTACTAATTAACCGACAGTCAAACAAATGGTATAAATATATAGATAGATAGATAGATACTCTTTATTGCACACTATACAAGTAAAATACACATGATTTTTTCAGAAAGATGTACAATTTAAGTACAAAATTACAATATAAGTGATAAGATACTTCAATATCTAAATATACACCAAATTTCGGTTGTTCCGTTCAGCAGTCAAACCGTAGGTACTCTAATAACAGTAACAAACATCTAAAGATACAAAATTTTAAATCTTATAAACCTACTATTATACACCTAAAAAATAAATTTGATTAAACAGATTTAGAAACAAAGCAGAAAAAAAATCATTTTCTTAAAAAATTTAAGAAATAAACAAAGTAGGTACCGAAGCAGATGTCATGTCGTGCGCACAATAGGCTAGTTTCCTGGGTCAAAAAAAGATTATTATATTTAGTCCGTCAGTTAGATTATCAAAAAATATTTGACCCATATTTTGTCTTTTTTCAATCAAACAAAAAATTATGAAGATATAGCCCGTTAAAGTTCCGCGTAACGTCACGCCTTGTGACGCTTTTTAGCAAGGTGTGACGTCACGTGCTTACTTAGTTTATTGGAGTTTTCTGTTAATCAAACTGACGGACTAATTATATTTTTTTAGGAAACTGGCCCATTACCCGCGCAGGTTGCAAGTGCAAATTTGTACCAAAAGTAAAAAATTGTCTAGCCCGTACTCGACAACATCCAGCCCCCCAAACAATCCAGTTTTCGAGGAGGATAGGGAACCATAGGCACACAGTTCGGCAGATTATACAGGATTTCGAGGAGTACAATCAGCCCTTGTGCTAGCATTTGTGGATTATTAAAAAGCCTTTGACTCTATAGAAAACTGATCTGTCTGTCTGTCTTAGGATCGTTACAACGCGGAAGTTAGACCTTAAACTGAAAGAAAGACGTCATTTATATTACCGCTAGCACATCTCACACTTGATATTCGTAGATGATATTGTCATCATCACTGATGATGCTCGGCCTGTAGTGTCTGCAAGACTTGGAGGCCCCAACACAATTGTTTGCCAAATCTGTACAATGTTTGTTAGGATATCAAGTTTATAGCATTAGTAAAATAACCGGAATATACTTAGGTAGTTAGGTACGCTCATATAAAATACACATATTAAATGATAGAATTAATAAAATAAAATAAATACTTTAAATAAACTAACTTAACCTAAACTATAAACTAGGTACCTACTCAAAAATAAAGGCGTGTCCGTGAGGCATAGAGGCGAGGATACTGGCAGCGTTTCCTCGCTGCATTGCTAAACTAAGCCTTTGTGCGAGGAACGAACCAGCTTTTTTATTTTCCGAAATAAAAATCAATTTTGGTGCTATTTTGCCAAAAAGTAATTTAATAATCGAAATTAAATTTGACTAATGAGCACCGATGCTCATTGTAAAAAATAAATAATTTTAGGATTGTTGATGCCCCTGATAAATTATTTCATGTTGTTTGACAGAACATGGATCTTTGCAAAAAACAATTGTTATGTTATGTTTCTGTATTTCGCTGTACTCAAAACTACTCTTCGCCGGGTTAAGGCTATTATGTATGCGGACCGACGTCAAACCACAACATTATTTTTAGACCTGCCCCCACCAAAACACGATTTTGATATGGCGATACATCGACACCAACTGTAAAAATATGATAGGTACAGCCGCCATGTTGAATTTTTATCGAAACAGCGATCATAACATGTGACGTCATTGGCACGGCGATTCATCATGGCGGCTATATCTTTCATATTTTTACAGTTGGTGTCGATATATCGCTATATCATATCGTGTTTTGGTGCTCATGCTAGGGGGGCTGGGCTTTGATTCACGATCCTTCGGTAATTTAACTGAATCAAAGGATATGATATCATTGAAATGAAATGAAAAATTTATTTGCTTGTAACATGGTAATACATTGATGTTTACAAAATGGTTTGAGCTCATGTTTGACAAATTTTTGTCATGCAAATATTAAAATTTTAAACACTAGGTAACACATTCAAATTTAATTTCATTCAAACCTCTAGTACACATGTCAATTAATTATATTATACAAATGTCAATAAGAAAAATTCAAAAATAATTCAATTAGATTAAATAAATTACACACACTATGTCAATAATAAAATCCTAAAATGAATACCATTAAATACAATAAGAATCATTAACAAATTAGTAAAATTTACCGTTCTTCAAAGAATTCCTGAATTGAATAAAAACATTTAGACAGTAGCCAAATATGCAATTGCTTTTTATAAGTCGATATAGGTAGATGTTTGAAGGCTTCAGGCAGCTTGTTGTAAATTTTAATAGCCATACAGTATGAGCTTCGTTTAAATAGTTGCAGCCTAATGTTAGGCAACATTATTCTGTTATGGTGTCTCATTTCTTTATTGTGATGTTTTCCTCTAGTAACGAAATACTCAGGGTGCTGCCGGACAAAAATGCAAATTTGTTTTATACAGGCATGGTAAGGGGAGGATTTGTAGTTTCCTGAATAAAGGTCTACAAGATTCAAGGAAGTGAACTCTGCAAATGGCTCTAATATACTTCTTTTGTGCTATGAATGCCCTTTTTACATCGACTCATCATTCGAATCGAATGTCGGAATTTAGAGCTATTTCTGAATCAGATTCGATTTCGAGTATGATTTGAAGTGCTGATATCATATCATATGTGATATAAATGGAGGGTCACCATGAGCTTAAAAAAACCATTCAGTTTCCCGGCAAAAATAGGCTAGTTTTTTCATGGCTTTAATCCGAACCATGAGCGTTGACCACAACGTTGTGATTACTTACTTGCTCAGTGAATGAGAGAAAGCAAATTCATCTATTCTATTTTATTTGAATACACACACATACATAGCACGTAGAACTGATGGCCGATGGGGCAGAAAGGTTCTAGAATGGAGGCCGCGTACCGGCAAGCGCAGCGTAGGACGTCCACTCACAAGGTGGTCAGACGACCTGGTAAAGGTCGCAGGAAGACGCTGGATGCAGGCCGCTTCCAACCGGCCAATCTGGAAGTCAATGGGGGAGGCCTATGTTCAGCAGTGGACGTCCTATGGCTGAAATGATGATGATGATGATGATTTTATTTGAAATTTGTTTTTTACACAAATGACACGCCCGATTATCGTCCCAAAGTCGTTACTGTTTATCTATACACATAAATAAAATTGAATGTATGTTTGTAACCCTCCCCGGGCCGACATTATTATTATTACCTGTTGATAGCACGTCCTCGATCGATAGCCGAGTTTAAACCCTTTCATTCAACTAATGTAGGTACGATGAATATCGCTAGATAGCATTGGTCTTCTTTTTCGTATTGAGAGCACAATATTTAGACAAAAAAATATTTTACTATAAACAAACTACTAAACCTTAAATCAAGACGTCTTCAGTTGCAAGCGACGCTGCTATATGACATCATCAAGTACGACTGTATTGAACTAACTAATGAATTGTATTATAGAGTGCCAACTAAAACAAATATGCGACGGCATCAAGAATTATTTCCACTGCAGTATGTAGAACTAGTGCAGGACGTCGATGTCCTATAAATAGGATGCTATTGTCTTTTAATAAATCCTTTAATATTTTGGATATATTTAAACAGGTAATTTACTTACTTATCGGTATAAAGTAAAACTTACTACACATACACACACAAACATCCACGAGCGCACACGAACACACACACGCACACATTGTTAAACTATCTGTTTATGTATTTTATGCCTGCACAATGACAACTTTGTTTGTATAAATTTCATTATGTTCCATAATCTCGTCCTCATTTTGTACAATGTAGTACGCACTTTTTGCTACTGCACTGATTACAATCTTCAAAGTTAGGCGCGTGCTTGAACGCGTCAATAAACTAAAAAATAAATAACCGGAACGTGCCCGCACCGGCACCTGTCAATGTCATCTGTTACCTGTCAATGTCATTGTACTTTTTGTACACTGCACTGAAGACATAAATATTTAGACTAAATTAGTTTTTTAACTAATTAGTGATTTACAGCTTTCATACAAATGCAAAAAACCAAGAAGAAAATACGGTGATGTTTGTGTAAAAGTATGGTGCTCAAGATTCTCTAATAATCTATAAAAGCAATTAAAATTTAACACTGTTACTGACTTAAGGTTATTATTCTAGCTGATCGCCATGGCTAGTTAGATTATTTATAGTCTTCATCAAGTGTGTATAATTTCTCAGAAAATTTATAAATAAAGACACACTCAAGATGAGTGTTACTTACAAATAATGTGAGTGAAGATCACTGTTACAGATATGGAAAAATAATTCTCCTTGTTATCAACCAGATAAAAATACCATAATTAAAAGCTTTTTTAACTGTAACTTTAAGTTATATTCCAATATTTTCAGTCAGTAAAAATCCATGGAAAGATTTATGCAGCTTTATTTACAGGCAAAAATATCGCACCATAATTGATCCTTATGTACTTGTCATAAGGTCGAAAACCAATTATTTTAATTTTAAAGTAGGTACCTGCTACCTTTGGAAAAGTAAGAGAAGTTCAAAACTAGACACAAAGTTCCAATGATAACTTGAATTTTCAAATCTGACCTAAATATATGTTTAATATATTTTTGTTATAAACCATATATTTCTAGACATTTTATCATTTGTGAAAATGTTTGATACCTACAATTGAAGACAAAGATAAATAATCATCCAATCATTAAATTATCAAGATACTAAAGATAATAAATAAACTGAATTATCCCAGGTGGATAATAACAAGGGCTCATATTTAAATAGATGATTATAATAAAATATGATTTATTAAAACATAATTAGAAAATTAAAATTGTATCCATGAAACTATAAATTTCATAAAAAATATAGGTACTAGGTACTGACTAAAAATTATTATTAAAATAACATGAATGAATGAAAACTTGACAATCTTCAATTATAATTGTAAGATTCATGTTATTTACTTACAATTATAATTGAAGATTGTCAAGTACCTATGTAAGTCTATGTATAAATACCATGTAAATATTAACCATTTAAAGCAAAAATGGAGATGATAAATAATGACAGAAAATTTCTAATGAACTTAATTGGAATTATTAAAAAAAAAAAATGACGACACGATAGATGCATTGATCGGTGGCAGGCAATAAAGGTTGACTTACCTTGTTATTGGACTAAGGCTGTAAGGCTGCTACAAGTATTTTAAGCCGGAGTAAACTTTATATCTTATCCGATGTGATGTATTGGTAAATTATTACTTATTTAATATTTTTATTTTTTATTAGCTTTACAAGAATTGACCAGTTATTGAATCTTTCTCTGAATAAGTATTCAGACTGTTTCATTAACTTATTAATATCCCCTACCAGGGATCCACACATAAAGTGCAGGAGTCTCATACTGATTTCCAGCCATACAAGTGTAACACATATAACGGTTTTCTAAGAAGATGAATAAAAATCAATCTTTCTCAGTAAAATAATGTTAAAACTGTTGTCAACAAAATAGGATCCCTACTGAAACAATACTGGTAGTATTTGTATATAATTTCCTTATTTATAACATATAAATAATGAAAGATTTGCCATAGTAAACATCCATATTATTTATTTTAGTTTCCTTTACTTTGGAACTACACCTTGAACAGGAGTTATTAAGAATAAGACTAATTTATTTGCATAAAAAATTGCAATGATAACTTAAAAGGTTACTAGATTTTCTTATTATATAAAACTAGCTTTTGCCGGCGGCTTCGCTCGCGTTAGATTTGATTTTAAGTGAAGTATGAATGTCAAACTCAGTAATTTAAAAAAAACTACAAACCTTCTTTATAGACAGTATTTTTAATAATACAGCCCCCCTTGCATGACCATCAAAACACGATATGATATGATATAATATAGCGATTTATCAATTTTAGGATAACGCGGGTCTCGTTCTATACATCAAATGCAAAAATAGAACCTTTGTGTTGGGATCACGTATGGCTGTCTGTCAGTCCGTCAGTTACAACCGATTAGCTCCGAAATTACTGGACCGATTGAATTGCAATTTGGCACAAATAATTTCAAGAATTTTCATGTTCACAATATTCAATTTTAAAATCAAAGTTCCAAAAAACCATAAAATCTACACCCATATTGATAGACATTTCAACCCCATCGCATCCCAACAGAGGAGATGGAATTTCACGTCCGCAACGTTACATTTTAAAATCGTTGTTGTTTTCGTAATCAGCGACCCGATAAACCATAGAAACAATACCCATGTTCATTTTCAGACTTTGTCAGCTCCCTTCCCCTTTTTAGGGGTTGACTTTGACAAAAAAATCAGAAACACATGTTACTCATTTATCGTAAGGAGAACTTACTCCTGTGAAGTTTTGAATAATAGAGTCTGACTAATCTTGTTTACCAATACAAACTTTGGACCCCTATTTCACCCCTCCTTTCTTAGTGACCCCTAAATTTTATAAGAAACCTACGCGTCAAATTTGGAAACTCTAGAACCCGCGGTTTGGGCTGAGCGTTGATACATCAGTCAATCACTTTTGCCTTTTATATATGTATATAGATTAATTAATATAGAATGGAGTAAGGTGCTGCGCATACAACGCAGTGGTGCGGTCTTTTTAACCGTGAAGCAATAAAGACCGCGTCTGCTCATCGATGCCCGTGGCTGTCCGCGCCGCGTACTCAACGTGCACGACGGTCAGTTCAGGACAACCATTCTAGTAGAGCGTGCGGCGCAGACTAAGCTAGTCGCCCGGGCCGCCGTCTGCGTTAGTGTATACAAATTGGTTTGTGCGATCCACGGCGGGCAGCCACGGATATGCCGCGGTGTGGGGCGGGCACTGGCGGCGCGGTCTTGTTGACCGCCGTGTGCGTTGCAGTATACGATTCCCTATGGTCTATTGTTTGCGGCGAAATTTTCCGGCCCGCCCTGCTACGTCGTGTACGCAGCACCGTTGATATCTCGAAAACGGTGCGTCCTAGATCAAAATAAATAAAATTTTGGCTCCCGTAGAGCCCAGGAGCCGTCTTTAGCAGCACCTTTGTCGAGGGTTGAAATCAGGTAAGTAGCATTAGAGATCAGAGTTCCCCGCGTAATTCCTATGTCCCATGGGAATTCCGGAAAACGGTATACTTTATGTCACTTCCACAATTGTGAAAAATCTCATATGATGAAATACATCTCTAACGGCTTAGGCTGTAGAACGTGCCAAAAAATAATAAACACACATACATACGTTCGAAAAACATAACCCTCCTACGGCAGCCGAGTGAAAATAACAATGTATTGAGTATGTTTACTATAAACATAATTTTAGTGATTAGGTATAACTTTAAAAATTAAGGAAGGAATAATCAAGAACGCTGTAATACATAAATTTATTTTCAATCGTCACCATAATACAAAATTTGAAAATTATTATTTGAAACTGATATGCTTTCATTAAATTTTCATCCCCTATTTTACCCCCTTAGGACTATAATTTCCAAAAAACCCTTTCTTAATGGATGTCTACACTGTATAAGGTCAGGCTGTGCGTTGATATATCAACAATTAGTCAGTTTACCATTTTATATAAATAGATAACTGAAATCCAAATTCTTCCCCCTTTTCACCTACTTAAGGTTTTTCACCTACTTGGTAATTTTTTATGTCCACAATATTAAATTTCCAAATCGATGTCATTTTCGTAATTAACATCCTAAAAAACCATAAAATCGACACCCATATGATATTTAGACATTTCAACCCCATCGCACCCCAACAGGGGGATGATATTTCACGTCCGCAACGTTGTATTTTAAAATTGTTGTTGTTTTCGTAATCAGCGACCCGATAAACCATAGAAACAATACCCTTGTTGATTTTCAGAGTTTGTCACCCTTTTTACCCCCTTTAGGGGTGGATTTCGCAAAAAACCTGAAACACGTGTTTAATCATTTATTGTTAGGAATACTCCTGTGAAGTTTCGAATAAAATAGTCTAACTAATCTTGTTTCCCCATACAAACTTTGCCCCCCCCCCCCCCCCCCCTACCACCACCTCCATTTCACCCCTTAAGAGGGTGAATTTTGAAAAACCCTTTCTTAGTGCACTCCTAGACCTTATAAGAAACCTACATGCCAAATTTGGAATCTCTAGCACCAGCGGTTTGGGCTGTGCGTTGATATGTCAGTCAGTCAGTCAGTCAGTCAGTCAGTCAGTTTCTTCTTTTATATATATTATAGATAAATCTTTTTAGAAGAAATACTAGCTAACTACCTACTTGCACATCGATAAATTTACCTTGTTAGGTAACCATGTACTAAGTATGTACTACATACTACTGGATAAATGAGACGGATATTAATAGTTCAAAGCATTGGCTCCCTTTCCATGACAACTTATTAAACTAGCTGTTGCCCCGCGATTTCGTTTGCGTGATCTCTAGTTTATTCGTAAAGAATATACCTACTTAATAGCGAGGGGTATTTATTTAAAACTTTATTGCACAAACTTAAAAGTGTACAACAGGTGGATTATCAGTCTCAGTCCCAGCAAATCTATAAATTCATAAAGACTTAGTTTTAACAAAAATAAAAAAGTATTGCAATTAAAGTAGAATTTGTTATTTTTGATTTTATAGAATTCCTACAAATTTTTTGGTCCACCTGTATACTATAAAATAGGTACAGGTTTGTGTCATCAAATGGGATGGGACTGTATCAACATACATGGTTGTATTAGCATACGGGGTTATATCATCATACAGGGTTGTATTATCATACAGGGTGTATCATCATACAGGGTGTATCATCACACAGGCTGTATCATCATACAGGATTGTATCGATATACAGGGTTGTATCGATATACAGGGTTGTATCGATATACAGGGTTGTACCGATATACATTTTTGTCATTTAAATAGTCATTAACAGTATAATAACCCTTTTCCATCAAAATAATCTTAACATGCGATTTAAACTCAAACATGGGTAGTTCAACAATAGACTGTGGTAATTTGTTAAAAAAGCGAATACATTTCCCCATGAACGAATTACTCACTTTATGCAGTTTGAAATTGACAGGTGACAGATGACATTGACAGGTGCTGGTGCGGGCACGTTCCGGTTATTTATTTTTTAGTTTATTGACGCGTTCAAGCACGCGCCTAACTTTGAAGATTGTAATCAGTGCAGTAGAGAAAAGTGCGTACTACATTGTACAAAATGAGGACGAGATTACTTCACATAATTGAGGTTCGGACGTCACTAGGTAAGTTAGTCCGATCGTATAAATTTGGCATCCAAGCCTCAATGAGCTCCACTTAAGGCGACGGGTAAGGCAAGTGACTTCTCGCAGACTAAACATCCATCCGTTGCGCTCCTGTTCAAATAGATTATCATTGCGAGCAAAATATCCGCTCAAGAAAAAGTAAAATCCATTAAAAAACCTTATAATTCGTAATTGGTTGACTATTTGAAAAAAAAAACATCACTCTAAAGGCACGAATGTCATAAATAACTATACTTACCAACTTTGAAGCTAAAAAAGCGGCCAAGTGCGAGTCGGACTCGCCCATAAAGGATTCCGTAGCAGCAAGTAACATAATATAAAAGTTCTTGTAGATCGTTGTAACTTTGATCGATGTTTGAATAATAGTGTAAATAGCGGTTTACGATTTATGACGTATTAAACAAAAAACTCCTACTAGATCTCGTTCAAACCAATTTTCTGTGGAAATTTGCATGGTAGTGTACATCATATATATTTTTAGTTTTATCATTCTCTTATTTTAGAAGTTACAGGGGGGGGGGGGCACTCATTTTACCATTTTAGAAGTGTTTCTCGCGCAAACTATTAAGTTTAGAAAAAAAAGATATTATAAACCTCAATATCATTTATAATATATAAGACCTATCCATAAATAACCCCACACGTATGGGTTTGATGAAAAAAAATAATTGAGTTTCAGTTCTAAGTACCTACAAAATTTAGTTTTTTTTTTCTAATTTTGTGTGAAAATCTTAATGCGGTATACAGAATACATCTACTTACTAAGTTTAGGGAGACAAATATTAATTTCTTTATTATTTTACTTTTTATCGATAATTGATAGTTTTTTTTTACCAAACTGTGTTTGGTAAAAAAAAACTTTGCCCTGGTTTTCCTGTAATAAATAAATAATAAATAAATAAAATAAAATAAAATAAAATAAAAAACATTTTATCCCTTTACCCTTACCCTTAAACGTATCTTATCGTAACTTAAATACAAAGTAGCAAGAACTGGACGAGCTCAGTAATATTCTGTAGGCACGGCAGTCGCCCGCCAAGTCGAGCAAAAAAGCGGCACGGCCGTACCATCCTTTTCTCGAAGCAGTTCTGGCTATTTTCGACGACGAACTTCGTCATGGATAAAACTAGAAGCCTGAATTTTCAGTAACTAAGCAGGCATTGTATAAACACGGCATGTATTTAAAATTTCATTAAATATAAACCAGTATTTTAAGAATTATAACTAGTCAAAGTTTATTAATTTGTCACTGTGAACTGACTGACTGACTGACCGATCATCAAAACTCTAAGGCACATCTAGCATACATCTTCTATGTAATTCATTTCATTCATTCAATTCATCAAGAAAAAACTAAAATATTTCGCAATTTCGGTCCAGTTTTCTAGATACACCATGTGCATAAATCCTTTGTAATCCTATCGATTTATATGGGATTACAAAGTTATTTATGCAGTTGGTGTATTTAGAAAACATTTGCAGTAAATGAATCAGTGTAGTTACCTGTACATGTATAATATAATAATGGAATAATAGGTGTGGATATTAGTATTCAAGTAGTACTTATTAAGGTACCAAAAAGAAAAAAAAGTAGATCTACAGAACAAAATGAGATGCTATCAAACACATCACTTGTAAAAAAACAATCTCTCAAATCAGTTTTTCTACCGTAAAACGATGTTAGATCCATGTAATACCAAGTCGGTTAATTTATTCAGCCCCTCTTGGGAGTTTACCACTGGGTGCCGAAATTCATGAGACCGCTTAGCACAAGACCAATAAAACTTTTATTTATTTTATTTTATTACAAGATCCACAGCTCTAATTACAATAGGCTAGTTTCCTAAGTCAAAAAAAGATTATTCTATTTAGTCCGTCAGTTAGAATATCAAAAAATATTGGATCCATATTTTGTCTTTTGTCAATCAAACAAACAATGACGAAGATAAAGTACATCAAAGTAAGCACGTGACGTCACGCCTTGCTAAAAAGTGTCGCAAGGTGTGACGTTACGCGGAACTTTAACGGGCTATATCTTCATCATTTTTTGTTTGATTGAGAAAAGAAAAAATAAGTGTCCAATATTTTCTGTTAATCCAACTGACGGACTAATTAGATTTTTTAGGAAACTAGCTAATAACGGATCTACTTTTTAAATTTTGAAACTTTTATGATCGTCCGACAATCGCATTCCGAGTTAAATATATAATATAAAGATTTTGTTTTTAAAATAAAAAGAAGATGTTTAAGCAACATTGTTAAAAATATAACTAACCATTACCATTAATTACTTTTGCCCATTCTACAGTTGATCGACTACACAATTGGCCTAAATAGACTTGGTCGAACGAACTATAGATTTTTTTACATTTAACCGAGTAAACGTTTGGTCGAAAAAAAATTAATTTCATTTTTCTTGTAACCATCGGGACTGTCTTGGTCCAATTCCTGTGAGACAGCTTCTGAAAGTAGCTATTCCGATCACAAAGAGGTCCTCCTTTGCCTGAAAATCGGCTAGCCTCTGTCCTCTGGGGTTTAACTGTCCATACCCAAATTGCCCCACTCTTAATTATCGTTTCGTATGCCTAGTTTTGCGTTAAAGACCCCCATAACAACATCGAAATAGGTTTGATTCGTATGTATGGCCCTACTTATGTCCTTATACGTTGTCTCTACTTCCTCATCTGGGTGTGTAGAGGTTGCTGCATATACCTACATCACCTTCAGCGAGTATATATTGTATACTTTGAGTATCAGGTATGCAACCCTACGGGACACACTTCTGATGGTAACGATGTTGTTAGTAAGGGGCTTGTAGCCGAGAAACCCGACATCACCTTGGAATAGTTGGTCGCCCTCCCGGTAGTAGAGTAGGTTGCCAAAATTCAAGGTTATCGTATCCTCGCCTTTTCATTAGACTTCTGATAGCCCCATGATACTGCAGTGCATTCTACCTATTGCATCTTACAGCTCAACAACCTTCTCGGCAGCCCTCGATCGACGTACGTCCGTTGTGTATGTTACCAGGGCCAGTCGTCGTCGGGGTTGGTAGCCGATCTGCCTCCGGGGATTCTTAGCAACCTCTGCCCCGCCGTCACCCTGACCGTTACCGTAGCCAGGAACGACGGGACACCGCAGGCTGGGGGCTTGGTCCTTTCTGTACTTATCACAAGGGGGAGGAACTCGCCACGTTTGGCAGGCGGTTTGGCGTCGTTGGTAGGTTGGCAGTTTTTTTTTAATATTTCGCACGTAGACGCCGCTGCCCGTCTCCCGAAATTAGTCGCCTCTTACGACATGTCTCCTGTTGGCTTCTTCCCCATTAGGAAACAAGGTGCAAGGAGCAAGGTGTTTCCACACAGCACTAAACTTAATTAGTATGTTATTATTCCTCTTAACGTTAAAGTTAAAATTATATTAAGTTTGCATTATTTAGCAAATTTCGTTTGATATCTTGCGTGATGTATAGGCGCTTTAGAGATTTTTCCTTACCAATAATTCGGAACATCTGAGCCAATTTTCGCTGAAGCGACACCTATCTCAGGTAATAAAAGAGTTTTGGCTTTCAAAAATTATAAAGTAAATATTTAATCGCATAAGGTTACAATTTCATGAATTTTCTGACAATGCAAAAAAAAAAAACCTTAAACCTCTCTCCTTAAAGTTGCCAAAATGACGGTTTAGCATATTTACCTTTCCACTGTCGATATTATCGACTACTTCGAATTAATCTAAATCGGGATAATTAATCTCAACACGAGAACACAAAAAACGGCGACAACAGACAACAGCGGGTTATGTGGAACTTCCTTGACGAGTGGGGGCGCTAGTCGCCGCCACTCGACAAGTATACCCACTAAAACCACCTCGAGTCCCATCGTGCCGCTAATGGAGGGCCACGGAGGTTCGCTCATCGCATTCTCTCCGCCACCTAAGCGGTGGCCCACACCTTACGGTGCAGGCCTTACGCCCTGGGGAAAATTATCCTGTGTTAACCTAAATCAATAACAAGGGATGTTACGGAGGTGACTTTACCGAAACCGGAGTCAAAGTTGGAGTTTTTAAATTGGATTTATCGGAATCGATGTAGGAACTGGCCCCCAATTCAGAACGTTTCGATAACGAGTTGTCAACCAGTGAATCACGTGACACTAATGTTAAATCCTATAGTGTCACGTGGTTTTCCGGTTGATAATTTGTTACCGAAAGATTCTGAATCGGGGGCCTGGAGTCGGAGTCGGAAGTGCAAGAGAGATGTTAGTTAACTGTTAATAACCAGTCTATTTACTCAGTAATCCAAATATTCATTAGGTGAGAGTACCCACTTTTTATAAGATGCTTTTAATATCTACATATGTAGTAACATATGTAGGTATTAAAAGCATCTTAACATACATATTTTACATATATAATTTTAGAAAGATTGCAAGAAATCGACGACCTT
Source organism: Anania hortulata (assembly GCA_963576865.1). Classification (NCBI taxonomy): domain Eukaryota; kingdom Metazoa; phylum Arthropoda; class Insecta; order Lepidoptera; family Crambidae; genus Anania; species Anania hortulata. The sequence goes on along the minus strand of OY756392.1, from coordinate 21,521,199 downwards.
CGTAGCCGAGAGGCGAGACTTGGCGTCCGCGTCGCCCCTCTGATGTCTCGGGTTAAATTTTCGGTCCGGTTAATGTAGCAAACAAACTTTTTTATGTTGTCTTGGGTCTGGGTGTTGTGGTACCTTTGTTGTTTCTGATTTCTTTAGCACAAATGCTTTGGCCACATAACTTAGGATCAGAGAAATGTATGTTAATATGTTGTCCAATATTTTTTTATTTTTTAGGAATCATGAGTATCGGCCTCAATAGTAAAAATTAAATATTTTTTAAGATTGTTGATGACCCTAATACATTTTTAATGTTGTATGCCGGAACATGGATCCTCGCAAAAAACAATTGTCATTGTGTCTGGATATTGCGGCACACTAAAGGTTCAACCTTTGACCTTAAGGTTAAAATCATCATGCAACACAGACGTCAAACAACACATTATGAATTATGTCTGAAATGTAATCTATACATAAAATAAAACTGTAAAATGTCAATTCCTGTACATTGACTACAAAAATATAAAACTGTTCCCAGGCGTTCTCTATGTATGTCAGTCAGTGGAGTACAGAAAATGCGTTTTTCGAATTCTTGTCTGTATGTATGTGTTACCTATAGACTCAAAAACTACTGGGCTGATTTTGATTTTGTTGTTGCTGAATAGAATAGAATAGAATAGGTTTTTTTATTGCGGTAAATGTAGTAAAAAAAGATGACACAAAGTATATGGCTGCTTACATTTAGCCAACAATGGCATGCAATAAGTGGAGAGAAGCGGTAGTCAATACAATTATACAAATAAAAACACAATAAAAACAATAAAAAAAGAAATTAGACAATATATCGATCATTAAATTATATAATAATTAATTAAATTCACATTTTACAATTAATAAATTCATTCACACTATAAAAACATTTCTCACTTAACAACTGATACAACAAATATTAAATTTTTTTTATGGGTAAATCTTTCATTGCATCTGGCAACTTATTAAACAATTTAATTGACATAAAATAACAATTCCTTTGGCAACCCTTCGTTAAACAAGACGGTATCACCAAACTGTTTAAAAGTAAGTAGTAATTCCGACTTAAAATCTGGGCTATATTTAATTTTAATCGCCATCGCTTCAGCAAAACGTAAGGTACAGCTTGAACTGTCTTTTCTATGCAGTTCCATTTGAAGTAGGGATCACAATTAATAGATGATAATCGCTATCTCACTATCTCAAGTGAATTCTGGATGTTTAAGTTAAAAGGACTGTTACTAGAATTAACGGATCGGTCGATCGATCGGGTTACCTTGTTTTATTACAGAGTTCCTTTGGCCACTTTCTGGCTTTATCATCATACCCTAGATATCATTTATAAATAGAGTTCTTGTCAAGAAAATAAAACGAGCCTAAACTCGAGGTGGTTACGTTGTTTTACTATAGAGTTCCTTTGGCCACCTTTTGGCTTCATCATCATTCATACCCTGGAAATCATCTACTAATAGAGTACTTGTCAAGACAAATCAAACGAGCCCAAACTAAATACGGTTACGTTGTTTAATAACAAAGTTCCTTTGGCCACCTTCTGGCTTTATCATCATACCCTGGGCCCCGATCGCGCTAATAAAATCGAACCATTACCACACCACATCCACACCACTTCTGTCACGTTTGACACATTTGGTATCGCGGTAAAAAAGTTCGCGCCATTTCCAAACCACTTCCCAACCGTTACCGCTGTCAGATGTCAATGAATAAAAGGTTTGAAAAAAACAACTTTTTATCAATCAAAGTTCAAACGTTTGAGTAAATTTACCTATTCTGATCAAAAAAACACATCTACGTCCATTTTTGGAAACATTTGACTAATTAGTCGTTTATATGCCTTACAAACTGCATAAACTAGTGTAAATAAAAAGTATAATGTTGTGTTGTGTGTGACGCCGATAACACTCCTATTATTTTATTTATTTATTATTACAACAAATAACATGCTGACTTACAGTTAGTTACCAAAACGCCAGCATGCTAGTTTACAAGTATTATTACACAGTAAGAAATACAACGTCAAAAGATAATAATACAAAAGTAGGAATCAATTAAAAGTTAACAGAAAAATGTCAAAAAACTATTGAAAATCCAAAGAATACAAATTGCCAGATGTCAAATTAATGTAACTTACAATCAAAATATTAATAAAATTGTCACATTCCTTGTCAATAACTTAACAAGATGTCAAAGATAAAAAACAATAAAAATACAATGTCAAAAATAAAATGTCAAAAATATAAGGGCTTTGCAACATAGTTTCCCAAAACTCTCTGCAAATAGGTCAATGCCATAGTCGTGAGCAAGCATATCTCCAATAAGGCGTAAAGCACGATTGGTGGGCGCGTGCGCGGCGTACCTGGTGCGCGTGGGCGGCTGCCACAGTAGCCGCGGCCCATGGAATTCTTGGAAAACTTTTTCACCACCTTTTTACTTTGAAGTGATCTCACTCAAGAAAATAGTGTTCACCCAGTGATAACAGTGATAAAAAAATGTAAATAAACAGTAAATATTAGATAATTTAAGAATACAATAATCAGTTGTTTTTATTCCAAATTTCTTCTTAACATATCTTAAAATCCAAATCCTAAGCTATCTACTTAGAATACTGGAATACATTATAACACCAAAAATATTTACAAGATATAGTCATTTAAAGATGTAAATACCTAATTATCCTAAAATAGTTATTTTAGAAAGTCTTCCGTTACCTTATTCACCACACCACTCTTAACTACCAACCACCGGTCAACACTGAGGTTTTTGTTGTGATGAAAAGATGAGATGATGATAACTTTTTTCTGTGAAATTATAGAGACAGTCATGATGGGCTATGTAGTGTTAATGTTACATTATTATATTAATTAATGATGTAATATCTCTCTTAAATACATACTACTAATGAAGAATTTAGTAATTTATCTAACTGCGGCAGGAATGTTAAACAATTATTCAAATTTCAGATGTGTAGTTGTATTAATGCAATAAATGGTTAAGAAATATAGATAGATGCCAATACAGGCTTATACTAAATTAAAGATACAATGAAAAGAGTCACTATTGAAGTTTGTTAACTAGTGTACGCTGAAACTGGTTTGTCATTTGGGATTTTGTGTTGTGTCATGTATCTTATTAATTTATTTTTCACTAATACTATAAAAAAACAATAGATAATACTTATTTAATCCTCTAGTCGAAAATGTGCAGTAAAAATAATGTTTTAAAATGTCAATCAAAAAGTTTTAGTTTATTCGGCACACTAAAATTAAACTTGCTTGTAAAACAAAAAACCTATAATATCTAGATAGAGTTAAGACTAAAGTTGAAATAGCATTCAAGATAAAGCTTATAACTTGTAATGCTTACTTACTATTATAGCATCATTAAAAAGTTAGGGAATTACACCTACAATAACAATGATTTAAAATTAAAATAGGCAAGTAAAATGAGAACATAAGGAAATAAACAGTATAGATTTATAAATAATAACAAGTTTCTATGGAAAACAAAGAACTTAGTAAATTGGTTAGCCGTACTAAATGAGAAGAATTTCGTAATACACTCGAAAATACGCCTACTTTAGCTCAATTCAACAATTTTTAATCGATAGAGCTGACTTTTTGAAAACTATAAACAGAAATAAATTTGATAGTAGGTAATAGCGCTCGACACTTTTATGACTTTGTAAGCCCCGAAGAGGAAAAAGTAAAGACAATTTATTTGTTGAAAATATTTTACTGACACCCACCACCCACCACCCACTTTACAAATCTACTATCTACTCTTCATCTTAACAGTGAAATTACTTACTTCTTTTACCATAAAACTAAAATAAAGCCGCAAAGGATTAGTAGCCTCATCGTGGGGAGATTTCAAACCCGGCTCAGGACTGTGCTCTGCCGGCAAAATCTGGTAATGCTGTAGTATGGTTCCCATCACGATCTTCATGGACATCATAGCGTACTGAAAACCTATAAAAATAACCATACATTTTACTGCAGCAGTGACTGCAGCACATTGTAAAGAACCGAAGCCTGACCGTGCTCTTGAACGAGTTTAGTACTATATGTTTTTAATGTTTTCTGTGTCAACTGATTGAAAGGCCCAAATAGTAGCGTCTGTTGAGCAGGCGCGTATATCCAACGGCGCTTTTTCCGCCTGCCTGTTGAACGCCGCGCATGCTATACCATATCTTTGCAGGATTGCCATCGCTTAACATGTATCGCCATTGATCAGCGTGCGATGCCACGCGCACGCTTCGCAAGCGCTAGTGTATTATGGATTCTGTGCGACTGTGGTTCGATAATAAAATTTACGTAAGTTAGGTCTTAAAAGTTCTAATTTGTAAATTAATTAAAAAATGCGCAAAATGGGTGCGCGCTTTAACATTATTTCAGATAATTAGTAGCTTCATGAAGACAAATTCAGAATGATACCAAGAAAAAAGTAATTTTCTCTTAACCTGTAAGACAAATATATTTCTAGTTATTGTTTCTGTATTTACCGGCAGTCTTTAAATTAACCGATGACTACACCATGGACGACACTAGAAAGAGGCCGGTGCCTCCGAGAGCGAGATGGAGATAGAGAAATGTTAGCTTTAGATGCTACTTCGGAGTGTTTGCTCCACTTATATACCTACTATACTTCTAGCGAACGACGCGGAGAGTGACAATTTTGTCACGTGCCGGTCGTCGTACAAAAAAGTCACCCAGTTGTCATGTCATAACGTGCGCGGACCTATACATATCAGAGGACTTATATGAGTGACAAAAAAGTCACTCGTGCGCGCTAACTCTAATTGACTATCCATCCACTCAAAGTTGGTAGTACAATGCTATAACGTATATAGTTTTACTTGATCAGTGGTACAATGCAACCGATCAAACACTATCATTTCCTTATACAAAGAATACCTAGTCTTAGCAATTTAAAAATGGTTTTAGTTTAAGCGTTTACTTAAGCATTGCTGCACATCATTATCAACAAAGTGAATAACGAAATGTTTAAAAATATATTGTACTAATATATTTTATTTTTTAGGTTGGGTATAAAAAAAACAAAATTAATTAATATTTTTAAAATCTCACCAACACAGTTCCTTGGTCCGTAGCCGAAGGGCATGTAAGCGGCGGGCTGGGGCGGCGGGGTGTCCAGAAAGCGCTCCGGCTTGAAGCTGTCGGCGTCGTCGCCCCAGTACTTAGGGTTACGTTGGACAGCTATCACATTCGCCACTATAGTGCATCCTTTAAGAAGTGTGACTCCTGTTGCTGTAAAAATAAAATACTCACCATCCGTTAAAAATTACGATGACAGATCTGAGGTCATGCCAAGAAATTTTTAAGTACGTATTTATAAATTCCTTGGGTCATGGTTCCAGTTTGACAACTAGTTACTTGATAGTTGGGTTTTCATTTTGTAAGAAGAAAAATAAAGTAACACACAATAAAAGGAGTAGTTATTGATATTGATATCAGTTTTTATTTTCGTTACTAGTAGGCAGTAAATACAGCATTTTATCGTAATTACTTTAGTAACTCTCAGAACCTACAGATCATTGACCATTTTTGCTGTAATTACTTATTTTTTCATTGACATATTAATTAAAGAATGTTATAATAAATACGATTGTAATTTATATTGGTTCAAGTTGTATTATGCATTTACTTGATTGCTTAAATTTTGCATGCCATTTTTTGATAGCAAGACATGTGCATGCACCTAAGTAAATTATATCATTCTTTATATACCGTGTTTTATGCAAATTGATTCTTTTGTGATCTTTCTAAAGCTTTCGATTGTGTAGATCATCAAATTTTACTAAAAATAGCAGACATTATAGTGTATCAAAGAAGTATTTAGATTTAATCATAGACTTAAAATACGCTATGGATTTAATACTATTGTTTCACAGGTAGAATGCGAAAAGTATGTATTAATGGAGCTAAGTCTTTAGGTTTGCCTCTTACTAACGTACCGAGTACCGCAAGGGTCAATATTAGGACCGCTACTGTTTCGTATATAAACTTTCTGCAAACTTGGGAAATACCCATAAATAGGTAAATTTTTAAAAAAACGGATGTACTTAATCTGCACACTCAACTGATTTAATTTTAAGTTTTTAAATTGTACTAACCTTGATCTTCACTTGCCATAATTTAGTTTTATTATAACTGACACCTATCTTAAGTAAAAACACTTTGTGTAAATTAAATTATTGAAAATGCATACGATGAACTTTAGTGCCCTATGATAGCCAAACGATAACCTTACAATAGATATGATTGATGCTAACTGACGTAAAATGTGATAGAATTTGATGATTTGTAATATCTTTTGCAAATTACCCACATTTTAAAGATACGATTTTACGCGTTACTTTCATATAGCTTGCCCCAGTGTGCGTCGGGCATCGCTCACTGACACGAAATCTAGGAACACTTTGACAGTAAGTAGTTCGAGCCCAAGCGTACGTGTCCGTATATATGATGGATGAGTGATGTATATGTGTGTTATTCGAGTACGCATTAGAAGATAAACTTCTGTATACCCATAACTATCTTACCTATTTATTCTGTGTATATACTTTAAAACGAATAAGAGCCAATGCTCTATTTAAGAGTACAACTAGTATTCAACATTGCCGTGACTTGGAATAAATTCATTAAAGAGACTTACGTAATGTAAGATCCGTGTCGGCCTTTCTAAGCACAAGTGCTACTGGTGGGTACATCCGCAACGTCTCTTTGATCACCGCCTCCAGGTATTTAAGCCGGGGCAGGTCTTCGTAGTTCACGCTTCTGATGGTTTTTCCTAGGACTTCCTGAAGTCTGGAATGAAGGCTCACTCATATTTTACAGATTAAATGATTACCTAATACCCGTTTTGCTTTAGTACCGTGTTGTACTTATAAATTAGTGAAGTGAGTATCTACTCATGTAAGTATGTTACACATAATAACAGTTGGCTATGGTAGAATTAACCTGTGTTATAGGCAACCACAACACCCTCCTCTCTTCGGTATGGCCTTAACAAGGGTTTTTGAAACTATATTACAAATCAATCAACGACGAGTAGTTCGCGCTCCGGACTACAAACCCAACGGTTGCGGTTGGGGGTTCGAATCCCGCAACGGGCAAATGTTTGTGTGATAAGCATAAGCATTTATACCGAAGTCATGGATGTTTATAAAAGTATTTGGGTATGTTATCTGTTATCCGTTATCTAGTCGCCATAACACAAGCTTTGCTTAGTTTAGGATAAGATAGTTGGTGTGATTGCGAAAACAATTCATTTTTGATTAGGTCTGCTGTGTGTGTTATTTGTGTGAGTGTGCGTGTGAGTGCGTATGTTCGGGTAATTTTTCTGTGTTCTCATACGTCAAAGTAAGTAGCCATTAAGTTACCTTCTTTTTACATTCGTACCTGGAGCTAAAGTGCACATTTAAACTACGATGAATTTCGTTGTAAAAATAAAAGCTCCAAGGTAACAAAAACATTTTCTGAAGTACTCAGTGTGAAAGCTTCTAGAGACACATAAGTTTTTTTGCGCCAAGGGGAAAATAATGGCATAAAGTTTTTAGTCATAACAAAAGTCGCTGACATAGCCTAACGCATAAGCAAGCTAAAGTGGCAGTGGGCGGTGCACATAACGCGCAGAACTGACGGCCGATGGGGCAGAAAGGTTCTACAATGGAGGTCACGTACCGGCAAGCGCAGCGTAAGACATCCACCCACAAAGTGGACAGACAACCTGGTAAAGGCTGGCAGGAAACTTTTGGATGCAGGCCACTTTCAATTTTTTGATTGCCATGGGAGTCTTGCTTTCCTTTAGTTTGAACAATGCTTGGCAGCGAGAGAGCGTCAGATGTGGGCGGTTTTATGCAACAACATCATGCCGACACAAGAGAGGCCTTGGATTAGAGCCAGAAAGAACTAAAGTCGCAAAAGGAGGAGGACGAAAAGGCGTGAGCCGATCTCAACTTCGCTCTTCTAGAGCATAAGTGTCGAGGAACCCTACGTAGCTACGTTCAAATTGCACAGCCTGTCGGCCTAGCTAAGCTGGTGGGATGTACCAGGGGTGATTCTAGTATACAGAACCACCCACCCTAGTGCCCGAGGCCCGGCACTGCCAAACCATGCGTGGGCGAGGCTTGGTATTCTGCCTCACGTTGTTTAGGTGCACCGAAGGTTATTTTAGTGGGTATGCTTGTCAGTAGACAGCGCTTTTCGCTGTCGTAAACCGTTGTTCCGTGGTACACGTCCATTTGTTTACCGGAAATTATTGACACACTCCGTGGTAACGGTAAACGGCGTATCATCTTGGACCAAGACAAATGTGTTTTTAAAGGCAAAAAACGTACAACTTATGAGTCATCCTACACACAGTCCGACCACCTGGCACTGTGTGTGTGTTTTCTATTCCCAAAAATCAAGAACCAATAACGCGATCAACGTTTTTCATCTCCAGAAGAGGCTGTCGAAGAGTGTGAAAAACATGTATACCACGAAAGAGTGGCACAAATGTTTTAAAAATTAGTTCATCGTATGAAAAAGTACATTGACGAAAAGGGAGAATATTTTGAGAAACAATTCATTTTGATAATTATTAGTATTTTTTTTATTATTGATTCTGGAAATTTTTAGTGCGCCTCACGTACCATAATAATATGCATCTAGTATGCATGTATGTAGTCTTCGTTTGTTTTGCTAGATTCTGTCCAACACGAATTCTATTTCGTTGCACCGAATGTACCATCTTTGTCTGGCTCTATGGTTGACTGGTAGAGAACGCTTTTGGCATTCATTCCACCATTTGTACATCTTTTTTTGTTTGTGCAATAAAGAATAAATAAATAAAGTTTTATGGTTACACTTAGAAAAGCAATAAGACTAACTCTTTATACACTTTCTCTTGTACTTCAGGATGCCTCGCTAGCAACATGGCCGCGAACGAAACCCCCACAGCCGTCGTATCTGATGCTGCTGTAACTAATACAATAGCTTCTTCTCGGAGCTCCAACTCTGTTAATTTCCTACCAGCCCCCAAAGACTGCATAAATAGTTCCATAAATGTTGGTATATCCTTTCGGGCTAAGGCTGAAATAAATGAACTTGGTATTAGTCAAAGTCTAGGTTACCACTGATGCCGAGAAGAGGAGAAAAACGGAGTACCTACAGCGGTCAGTGTTGCCTCTGTAATTAAGAAGATCGACATGTTTACGCAGACGAAATATTTTGGCCAAAAATATTGAAAATCTAATGATATTACAAGTATTGGAGTTTAGTACACTGTACGATTAAGTATCACGTTTTACTTTTCCTTTTATAAGTATTTTTTATTATTTAAAAATAGTACTTACTATTTTTAATTTATTTAACAGGTCCACTTGGACCTGTAAAAAACTAAAATAGAATATCTTCATCATCATCACTATAATTTAGGCCAAAAGACATCCACTGCTAAACATAGGCCTTTTGTAAAAAAAACTTTTGAAACACCGACATGCATAATAGTAAATATTTTAATTGTCAAAATTATTTTATTTTAATAAACCTACCTAATACAACATGTTGTTTACAGACTGTCATTTGATTCACTCTACGTTTTAATAAATTGATGATTTTATTTATACAATGATGTATTCCTCGTCAGTGGAAGGTCAAGCTCATCAATAAATGAACGCCCCTATTAATGTAGTTTTCGTCTCGTCTCGTCGTCTCGTAAATAGTTCTCTCTTACTAAATAAAAGATTACTTACTTTCATCTGACTCAGACTGCTCTTGTTCAAGCTTCATTTGTTCCAATTTTTGTCGTGTTTCGTTTAAAATCTAAAAAAAAGAAATATTATCGTAAATAATAAATAGATCAGCAGGAGCTGCAGCATAAGCAGCAATATATGGAGCGGAAGTGCGGAACCAGTCACGATAATATCCACGCTGTCGCGGCGCATGTTTTTTAGTAGTTTTTTATAACTATCATTGGTGTTTATTATGTTACAGATCAAATAAATTCTCAAAAAAAAACAATTTCATTCTCAAATAAAGAAGAAAAGAGTAAGTTTCTTCAAAATCAACAACGGCATAGACCTTTGCGGTAGCGTCAGGGGGGTGTCACTCTGCAGTTTGGGTATATTCGGCCAGTGCACCGCCCGAAGCGGCGTATGCCAGTGGGCTGTCGCTCGGCTCGTACGACAGTCGCGGTCACGTCGCGCGCTCGCGCGCATACTTGATAATATTTTTTTTTCTTTTGCAAATTGACCCGCAATGTCTTCTACTTAGCCTAAACGTCAATATAATAATGCGTATAAAAGATGTTATTGGTTTACCGGTTGTCTGAATAAAACGAATAGTGAATCAGAGCTAGCATTTTGTTAAATTTTACACCATATTGAAATATTTATTCTTCTTTAATTCCATGTCCATAATAAGTTAAAATAGTTAAAATAAAAATCCTTAATTAGTTATATTAGCCCAGAAACAATATTAAGAAAAGGATAGGATAATGTTTACAAAGGAATACCTACACCCGTAGGAATCGAACACACGACATTCAGATGGAATTTATATGTTTACAGAATCTCAGAAAGAATTATTTTTTCAGTCTGTGTCTATGAACCAGGCAGGTGACGGACCATCTCTATTGATAGGCCAGAAACAGTTCCTCTATCCTCATCCATCCTCTTTTAATATGTCTTATTTAATTTGTCACTAGCTGCATTACTTCATGTACATTTGCTGGTTTAATACTCATTAATACTCATTTATTCAGTATATAGGCCCTCTTCCGAACACTTATACACGTCCCAAAATATAGCTTTACCCTACCACCGCTTCGGGACTATATATCGGCTGGTGATGAGAAGAAACAGCTCTTCTTAAAAAATCTTTAACCAGGCAGATACTAACTACGAGTTTTATTTTAATTCTGCACAGTCATTTTTTAATTAGGTATTATATTATTACTCGTTATTTATATTAGAATTAATTTATTATTTCCTCCGCACTTGGACTGAAAATAAGAAAATATGCTACCAAATACTTTTTGTTATAAAATACATAAGTATAATAACAGCAATCATCATCACCGTGTAAACGGTTAACATGATGATGATTGCTGTTTTGGTAGCATATTTTCTATATATCTTCCATAATAATAATGAATTACGAATAATAAATAACATAATTAATTAATAATAATAAGTAGCAAAATGGAACTCAATCAAATCATAAGTTTTTAGTAAGACAAATTTACTATTGCTAGTAAATTTATCTGCACTAGGCAGATACTATAACTCCTAAAGATAAAAAAAAAACAATAACAATGCGCCGGGCAATACACCAAACTTTATGGTCTCGAAGTCCCCAGCCTCGAGCTAATTTAAAAAATATAGTTTTCTGAATTGACTCAAACCAGGAATCGAACCCGGATCCTTGGCGTTCAAGGCAAGCTATCGCGCCACTACACCACTCGGGTCGTCATCGGGCAGTCGGCAGTCTGTACTCGCACAAACGTGCCGAAGCTCGCCGGCTGCGCCACGACTCGCGCGTTCTGTCTGAATCAAACTTAAGAAAGTTGTACTTACATTATCAACAAAATTACACATCACATTCGAATTCTTTATAGCCCCCATCAGGTAGCTGTAAATTTTATAGATAGTCCTGTTTTGCAGATAGGGTTTGAAAAATAAATCCGATTGTATTTTAGTTAAATTGAGGAATGCTGTCGGGAATGGATGGTTACCGCCAGATTGTGCATTCACAGTCACTCCAAAGGTTGATTCTTGAACAAAAACAGTGGTTTGTAGTATTAGGTGATTAAAAGAGTCTAAGCAGGCTGACCGTTGCCGCAATGTTAAAACGTTACACACTCAGAAGGCGTAAGCGGGACGGCCACGCGTCGGGTCGGGAGTTCGGCGGGTCTATTAACATACGTTTAAATGGTCGCCCACAGACAGCCGGCATTTGCACGCCGCTTACGCCTCCTGTGTGTGTTACGCTTTAGTGACACATTATAGCATATAGTCCGCGCACTCAAGTGTTATCGAGTGCATGCTAGTACTGTGACATAATACTTTTTACAATAAGTCATCGCAATAAATTACCTACACAAAGACTAATGAAATTAATTTTATTATTTTAAGACATAAACATGAGAAAGAGAGAGTAGTGTATATTTTAATAATAATATTTTTACCTAAATAAAAAATTTCAAAGTATTTTAATTTTTTATTTATTTACTATTACAACAATTTTTAACCCCCGACAAAAAAATAGGGGTGTTATAAATTTGACGTGTCTGTCTGAGTATTTGTGTATCTGTCTGTGGTATCGTAGCTCCCAAAAGGATGTAACGATTTTCGTTTAGTTTTGTTTGTGTCATATATTATTTTATCTCGAGTATTCTTAGCAATGTTTCATGAAAATCTGTTCAGCCGTTTAAAGATAATAAGCTCTTTTCTAGTTGATGAGGGGATCTGACTAACTTCCTTATATCCGATCGATTCGAAATTTGGTACCGTTTTACTTCAATGATATTGAAAGTATATGGTAAGGTAACTATGACCTGATCAGCCGTTTGAAGATAATCAGCTCTTTAAAAGTTGATGAGAGGATCTGACTACGTTCCATATGTCCTATCGATTCGAAATTTGGTAGCATATTACTTCAATGATGATTGAATTGATGATTGATTGAAAGAACATGGTAAGGTCACCCTGACTTTAAATATGACATGTTAGGGTAAGGTTTAGATTTCGAAGGTGGGTGATTAAATGGGATCAATTAGGCTCAATTACCACTGCGGCAGAGTCGAAGCGATGCGACGCGTAAATTTTTTAAACTCTTTACTATATTCAACTCAATTTGCATTGAGTAACGTTCAAATTCGTATCACCAAAATAAGAAAACGCGCGTTGAAGCGCGTCTAGCACCACTTCCAATGTGCGAAATGATGCGTCGCGTCGCTTCGACTCTGCCGCAGTGGGAATTGAGCCTTAAGTTTGTGTATTATTACTTCTTAGTCTTATCAATTCTGCTAAAGCTGATCTGTCATGCGGATTATTGAAGAGCTTTCTTTGGTCCAGTTCAATAATAGCCACACCTTGCAGGCTCCTTACGCGACTTAAGGGCACGTACGCTTGACCTTTCTTGATATCCGCGAAGCTTTGGACGCCGCATTTTTTTCAAGACGACGCTGTCTTGGAAGCTTTCTCTTGGCTGCGTAATTTAGCTTTCGGAATTGCTTGTAATAATAAAAACTCATTCCTTTCTGGGGTGTTCTCCTCCGGCTGCGTCAATCTGCGCCTTATGGCTTCGTTTCGAGAATTTTGGCTTTACCCCACATATATTATGTAAGTTCAAATGTTCAAAAATAAAAATATTTGAACTTACACAATATATGTGGCGATAATAATTATAATAGGTTAAAATATTATTTGTAAATTTTTAGAGTTAAGTTTTTGTGTCGGGGAGTTGTTAATTTTTTTTATTACAGGTATAAACCTAATGTGTCCCTCGAGTGGTGATCTGGTGGGCACTGAGATCCAAAGGGGTCCCCGAGGCATATATTGACATTATTCGAGACATGTACCGCAGCTCCGATTCTATGGTTCGGACCGCTGTTGGCGACACGAAGCCGTTCCCCATCACCGTCGGAGTACACCAGGGTTCCGTCCTCAGTCCGTTTCTGTTTAGTGTGATATTAGACGTTGTGTCAGACAGCATCAGGGACTCACATGAGCAGCCACCATGGCTGCTGATGTATGCTGACGATATCGCACTGGTGGACGCGGACAGGGGCAGACTGGTGAGACGGGTGAACGAGTGGAAGAAGTCGCTTGAGAGCGGTGGTCTGAATCTCAATGTGGCGAAGACCGAGTACCTGGCCTGTAACTCTACAGATCCAACACCCGTTCGCATAGGCGGAGACAAGATCGAGCGCAAGGACCAGTTTAAATACCTTGGATCTGTACTTCACGCGTCCGGAGACATCGATTGCGACGTCAAAGCACGCATTGCTGCTGCGTGGGCCAAATGGCGAGAGGTGACTGGTGTCATTTGTGACCCCAGAATGCCGGTTAAGCTTAAAGGACAGATCTATAAGTCCATTATTAGGCCTGTCCTTTTATATGGCAGCGAAGCATGGCCGCTACTTGAGCGACACAAGCAGGAGCTGCGTGTCACGGAGATGAATATGCTGCGGTGGATGTGCGGAGTCACGCGTAAGGACCGCGTGAGGAACTCGCGCATCCGCGGTAGCCTTCGTATCCGTGATATTGCAGACAAACTGCAGGAGAGTCGTCTACGCTGGTACGGCCATGTTTTGCGGAAACCGGCAAGCTACGTAGGAAACAAATGTCTGGCCATGCCACCACCGCCAGGTCCTGGCAAAAGGGGTAGACCCAAGAAATGCTGGCTTGACGTTGTGAGGGCTGACATGCGTGCCAATGATCTCACAACTAGAGACGCTCAAGACCGCGCGAAGTGGAGGAGCAAATCAAGGGAAGCGGACCCTGGGCTCCAAAGCAATGGCTTTGGACGCAACCGGGATTGACCGTATAGATGATGATGATGATAAACCTAATACAATAGTGCAACCTAATTTATTACCGGACCGACGAATCGATCGGCTGTGAATTCAACTCCTAATTAAATATTTTACTTCTGTCACTCTATTTAATTTTGTTTCATTAACCTCTGTATTGTAGTCATATTGTTAGGATGGCGCACTCGAGTAAACGTTACAGTTCCACATTTCGAGTTATAAAAAAATAACATATAAGCTTCTCCTCGCTCTTTCTCTTAGCCTGCAGTGTTTCTGACTGGCAGGTTTTTTTTAAGTCATCGACGAAAAGAAAGAAGCCTGAATTTTTGATAATCTCCGTAGGTCATTAATCATGATGAAACTCAAGAGGTTAAAAATTGGGTCCCTGACTTACTCCCGACCTAACTAGATATGAATCTAGCTGACTGACATCTGCCGCTCATGTTGTAGTTTGCTAAGAATCACAATAGATGGGGTGTACATGTACAGCAGACACTGGCTAGTTTTCTCAATAGGATATCGCTAACCACGACATCGAAAGCTTTCCGAAAATCAAAGTAAGCTGCGTCTACCTGACTACCCTGGCCCACCAGGGTACAATCTGTGACATTATAGCTCAGCAGGCCGAAATCCGTGTTGCACACTTGACAATTGTGTCTGTATTTGATCATATATAATTTTCATATATGATTCAAAAACCTTAGCAGGGGTTGACAATACAGGTACCGGTCTGTATCCCCGACTCAGCTTTTGGGATTGGAACTACACGGGTTATTTTCCACATTATAAAAAAAAAAATTCTTCCTGCAGACACATGTTAAAATGTGTAGCAGTGGATCGGCCAGAACACCCCAACTGTCCCTGAAAAAGTGGGAATGCCATCGGGACCGGAAGACCGTTTTGGCTTAGGTTTCGCGAGCGCCAGCCTCACATCAGCCAGCAGCAGGCTGTCAGCTTGTACGCGTTACTCCATTTTCCCTTTCGCCTCTGCTATTGCTGCACTCACGTTGAGTTTTGCCGGTTTGGTGCTATAAACTGACTGACAAAATTCCGTGAACTCTTAATCACATTGCTTTTCTTTTAAGTCAACTCCGTTTTTTGATATGCTGCGCAATTTACTATTTTTATTTGTAGATTTTACATAATGCTTTTGGGTCGTCCATCAAATGTTTTTGGACACGATCCTGGTACTGAACATGAGCCTTTTGAATCATATATTTTACATGCGCTCTACACCTAGAAAAATATGTTTTATAATCATCACGCGACTTGCATGCCTTGTAGCGCTTGGGAAGATCAGCCTTTCATTTTATGTCGCAAATTATTTCGGCAGTGTACCATTCGGGGTAATTGTATCTCGAATTTAGCTTTCGATTTTTATTTAACACAAAGTCATTGTTAACATTAAGTGTAAAAATATAGTTATCTCGCTTTTACGTTACACAAACTATACCTACAATGGAGTCCAGTCTGTGGAGAGCCAAGGTTGCATACAATAAAGGGTGATTGGCCTACATAGATGAAATCAAAATCCAATTTTTAGAGATACTTCAATCCAAATGGAAAAAGTGCTACGAAAACTTATTCCAAGGTATGCAAAAGTGCATTATCATCATGAAGAATATTTTGAAAAGCAATAAAACTATAATTAATGCTTTAATATGTTTGTTTCACTTTGTTATTCGGGATACATAAATAGCAGCTCTCTTACTTTGAAAAACCAGGATAAGTAGGTATATTAAGGGTTCTTGATGTATTTTTTTCTTTAAACGTCAAAACATAAAAGGAATCCTTCGTACCCTCGCTGACCGCAATCATGAACCTATTTATCATATACCTATGAATCTATCTAGTCGTGAAGGACTCGGGTAAGACATTATTTTACAAATAACGAAAATATTTGCCGACTTAAAAATCAAAATCTAATTTAAAAAAAACAAATGCCTTTGTATAGAACCAAAATCGTTACGCGGAATAGTAACTGGCGTTATTACAATGCGCAAACTGGCAACGTCGCTTTTCTAATAGTTTATTTTATTTTGTATAGACGCTATAGTATTACCGGTTAGCGGGAACGCCTTTTGTTAGTTAACATACTGTTTTTTGCATCGTCATAAAATAAATAATTTGACTAACCACAAATGGAATCCAAGGCATAGGCATTCATGAACGGCAAGAGAGCAAAGGGGCCCTTATCCACGGAGCCGTGAAGCTTGCCCACCAAAACCTCGCTCTGGTGCGAGAACACAGTGGTGAAGTTCCTCAGGTTCTTCTGGTTGAATATCGGCGCTGTGGCTTTTCTACGGGGACGCCAGATTTTAGCTAGAAATAAATTTTATTTTTATTTTCTTCTTTAAAATCAAATAGAAGAACATTTTATCAGAACTATGTTCTATACAATATAGTTTACTGGAAATAATAGATTACAGTTTGGTTTCGATACATGATAATAATAAAACACATTTATATTAAAAAAATAACCAACTTCAAAAACACTAAAAATAACTTTTAAACATTCATACCAAACAGTTATTAATGGAGTCGGTGCCAGCCGTAGAGTGTTTGAATGTGGTTGTTTGCACCGACTCCAAAAATAACTGTTTGATATAATTTTTTAAAAGTTATTTTTAGCTTTTTAGTGTTATTGAAGTCGGCTATTTTTTTTAATGAAAAATTGTTTTATTTGTCTGTTTTTTAGTGTTTTTTTAACATTCTAAATGACGATCTGTGATGTAATTTCTAAAGGAGTAAGTTCTGTGATGTAAGTTAGTAAACAAAAGACTAATACATTATTTAAACAAAATTAATTTTCTTTCAAAATCATAGTACGGCAAAAGCAAAACCTCTCAACTGAGGACGCAGTTACGGCACTGACGTCTTATATTGTTGAAAATGTCGATAGAGGACAGAAATGTATTGCGACGTTTTTAGACTGAAAAAAAGCATTCTCTGTACCCATTCTTACACAAAGGCTAGAAAACATTGGTATTAGAGGAATCACCTTGTCACTGTTCGCAGACTATCTCAATGAGCGCAAACAACAGGTTAAAATAGGCCAATATATTAGTAACGAAAGCAGCGTGGCGTATGGTGTTCCACAGGGCAGTGTTCTAGGCCCAACTTTATTCTTGATCTACATCAATAGTCTTTGTAACATAAATATCAATATAGGACAGGTTTTCTCATATGCGGACAACACTGCCATTGTCTTTGTTGGCAATACGTGGGATTCTGTACGTCATCATGCAGAGGCGGGACTTGCTGAGTTAGCCATTTGGTTAGAAGACAACCTTTTGACATTAAATACAAAAAAAAACAATTATATAGCATTCACAAATTACAGCTCATCATAACCTGACATTAATTTTTAAATTCACATTCATTATTGTCTCAATCAAAACACGTCGTGTTCGTGCAAGACTATCAGCAAAGTAACTGATACAAAATATTTAGGAGTCGTGATTGACCAAAGGCTCTCTTGGAATGCCCAAATCGATCTAATGATAGGAAGAACCAGAAAGCTTGTGTGGATTTTTTAAAAGCTCCGATAATTGCTGATAAAAAGCTATTAAAGCAAGTATACGTTGCACTGGTTCAATCAGTATTGATCTACTGTATCCCAGTCTGGGGTGGTGCTGGTAAGACGAAGTTTCTCGAACTCGAAAGAGCGTACTTCTTAAAGTAATGAACTTTAAGCCGTACAGATTTCCAACGGAAAGCATATATAAAATAAGTAATACTTTGTCAGTTCGGCAGCTCTATATGCTGAAAATAATCTTGAAAGTCCATAGAATGCTGCCATACGATCATTCTAAATTATTCAAAAGACGTAAACATAACGTAGCTCCAACCGCTAGAACTAAAACAGTGTATGCTAGAAGACAATTAGTGGCACGGTCTGCACATTTATATAATAAAGTCAACAAAATTATAAACATCTATCCTATGAATAACTATACTTGCAAAACCAATCTTACAGGATTGCTAAAAACATGGAGCTATGATAAAACTGAAACAGTTCTAGATTAAATAGAAAAATAATATTATATTAACGATATTAACGTCCTACCAAAACACACACACACACACACACAAACACACACACACACACACACACACACACACACACACACATACACACATACAAAATTCATAGTATCTGATAAGTAGGTATTACCTGCTCTATTCTATGTAATTCGCTGTATGGAGAGCGGAGCAATGTTATTTATTCTGTGGCGGGGCTTACTAACACAAGTATTTAATTACTTAAAATAATCCTCGATCGTAATGCAGAAATGTAAACACCTGATACTTAATAAATAATTTGAATTTGAATAATTATAGCTAACTTGCTTCTCATGACGATTCACATAAGTCTAAACACGGCTATGATACATTGTTTTATCACAGAGTGCCGGTGCTTACCTTCCGCCTTCTTCATCAGATCAGTTTGATGGTATCATTTTCAACAGAATCATTTATTAAAATTTGATTGGTCGATTATGGCAAGGCTCAACTGTCTTAATGAAAAATATCTTATCGCTACTTCTGGAAGACTATTGTGGCCAACTATGGTCTCTTTCATCATTTCCACCTCAGCAAATGATACTTTCTAAATGCAAATGCTTGACTTGTTGTTAAATATACTAAAATCGCTATATGTATACCTATAATATTTTGGGAGTTCCCTCAATTCCTCATGGATCCCATCATCAGAATTGAATTTTGAAAAAAATGGGACCAATCTGGAGGTATACCACTTCAATTTAAACATTTTTTTTTCAAATCGGTTCATTAATGGCGGAGTTCTGAGGTAACAAACATTTTAAAAAAACATACAACCGAATTGAGAACCTCCTCCTTTTTTTGAAGTCGGTTAAAAAGGTATACTCGTATGCTGACCATAATATTAGGTCCTTACATATGAAATTGCTGATTCTCAATACTGGCAACTTTAACATCAAATATCTTGCGCTTGATTAGGAATTCCAAATTCAAATTTATTTCGAAATAAAGCCCGAAAAATATTGTTTAAAAATTCGTATTTTATTTGTTTTCACATCATTTGTTTCAACATAGCTATAAAAACATTACGGACAAATTGAAAATTATTTATGAATACGAGTTCCACCGTGGCACCAGTGCTGCAGAAACGACTTAAAAATTTACGACGTGTACGGACTAGGCACCGCTAACGAACGAGGGGTGCGTTTTTGGTTCAACGTTTCCGTTCTGGAAACAACCAAAAATTCCGAAATATTTAATATTTCGGAAGAAAGAAAATCGGAATACTCAAATTCGGAATTAAATTTTAATTCCAAAAAGTAAGTATTCCGTCCGATTTTCTTAAAACCGAATCCGAAATTCATAATATTCCGAATAAATAAAATTCCGATTGTTAAAAATCACGAATCTTAATTTACCGAATGTTATTAATACGAAATAAGTCTGATTTTTCCGTTTATCAAAAGTACGAAAAATCAGAACACCGTAGTGTTATTAACCCAAAAACAGTATTCCGATTATCAATATTTCGAAAATGGGACGAATAATCAACTAAATTACGGGAATTGGGCCTTCGGTATGATCTAGAAGAAAAAAAAATCGTAAGAATGGGTATAATATGCGGTATTTTTTACACTTGATGTAATACATGTATCTATGTACATACTTAATTACATACCTAATGGGCTAGTTTTCTAAAAAAATCTAATTAGTCCGTCAGTTAGATTAACAGAAAATATTGGACACGTATTTTTTAGATATAGCCCGTTAAAGTTCCGCGTAACGTCACGCCTTGCGACATTTATTAGCAAGTCGTGACGTCACGTGCTCACTTTGATGCGCTTTATCTCCGTCATTTTTTGTTTGATTGACGAAAGACAAAGTATGGGTCCAATATTTTATTGATAATCTAACTGACGGACTAAAGAGAATAATCTTTTTTTGACCCAGGAAACAAGCCCATTGCCTTTAACTATACATCTCTCGAGTCTTCAGTAATGTGAATACGTACCAAAAAAACTGAACAAACCTGGTGTAAATATAGATCCGTTTCCATAGAAAATTGTTAAATATTCCATCAGATCTTCCTTTTCGATGAATGTTTTCAGTACAATGTCTATGATCTCCGCATCCGAGATGGCTGAAAAAAAAATTGGCTGTAAATATATTGAAGTGTAACAACGTCACAACTTCTAAATCTCAAAGGAATGACTGTCATCCCGTTACATGGTGAATTAGCAATGATTTAGGAACTGAAAAATTACTATAAATAATATTAGGCTTGCCCAGCCCCACAACGGACGCTGCTGTGGCATAAATTCTACTCTGAGGAGCATACGTACCGCTTTCATTTTCAATGCATAGGGCCTGGGCCGGGCCAGGCTGAAAACATCAGGCTGGCCCTGCCTCAGCAAGTTACTTGTGTAGCGAAATAATCCATAAAAGAACCAATTAGGCAGCAAGTTATGTGCCAAGTTGAAAAGTTGGTTTTTGTTTTTGCTATGCTTATATTACTTTAATTAGTGTTGTTGGTTTTATTATTGTGCAAGTAGGTTTTATTTACTGTTTTGCTCCCGCGCAGTGTCAAGGGCGGATGACGAAGTGTGTTAAGCAAATTGAAGCAAGTAACCATTTATTTACTGTCTTTTCACAAATAATTAATTACAGATCCGGGGCACGTAATTCCTTTACTATCGTAATCTATATAAACAATATTTTTACCCATTTCAGCCGTTGCAGATATTTATGAAGCACCTTATACACTTATACAGGGTGTAACATTTAAAGGACGTGTAGAGTAGTAAATGTGTAGTTCCTATGCAAAAGTTCCCACAAACTCATGCGAGTATAAATTACTGAGTAAATTGATGCTAAAGTTTTAACAAAAATTTATCGGTGACAACCTTAATTATCAGCTGTTAGGTTAGGTTAGGTTAGGTTAAACTCATAAATCGAGATTAAGTAGGAAACAGATGTGAAACTTTCATAAAATGTGCAGTGATCCTCTCAATGATCATTGAATTAATTAAATAAACAATAAATTAGTCGTTTTAGGTGTTTCGGTTTCTCACTGTGTTGCAAAGCTAAGATGTTATTACTGGTGAAGAATTGATTATTGCACATTACCTAATAAAAAAACTTTAAGACGATATTTGAGATTATGAGATATCATGAAGCGTTTAAAGTCGTAGATGGGCTTTATTCGAAATTCTGGTGCTGCATGACTTAGTACTGATCAACATCCTTAATGATTTCATTCATTCGCTCTACCGTTACCACCACCAATATGACAAAATTACCGCGACTACTTGACCTACCGGGTGATAACGGACACTACCGCGAACTAATGGCGCATAACGCCATCTAGCAGCAGATACTTCGTTTGTTACTTCGTCTAAATAAATCTGCTACGCTATTGTTTTGGGTTCGTTATTTTATTCGTTCAGACTTAGAAATAATAATTAAGAAATAAAAATAATAAGTTAGAGAGACAGCAAAAAATATTAATACAATTTCACAACAGCAGTAACTCGGCAAATACATTCTACCAATAGTTTTAACTCAGTGGCTCCTCTGCACTTATTTTATCATTGACCAAACAATGCAGTCCACGTGGACTGCGGCGCCTTTAAGTCAAAAGTCAAAGTGCGCCGAAACAATCAGTAATCGTTCCGAAAAAAATTGCAACGATGCGTTTAGCCAATAATATCCTGTCACGTGACTATCACCTACGCCTTAGCCCCGCCTCCCGGAAATAATTAAAAATATTACGGGATCCGCATATTCGAAAAGATAAAATTTAAGACATTGTATCAATTGTATGTCAAATACACAAAAAGTGTATTTGATAACTTTAGTAATTGTTTGTTTAACTTAAAATAAGTTTTGACATTTCTACTTTCTTTAAAATAGTAGTGAAACTTTAATTTAGGTTAAGGGTTTTTTCCATTACTTACATCGAATCCTGCGAAATGTCCCTACTTTTTTTCTACAATTTTCTAATTTGTTTTTAGTTGCTCGTATTCGTTCTCGTTGCGCAGTCGCTATCCAAATTTTCCAAATTTCGATCTCCGATTTCGATCAGTATGTCTCGTGAAGAACATTCTTCGTATTCAAACAGTGAATACTATGAAATGATTTTATGCGTGGGCGCTTCTTTCGGGAGCATCAACGGTGCTCGCGAGTTGTATCGTCAGCGGTTCATCGACGGCAGGCCCCTCGCGTAGCATCGGCGTTTACCTTCGTACACCTGCTTCAGGAACCTGTGTCTCCGGCTGCAGAGCACTGGCTCGTTTAGACCGCCTGCAATTCAATTGCAAGGTCGTCCAAGCACACGGGAGCGGTCAGACCTGGAGACCCAGATTTTGTCGCATTTCGAACGTGATCCACGAACAAGCACACGTCGAGCTGCGGCAGCGTTTAATGTGAATCACATGATAGTCTGGCGCACGCTGCGGTCTGATGGATTACATCCGTACCAAAAAAAAAAAATGCACGCACTTACTGTCATTCATACACACACACTCACACACACATACACACACACACACACTTCTGGAATCGCATCATAACCACACTCGTATTATTATTACATTGTTATCTTATAAATTCTACTTTATCAAGTCTGTACTAGCACTGTAATGCTTATTTTTGTCACTGTAATCCGATGAGTGGGGCCTGGTGACCTGTAATACAGGTATTTTTATACCTATGTCAGGCACCAGACTCTCACATTATAGGTATTATCTGTATGCATACTTAGCTACGCACTGAATGTATTGTGTAAACCTATGTGAAGAGTAAATAAATTTTAAAATTAAAATTAAAAAAATTAAAATTATTTCTCCCGAGTTCAGGAGTTGACCCCAGCGGACTTCGGTCTAAGGGTCACATTTTGTGAGTGGTACCGAAGCCGGATGGAAGAAGACGCCAGTTTCGGTGAAAATGTACTGTGGACGGATGAGCCGTCATTCACCCGGGGCGGCATCTCAAATTTACATAATGAGCACGTATGGGCTCATGTGTCACGCCGCGAGTGAAAGTGACTTTCAGCACCAATGGCGGATCAACGTTTGGGCTGGGATCCTTGGGGATCGTATCCTCGGACCGAAGTTTTTACCGAGCAGCCTAAATGCTGACAGGTACTTGGAGCTCTTGACCGACGACGTTGAGGATTACTTAGAAAATTTGCCGCTGTCAGTGTACCGGAATATTGTTTACCAGCACGACGGTGCACCAGCGCAATACGCGCGCCGCGTCCGGGAATATCTCGATGGACGACATGGTGCTCAGTGGATTGGCAGAGGGGGTCCAGTGCAGTGGCCTGGCCGTTCGCCCGACCTTACCGCTATGGACTTTTTTTTGTGGGGCTACGTGAAAAACCAGGTGTACGCAGTGGAGTGCAATAGTGCTGACGAAATGCGAAATAGTATTTTATTTTATTTTTAACCTAGTGTTTCAAGCCATTACGCCTCAGATGCTGCAAAACGTGAGGATATCGATGAACCGCAGAGTCGCTGCTTGCATTGAGCACGGTGGCAGACATTTTGAGCCATTTTTGTAAAAAAATAATATGAAGGCTTTTTTAAAGTGATAATAAGGCGAACTTCCTAAAAGTCATTACGTTTGTAGTGAAGCTATGTGCACAAAGTGTTGGTAGTCTGTAACACAAAACAGATCATACAAAGAAACAAATTTGATGTTTGTTTATTACAATAAAAATATTACTAGTTAGCAAATTATGTCGTAGTTATGTTGTGAGTACTAGTTAGTAACATTATATGAACTTATCATTAGAGAATTTGTTCCCGTTTTAATTATTTGCTGGGTAAAATTATGAGGTACAGCAAATTAATGTGTTGTTCTTTGTAAATGTAAGTAAAAGTTATAGTTGGTGTTATTGTCCTAAACATTAATTACTGTTTTCAACCGACTTCAAAAAAGGAGGTTCTCAATTCGACTGTATGTTTTTTTTTTTTTTTTTTTTTGTATATTTGTTACGCGATTACTCCGCCAATTATGAATCGATTTTAATGATTCTTTTTTTGTTTGGTAGATCATACTTCAGAGGTGGTCCCATATAAATTTTATCGAAATTGATTCAGAATTTTTTGAGAAAATCAACAAATATATACCCAGATAATATTTTGGTTGTGGTTCTTGTTACCTATCTTCGACAAATATGAGCCGATTTTGATGATTTTTGTTTTATTTAATAGCTTATACTTCAAAGATAATATGATAAAAGTTTGCAAAATAAAAATCACCCCTAAGGGTAGGAAAATAGGGGATGAAATCGGTGTTCAGCAGTAAGATTAGGATTTATCACTAAAAATAGATGAAATAAGTAAATTTTATTAAAAAAAATAAAACCGACTTCAAAACACTGAAATGCTAAAAATAATCCTAACACTTAAGTACCTAATCAGTTACTTTTGGAGTCGGTGCAAACAAAAACATTGAATCTCTCATCGGCTGGCACCGACTCCAAAAGTAACTGATTAGGTACTTAAGTGTTAGGATTATTTTTAGCATTTCAGTGTTTTGAAGTCGGTTTTATTTTTTTTAATAAAATTTACTTATCTGTACATAGTTTTAAAAAAGAAATGTACCTACCTGATTATGTTTATTGTCTCTAAATAATTTGGCAAATAAATGCATTAATCTGATTATCGTTGGTATCATTCAGTCCCATTCCCATCAAAGCTAAGATAGGTAGGTACTTAGGTAGTTTTGGGTGGGCGGGCTGTAAGAAAGTAGCGCGTAGCGTCCGCGCAACAGCTGATCGTGCGGCGGGC
The DNA here is from genome assembly GCA_963576865.1 of Anania hortulata. NCBI lineage: Eukaryota > Metazoa > Arthropoda > Insecta > Lepidoptera > Crambidae > Anania > Anania hortulata. The sequence goes on along the minus strand of OY756392.1, from coordinate 21,495,820 downwards.
GAGGGTTGCGGGTGGGGGTTCGCTAACGAATGACCGCAGATTCAGGGTTGTCAACACTTTCAGTAAAAAAACAATTACTTAGTATGGGAAAAAAAAGTTGTTTATTTTCAACCGACTTCAAAAAAGGAGGAGGTTCTCAATTCGACTGTATGTTTTTTTTTTTTTTTTTTTATGTTTGTTACGCGATTACTCCGCCAATTATGAATCGATTTTAATGATTCTTTTTTTGTTTGGTAGATCATACTTCAGAGGTGGTCCCATATAAATTTTATCGAAATTGATTTAGAACTTTTTGAGAAAATCAACAAATATATACCCAGATAATATTTTGGTTGTGGTTCTTGTTACCTATCTTCGACAAATATGAGTCGATTTTGATGATTTTTGTTTTATTGAATAGCTTATACTTCAAAGATGCTATGATAAAAGTTTGAAAAATAAAAATCACCCCTAAGGGTAGGAAAATAGAGGATGAAATCGGTGTTCAGCAGTTAGATTAGGATTTATCACTAAAAATAGAAAAATAAGTAAATTTTATTAAAAAAAATAAAACCGACTTCAAAACACTGAAATGCTAAAAATAATCCTAACACTTAAGTACCTAATCAGTTACTTTTGGAGTCGGTGCAAACAAAAACATTGAATCTCTCATCGGCTGGCACCGACTCCAAAAGTAACTGATTAGGTACTTAAGTGTTAGGAATATTTTTTGCATTTCAGTGTTTTGAAGTCGGTTTTATTTTTTTTAATAAAATTTACTTATTAACTAAAACTTTTACTACTTAATGTTCACATTACATACATACATACCCTTAAATATTATTTCGCCTTTTTGTTACACCCTGTATAAGACAACTATTTATAAGTCAAGAACAGTTAGACCGATTTTAATGATTTTTGATTTGTTGAATACTTGAATTTGTCTCCGCCCCGAATAGCAGAATAACATAAAAAAATTAAATGACGAAAAAAAACTAATGAAAAGGCGTTACGAAGTTCGCCGGGACAGCTAGTCTATATACTGTATGACTTTTTTTACCGTGACAATAGCATAATCACTTTAAAAAAAAGTTTTATAACATTTTTTTAAATAAATTACCTATTCTCATAACCATCTAATTCTAAGTTAATTTTGATTACCATAACATTTAAAAAAGAATATTGGATAAATAATAATAAAAATACAAAACCGACCAAAACTCAAACGCATATTCACCCTACTCCGAATGTGCTAAACATCAATGAATTCGCCCGAGTTGCGCAGCGCGATAGAATAAATGCGCGGCGCACACTTGTTATTATTATCTATCTATTATTGTTATTACTATTATTAGTTAAAGGGGCCAGGCGGCCCCTTTCTTCGGTCAGTCAGCATTTGGGCGTGACCCGGTGTGAGCATATCGGAAGCATCGTTCGCTCGCGCTAATTACGTAGACGTGAGTTATTCGCTGTGTGCGCGATGACAGCGCCCCTAGTGACCACAATTATTGTGGTTCTGTCACACAATAAAAACTTTTGAATTTAGAATGCTGGAAAATAAAAATATGTGTACTTTTTAGAATTTTCCTCATTTTTAAATATTAAAGAAATCCCATACGTAAGCAGAAACTGTTGGCCCTTCAGATGGGATTAAGCAGGACCACGGTGAAAAATGTGTTAAATGAAGACTTAGGGCTTAGGGCATATCGAAGAAAAACAGGACATCATTTGGACGCTCGTTTAATGGACCTGAGACTGAAGAGATGCCGCGCTTTGTTGAAGCGGTACGCGGGAAAAAAGCATCGGGAAATTCTTTTTTCGGATGAAAAAATTTTCACCGTGGAAGAGAGCTACAACAAATAAAATTATAAGGTGTACGCACACAGCAGTGAAGAAGCTAGCAACCGTATTCCGCATGTCCAACGAGGTCAATTTCCATCCTCGCTCATGGTTTGGTTGGGAGTCTCTTATTGGGGCTTAACTGAGGTATATTTTTGTGAGAAAGGCGTAAAAACGAATGCAGTTGTGTATCAATACAGTCCTCAAGAACCTTGTGGAACCTGTTTCTCATACCATGTTTAATAACAGGCACTGGGTATTCCAACAAGATTCTGCGCCAGCTCATAGAGCGAAAAGCACACAAGACTAGCTGGCGGCGCGTGAAATCGACTTCATCCGGCACGAAGACTGGCACTCCTCCAGTCCAGATTTGAGTCCGTTAGATTACAAGATATGGCAACACTTGGAGGAAAAGGCCTGCTCAAAGCCTCATCCTGATTTGGACTCACTCAAGGCATCCTTGATTAAGGCAGCCGCCAACATTGACATGGACCTCGTTCGTGCTGCGATAGACGACTAGCCGCGCAGATTGAAGGCCTGTATTCAAAATCGCGGGGGTCATTTTGAATAAACTTTATTACCATATGAATCTAGTTTTTATTAAGTTTATTTTGCTATATAAATGGTTACATAAATAATAAACATGTCTAAATTATTTCATATTATACATGTGACAGAACTTATGACCTGACTAGGTATAAAATATTTAAAAAAAATATGTTTATTCAACTTCTATCCCATTTTGTTCTGAATAAATTACTACATAATAAACAATATGGTTTCACGAAAAGAAGAAGTACTACTGATGCTAGAGTTGCACTCTTAAAACACATGTTTGATGCTTGGGAGAGTAAGCAAGATGCTTTAGGTGTCTTTTGTAATCTCTCTAAAGCTTTCGATTGTGTAAAGGATCATCAAATTTGAAAAAAACTGAGACATGGTGTATCGAACGAGTCTTTATATTTAATAAACTCTTATCTCACAGGTAGAACGCAAAAAGTATGTATTAATGGAGCTAAGTCTAAGTCAGGATCGCCTCTAACTATGGGATCTGCCGAAGGGATCAATATTAGGACCGCTACTGTTTCTTATAAATATAAATGACCTACCTCACTTTACCAAAAACTTATGTGAGATGGTGACATATAAAATTTACAATGCCTAATGTAAAAATGATTGTAAAAGATAAACAACTAGGTAAGACAAATTCCTATAGGATAGGATAGGATTCCCGTTTGCAATGGGGTGCTCATATTGAGGCTTTGTCCGGGAGACTTAGTTTACCCGCTTATGCTATGAGTTAGATAAGACAATTGACTGATGTTGAAACGGCAAGATTAGTGTATTTTGGCCATTTTCACAGTATCATGTCATATGGAATACTGTTATGGGGCTCAGTTGCAGATATTGAAACCATATTTGTACTGCAAAAGAGAGTTGTTCGGGCTATTTATAACCTTAGACCACGAGACTCTCTAAGAGAACTATTAAAATAAATTAACATACTTACAGTTGCTTCTCAATATATTTATGAAAATATTATGTATGTTCGCCAAAATCTGCACTTATTTTCCAAGAAAAATGACATACATAAGTATAATACGCGGCATAAAAATAAACTTGTTACAAATTTCAGATTGCACAAGGTAGTAAGTTCATTCATTGGAAAATGTAATCGTATTTTTAATAAATTACCACAATCCTATGCCGAACTGCCAGTATTTGAACTTAAATTACATGTTAAGATGATTTTAATGAAAAAGGGTTTTTACACCGTTAGTGATTATATAAATGATAAAAATGTGTGGACTTAAAACTTCTTAGCTAGCACCAAAACTTGTAAAAGTATTAATTTTAAAAGAGGCTGACAGCAGTGACCGAGTTTTTTGCGCTGCTTCTTCTCGGCTCTAGCCTCAGCACTGCTATTATCTTATTGTTGGATCCAACAGGATCTACAATGATCTATATATTGTACCTATTTATAACACACCAGCTGTCCCGGCGAACTTCGTACCGCCCCTTCATAATTTTTTTTTGTGAAAAATTCCGTCTTTTTTATAGTTATTCTGCTATTCAGGGCGGAGAGCCGAAGATAAATTCAACAAATCAAAGATCATAAAAATCAGTCCAGCCGTTCTGAGCTAATAAATGGTGTAACTAACCCGACTTTGTTTTATATACTTAAGTCTTGCCATAAATACTGTTACAATTAAAAATAAACAAAATATTACATTTGAATTTGGAATCTGACATTTTTCTCATTTTAGCGCCAAGACATTGCACAATATTTTGCAGTATTAAAATGGAGTGGGGTGATAAAGAGAACCGAATCGCTGTGATTGCATTACACAAAGTAGGTATTGGAGCCAAATGAAGTTTTTAAAACTGTCCATACGCTTGGTATTAGTAAAATGTTTGTGTACCGGGCTATTAATAGGTACAATGAGACCTTCGCTGTTTGTGACAGAAAAAGATCTGGCCGTCCACGTAGTGTTCGTACGAAAAAGGTGGTCAAAGCAGTAAGGGAAAGAATTCAAAGAAATCCTGTCCGAAAGAAAAAGATTTTATTTCGGGAGATGAAAATAGCACCTAGAACCATGTCACGTAATTTAAAAGATGACTTAGCACTTGCAGCCTATAAGAGACGTACTGGTCATTTCTTAACTGATAATTTAAAAAGGAGTAGGGTGGTAAAATCTAAACAACTACTGAGGCGGTACGCTAAGGAGGTCACAGAAAATTTTTGTTTACAGATGAGTTTTTTTTTACAATTGAGCAACATTTTAACAAACAAAATGACTGTATTTATGCTCAAAACTCTAAGGAAGCTTTCCAATTCGTCGACAGAGTGCAACGTGGGCACTATCCGACTTCAATGATGGTTTGGTGGAAATTAGCTGTGAAGAAGTGACTGAGCCATACTTTGGTGAAAAAGGTATCAAAACATTGGCACAAGTGAATCAAGATACCATTCTTGATAAGGTAGTAAAGCCCCTTAACAACAGCATGTTCAATAACCAAGAATGGTCCTTCCAGCAAGACTCGACGCCGGGTCATAAAGCTCGGCCTACGCAGTCTTGGTTGGAAACGAACGTTTCGGACTTCATCAGAGCTAAAGACTGGGCTAATCTAGTCCCGATCTTAATCCGCTGGATTGTGATTTATGGTCAGTTTTAGAGAGCACGGCTTGCTCAAAGAAACGCCATGATAATTTGGAGTCCCTAGAACAATCCGTACGAATGGCAGTGAAGAATTTTACCATGGAAAGAGTGCGTGCTCTATTGATAACTGGCCTCAACGTTTAAAGGAATGTATTGTAGCCAATGGAGACCACTTCGAATAAGCTTTTTATATTTTAAATTGTTTTATATTTATGTAATTGTTGTAATTTAAGGTAAATATTATAATCCTAATTATTAAAGTGATACACGTTACGCCATCTAGTAATTACTTTGAGAACAACCCCACCCGAGCTGTCACTATTTTTGTTTTTGCTTTTCTCTGCCTTGTCTATAGGTACCTTGTACTGAAAAACTGTAAATCATGGTCGTCCCATAATATAGCAATGTGTGTGATTAACTAAAGTTGTCTTAAATTTAACAATCCATTTCAACATGGTAGCAGTCCGTAGTTTCAGTAGTTAAAGTGGTTACAGTGGTTCATAAACAAAATATCAAGTGTAAAGAAGATACGAAAATACGATTGAGGTTATAGTACATGTGCAACTAAAAGAAAATAAAGATCTCGAAAATACATTAAAATGGCTAAACAAGCTAAGATAGAAGACATAATGTTACCTATTTTTGATGGTGCAAATTATTCAAGTTGGAAACTAAGGTTGCTAACTTTATTGGAATACAAGGAATGCCACGAGGCCGCCATTGGCATACTGCCGGTTAAAAATGAAAATGCAGAGGCGGAATGGAAAAAGAAGGATTTGAAGGCAAGGACTATAATAATGAGTACAATCTCTGATAAACAGCTAGAATATATATGTGAATGTAAAACAGCATACGAAATGATAAAAAAGTTTGACAAAATGTATTTAACACAGTCTACAGCTATGCAAATAATATGTCGAGGAAAAATTGAAGGGATTAGACTAAACAATTATAGTACCGTAGAAGATTTTTTTGTAGATTTCGAGAAAACATAAATGAGTTCAAAGTGGCTGGAGGAAAGATAGATGAACCGGAGAAGTTAAGATACTTACTCAGGGCTCTTCCACCAACCTATAATTATATTGGAGATTTTCTTGATGTAATTCCAGAAGAACAAAGAACAGTTGATTATGTACAGTCTAAAATAAAAGAGAAAAATATGACTACTAATGATTCCGACAAGAAAAGCAATGTGAGTACATTTGCAACCAAAACTAAAGCCCAATGCTTTATCTGCGGAAAGACCGGCCATCTCAAGAAAGACTGCTGGCACGGTCAGAGAAATCATCAAGAACAACAAAGCTACCACGAAGGATATCAAGCCAGTCGAGGTCAGCGAGGACAACAGAAAGGTTACAAGAGAGGTGGATTCTACCGAGGTCGTGGCCGAGGTAGAGGTCTAGGTAATTCCAGAGGCGAATCATCAAACAACTTTTCATCCGAGTCATGGACAGCTCAAGTATGTAATCCAGAAATTATTCAGGTATCCGGGTGTATTAAGGAAGGGGAATGTATTAATAACAGTGAAATTAACTGGCTTTTAGATAGTGGGTGTACAGACCATTTAATAAATAATGATACATATTTTTATAATTACATAGATTTAAAAATTCCTGTCGATGTAAAATTACCTGACGGCAAAATGTTAAAAGCAACCAAAGTAGGTACTGTCAAAATCTATTTCCAAAACTACTACAATCCAAAACATGTAGATTTGAAAAATGTTTATTTTGTGGAAGGTCTTAAATAAAATTTGTTAAGTTTTTCCAAGATAACCAGAAATTGCACAATAGTAGCCAAAAATGACAATGCAAAAATGTATAATCAGTCTAGAGAATTAATAGCTGTTGCTGATAAAATAAATAATTTGTACTGTATAAAAAGTTTTGTATTGAATAAAAAGGAAATGTATGCACATTCAGTAAAATTAACTCATAAAGAGAAATGGCATAGGGCTCTTGGTCATGTAAATTTCCAATATTTAAATAAGTTAATAAATAATAAATTAGTAGATGGTTTGCCCGATAAGATTGAAAACACAGAAATGAAATGTTCAAATTGTATTCAAAGTAAAATGACTAATGTACCTTTTGAAAATAATAGAACAAAGACTACTGAAATTTTAGAATTAATTCATACTGATTTGAACGGTCCACATAGCACAACTGGTTATGGTGGGGAAAATATTTCTTGACATTTATCGATGACTTTAGTAAGTGTACAAGAATCTTTTGTATTAAAAGTAAAGCTGAAACTGCAAGTTGTTTTATAGAATTTGTAAACTTAGTCGAAAATAAATTTAACAAAAAGGTTAAGAAATTACAGTGTGATAATGGCAAAGAATATTTAAATAAGGAAATTTATAATTTTATAAGACAGAAGGGTATAGATTTATTACCATGTCCACCCTACGTCCATGAATTAAATGGAGTAGCGGAAAGATATATTAGGTCTGCTATGGATATAGGTAGGTGTTTAATGAGAGAAGCTAAAATTCATACCAGGTATTGGCCTGAAGTAATAAAAACAGCAGCATATTTAAAAAATCGAACCATTGCAAATACAGTAGAGAACAAAACTCCTTATGAGATATTTTTTGGGGTTAAACCAAATGTAGAGCATTTAAAAATTTATGGAAGTAGAGTTTATGTCAGAGTTCCTGAAGTTTTAAGAAAAAGTAAATGGGATGATAAGGCCCAACTAGGTGTTTTGGTGGGTTATAATGAAAATAGTTATAGAGTACTATTAAACAATAAAATAATTAATGCGAGGCATGTACAGGTAGTTAAAGAAAATACAAAATTAATTTGCTTTGAAAAACTTGATCAAAACGATAAAGATTTAGAAATTGATCAAATTTCAAATGAGTCGGATAAAATATTTAAGTCCAATTACGAAACTGATGAAAATTATGTAGATGCAGATGAGACTAATCCTAATAATGCTATAAAAGATCCTGTTAATAATGATAACTTAAATTTTAATAGTGAAGAGCATGTAGCAGCAGATACTTCTAAAAGAAAGAGAACTCCAACTTCTAGGTATGGTAATCCAGTTTCGCATTACATATATGTAAACTATATCGATGCAAATGTACCAAATACATTTGAGGAGGCGATGAACTCCCATGATTATAAACAAAGGCAAATAGCAATGGACTCAGAAATAAACAGCTTAAATAAAAATAATACTTGGCAAATTGTTGACAGACCAAAAGATAAAAAAGTTGTTGATGTTAAGTGGGTTTTTAAAAAGAAAAGCAATAATGTTTATAAGGTTAGATTAGTTGTAAGAGGATTCCAGCAAGAGGAATACATTGAAAATGTTTATTCACTAGTAGGAAGAATGCAAACATTGAAAACCTCATTGTCATACAGTTAAAATAATGTATTCATCGAACAAATGGATGTTGAGACAGCCTTTCTAAATGGCTATGTAAAGTCAGAAGTATATATAAATAAACCGAAAGGTTATGAAAGTAGAGACAATAAAGTTTACAAATTGCAAAAGGCTCTCTATGGTCTTAAAGAAAGCCCTAGAGTATGGTATGATTGTTTCGATAAATTTATTACAAAGATAGATTTTGTTAGAAGTAACTATGATTACTGTTTATATGTAAATAGAGCAAACAAAGATCCAATATACATATTAATATTTGTTGATGTCTTGCTAATTTGTTGCAAAGATAAAAATAAAATAGAAGAGGTAAAAAGTAGTTTAATGAAAAAATTTGTAATGAAAGATACGGGAAAAATTAAAAGCTATATTGGCATAGAAATGATTACAGTGATGACAAACACATAATGACTTTAAATCAAATAAAATATATTGAATCTTTGACTGCAAAATATGACCTGGAAAATACTAAGTTATATGATACTCCAATGGAAACAAATCTAAAATTAGAACAAGCTAGAGAAGTAGATGAAAGTATAAAGTACAGAAATTTAATAGGTGAATTATTGTATATCAGTACAGGCACAAGGCCAGATGTAACGTACAGTGTAAATTATTTGAGTAGATATCAAAGTTGTTACAACCAAACGCATTACAAATATGCAATGAGAGTTTTAAAATATCTGTATAAGACTAATTATTTGAAGTTAACATACTATTATAATAAAGATACTGAAATATTAGATTGTATGGTAGATTCGGACTATAAAGGCGATAATGTGGATAGAAAATCTACATCAGGTTTTATAATCAGACTTTTTGGCAACATAATTTTTTGGAAAACTCATAAACAAAATACGGTAACAAAATGTTCAACTTTTGCAGAGTATATTGCTATGTCAGAGGCAGTGACAGAAGTACTTTTTATTAGAAACTTGTTAAGTGAATCATTTGATATAAAATTTTGTGTACCAATAAAATTGTATGAAGATAATTCTGGTGCAATTGCGATTGCTAAATATGGTAACTTTACAAAGAATTCAAAGCACATCGAAGTGCAATATCATTATATAAATGAGAACTATGAAAAGAAAATAATTGATATTGTAAAAATTTACACGAAATTTAACCTAGCAGACGTGTTAACCAAAAGTGTAGATAAGTCAACATTTCTAAAAAACAGATTAGAATTGAGATTAATTTAGTTTAGCTAAGATTAGTTAGAATATTGTTTAAGTAAAAGATTGGGATTATAAATTTAAGGAGGCGTGTTGTAATTTAAGGTAAATATTATAATCCTAATTATTTAAGTGATATACGTTACGCCATCTAGTAATTACTTTGAGAACAACCCCACCCGAGCTGTCACTATTTTTGTTTTTGCTTTTCTCTGCCTTGTCTATAGGTACCTTGTACTGAAAAACTGTAAGTCATGGTCGTCCCATAATATAGCAATGTTTGTGATTAACTAAAGTTGTCTTTAATTTAACAATCCATTTCAACAGTAATAAACTAACACACTGTAAAAGTAATAAATGTTATTTGAAATAGAAAATTTGTTTTCTTCTTTGTTTCAGTATTTATGGCAAGACTATGTATCATCATCATCATCATCATTTCTGCCATAGGACGTCCACTGCTGAACATAGGCCTCCCCCAGTGACTTCCAGATTGGCCGGGTGAAAGCGGCCCGCATCCAGCGGCTTCCTGCAACCTTTACCAGGTCGTCTGTCCACCTATGTATATAGATAGACATATACATACATATGTGTTATCTAATATCTATCTATATACATAGGATCTATCTATCTATATAAATAATGGTAGGTTACCTACCATTATTTATAGAATGTAAAATATATATATATAATAAATTGAATAGGCAATATTGTAATTGAACTTACAAATGCCAAGCTTGAAGGACTGCCATACGGCCAGAACTCCTCCCTTCTCTGTGGTTAGCCTGCTTAACTTCAGAAGGGCATTCATGCGATCTAAAACACAAAAAATACACAATTTTATAAACGTTTTGTTCTTTCCCCCGTATTCTACACCATAAATAACAATAACGGCCGCCTAAGGTTAATTTAGTAACCTCCATCACTCCGCGGCTAAAGACCCTAATCGCGTCAGGATTCCCTCCGAGGAGAAAAATGCATTTCTCTGGCCAGGGTTAATTTTCCTCAATTTGGTAAGTATTTTTTTGTCGTTAGAACCGAAATAAACTTTAATATTTTTTGAAACCTCAAAACCTAGCGCTATCGGTCTATAGTGGTGTGACAGAACTATTATCGGCAAAATTATATCAAACTCATTGCTGTATGTTGAACAAGTTCACAACCGTTGTTGTTAGACTAGACTACGTCACTAGAATACGTCAGGGTGTACGAGCAGACAAAAATAATGTTAGGTATAGTTATAGGGTTAATAAGGCGAGACAGTAGATCCTGTTTGTGGGTTGAAATGTCTATTAATTAGCCATTGACACCCGTCGCATGACTTTGCAGGATTCGCTCCCGCGACCTGGCTTTGCGTAAACCAATGTCTGTCTGGAGCGTAAACCACTAAACCTCACGACCATTCATTTTAGTATGTAACTTTTTGAAATAAGTAGGTTTTCGATAAAATAAAATAAAAGTTCAATATACCTTCAGAGTCGCCCCGAAAAAAATAAGATTGACCCACTACAGGCAGCACTGGACCGATACAGCTGGTATGCAACCGATTTGCTAATTCGAACAAATGCCTATTCTTCCAACGAAAGACCAAATACAAAAATATTGGCAAAATAATACAAATTTGCAAAATCATTCTTGATGTTAACAGTTAACAATGTTAGCTACCTATACAATGTCTGTTGGTGTAACCTCCACTTATATCGTATATATAGATTCAATATCAGATTTAACATCAGTCTCACATGATTTTACCGCGGTCAAAAAAGCCCCTCCTCCCCACCACATTTGTAGATTAAGGAACAGAGACAAAGCTTTACATTTTTCTGAGTAGGGTTGTCACAATATGACAAAATAAAATCCTGACATGAATTGTTAAATTTAGTATCTACCTAGTACTCAGTGGAATGCTTGAGATATGTACTTGAAATAAAAATCGTTTCCATATATCAAACAAACATTATTACAATAATTAACCTTTACAAAGTATTCATATTTAATTACTAGCTTTTAATTATGTGATTCGTCTAATAGACTTCAGAATTGCGGAAAAGAGCAATAAGTATCATTATAGGTATTAATCAACCGACAGGCGAACAAACGGCATAACTATACAGGGTTACATTGCAAAGAGGTGCCAAATCTTTAGGAGTGGCTTAAAAACAATAACTTAGTCGAACTATGCAAAGAGCAAAACTTTTTTTTTTACATTTAATTATTTCTATCCACTTTTAAAAATCATACGCGTGGATAATTTCACTTATTCATGAAACAATTGCACCAATTATGTGCACTGCGTAGAGTCCTTGTAAGCTCGACGTAACTACGCCTCTGATGAATAACCCCGCAGCTTTCGTTATCTCTATTCTCTGTATTGACTTAATTTTCGGATATTTTAGTTTTTTTTTTTCGTAACGTATGAATATTAAAAATAATAACGTCTTAATACGCTTCTTAATATTGTTCCCAAGATTTTATTTTTAAATTTGGCACCCTTTTGCAATGTAACCCGTTATAACTGATAAGATACATCAATATATAAATCTATACCAAATTTAAAGTTATTCCGTTCAACAGTCAAAGCGTAGGTAATTTATTTAAACTTTATTGCACAATAATGGGTACATTTGGCGGACTTAATACTATACAGCATTCTCTACCAGTCAACCTTGAGATACTAATGCAGATGTGAGAATTATGAGATACTAGTGAAGTTTGTGGCGGAGTATGAAGTAACTGACAAGTTTATTACATAAGAAAATACTCTAATTAAAATAAACATTACATACTAATACACATAAGTAAATATTTTATAAAAACTACATATACATATATATTAAATACACATACATAAATAATAATAAGAATATATACATTGTAATTGAATAACAATAGCAAACATTCGAAGTTATAAAATTGATCTACAGGGTAAATTCAAAATCTATTAAACCTACTATTATTATACACTTAATGAGAAATAAATTAGACTAAACAGATTTAGAAACGAAGCAGAAAAAAATATTTTTCTTAAGAAAAAAGAAGAAATAAACAAAGTACTAGATTAGCTTATGTCATGTCGTCGCACAAAAACCCGCGCAAGTGACGTGTATTGAGTAATTCACCAACTCTCCCACATACCTACTGTTCACTTGGAGGGAGTTGCAGAAAATCAAAATTATTTGAAATTGCATTCGTCAACTCGTCTCACGTTACTATCGATACGAATAAAGGTACGGTCAACAGCAGGTCCACCTACCCAAAAAGTTGAAGGTCATTGAATTGATTTTCGACTTTATGTCCACCAGTTAGAGATCGATATCAATTGAGAAAATTTTACGTTTTGTGGTAGGTTGACGTGCTGATGTCTGTACAAACAGAAGTAAAAGTGTTAGTGTAGAAATAACAAAAAATAAAAAAACTGTGCGTTGGATATAAAATGTTTATTTATTGCTAATTGGTACTGAAAGTAAAAAATCATTTAGCCCGTACTCGACAACATCCAGCCCCCCAAACAAACCAGTTTTCGAGGAGGATAGGGAACCATAGACCACATTCACACAGTTCGGCAGATCTAAACAGGATACCTAGGAGTATAATCAGACCCCGTTTCAATTTTTCAAATTTCAATCAGTTTGTAGATTATAAGAAAGCCTTTGACTCCTTAACCTGGTCAGTCATAGAATCGTTACAACGACTTCCGTAGCCGAGAGGCGAGCATACCAGTCTTGTTGTCGCTATCTCTGAGGTTCCGGGTTCGATTCCCGGTCGGTCAATGTAGAAAAATAACTTTTCTATATTGTCTTAGGTCTGGGTGTTGTGGTACCATCGTTGTTTCTGATTTATATAACACAAGTACTTTGGGTAAACACAACGGAAACTCCGCTTCGCAACTTTAAATATTGGCACGCTAACCGGACGCGCGAGGGAGTTGGCCGACGTACTCTTCAGGCGAAGGGTGTACGTGGCGTTCCTGCAGGAGACTCGGTGGAAAGGCAGCAGATCCCGGTTAATTGGGAATGGCTACAAACTAATCTACACGGGTGCACCTGGTGGAGCGAATGGGGTGGCCTTGGTCCTCTCCGAAGGATTGCAGAACGACATTCTGGAAGTGAAACGCTACAGCGATCGGCTGATGGTCGTGGGGGTGCTTGTTGAAGGGGTTGTCACCCACTTGATAAGTGCTTACTTATCTACTTACTTACTATAATTGGTAAACACTCAGTTGATTTGGGAAGTCGCAAAGAATCAGCAGTCTAAACCTTTTCACGTACATCGCGGAATGAGATAAGGGGACGTAATCTTTCCAAGGTTAGTCAGAAATGCGAAAGAGTCACAAAATTAAATAATTTAGGATTGTTGATGCCCCTAATAAATTATTTCATTTTGTTTGCCGGAACATGGAAAGACCTTGCAAAAAACAATCGTTATCTTTTGTTTCTGTATTTCGTTGTACACACAAGGTTAAACTTTGTGCACGCAACGTCAAACGAAAACATTTTTAGACAAGGGGCTTAGTATTCTTCGGTAATATAACTAAATCAAAAGATTCGATATCTTTCTCGAATTATGTTCCATAATCTCGTCTTCATTTTGTACAATGTACTTAGTACGCACTTTTTGCTACTGCACTGATTACAATCTTCAAAGTTAGGCGCGTGCTTGAACGCGTCAATAATTATACTAAAAAATAAATAACCGGAACGTGCCCGCACCGTCACCTGTCACCTGTCAATGTCATTGTACTTTTTTGTACACAGCACGGAAGACAAATATTTAGAATAAAATAGTTTTTTAACTAATTAGTGATTTACAGCTTACATACAAATGCAAAAAAACCAAGAAGAAAAAACGGTGATGTTTGTGTAAAAGTATGGTGGCTGGAAAACAAAACTTGTCAGTTGAATTTGTGAAATTGTTGGACCGATACCTCGGCTCAATTATTACGATTATTACGATTTCTATCACCACCACAGCACACTAAAATATAATATCATCACCATCACCATCATCTCAGCCTATTACAGCCCACTGCTGGACGTAAGGGAAGGACGTTTGAAGTCTTTATGACGCTCCAATTATTTGCAACCTTGTGTTGGTGGTTAAATAATAACGCTGGAAGCTATGGTTGAATTAGCTATATTAACATTACCACACATACAATTACTGTTAATAACGTTTTCAAAATTAACTCTCATGACATGAAACCTCATCAACAAACGTAGTCATAGCAGCAGTCCATAGTGCCAACCGAACTGTCTTTCCACGGCTTTGGCACCAGAGACATTCGCCACAGATGCAAAGAGCGCCAAGGAGTACGATCTCCTGCTTTGATACAAATGTATCCAGCCATATTCCTGAGTTCGTCGGCCCATCGAGTTGAGAAGCGTCCTACACTACGTTCGCCGAGACGTGGCCTCCACTCCAACAACATAATCAGCCAGAAATTGAAAACAAGGAGTGTGTGTGACAGAGTGGCGTGATTCTTCAGCCCGCAAACGAGACAGAATGAATGACATCGGAGCTGTCACGGGAGGTTGGCCGTGGTGATCATTAAGTTCATTCTAGTTGTCTCTCATGTCTCAGAATGAATGACATCGGAGCCTTCACGGGAGGTTGGCCGTTGGTGATCATTATGTTCATTCTAGTTGTCCGTCATGTCTCCGAATGACTCCACAGAAACTGCTCTGTACAGAAGCACTGGCCTTTACAATGGAGTGGCCAGTGGGTTTTGTTCAGTCTGAAGCGTCTCCTCGAGCGATTTCTCCTGAGACGTAACATTATGGCTCTTCTTCTTCATGAAGAGTTGACCATGAGACCGATATAATGTTGCACCAGAAATATACTACAAAGGATCTGTAATAGCATAAGGTAAGTTATTAATATTATAAATTTATTTTAGCGCATCTTATGTACCGAGAGAACAATTATTCCTCTTGTCAGTCTCGCAGCAGAATTATAACACTTCCACTTGCTTTCACGAGGGGTTAGCCTGTGGCTTAAATTTTTTGTTATAATATTGCGGGTCTGCAAATCATCTTATAAGGTTGACCAGAGACCGACTTCATCAATTGAAGTTGAAAATATAGTCGTACAGAAAGGTATCAAGGCGATACATATCTTCGAATGCCGCTGAAGAAAAAAAAAGAGGAGGGAGAATATGGGTACCGAGACAATGAGGTAATGCCCTCCATCTTAGTAATTTTTTCGACTTAACACCTTGACTCTAAGGAGGCTATGAAAGAAGTTCTTTGCCTGCTGATATTGAAGGCTTAAGGAATTCTGAGTACATGTGTAAACAAGTCACATACTTACCTAGACAATTTCAGTCTGTTTATAATGATTTTAAGTTTTTAATAATTTCATCAGTTGTTACTATTAAATTGGGCCTTTGGCAACCATTAATGGTACCAAGACAATCTGTTGGTCTCAGATCTGCTTGTCTCATTTTGCCCCATTTATATGCATACAAGTCAATGATAAATAGCGCTTTTACAAATTATGGTTTATCTTGGTGTGGATTTCCACAAGTATATAATTGAGGTACTTCTAAATGTTGGCCCAAGAGGGCAAGACTTTATAAAGCATACCATAGAAAACAACTTTACTCCAATAGTTCATGTAGTTAAGACCATATTAAGTATTTCTTTTTTCTCTTATATTTTACTAAATAATTAAATAAACATTACTTGAAATTGCTAATTGATATCTGTGACTTAAAGATCATTAGTCTACCTGATTCGTGAAGTGCCTTAACGTAAAAGGTCCCAGGTTCAATACTCTGTTCGAATGACCCTGGCGAGATGCATTGTCTTGTACCTCGTACTACAGGGAAGTTGACTCCTTGTTTGGAGACCATGACAAATTGATGTTGGCTGGTGCATTATTGTATGTTCCTATACAACTGATATGGTATCCCATTTGTAACTTATAATATTAGAACTGGTCACAACCGGGTAAACCTTAAATTCTCATAGTATCAAGCTTAATTCTCAAGATTCTATAATAATCTATAAAAAAAAAAAAAAATAACACTGTTACGACTTAAGGTCAATCTTACAAGAGTTTATAGAACTTGCTGGAGATGAGCTACAAGGGCTCAAATTGTAATTGTAATAAGTGCAGCTAAAGATACTCGTAATCCTGAACTTACCATGCCTGATATGAAATATGAAATGTCATCAGCCAACTATGCTGAAGCCTGCCTGCCTAGCATGAGCACTAAAACACGATATGACATGATATGATATAGCGATATATCGACACAAACTGTAAAAATATGATAGTTAAAGCCGCTGTGTTGAATCGCCGTGCCGGTTACGTTACTTATTATGATCGCTGTTTTGATAAAAAAAATAATTGGCGGCTATATCCATCATATTTTTACAGTTGGTGTCAATATATCGCTATATCATATTTTTATTTTTATTTATTTATTTATTTTAGGAAGACCAAGGTTTACATTTTTTCAATAGGTAGGTATACAAAAATAACACTAAAAAAACCACTTACAGGTCCACACAGATAGAAATTGAGTAATACAAAAGAGAAGGAATTATACAATTTGAAGTACTACATTAAGCAGCACATATACCAGCCAATAGGCCATAAGTGCCATAACAGAATAGGCTACTATTATTATTATTGTCTTCTTCGCTAACCTAAACATACAAATATATAAAAGTATTTATTTAGATAGAGGATTTGAAAAAACGTTCGCCCAGCAGTCGCCGATGAACCGCTGCTATGTTAGTACAAAAAAGGTCTAAATGTAAATCATTACTTAGCTTGTTGAATTTGTCGCCTACACGCCATAAATAACTGTTCTGCCTATAATTAGTTGTCGCTTTCGGGAGGAAGATGAGTGAGTTAAACCTAAGGGGCTTCGCGGGTGCTCTCAAGGAGAGCCCGGCCAAAAGTTGTGAGTAATCAATTTTGGAGGTAGCAATCTTCAATAGATAAATGACGTCGGCTATCTCACGTCTCAGGTTCAGCGGAAGAATGTGATGTCTCCTGCAGAGGTTAAGATATTCAGAGGATTTATACGAAACCCTCAAACGGTAACAAAGAAACCTTATAAATTTTCTCTGGATGTTCTACGAACTAAGGTGCAGTACAAGATTTTTAATGTTTTAGCTTTAGTAAATCCGACAGAGCTACGCATCACAAATCCAAGGGCCTGACAAGATTTAGCTGCGATGTTGTCGATGTGGGTATCAAATATTAGCTTAGCATCATGCGTGACACCGAGGTCTTTAATACTAGTTTTACGCTGGAGCACAGTACCTCTAAGCGTGTACGCTGACTGCTGGATGTCTCGTTTCCGGCTAAAAGTAACGGTAAAGCATTTAGAAGGATTTAGATCGAGTTGGTTAGAAGAACAATAATTATCTAACCGCATTAGATCAGCCTGGAGAGCATCAATGTCCTCTTTAGATGATATAGTCGAAAATATCATCATATCATCTGCAAAACACAGAAGACGGGAAGAATATAAGCATGAACTTATATCATTGACAAGAATTACGAATAGTAGAGGTCCCAGTAGCGACCCTTGTGGCACACCACTTGGGATTGACACCCACCCAGATATATAGTTGCTTACTACCACTGCCTGGGAGCGGTTTGATATGTACGAGGATAACCATCTGAGTAAATCACCACTGATACCAATTTTTTGCAGTTTTAGTGATAGGATATAATGATTTATTCTATCAAAACACTTACTGTAGTCTGTATATACATATATATATATATACATCATATCTTGTTTTAGTAGTCATGCTAGGCAGGCTGGCGTATTCTCTAAACTAAACGTGTTTTAACTAATCATCATTTAAATTCTTTATTAATCAATAACTTGCAAATCCGTGAAGTCGTCCTCCCCGCGGTCCCGCGGTCAAGCGGCCGCCTAGCGTTCCGCTGAATGTCTATACCCGAACGGTCACGCGGACGCCAGTCGGCCGCGCGCGCCAGATCTGTTTTGGACCATATTTCATGTTCTTTGACTCATTAATTCCTACTTTAAAGTATTGCAACATGTTCTAGGATAGTACAACCCCTTATTTTTCACTTTACATGACATAAAAATTTGACATTTAAACTATTTTATCCACGAAGCTTTAAATCGTTATTTCTGTATAATTATTGTATGTAGGTGTATAGTTTTAATTGTGTATCTTGTGTTATAGGGAAACATTTAATGAAAACCGCTACGCATGGCTTCGTATATCGTATCGTATATATATGGTTCGTATATTTTTAAATAAATACAAAATAGCATTAAAGCTACTATTTTCAACTTATGCGAATTTTACAAAATTTTCATAGTTTACTATTCTCTGCGTATGATAGACATTTCTATAGCAAATTTATCGGAAATAACGTTTCAATAATTAGATTTACCGCTTTACATACAAAAATATACAATAAATCGTATTAATAGCAACGGCAGTCGCGCCGGCGACACTTGCGGTCAAGCGGCCGCCTGGCGTCCAAACCGTTAAGGCATAATCCAAGATGGCGAAAAAAAACCTTAGTGGAACACATGACTAAAAATCTACGTGCCTTATCCAGCTCAGGCTAACCTATTGACAAGATTGACAAAATTCAACAAACTATTAATCGATAGAGCTGATGTTTTAAAATCTATAAACAGAAATAAATTTCATAGTAGGTAATAGCGCTCCACGATTTTATGACTTTGGAAACCCCGAAGAGGAAAAAGTAAAGACCATTCATTTGTTGAAAATGTTTTACTGTCACCCAAACGTATACACTTATACAAATCTACTGTCTACTCTTTATCTTTACAGTAAAATTACTCACTTCTTTTATCATAAAACTAAAATAAAGCTGCAAAGGGTTAGTAGCCTCATCGTGGGGAGAGTTCAATCCCGACTCAGGGCTGTGCTCTGCCGGTAAAAACTGGTAGTATTGTAGTAGGGTTCCCAACAATGTCGTCATTGACATCATAGCGTACTTATAACCTATAACAATAAATATAAAAATACATAACTGCAGCACATTGTAAAGAACCGACGCCTGCCGTGCTTCGGGACAAGCTTAGTATTATATATTTTGTGTGTCACTTTTTGGAAGGCCAAGATCATACTAGCGTCTGTTGAGCGGGCGTGTATATCCAACGGCGCTTTTGCCGCCAGCCTGCTGAACGCCGCGCATGCTACACCAAAGCTTTGCAGGATTTGCATCGCTTAAGGCGCCGGGTAAGGAGAATACACTTAAAAGAGGCGTTTTTGGATAAGTTTTCTGGCTAAAATACTGGTTATAGGATGTGGAAATTAATATATCATGTAACTTATGTGTTGAAATTTTTCGTGTTGAAATAAACACAAAAAAAATTCAAAGTACCGCAAATTGTACACATTTATATTTTAAACGACGTTTTTGTTTAGCTTCAAAGTTATTTATTTATTTTTTGAATAGTCAACAAATTAAGAATTATAAGGAATTTTAATGGATGGATTTTATTCTTGGCGCCTACTTTCCCATGAGCCAATATTTTGCTCGCAATGATAATCTATTTGCACAGGAGCGCAACGGATGGATGTTGTGTCTGCGAAAAGCATTTGTAATATCTTAGGCACATAATAGAAGTCGCATTAGTCGATGCTAAATGCTCAAGGTCACTTGCCTTACCCGTCGCCTTAATACGTATCGCCGCTGACCAGCATGCGATGCCACGCGCACGCTTCGCAACCGCTAGTGTGATATAGACTCCTTAATTTCCTAATTAGTGGTACGCATACACCCTGCGGTACGCGAGGTCTCATCAAGGATATTTTACATAATTTGTTAAATTTTTAAAGAAAAAACTAATTGGGAACCGTCACTGAAACAAGAGGTGAGTGTCGTGTTTACCAGTAATAAGTAAGTAAAATATGAATCATATTATTGTCGGATCAGCGGAGGGTGTAGTTACAATACAACCGGTCAAACGCTATTATTTCCATAAACAAAGATTACCTAATCTTTCCAACTTAAAAATGGTCCTATTTTAGTATATTTTTTACATAAGCATTGCTGCACATCATTATCAATAAACTGAATTACATAATTTAAAAAAATACAATTTACTATTCTATTTTGTAAGGTTGAATATGAAAGAAAAACAAAATTAATTAATTTTTAAAAAATCTTACCAACACAGTTCCTTTGTCCGTAGCCGAAGGGCAAGTAAGCGGCGGGGTGGGGCAGCGGAGTGTCCAGGAAGCGCTCCGGCTTGAAGCTGTCGGCGTCGTCGCCCCAGTACTTAGGATTACGGTGGGCAGCTATCACATTCACCGCTGCAGTGCATCCTTTATGAAGTGTGACTCCTGTTGCTGTAAAAATAAAGGAATACCATTTTGTCGCATACAATTTATTACCCTAAAATATTCAGAATTCGTTGAAAATAACGATGATTAAACTGAGGTTATGGTTCCAGTTTTAAAACTACTAGGTACTTGAGTTGCCACTTTTTGGGACAAATTTTAATATATTTTTTTAAGAAAATTAAAGTGACACCCCAGAAAAGGAATAGTTACTGATGTGGATACTAGTTTTACGAATTTATTATTTTCGTAGTCAGTACCAGTAAAATACAGTATTTAATTGAACAGACAGCAGCACATCAGGTTGACGTGCTGCTCGTCAACGTCAAAATTTAAGTTATGTGTTATTCGAGTGCGCATTGCTTGAAATAAACTTCTGTATACCTACCCATAACTATTATATCTATTTATTTTGTATCTACAATGTGTAGTTTTTTGGATCCAACAAACTTTAAGGGTGGATTCTACGAGTAATTCCATCAAGAAAACACCCCCATATGTGGGGTCAAATCTCAATATTTCAGGAATTTGAAAAACCGAGGAGGTCGCTTTGAGCAAATGTTAAATTAGTGTTTTTTATATCGTAAAATTTAATTATGCTATGCTAATTATTTTTATTAAAAAGTACATGCCACATTTTTTGGTATTTCTTTCATACTTTTAAGTGAAAGACTTCTGTTTGTAAGTGAAATCAACTTACAAGCGCTGCGTCAGGGATGTTTTAACTTAGAATAAATATTGACTGCCTCGACGTAGAGATACGGTTTTGGTATCATTATTTAGCTTATATCAAATACTTTCAAGGAAATAAATAAAAATACCATCAAAGGGGGCTCTTTTCAAAGTTATTCAAGTAAATGTAGATTTCTGTTGTTTTTTTTTTCAAAAAAAATGATATTAAATACTTTTAACATATTTTATGTATCTTTTTCGCAGTTGTGGATATTTTTATTCGATAAAGACGACTTTTTACAGAAAAAAACATTTTATTTCATGTTAGCAGGGCTTTTAAATCTCGAGATATGGATTTTATGAAAAAAAAGAAAAAAAAAATTATCAAAATTTTAAAATGACTGCCATTCCTAAAATATTGAGATTTGACCCCACATATGAGGGTGTTTTCTCGATTAAATTACTCATAGAATCCACTCCTAAAGTTTGTCGGGTCCAAAAAACTACACGATAATAGAGGTCAATACTCTAATTTAGAGTACGGGTGTACTCAACTGTATTGAATTGCCACGACTTGGAATAAATTCAAAAAGAGACTTACGTAATGTAAGATCCGCTTCGACCTTTCTAAACAGTACTGCTACTGGTGGGTACATCCGCAACGTCTCTTTGATCACCGCCTCCAGGTATTTGAGTCGGTGCAGGTCTTCGTAAGTCACAGATCTGATTGTTTTCCCTAGTACTTCTTGAAGTCTGGAATGAAGGCTCACTCATATTACCCTATATACTTCAGTACCGTGTTCTACTTATGACTATCATAATCTTAACAATAATAATATGATAATTATGATATTACTTATTTTAAAGTTAAAGTACAATTTCTCTTACGGTCTCTAGTACAGTGCAGTAAGTATCTACATGTAAATATTGTTACAGAAGTGGGTACGGGATAGTAAGGAAACGACGGTACTTCTAGAAAGACGCTTTATTCCTTTAGTTAGTACTTCTAGAAAGACGCATTACCCTCTTGCCACAAGCCACACAGATGCAGTCCCGATCAGTGACAGAGTTCCGACGTAGCTCTGTCGTGGTCTCTTTTTTCTGAAGCAGTCTTCTTGACAGGTGGCACCGACGTGGTCCTCTCGACTGACGTAGCCCTGATGTGGACTTGATACTTGACACAACACTGACAGAGTCGTCTTGACGGACTTAAACCGTGCTATACTGAACTGCACTATTTATTTACTCTTCACTACTAGACACCCACTATTACACTTTACTTTCAGTTTTCTTCCTTCTTCTTCTTGTTTTCATTTCGGTAAACCTTTACTAACTGAGATAAGTTTTTTTAATATTCAAAATATTGCTGGTCTTTCCAAAAGGTTAGTTTTGCCTTTTACAATACTATGAAAACATTATGAGAACAATATTGTTAGAATTCTAATTTCGCAGTAAAAATATGATGCAAAGCCCATTGTGTTGTGTTGTGCCTTTCCATTGTATAGTTTGTTTTTGATAATAGTATTTTATTTACTGTTTATATAGATTAATTTGAGCAATAAAATGTTTAAAATTATTAAAGTAAAGTATATCTTTTTATCGAAAAGGTTTTAGTTATGTAAAACTGTAGTTATAACAATTTATTATAAAAAAATAACCGACTTCAAAAACACTAAAAAACTAAAAATAACTTTTAAACAATCATACCATAGAACAAGGCTAAGCCTGTTCTTGGTGGGCGATATGTAAAAGTCATTTATTGTGCGTTGTAATTTATTTTGTTGTCAACAGATGGCATTGTGTCTTTCTTACATCGCGATATGACTTTTTGGCCACTTATAAGACCCAAGGTACGGCAATAAATGTGTTTGTGTTTTATTCCTAAGCCCCGAAGCACTGATCAAGTAAAACTACGTCTCCGGAGCTCCTACTCGCAGCCTTGCACGGCCTAAGCAAGAAGTTCATCATCATCATCTATTCGGTCAATCCCGGTTGCCAGGAGCCCAGGGTCCGCTTTCCTTGATTTACTTCTCCACTTCGCATGGTCTTGAGCGTCTCTAGTTGCGAGATCATTGGCCATTACAGATCTGTCCTTTCAGCTAAACTGGCATTATGGGGTCACAAATGACACTAGTCACCTCTTTCCATTTGGCCCACGCACCTGCAATGCGTGCCTCGGCGTCGCAATCGATGTTTCTCGACGCGTAAAGTACAGATCCAACATATTTAAGCTGGTCCGTGCGCTCGACCTTGTATCCGCTTATGCGGACAGACGTTGGAACTGTAGAGTTACAGGCCAGGTA
Source organism: Anania hortulata (assembly GCA_963576865.1). NCBI lineage: Eukaryota > Metazoa > Arthropoda > Insecta > Lepidoptera > Crambidae > Anania > Anania hortulata. Next base: position 21,471,965 of record OY756392.1, on the reverse strand, counting down.
CTCGGTTTTCGCCATATTGAGTTTCAGACCACCGCTCTCAAGCGACTGCTTATACTCGTTCACCCGACTCACCAGCCTGCCCCTATCAGCGTCTACCAGTTCGGTTTCGTCCGTATACATCAGCAGCCATGGTGGCTGCTCATGTGGGTATCTGACGCTGTCTAATATCACACTAAACAGAAACGGACTGAGGACGGAACCCTGGTGTACTCCGACGGTGATAGGCAACGGTTTGGTGTCGCCAAAAGCGGTCCGAACCATAGAATCAAAACTGCGGTACATGTCTCGGATGATGTCAATATATGCCTCGGGGACCCCTTTGGATCTGAGTGCCCACCAGATCACCACTCGAGGAACACAGTCAAAGGCCTTCTGCAGATCAAGAAAGAGCAAGTGCGGAGGCGTGTTCTTCGTACTGTATCTGTCCATGACGGTCCTTAGGGCGAAAACAGGGTCCATAGTCATGTTGCCAGGCCGAAACTCATATTGACACTCCGAGACATCACACTCCTGTCGGATCCGGGAGCCTACAATCCGTTCAAGGAGCTTTTTGGTATGGGACATGACCTTTATACCGCGGTAGTTGCCGCACTTTTGCACCGATCCCTTGCCTTTACCTTAGACCAGAGTAATAATACTCATTCTCCATTGGCTCGGGATTAGCCCGGTAAGAGTAAAGGTAAAAGGTGCGGTTGTAAAGGTAGGTTAAGATTGTCATGTCTACCTACTCCTGACAAATAAAAATAGACAATGAACAATTATTTTTATTAAAATTTACAAATAATGTTAAAAAACAGCCAGATTTTTAACAAGATTGGGAGGGTCTGGTCGAATATGGAGGCAATAAAAGGGGGTGAAAAGGAGGCGGAACTAGACTGGTACGTCCAGCTACCGTGGTGGAGATCCCAGGCGAGTCGGAAATCAGCACTGGGATATGCGTTCCATAGGAGTGCAGGACCGCGTCAGAGCGTCGGCGATCCTGAGTTCACTAACGTAGGGTTTCTTATGTCGGAACAGGACTCCACAAGCAAGCGCTAGGTTCCTTTAGGGCGTCGGTACTCCAGAGCTGTCTCCCTGGCGTGTCTCAGGTACAATGACTATTTGGTGACTTTTGTAGTATAAAAATAAACTTCTTTAGGTTTTCGTTCCATTATACTCCTTTTGCAAGAAAATTATAGACGGACCCATATTGGGGCGAGCGTGTTTTTTTAAGGAAATATGGGCATTCTAGAAGCTTTAATTCCTTTTATGATTCGAAAAGTGTGATCGCCCGACTCGAAAAGATTAGACGGCCAGGATATTTACAACCTCCTTGTCGGGATAAAATCCGGGAGTGTGACAAGAGCTTATAATTATAATTTAGAATTTAGATATTCAGTAGACAAACATAAATAAATATAAAAATCCAGACTTACGCTAGCCAAAACATTATAAATGATTATTTAGAAAATACAATTAAAGTACATCCTCATTTAATAGGCGGTATAGAAAAACTATGCAAGAAAAAGAAAGAATAAGTAGACATGATTTGTCAGTCAGTAGAAAAAGACAATTTTGACAGTTTGAGATTTTCGCGAAATTCATTATTTCCTAATTTGCTGCGAAATGTGGAAACCTATATATGATGATACCTAATGTATGATAGTAAAACGTAAGTACCTAAACACAGTAGTATCTAGAATACTACAAGATGTTCACCCCACGATGGCTCATCGCCTTCCAGGCTTCAATTGGGACTCCATCGGTGCTCTTCGAGAAGAGCAATCTGGACTTCTTCAGCCGTTACCGGTGGTACTAGTTCCTGATTTGGAGGGAGGTCTGGTGGCTGCACCTCTTTGTGCTGCTTATTCAGCAGCTCATGGAAATAAGAGCGCCATCTCTCCTTCACCGCGAGGTCCTCGCATAACAGGTTACCCCCAGAGTCTTTAATACAGCGATATTTGGAAATATCCTGTGCCGCTTTGACCCTGGAGCGCGCCAACTTGTAAATTAGCTTCTGCCCCTCAGACGATTCCAACTTGTCATAGAACGTATGAAATTGGTCTCGCCTGACTCTGGTTACAGATCTTTTAGCAGCGCGTTTTGCAGCCTTATACGTGTCGAGGTATTTAGGAGATCTGGACGCTTGCCACTTTGTAAAGAGGGCTTTCTTCACCCTAATTTTCCCTTGGACTGAGTCATTCCACCACCAAGTCTCCTTGTCACAATTGCCACCGCCCTGAGATAAGCCAAGCACCGCCTTTGCCGCACTAGTTACTGCTGCTTGAATCATATCCCAGTATTTTTGGACTGGTTCACCAACACTACCGACGCACTTGTCGCCGATAGTCAAGGTGAATTTCTGAGACGTGTCTTCATCAAGCTTTTTCCATCTGATTTGGCGTCGGCAGCGCTCAATACGCTTGATTTTGGGCTTTACGTGGAGATCCATGACAAGTAGTCGGTGTTGTGCAGCGAGACTCTCACCGGGTATGACCCTAGTGTGTCTCCTAGTGAGTAGAAAATCGATCTAAGTGGCGTGCCTCCCGCTCCTGTAGGGTAGCTCCTGTCCTGCCGTACACGTCCTGCAGATATCGCATCCTCCTGAATTACGACCACCATACCCAATGCTGTAGCGTTTCACTTCCAGAATGCCGTCCTGCAATACTTCGGAGAGAACCACGGCCACCCCATTCGCTCTACCAGGTGCATCTGTGTAGATCAGTTTGTAGCAATTCCCAATTAACCGGGATCTGCTTCCTTTCTACCGAGTCTCCTGCAGGAAAGCTACGTCCACCTTCCGCCTGAAAAGTACGTCGGCCAACTCCCTCGCGCGTCCGGTTAGCGTGCCAATGCTTAAAGTGGCGAAGCGGAGTTTCCATTGTGGGGCTCGCGTCTTTGGCCGTACCCGCCCGTGGCACGGTAGCCCTAGCCCACTTGTCATAAGAGTCGAGATGCTCCTGTGCGCTGTTTTGCGGCGACGCCCTATCGGTGACGTTGCTTTTCCTAGTTCGCACCATATTTGTTTGGCAGGGTTGGCTTTTATAGAAGCGACTGCCGTCCGACCACCCAACCCCGAAGGAAAAGCCTGCGCCAGAGCCTCATCTGTTGTTCAGCAGGTGCACCGACTAGCAGGTGAGGTTGGTTTGGGCCCAAAAACACTTAGTTGGCCTTACACCCAAAAGGAGGCCTGAGCAAGGATTTGTTTAGGGCTAAATGTGCAGTGTGGTTCCTCATTGCTCTGTTATTATTACTAGAGTAACTTGTCGTATCTAGGAACATGATCAGGCGTACTCTGTCTAGGAATTATACTTAATGCGCTCAAAGGAAGAAAATTCTGAAACTTAAACTCAGAAAAGCAATAAGACTTACTCTTTATACAGTTTCTCTTGTACTTCAGGATGCCTCGCTAGCAACATGGCAGCAAACGAAGCCCCGACAGCCGTCGTATCTGATGCTGCCATAACTAATACAGTAGCTTCTTCTCGAAGCTCCAACTCTGTTAATTTCCTACCGGCCCCATCAGACTGCATAAATAGTTCCATAAATGTTGGTATATCATTTCGGGATAGGGCTGAAATAATTGAAGTTAGTCACAGTCTAGATTACCACTGATTACAAGAGGATAAAAACGGAGGAGTAACGGTCAGTGTCTAAAAATAGGAATAATAACATGCTTACGCAAACAAAATATTTTGGGAAAAAATACTACAAATCTTATGATTTTACAAGTTAATACACTTTACGATTAAGTATACGGTTTTATTTCATAGCACTTTGTGTTTTTTACCCCTAACATAAGTTTTTTTTTTGTTATTTATAATTTTAAAAAGTTTGTAGACCTGTTAAAAATAGAAATGAAATATCGTCTTTATCATCACCATCATTTCACCCACACGACGTCCACTGCAAAACACAGGCCTCTCCCATAGACTTTCAGATATAATTATCCTTCCCTTTTATATAAACTTTAAAACACAGACATAACAGTATTTGAATAGGGAATATGCACTAAAATGTACATTACTATACTTATAAGAAATTATAATAGTAAAATAAAATTAATTTTCCGTAACACAGTAATAAGAAATTGAGATAGATCTGTCTCACTGTAAAACTACTTTTATTTTGAAAAACTTTTTGCGGACGTGTATTGTGTGTGACGTCACGGTGCATAACGGATCTCCTTGTCTAGCGACTTTGATGGTTTGTAAATCAGAGGCTCAATTCCCGTAATTTAACAATAGTCGCAATCCGGTGTCGATCCGCTCCTAGTAAAATTATGATCACAAACGGCATTCTCGTAAATCCAAAAAATGAAATTATATTTCGTAATATAATATGACTGAAAAGGGAAGAAACCAAAATGAGTTTTTTATGTTCTACTCTCCGTCGTATTGGGATAGTTTTGCTAATTTTACATCAAATTAAAAGTTCACGAGAATACTGTTTTGGACAGTAATGTTACTAGGACCAAATCGACACTGGATTGCGACTACTGTTATTTACTGAAATTGGGCTTCAGGTATTTATCAAAATTTTGTTTGTTTTAATAATTATAATTTAGTACTTTTTATTTTAAGACTAACCAAAAATATATGCATATTCACCATTGTCTAAGTTCTTTTATTTTTAACCGACTTCAAAAAAGAAGGAAATTCTCAGTTCAAATGTATTTTTTTTATTGTTTGTATGTTATGCGCTATTTCCGCCAATTATATTTGGTAGATCATACTTCAAAATCAACAAAAAACAAATTTTGTATCTACTTATGTTACCCAATATCATCGACAAAATTTGTCGATGTCGATTTTAAAAGAACCATTAAAACGGTTCATATTTAATATGAACCGATTTGATGGTTATTGAATAGCTTCAAAGCTAAGTACTAAAATTTAAAATTTGCGGATTTTTTTACTCCTAAGGGTGGAAAAATAGCAGTTAACTTTTGTTTGCATTGATAAGATTTGTTTGATTTAATTGTAGCATAGTCTAAGTCTATGGTTTGATTAGGATTTATCACTAAAATAAATAAAATAAGTAAGTGGAGTCATCATCATGTCAGTCTATTGCAGACCACTGCTGGACGTACGCCTCCCCCAAAGAGCGCCAAAGAACACGATCTCCCGCCTTTTTCATCCAGCCATTGCCAGCCATCTTCTGAATCAGAACTACATTTTTACAGACCAAAATTTAAGTGTTTAGATAAATTGATGGTATTATACATAATGTATCTCCTTATCAGATATAATATTTAAGATGAAAGCCGTTATATAAATAGTTTTCGTCTCGTCTTGTGGTCTCGTAAATAGTTTTCTTTTACTGAAGAAAGATTACTCACGTTGATCTCGCACAGTCTGTTCTTGCTCAGGTTTAATTTGTTCCAATGTTTCTTGTTTTTCTTTAATAATCTAAAAAAAGTAATTTATAATCGTAAATAATACAAGTAGCGGCATGGATCCTTACCGCTGGGCAAAAGTGCGCAAAAGACCATTACGATTACGTGATTGGCTAGTTGCGCATCGCGCCCGCCGGCCGGGATTGGTTGCTTGCTCCGCGCACACGCGTCTCTGATATGATGATCGTCTTGTAAGATGCGCAAAGCGATCTCCATTAATTTTTCCAGTGCTCAAAATCCGTGCCGGGGATTAGGTATAATAATAGGAATAGGAATAATAATTTTACGGTATAAAAGTGGAACTAAATCATAATCGCAAGTTTTTGTAGATCTAACAATCGTAATTTCTGTAGTTAGTTTATGCACTAGGCAGATTACTATAACTCCTAAAGAGCAATCAAAAAACATAATAACAATGCGCACCAATCTTCATGGTCTCCAAGTAAGGTGTAACGTTGTGATTACTCACATCTTAAAGATTTGTTGAAATCTAAATTTATCTAACTTAGTGGACACCTAGCGTCATCTAGTCCCTGTTTGGGTAATCTACATTTTGTTTTTCTACCATCTTGCCGATAGAATCAAAGTAAATAATTGTAAACATCTTAATGTTAAAAAAGCTAAACAAAGCTTAAGAACGACATCAGATTTCCAGGATTTAGCCTGGTGGGCTTGGCCGTCGCTTTCCTTCCTTCCAGCCCTTTGGGCAACTTCGCCCTCTCGGGTCCTCCGAATGATCTATGATGACCGCGCTCAGACAAATCAAATACCTGCTCACAGTCATGCGTTCGGAAACAACGCGACAGACAATCAAAACATCTCAAGAAATCAAGAAGTTAGAAAAAAAACAATTAGATAAAAAAATCGATGACAAAACTTCTACTAAGTATGTCTAAAACATTTATATAATTATCAATTTATAATTTTTAACATTAAGATGTTTATAATTATTTACTTTGATTCCATTGGCAAGATGGTAGAAAAACAAAATGTAGATTACCCATACAGGGACTGGATGGCCCTAGGTATCCACAAAGTTAGATAAACTTAGATTTCAACAAATCTTTAAGATGTGAGGAATCAACGTTACAAAGGAATTAACATCCATGTGTTACGTCGAGCCAATTTAGGAAGGAACGTTTTCTGGATTGACTCGAACCGGGAATCGATCCCGGGACTCTTGGCCTTCAAGGCAAGCTATCGCGCCCCTACACCACCCGGGTCGTCGGGCAGTCGGATCGGAACTCTGTTCTCGCACACGCGTCCCGAAGTGCACCGGCTGCGCCCCGACTTGCGCGAGCGTTGTACTTACATTATCAACGAAATCACGTATTACGTGCGCATTCTTCATGCCCCCCGTCAGGTGGCCGTAAATTTTGTAGACAGACCGGTTGTGTAGGTAGGGTTTCATAAATAAATCCGTAGCTAAATCGGACATCTTGTGGAAAGCTGCCGGGAATGGGTGGTTTTCGCCAGATTGTGCATTCACAGTCACTCCGAAGGTTGATTCTTGAACAAAAATAAAGGTTCGGAGTGTTAGGTGGTTTGAGTAGCCAGAGCAGGCTGGCCGTTGCCGCAATATAACCTGATAACCAGTCTGCGCGCGAGTTGTCGAGTGCATCCTTAAAGAAACGAATGAAGAAAAAGAAAGAATCTCAATAAGCTACCCACACAAAAAAGGGATGAAATCAATTTTATTATTTCAAAACATAAACATTAGAAAGAGATAGAGTTATTTATAACAAGGTGATATAATGATATTTTTATCAAAATTATTAATTTTTATTGAACTTTATATATATTATGACTAAGTAGGTACCTATTTTATTAATAAAATGTTTAAAAAATCATCATCATTTATGACAGAATCGGTGTTTTTTAAGTTCTGTCGTTTACATAATTTAGCCAAAATTTTGAGTTTGGAACTGTTTAATATTTAAAGTTAGAATTTAGAATCTCAAAACAATTGGAAGTATTAGTAGGCTGGTCACGTACGAAAATGAATCTTACTAAAGATGCAGTGATATACCAGTTTGTTTACCACAAGTCATTGCCGAACTTCGGGAATCTAACCCAAAGCGACGCATCATTCTACACCGTGACAACGCAAGCTCACATAGCGCTCGTCAAATAATTCAGTATTAAAGCAGGAAATCGCAGGAATTCTTGACCGTCCTCCATTCAATCCTGACCTAAGCCCTAAAAATTTTTATTTCATCATAATCATTATTTCAATATGAGCACCCAATTGCATACGGGAATCTAAAGTTATTCCTAAAAAGGTAGTGGAATTACTAAAATTCAGTCGTTCATCTTTTACAATAAATTGTGTTGAGACCTGTCTCACATTAAAATTTGGCATTGTAAATTTTATGCATTTCGTTTTGTTTGCATTGAGCAAAAGATTGTTAATACTAAATCAATGTAGAACCCGCGAAAGGGCATTATTAACATCGCCAAAAGATTCTTGACCCCTTTAATTTTAAAGATCAGTGATGTATCATCTGTAATTAATACCAACTCACGTGCAAATAATACACCTCAATACAAAAAATATTTGCCGACTTACTTTATTATTGTGTGTGTATAAATATATCGGTGTCTGCTATAATAAGAGGTTCCATGCTATACCGAATGACGAGCCCGATCACGCCTGCTAGTATGGGGCTCGACACGTACGAGTCTGAGGCTTCGCGCAGGGTCGCGGCGACCGCTAGCGGGGCGGACCTAGGCTGTGCGCCTTCAGCGCACGCCAAAACTACCCGGGTTAAGCTGAAGAATGTCTTCCTCAAAGGCAGCCAGCGATAGGTCCGTCCATGAATAAATAATAATAATTTTAAAAAAACCGAATTACGAAAGACAGAAAAACATTTGCCCGAAAACTAATGACCGATAGCTAGTTTCACTAAAGCATCAAAAGAACGAAAGTTTAAAATCTTAATAGTTTACAAGACCGAAAATTCATAAGGCCGAATTAAGTACCTAGCTAAGTTGAGCTTGTTAAGTTAAATTGACTCGTTCTTAGATAGTTCTTAGATATGGAAATCCACTGATTTCAAACGCCTATTTATGAAATAACGGATCTTGATTAAAAACGTAGCTGCTTATAAAATAATTACCTAGTAGCAATGTTATGTATGAAAGTGAATAAATGAATTATTATTAAGTTATTATTATATTTTGTATCATCATAAAATAAGAAAATTTGACTTACCACAAATGGAATCCAATGCATAAGCATTCAAGAACGGCAAAAGGGAAAAGGGGCCCTTATCCACACGGTCGTAGAGATTGTCTACCAGGATTTCGCTCTGGTGCGAGAACACAGAGATGAAGTTCCTCAGGTTCTTCTGGTTGAATATCGGTGCTGTGGCTTTTCTACGGGGACGCCATATTTTAGCTAGAAATGAAAATATTTTTGATTTTAAATATATTTTAAAATTCGCCAAGTGCGTTTTGGGCCACGCGCAATGTAGGGTAGTAGTTTCCGGTCGCAATATCAGATGTTTGCTTCCTGTTTTACGTAATTAACAACACTATCTAATCTAAGTAACCTTATTCTCTAAGCAAGTTTTACACGTTAACTCGAAAACTTGTATGGCCCACCTAACTCGGATAGTTTTTCATAAACTTCGATCATTTATTTTATTATTATTGTTTTTTTTTAGGAAGCTGCGTCATATCTTCTCGTCGCCACTGCCACAATGCCTGAAGAACAAGGTATTTGACCAGTGCGTCCTACCAGTGATGACCTACGGAGCCGAAACGTGGAACATGACAGTAAAGCTGGCCCACCGACTTCAGCGAGCTATGAATCAACCTTCGATTCTTGGAATTTCGTTAAGGGATAAAATCCGAACCGAGATTATCCGGCAGCAGACAAAAGTAATGGACCAAGTTATGGACATTAGTCCAAAAATGTAGCAAGCCATACCTGTCGCAGAATCGATGAAAGGTGGAGTAAACGGGTTTTCGAGTATTTAAATAATGTTAGATATAATGAGATTTATAACTTTTAATTGGTATTTTATTAAGTGAGTGTTAGAGTTAATTATTGCTCAAATAAATGAAATTATAAAATGTAAGATTGAAAAGTGAGTTGATAAGAAAAAAGAATTATACTAAATCTAATTATATTATACTAATAATATTTCTTTGAAACATTACACAGAGTGCTAGGATAAGTGATAAGGCGTGCCACTCTATATAATCAATAACAAGAACGATTTTTATGTTACTTTAACTACCTAATGTTTGCTAAAAATATTCGGCGAACTAACTCTTTCTTTACTTACTTTATGACTTATTTTAATGTGCGATGGCATGTAAATTTACAGTAGTTAGACAGTCCGAAGCCCATTAAAGTTGTAATGGAAAATCAGAATCAGGTCAATAAATTGTCATTTATAGCCGAATAGCGTATTGGTGTATATGTCGTAGTCAGATCGTAAAATTGACCAATTCATGATGTGACCGATCATTTCATAAAATGGTGGTATTTCATGATATGGCCAACTAAAACTGACCATATCGTTTAAACGTAATCTTGGTCGATAGATAAATTAAACATTTTAAATAGTTATTATTTTATAACAAAACTAATAAGTAAAACGTGATGCATTGTTTGGATACCAGGTGTTGATAAAGCGTTGCTGGGATATTAATCAACCAGTTTACATCTGCTTCATTGACTACAAGAAGGCTTTTGATCGTGTCCAACATCAAAAGTTAATACAGATTCTGGTGGACATTGGGCTTGATGATAATGACATATTGGTTATTCAGAACCTGTATTGGAAACAGAGAGCTAACGTGCGGGTGGAGCATGATCTATTAGCTGATATTGATATCTTACGTGGAGTTCGACAGGGATGCATACTATCACCACTCCTCTTTAACATATACGCTGAAAAAATCTTTGCTGAAGCACTTGAGGATGCGGCTGAAGGAATTGCTGTCAACGGAAGACCGATCAACAACATTAGGTATGCTGACGACACCATCTTGCTAGCTGGAAATATAGATGACTTACAACGGTTGGTCACCCGCGTAGAGAGGATAAGCAGAAGATACGGTCTAAACATAAATATTAAGAAGACAAAGTTCATGGTTGTTGATCGTGCCTACAACCGGACGAGTACCCTGTGCATACAAGGCCAACCATTGGAAAGAGTTCACTCATACAGGTATCTGGGGTGTACTGTGAATGAACTGGGAGATCACAGTGCTGAAGTGAGATGTCGCATAGAGCAGGCAAGAAATGCATTTATGAGGATGAACAGTCTCCTCACAAACCGTTCCCTAAAGATACCCACCCGTATAAGACTGGCTCGTTGCTACGTGTTTTCTGTTCTATTGTATGGAGTCGAGGCTTGGACACTAACGGAAACAATGTGCAAGCGGATTCAGGCCTTTGAGATGTGGGTATACAGAAGAATGTTGAAGATTTCATGGACTGACAGGGTGAAAAATGAGACGGTTTTACGGAGATTAAACAAAGGGTTAGAGGTTCTGCGCACTGTAAAGCAACGTAAACTTGAATATCTTGGCCACATAATGCGCAACATCAAGCATGAATTTCTCTAACTGATCATCCAGGGGAAGAAGGACGCCGGAAACCAGGCAGACGTAAGACCTCTTGGCTCAAGAATCTTAGACAGTGGTTCGGACTTAGCACCAGGTCCCTGTTTAGGGCAGCAGTGGACAAAGTAAAAATTGCCATGATGATCGCCAACCACCGGCAGGGGAAGGCACCTTAAGAAGAAGAATAAGTAAAAACACTTGAATAGCTAAATAACCTAAGTAACCTCTCAAGTTACGTTCCGTTTTTCTTGATTTTTTTGACTTTGCGCTCGTTTTTTGAGTGACTTTCATAAAAATCGCCTAGTTTGGTGTCGTAACGATATTTCACTGCACTTTCACCTTCAATTTGCACATTATTATTCACTTTTAATAAAATATTTGTCCGCCGCCATTAATCATCACAAAAACAGCGTTTAGCTGTTTATATCGTCAAACGCTGAGTATTCATTGATCTGGTCAGACCACATCATGATGTAGGTAACGTGTTCTGTTCTAAATCATGAAATACCACCATTATATGAAATGATCGGTCACATCATGAAATGATAAATTTTACGATTTGGCCACGACATATACATAAAAAACAATAAATATGTATTAATTACGTGTAATAAAAAATATGTTGTTAGGTAATTGCTGTTTTTTTTTTCATGACGGAGATCCTCATCATGTATGTACTTTTTTGACCTCTAGAAATATGAGCACTATTTCGGTTAGTCCTTATAAACCGTCGATTACTGTCTCGACTTAGGCTATGTCTCGATCACATAATAGGTTCTCTAAATCAGCTTTATACAAGAAACACTGTTTCTCCATCCATGTACTTTGCAACAGGATTTTTTATAAGCGGCCCTGTAGTGACAAAATAGGATTAAACACAGAGGTCATGAAAGTCCTTATTTCGTCTACTACCTGGTAACACATGGATGGGAATTCCTTACCTCGATACGATGTCAATGACATTGGTGTGTTGCCTGGCGCATACACATACACGAAGTCTTATACCACGCATTCTGTACAGATAACAGCACGTCAACCTACCACAAAACGTCAAATTTCCTCAATTGATATTAATATCTACGTATCAGACTTAAAGTTGAAAATCAATTTAATGACCTTTAGCTTGTTGGGTAGGTTGACCTGCCGTTGTCTGTACATCGATCCAAGTAAAATGCGAAAAAATAGCTGAGTGACTTTATTTTGAAATATTAAAAAGATAACTAATTTCTAACCCTCATTGTATAACGCGCACGCAACAGAATACGCCTTCATGTGTATGTGTGCATGCAGTCGGCGCTGAGTGAGCGCTACACAGTGAGCACGCATGCACACTTGAAGAACGGCGTAGGTAGTTGTGTGCGTCCGCGCAATTTTTTGCGGGCTGTTTATAAATGAACAACTGAAAATGTTATCTGTTTCTTTAGATAAAAAATGAGTTGTAACAAACAAAAGTTATTTTTGTAAAAATCTTTAAAAATGTGAAAACGTACCAAAGAACTTAACAAACCTGAAGAAAATATAGATCCGTTTCCAAAGAAGATTGAGTAATATTCCATCAGATCTTCCTTTTCTATTAATGTTTTCATTACAAAATCTATGACCTCTGCATCCGAGATACCTAAAAAAGAAATTGGCCATAAATATATTAAAGTGATGATTTAGGAACTGAAAAATTACGCCCCGCAACGGACGCTGCTGTGGCATAAATTCTACTCTATCTGACGAGCATACGTACCGCTTTTATTTCCAATTTATAGGACCTGGGGCCGGTCTAGGCCGAAATCGTCAGGCTGACGAAACGAAATAATCTACCACCCCTATAAGTCGCATTATAACAGGTTTTTAAACCAATTAGGACGATACGTATGCTGACTTTGTTGAGAATATTCGTTCTGTATTCGATATTCTCGGAATAATTTCATGTCAACGTACTCCTACCAAGTGAAAATAGACTGAACAATTATTTCATTTAGTACATTTCAATATTACAAGTTTTATGTTTTAAAAAAACAGTCAAATTATATAAAAATTAATCAACCTACTTATGAACCTACTAAGATTAGAGGAAAAGAGGAAAAAAGGGAGGTAAGGTCGCGGGGGCAAAGAGGAGGCAAATCTGGTAAACTCCGCAATCCAGGTGATGGACACTGAGGTGGTGATCCCAGGCGAGTCCAGTAACAGCCTTAGGATGTCAGCACGTAAAAACTCCAAGAAATGCAGGATCGCTTCAGAGCGTCGGCGATCCTAAGTTCACTCACTCACGTACGTAATAACTTCAGCATGGACAGGACTCTCAGGAAACGCAGGGTCGCTTCAGTGCATAGGTGGTCCTGAGTTCCCTCACTGGTGTGAATTCAGGGTAAGGAGGGCTTCCAGGAAATGCAGGGTTGCTTCAGAGCGACGGCAAACCTTGAGGTAGACTAGATGTGTTCACTTTGAAAGCTCAAGCAAGACTGTCTTATTGGGGCGGGCGTGTTTTTTGGAAATCTGGAGATTCTCGAAGTTTCCATTCTGTTCCAATTCCTTTCATGATTTGAAAAGTGTAATCGCCCGACTTGATAAGTATAGACGGCCAGGACATTTACAACCTCCTTGTCGGAATAAAATCCGAGTAGGCGACAAGAGCTTATAATTATAATTTAAAATTCAGATATTCAGTAGACAATCATAAAAAGATATAAAAAAACAAATTAAGACTATCCGAAACACTATAAATAAATGATTATTTAGAAAATACAGTATAGTATAACCTCTATTGAAGAGGTGGTATAGAAAAACTATGCTAGAAAAAGAATAAGTAGACATAAGTTGTCAGTCAGCCCAAATGTCAAAAATTTGACAAGTTCACTAATATTGAGTTTTACCTAATAAGTATTAATTTTATCTAAAACTAGCTATCCCGGCGAACTTCGTACTGCCTCGTTTTTTATTTCGTGAATTTTTCGTTGTTTTAATAGTTATTCTGCTATTCGGGACGGAGACAAATCTAAAAAAGCATACCTAAATCATAAAAATCGGCCCAGCCGTTCTTGACTTATAAATGGTGTAACTAACCCGACTTTGTTTTATTTAAATAGACTAGCTGTCCCAGCGAACTTCGTACCGCCTCTTTTTTTTTCAGATTTTTTATTAGTTATTCTGCTATTCGGAGCGGTGACAAATCCAACAAATCAAAGATCATAAAAATCGGTTCAGCCTTTCTCGACTTATAAGTGGTTAACTAACCCGACATTCTTTTATTTAAATAGATGTATTAAAATTACAAATAAAATAAGAGGTAATAGCGCGTAATTGCGTAGTTTACCGCTTGATCCTTTACGAACTGCTTTGAAACTAATATTTTTAATTTACAGTCGTAAAGCGACTACTTATATGAGACCCATATAATGTGGATAAAGTTGTGTACCTACGAGTCATAAATGGAAAAATTCGCCTATTATGATTTGCAAAAGAAAAAGAAGAACATAACGTGGGTAAACAAACACAGTAGTATCTAGAATACTACAATATTATGCCGTATTTACCGCGTAGATACGAGGGCCGGGCTGAAAACGTCAAGCTGGTCTGGCCCCAGCGAGTTGCTGCCATTCTTTTATTATAGGGGTACATTGCAAATGAGAGCTATATTATACGTTAGCTCTTTAGATAGAGTAGATTTGAGTAATGTTATGCCATAACAGCTTTCGTTGCTGGGCCAGTCTGACATACGTTAAAAAAATACAGTCTCCTGTTCAAAAACAACAAAATTTTTTGTGGGACCAAAAGAATCACTTGCCCATACAAAATGACAAAATGTTTGTTACGAATTAAAATGGAAAAGTGTCCTTTTTAAATTTTGATGTTAGTTCCATTCTAAAAATGTTGTACATTTAAATTCAGTGACTTTTTAATGTTATCAATAATACTTGAATAATACTATATCCTTTATTTTCACCGACAGTCAATTTGCAAAGTATTATTTGTTAACTAACGATTCGAGAAAATAAGATTCAAAACATAAACAAAATACACGTTATTCAAATGATTCATATAAAGACATCGAACCTAATTGGCATAGGTACCTCAAGTTGCAAGTAACCTTAAATAACGTTATTTTTGTTAACACCTATGAAACATACGTTTCAATTTGATTATGTAAATAAAAATAAATATTACATGTTCACTCTGAAATTCTGAAAAAAGCGTATCATTTACGACATTTTGTCAAGGCGTATTTGTTGTAATTTGTAATTATTTTCTCTTTCGATTAACGCTTGTTTCATGTGTACAACACCAAAATAACGTTATTAAAGGTTACTTGAAACTTGAGGTATGCCAGGCTCCATACAAAAAAGTTCGAAGTCTTTTCATTATCTATCATAGTCAAACTATTCACTTAATTTTCATGTTAAATAGTCAAAACGCTAGACCTAAAAATGTTTGATACATTGACAAACACTTTATTTCACACATATTTTTATACAACACAATTTTTTTTGCAAAACTACTGTGACAGAGAAATCTTATTGTATTTTTAAATTTAATTTAATTAACTACCTAAAAGTTCAGTACGGTTTCGTTCCGTAAGGAAGCACTGAAGATGCGCTTTATAGCGTCTTAAAGAGGTTTTCGCTCTAGCGACAAAATAATGGCGGGTGGGTGATATACCCAATCGTTGTGTCCAACGGGGTCTATAATAATCTGTTTAATGTATACCTATTTATAAGACTGTGTAACATTATAGAATGAAATTAATATATTGAATTGAATTGAATAGACATTATTGTAATTGAACTTACATATGCCAAGCTTGAATGACAACCATATAGCC
This sequence comes from Anania hortulata, assembly GCA_963576865.1. Lineage (NCBI taxonomy): Eukaryota > Metazoa > Arthropoda > Insecta > Lepidoptera > Crambidae > Anania > Anania hortulata. The sequence continues at coordinate 21,456,195 of OY756392.1, read as the reverse complement.
AGAACTCCTCCCTTCTCTGTGGTTAGCCTGCCTAATTTCAGCAGGGCATTCATACGATCTAAAACACAAAAAATACACAATTTTCAAATGGTCTTCCCCCGTTTTCCTCAACTTGCCTGTAATATACAGATAACACAGTATGTAAATTAGCAGGGGGCTTTCCCTTCAGCCAATTAATCTACATTGTTAATCGATTAAAATAAAAATATAAATGTACAAAAAAGAACATAAAAAATTCAAATGCCAAAAAAAAAAAACAGCCTATACATCACGCAAGATATCAAACGTAATTTGCTGAATGAAACAAATTATAATACAAAATGCAAAAAAAAGCTGGATGCGAGCCGCTTTCAACCGGCCAATCTGGAAGTCACTGGGGGAGGCCTATGTTCAGCAGTGGGCGTCCTATGGCTGGAAAAAAAAGCTAGACGAATACATTATTGATATAAAGAATTAAATACAGTGATTTTACTAATGCATTTAAACTAACGTTGAGAGGAATAATAAAATACTTATAAGTTTAGTGCTGTGTGAAAACGGCCGTAGAGAATACACCTTGCTCCTTGCACCATGCTTCCCAGCGGGGAAGGAGTCAACAGGAGGCGTGTCGTAAGAGGCGACAAATTACTGTAGCACGAGATGGGCAGCAGGTCTCCGTGCGAAATATAATAAAACACTGCGCTTGTCCGTTGACAAGCTTGCTTGCTTGGCAGGCGGGTTGGCGTTACGCCAACCCGCCTGCCAAGCGTGGTGAGTCCCCCCCCCCTCCGTAACGTACAACGTACGTACGTTTAGGGCTGACGAGAAGATTGTTGAGCTGGAAGATGAAATGGGTAGGATGCACTGGAGTATCATGGGGCTATCAGAAGTCCGACAGAGGGCGAGGACACGATAATCCTAAGATCCGGCAACCTACTCTATTACCGGGAGGACGACCAACTGTTCCAAGGTGATGTAGGGTTTCTCTGCCACAAGCCCCTTACTAACAACGTCGTTACCATCAGAAGTCTGTCCAGCAGCGTTGCATACCTGATACTCAGAGTATCCATTACATTACTCGAAGAAGGTAATATAGGTATATGCCCCGACCTCTACACACCCAGATGAGGAAGTAGAGGCTATGTATAAAGATATAAATAGGGCCATCTTGTTAACAAATATGTCTACTTAGGACAAGTGATCCAGTTAAGTTTACCTAATTTGGATTTATCCAATTTTGAGAAGGAGGAAGGAGGATCCAACACGGCTGGGCAGCGTACGGGAAATTACACAACGTCTTCTCGTCCAATATGCCTCAGTGTCTAAAGACGAAAGTCTACAACCAGTGTGTGTGTTACCAGTGATGACATATGGAACTGAAACGTGGCCTCTTACTATGGGCCTCATAAGAAAGCTCAAGGTCGCACACAGTGCTATGGAAAGGGCTATGCTCGGTGTTTCCTTGCGAGATCGAATCAGGAATGAGGAAATTCGTAAATGAACAAAAGTAACTGACACAGCCCAACAGATTACCAAGCTGAAGTGGCAATGGGCGAGGCACATGCCACGTAGAACTGACGGCCGATGGGGCAGAAAGGTTCTGGAATGGAGGCCACGTACCGGCTTACGAAACTGGTAAAGGTTGCAGGTCCTATGGCTGAAATGATGATGATGAATGCCATACATACAAACAAAACCTATAACAATGTAGTTGAGGGGGACTTCAACGCAAAACTGAATATGCGAGGCGATAATTGAGAGTAGGGCAATTTGGGTATGGGCAACGGAACCTCAGGGAACAGAGGCTGGCCGAATTTCTGGTAAAGGAGGTCCTCCTTTACCAGAAATTAGGCCAGCGATTCTCTTCTTTGCGAAGAGAATTGCTTTTAGAAGCTACCTTACTGGAAGTAGACCTGTTTGAGTCCCAATGGTTACACGAAAAATGAAATTGACTTCTATCTTTCATTACCCTTATTTAAAATTAGAAATATTACAAACTTTGTGTCACATTGGTAGACGTTATTTCCTTTATTTTAGCAATATTTAGCTTAAAATTGAATAGTATCGTTCAGCAAATATCGTATCGACCATCGGCCGTCAGTTTTACGTGCTATGTGCCCCGCTCACTGCCACTGTTGAAGTTTGAATTTAACTGGAATAATTTGGGGTGTACGAGCAGACAAGAATAATGTTGGCCATGGTAGTAGAGCTAATAAAGCGAGACAGTAGATCCTCTTTGGAGGTGAAATGTTCATTTTAATTTTTGTGCTAATGCACATTTTGACACCTGTCGCATAACTTTGCGGGATTCGCTCCCGCGACCTGGCTTCGTAGACAGGAGCGTGAACCACTGGACCTGAAGGCCGTCTATTCTAAAAAACGTAACTTTTTATAATAATCAAATAAGTTTTTGAAAAAAGTAAAAAGAAGTTCGACATACCTTTAGAGTCACCCCGAAATATATAGCATTGACCGATTACAGGCAAAACTGGACCGATACAGCTGGTATGCAACCGATTTGCCAATTCAAACAAATGCCTATTATTCCAACGGTAGACCAAATACCATAATATTGGTAAAATAATACAAATTTGTAAAAACATTTTCAATTGTACCAACCACTAGCTAACCTATACAATGTCTGTTGGTGGAACCTCTACTTAAATTGTTTATATAGGCTACGCTTTAACATCACACATGACTTTAAGGTGGTCAGAAAAGACCCCCTCCGCACCCCCACCTCAATGACAGTAAGGGACAGAGACGAAGCTTGTCAAGAGCGCGCTCTGTGCCTAGGTATTTTAAGTAGGGTTGTCTCAAGAAGTAAAGAAAACACCTCGAATAGCTACTGTTAATTGTTAAATCAAGTATCTACCTAGCTTTACTCAGTGGAACGCTTGGGATGGGTTTTTAAATAAAATCAACTTTGTTTTCTATTTATCATGCAAACATTAATAGAATAATTATTTTTTACAAAGTATTATATTTAATATTAGCTATTAACTATGCGAATTCGTCTGCGTAGACTCAGAATTACGTCAAAGAGCAATATTTTTTTATGGATTCAATCCCGCTCTATAAGCAGAGCAGTGATTCTGCCAATGTCGAGTGTTCCTTGATAATGTGTTCACAAAAATAACGGGTGTTTTGTTTTATTGCTTCTCTTGGATTCAGTGAAGGCTACTCTTCCCGTAGAAGTAGGTTTCAAGACGCTATCGGGTCTAAAGCAAGTTTTCTGGAGACAATTCACTTGACACTCGATGCGGCGTTGAATACAATGATATTTCAATAGTTTCAGATCTTTATCACTTCACCAAACATTAGAACACAAATTACACCAAACTTGCACTCTAAAGCTATAAAAATATATAAATTAATCTCTATTTCCCTTGGTCATCACTCATCGCATCACGCGTGAACGGATGGAACAAATTTGATAAATCTTTTTTTGTTGTATTATTTTTTGTCAGAAGGTTCTTTTGAATGAAAAAAATAAGAAAATTGCGCAGAAAATTATTTATGAATAAACTGAAGACCACGCGAACGATGTCGCGGGCAATTAGCCAGTGATAAATAAAAACCATTAAACTAAATCGACTATGCTTTTAGTTCGACTTTTTTTCAAATTTATTTAAGGCAACAAACAGTCATGTAAACATAATAGTAACATAGGTAAAAGTAAGGATAAATAAAGACCTATAGTGACCTATAGTATAACCAAACTTTCACAATATTTAATACATATTGAGCCACTCTTAGGACTAAAGGACATTAAAAACTTATTTACTAAATAAGGTAACTAGGTGACATCTGGTGTGCAATTTATAAAAGATAATATAGTTATTTTCTTACTGACAGATTCAATTAGCGAATTGAAAATTGCAACATTTTTAGTGATTAATTGCTAAATTAAATTATTTACTAGATCATCATCACCATCATTATGTCAGCCATAGGACTTCCCGCAACCTTTACCAGGTCGTCGGCCGGTATGTGGCCTCCATTCCAGAACCTTTCTGCCCCATCAGTTATAAGTGTCATGTGTCCCGCTCACTGCCAATCCGTTGGGCTATGTCAGTTACTTTTGCTCATTTACGAATCTCCTCATTCCTGATTCGATCTTTTAATAAAACACCGAGCATAGCCAAAGGGGTATGCTCGGTGTTTCTTTGCAAAGCTCAAGGTTGCACAGCGTGCTATGGAAAGCCATAGCAGCAACCTTGAGCTTTCTTATGAGGCCCATAGTGGAAGGCCACGTTTCTGTTCTATAGTTTAGGTATCAACTTATCATCATCATTATCATTTTAGCCATGGACGTCCACTGCTGCACGCAGGCCTCCCCCAATGACTTTCATCGGGGGGGATTGCCAATACTCGCCACGCTTGGCAGGCGGGTTGGCGAGCGCACCAACCAACCAACTTATAATAATGTTTAATTATTATTACCTAGATGATATTTATATTGGCTGCATCCTTACAGGATTTTGTACTGTTCATCTGTATATATTATGTACAATGTTGCAATAAATAAATCAATCACTGATCTGATGATTCTACACAACTTAGTGTCATCAGCATACAAAAGATAGTGACTGTTTTTCAGGATATTACAAATGTCATTTATGTAAATCGAAAACAGTAAAGGTCTAATATGAGACCCCTGAGGCACACCCGAGGGTATTGGAAGAAATCATGAGGAATTACAAAGACTGCATGTTCTTATTACTTATGTAGGATTTGATCCATCTTATAAGGCTGCCATGCAACCCGGCTTTCGCATGCTTTTTTATTAGCAAATCATGATTTTATTTTATCGAACGCTTTGAAGCAGTCGGTATATCATTGATAACATACAGGTAGATACCGTGTATGTACTTTCTTCTGCGTGCCATGGATGATAACTTATCATCCATGGCACGCAGAAGAAAGTAATTAAAAGTTACCGTATTAGTGTCAATGCTACGGCACTTAATGAAACCGTGTTGTTCCTGGGAAATATGGTTATCAAACGAGTGCGACATTTGAAAGGTAACTAGTTTTAATATGGGTCATATTCGTCAATACATTCACGTCTCTTATTTTTGGAATTGAGGGTATCATAGACTTTCCATAAACTGGCATAATAATGCTAGCACAATGTCCCTGTTTGGACAGAGAAACAAAATGTGATTGTGATGGGTGTTCTTTGGCACATTCGAATATGAGAAGAGGATGGATCCCATCAGGTCCTGCACCTTTGGATGGGCTTTGCTATTATCTTCAGAAAGTTCAATTATTTTTTATAACATTCTGCTTTCATACTCTAAAACCTCCTCCAAAGACGAGAGAAGGTCTGGTAGTTCCGTGAATTCTTGTTAAGTTTTCATTTTGTATGATATTTATGCTTTTCTTTTTCTAGTTTTATGAGGCAAGTAGTAAACCACGGTAGGCGCTTCACAGATTTTGTTTTTTTTATCAAATTGTTTAAAATTGGTGCAAAAGTCAGGCGATGACGTTACGCGGCTGTTGTGGATTATGAGAAAGAATTTGACTCTAGATATACGAGTATATTTAATCGTTACAACGGTGTCAAGTCAATTGGCGATATATTCAAGAGATGACATGATTGTATGACGCTGCATAAATGACGGTCTAAATACTGAATCAGCAGTCTAAACCTTTCCACCTACATCGCGAAATTAAACAAGGGGACGTAATCTCCCCAAGGTTATTCACGAATGCCCTGGAGGATAGGTATGTTTAGGCTGTAAGATACACGGCATTAATGTTAAAGGAAAGTACATCTCACACTTCAAATTCGCAGAGGATATCGTCATCATCGCCGATAAAGCCCCGTCTGTCTGCAGGGCTTGGAAGCTCCAACACAGCTGATTGTCAAATTTGGACAAGACACCGTCTGTTAGGACATCTAGTATATAAATAGTATAATAAAATAACCGGAACTAACTTTGCAAGGCACCGATAAATCATTGTGAAATTTTATTATTTTTAGTATTGTTGATACCCCTAATAAATTATTGCGTGTTGTATGCCGGAACATGGATCCTCGCGAAAAAACTGTTGTCGTTATTTGCGACTGGATTTCGCTGCACACAAAGGTTAAACATTTCGCCGGGTTAAGGCTACTGTGCACATCGAAGTGTGCAAACAACACTTTTCAAGTAGGTACATGAATTTGCACCTGTCATCTCTCGACACTCGAAACACTGGCAGCATTACCGAACTTTTTTTTAAATTAGCGCTAGGCAACGCACCATTATCATGATCACAAAGAAAGGAATTAACATCTTGGTGTTACATGACTTACAAGGTCTTGTAACACAAAGAGCATGCACTTTGCCTGTTTTTGGCTTTGACATTATTTCTGGCAATTATATAATAAAGAAAGATAACCTATTTGTTTTTCAAACTGTAAAGATGACATTTGCGTAAAAATAATAATTATAAAAAATGAAAATATCTAAAAGTAGCTATTTCGCCTGTTTTCAGAGAAGAACTCTGTTCGTCAGCCGAAAATAATTAGTTTTTGGACATAATTCCACAACTTCGAAAATGACCTTAATGTGGTTGTAAAAAGGTCCAAAATTCATTAATAACAGGATGATATATCTGTGTAGCTTTTAATTTCACCATTCAATACAATAAAGATTTATAACTCCAGTGATTTAAATGAAAGAGTAAATAAAATATATTAAACAAATCGACTCTTATAAAATTAAGACAATATTTTATTATGAACATTAATCATTTATTCATTTGCACAAGATAACGGAACAAGAGATTCAATAAAAGACTTAAAGCTAGATCATATAGTGGACACTGTAGGACACACATTAATATAGGAACTAAATTTGTGTGCAATTTTCTGTTTGATTAAAAAAAAATTAAGGACATACGACCAACATCAACAGTTGGACCTGAAAATATGAATATGAAAAATATCATCAACATAACCAGCCTTTAGAAGTCCACAGCTGGACATAAGCCTCGCCACAGCGAGCGGCTCTGTGCTATTTGCATCCAGCGGCTTATTGTTTTTTTTTTCAGACGGATCGATGAGTGCCTTTGAGCAAGGCATTCTTCAGCTTAAACCGGGCAGTTGTGGCCTGCGCTTAAGGCGCACAGCCTAAGTCGCCCCGCTAGAGGTCGCCGCGACTCATACGTACGGAACCGGAACTGCCGAAACAGGCCGGACCGCTGTAGGGCTCCATTCTAGCGGGCCCGATCGGGGGGTGAGTCGGACTCGAACTTCATTGCTAGGAAGTTCTGTCGCTTTTATAGCTCAGCAAAGGATACGATGACTCCAAGATGCAAACACCTGACGACCTGATGACCTCCGTAGCCAAAAGGCAAGCAATGCCGGACTTGGTGTCGCTATGTCTGAGGTCCCGGGTTCGATTCCCGGTCGGTCGATGTAGAAAAATAACTTTTCTATATTGTCTCGGGTCTGTGTGTCGTGGTACCGTCGTTGCTTCTGATTTCTGTAGCACAAATGTTTTGGCTACTTACCATAGTATCAAAGTAATGTATGTGATGTTGTTTAATATTTCAGTAATTTATTAAAAAAAGGTATCAAACACTCTACGACGTACCTATATTTTTATAAGGATTCCCTTGATTTTTCTGAGATTTCATCATCAGATCCCAACTTCCGTAAAAATGGGACCACTTTAGGACATACCATTTCAAGTAGAAAATAAATTTTGAATTCGGTCCATAAGTGACAAAAATATCAGTGATGTTCGCAAATATCTGTACGTACACACGAACACATACCAACACACACACCCAAGAAGAGGTTGACTGCCTTATATTCATTTTGAGAACCGAACAGGGCAAGGTACTACCTATATGAAGGTACTAATGTGCCGTGTGGGGACGGCCGTAAAGAATACACTTCCCCATCGCTAACAGGAGGCGTGTCGTAAGAGGCGACTAATTCCAGTAGCACGAGACGGGCAGCAGCGTCTGCGTGCGAAATATAAAAAACTGCGCTCGCCAATCCGCCTGCCAAGCGTGGCTAGTACTGGCCTTCTTCCCTAATGGAGAATCATTGGGGGAGGCCTGTGTTCAGCAGTGGACGTCTAATGGCTGAGATGATGATGATGATGAATGTGACTTTCGTATTTATCCACATTCAATGTACCAATAACTTTTCAACCTTTTGTTCCCTACACCTGCTCTGCTGAGGGATGACCTAAATTATGGTTATATTATATGTATATGGCTATATTAGTACCATTTATAAAAAAACAAAAGACAACAGCAGAAGACAAAAGACAACAGCAAAAGACAAAAGATAAAAGTCGCGGGCAACAGTTAGAAATTTTTATTTTGTTCATTCTTATGTATTCATTTATTTATTGCCACATATGTGGGTACATTAAGTCTTATACATCTATACATTAGTATACATACAGGGTTACATTGCAAAGGGGTGCCAAATCTTTAGGAGTGTTTCAGAATCAGTACTAGTAGTAGTAACTTAATCGAACTATGCAAAGAACAAAAAAAAAAGTTTTGACTTTTAATGATTCTTATCCGCTGTTAAAAATCTTATGCGTGGATAATTTAACTCATTTATGAAAAAATTGCACCGTATGTGCACTGCGTAAGGTTCCTATAGGCTCGCCGCACCTATGCCTCTGATGAATGACCGCGCGGCTTTCGTAATCTCTCTATTGAATTTATTTTTGGATATTTTCAAGTAATTTTTTTTCGTAACATACGATTATTAAAATAATAACGATTAGGACGCTTCTTTATATTGTTCTTTAAATTTGGCACCCCTTTGTAATGTAACCCTGTATAGGCCCAAAAAGGGCATTACAATATTACAACCAATTATATTTTGTAAACAGTCAAATATTATAATTTCTTTATCATACTACTTTTTATCGATAATTGTTAGCCTATTTTTTTCCCTCTATCAAGATTTCACTTCATCCTGAACACATACTTTTATCATGGAAAAAGAAAAAAAACACAAATTTTTATAAAAATATTTTATTGTTATTAAAGTAGCTACCCGTAGAAACGTATCATAATGTAACTTATATACAAAATAACAAGAACTGCCCGCCTAGCATGAGCACCAAAACACGATATGATATAGCGATATATCAACTGTAAAAATATGACAGATATAGCCGTCATTTTGAAACAGCGATCATACTATGTGACTTCACAGGCTCGGCGATTCAATATGGTAGCTTTATCTATCACATTTTTACAGTTGGTGTCGATATATCGCTATATCATATCATATCTTAACGTGTTTTCGTGCTCATGCTGGGCTGGCTGGATGAGCAGTATAACTTAGTTTTTCTTTCTTATGTTTATGATCATAAATGGGCTTTATACTTTCATTTTTTTTATTTATTTTAATTTGAAAGTTTATAAAGGTTTTCAATTGTTAATCGTGGTATTCATATTGCTATTACCGTGCCGTCTAGTAGATTGCTAACATTATACACGAAGATACATGTACCATGTAGCTCATGTCAAACAACCTACAACATAAGCCTTCACAAACTACTGTCTACTCTTCAACTTCACAGTAAAATTACTCACTTCTTTCATCATAATATTATGATAAACCCTTAAAGGGTTAGCAGCCTCATCGTAGGGAACGGTCAAACCCGACTCAGGGTTGCTGTCTGCCGGAAAAATCTGGTACTGTTGTAGTAGGGTTGCCAACACTGTCTTCATGGACATCATAGCGTACTTATAACCTATAAAAATAAATTACTGTAACACATTGTAAAGAGCCGACGTCTGCTGGTTTGTCTCGTGAACAAGCTTAGTACTTTTAGCTTAGCTTTTTGTAAGGCCCTGATCAGACTAGCGTTTGTCGGGCGGGCGCATATTTCTACGCGCTATACGCTCCTGCCCTACAAGCGCTATTGTTGGGATATATGAAATCCCCGAATGTATCAAAGCAGCTAGTCCCAATAGATACTTGCACGCACTCATTTTTAGGTAAATAAAAATCGTCATTTTAAACCCTTGACTCTGTACTTTCCAGTAATCGTTATCATATTGAATTTTTTGAATGTATGTATTATATTTATGTAGTCTATGTATTAAAAAACAATTAAATCATTTATTTTTGCAAATAGGCAAAAGTACTTTTGCACGACCCAATATTTTTTCTTTGCCCTATCACTGCTTGGGGACAATTTGTGGGCTACTATATTATTTAGTTTATATTATATTGTCATTCATACTGTGTGTAGTTTAAGCTACGATTTTATACTTTGATCATTTTTTTAACGTCATATCGCACCGCTCACAAGAAATCTCTGTTTAGCCTAATGGTCGACTGGTAAAGAATGCCACATGGCTAAGTCTACCTTTTGTAAGATTTTGATTTGTGCAATAAAGCTGATTTAAATTAAAATTTTCAATTCAATAAATATGGACTAAGGTAAGAAAACTGACTGCCGGGTTTTCGGTCCTCCGGAATACACACACAATAAACAACCGGTCAAGCACTATAATTTCCTTTTACAAACAGTAAGTACCTAACCGTTTCGATTGAAAAAAGTCTTATTTTAGCAAATTCTTTACTTAATCATTACATACTGAACATCATTATCAAGTCAATACAAAAAAACACTGAACTATTTTATACGTTAGTTTGAAAATAAGACAAAAAATAATTATTATTTCAAAAAGCTCACCAACACAATTCCTTGGTCCGTGGCTGAAGGGGATGTAAGCCGCAGTGTGGGGCAGGGTCGTGTCTAGGAAGCGCTCCGGCTTAAAGGCATCGGCGTCTTCGCCCCAGTATTTGGGGTTGCGATGGACACCTTCTATATTCAGCACAATAGTGCATCCTTTATGGATAGTGACTCCTGTCGCTGTGAAAATATATTACTATTATTTATTTTTATTTTGTTTATTGGGTTTATCAACTGTTGATATATTATTATAGTCAACAGTTTTTTTTCTTGGTTGAAGAAACAAAGAAAAAGAAAAGAAAAATTTTAAAAATTTTAAAAACCCCCTGACACAAAAAAATTACTCTAAAAACTAACAAATAATATTTTAAACCTATTATAATTATTATTGTCACATATATTGTGTAAGTCAAATATTTTTATTTTCCAAGCGTCGCGTCGCCTTTAGACATGGCTTAGACTCAAACTGTTCAAGCATGATCTAATTTTTTGTGTTCAATAACGATGTCTATGTGTGCGGTGCTCCAGCGCGCGTTGTACGAAGCTCAGCTTCTGTATTCCAATATCTATCATTGATTGAGTCTTCATAATTTTAATACGAAAATGAGGACCATACTCTATCTTAGAAACGGCTGGCAACTTCAGTCTTCGTCTGCGTACGAAATGTTATAAAAAACTGCGTTCGCCAACCCACCTGCCAAGCGTGGTAAGTATTTGGAATCCCCTCTGATAAAAATCATCAATGTTCAGCAGTGGACATCGTATGGTTGAGATGATGTCAATTTTAACAACTACTGCTTAGTTGCCGAATTGAATAAATTCAAAAGGGAGACTTACGTAATGTAACATCCGTTACAACTTTTCTAAGCACCATTGGTACTGGTGGATATAGTCGCATCGTCTCTTTGATCACCGCCTCAAGGTATTTGAACTGGGGCAAGTCCTCGTAAGTCAGAGATCTGTACGTTTTCCCTAGTACTTCTTGAAGTCTGAAATGAAGGTTCACTCATATACATACATATTAAATGATACACAACCCGACGCGCTTCAACACCGTATTTTACTTATGAATATCAACGAAGCCTCATAATGGGAAAATCATGGCATTATGTTTTAGGTATTTTTCGGTTGCAGTGAAAGTATTTTGCGTTCCTATAGTTCGGGCTATACTTGGGGTCAACTAGAGAACGACCGACGTAGGCAGTTTTAGGGTCAAAGTCATGTCGTTGTCTATGTGGTATTTTCCCCCAGACAATGGCACATTTATTGTCATGCCCTGCATGTCCCTACACCTGCACGCGCGAGGATCTCTACAAGGCTACCAATAGTGCTATATCGGTGGCTGAGTTTTGGCCCTCACATACATGGAAGCCTGAGTCAACACGCAAAGAAGATCTTGTTGTAAAAAGAGATTAGTAGTGCCAGAAAGATTTACTGCTCGCTGACACAATCCGAAGTCGCAGAAGGGTGAGGACAAGAAGGAGTTTGATGATACCAACTATCCCTTCCTAGCGCGTTAGGCCGAGGATCCCTACGCTCACAATGCACATCTAGGCTGTGATCGCTAGTGTACGGGACCACCCACTCTAGTGCACAGGGCACTGCTAAACCGTACGTGTGTGAGGCGTGAAAGTCGTCCTTCTTAGGTTCACCGCTTGTTTTTACCAAGTATGCTTTTCGGGGGACAGTGCCTCTTGTTGTCTAACGATAAGTGAGACTCATACAATCTGCAATCTTTGCTAGAGCGATAGGCAAACTGTAAACTACTTTTCCTGCACTAAAAAAAGGGTAACGGAGGTTTCATAGGAATTTGTTATTGTTTCTAGACTGAATAGAAATAGGACAATAAAGCGTTTGAAGGTAGGAAATTTTGTGGTTGCACTCAGAATGCAGGAATTGCAGGAAACCAAGACTTACTCTTGATATACTTTCTCTTGTATTTCAGGATGCCGCGCCATCATCATGAGAGTGAACGAAGCCCCGACGGCTGACGTATCTGATGCTGCCATAATTAACACCATAGCTTCTTCTCGAAGTTCCAACTCTGTTAATTTTCTACCAGCTCCAACAGACTGCATAAATAGTTGCATAAATGTTGGTATATCCTTTCGGGACAAGACTGAAATAAATGTACTTGGTATTAATCACATCTAGCTTAACACTGATGTTGAGAAGAGGAGAAAATAAGAGCGGAGTTGTTAAAAAAAATGAGCAAAATCTTAGTACATGCTTAAATATTACCCAAAAATCGTGGCTAAAAATACTATTAATCGAATGATTTTACAAGTAAATACTTTAGTACCTACACGTTACGATTGTGTATCTCGTCACGTTTCACTTTTCCAATTTGTCCATCCACATTTTTATTTATTTATGTTTAAGAACAAATTTTACTTTATTTACACTATAAAGTTACTTTATTTACATTATTAAGGAGTACCTTTTAAAAACAGTGAAATATCCTCGCCTTTTGTAAAAACTTAAAAACACTGTCTTACACAAAAGGAGCTATATGTTTACAGACTATAATTTGAGATACCTACTCCACGTTTCAAGAAATTTATAAACTAGACACAATTTATAAATATTGTCAGTTTTAAGGACAAGCTCCATCAACCAACCATACACTTTTTTCAATTACATTGTATGCGTATTAATATTTTAAGTTCAAAGTCCGTTTTTTTAAATTATTTTGTAGGTTAATAATTTGACAGAATAAAGACAATCTTAGATTAAGATACCACACAGGCTACTTTAGATCTTAAGAAAATGAAACTTTAATCCTGAATAGAACTTTATCATACTTCATACTTTATCATAATCATTATCATTTCAGCCATAGGACGTTCACTGCTGAACATAGGCCCTCCCTTCCTCCCCTTATGACTTCCAGATTGGCTGGTTGAAAGCGGCCTGCATCCAGCGGCTTCCCGTAACCTTATGGGTGGACGTCCTACGCTGCACTTGCCGTTATAGAACTATATATAGGTATGTAATAAATATGGTACTATTATTTACTGAAAAAAAGATTACTCACGATAATCTGGCTCAGTCTCTTCTTGCTCAGGTTTCACTTGATCTAATTTGTCTCGATTTATTTTTATAATCTGAAAAAAGTTACTAAATACATAAAATTGTAAATACCAACTCAATATATAGAGCGGAACTAGATGTGATAAATAACCCTCTACCAACAAATGCCGAGTCGCGCTTGGATTTGGCATTTGGCGATTGCAGTTTTTTATTACTTTCATTTGTATTTAATGATGTCTCTCAAAAAAAATTTGATTTGTGAGATTTTAGTTTACCTCCAATCAACAACAGTGTGGCCGGTAAGATGTACGCACCCTGTGCGGTAACTATCCGTCCAGTTACTGAGCGTATTCAGCAGATCACAATCGGCAGTACTCGGATGCCATCGAGTGTCCGAATCCGAACAGGTACCCACGTTTGTTTTTGTCATCACCCAAGTCCAACTCTAGTACACAGAACTTGGCCCTCCCCTCACCTCTTGTGCTTGCCTTAACGGGCCGGCCAAGAAACTTTGAACTTGCACTCCGTAGACTCACTTGTCTAAAACCATTGCCGTTCCCACCGATTTTTCTGCCCTTGCTACCTACCCTTCTGGTGGCTCAAATAGGGCAGCCCATTTAGTTAGCGCCGAGTCACCATCTACCCTGATTATCGAGATGAGGCATTTTATATGGCAGGCGTCTCGTTGTCTCAATCAATATCCTGGCAACCAGTCCATCAAGTTCCTTTCCCTAGACCCAGTAAAGTTTCTATCTAATCTGCAATAGTCCTTACACCTAGCAGGTGCTGCCTTTGGCTGTATCTTCTCAACAGTGCAGGCAGAGATAATATCCACTATGTGACAACTCATTATCGTATCTCAAAGGTGCCTCTTCTAACTACATCCCCACAAATACCTTACAAAAGGACCGGCCTCCGTCCGTACCTTGATATTTTAACAATACAAAACAATGGCTAAGTAATTTATTAATATAGTAGTCTATTTATTTTAATTTGTCAATCGACTATGATCTATCAAATATTTGTTATGAACAAGTTATAGTTAAATTTGTGTACAACTTATTTAAGTTTCGGCACTGCCTTGTCTTTATGCATAATTACTGTTCATAAATACACTGTTTATTTAATGAGTGTGCCAAAGCCCAAAATAGTCTCAAAATAAGGAATTAACATAAGTTACCAGACAATGTAAATTACATCTCCCAGCACACCCAGACTCGAGCAAATTTAGAAAAGATTGTTTTCTGAATACACACGTTCGAACCCGGAACCCTTGGCGTTCAATGCGAGTTATATCACACCAAGCGTGCCGTGTTGTGACGGCCGTAAAGATTATTATTTCTCACCGCCAACAAGAGGCGTGTCGTAAGAGGCGACTAATTCCTGTAGCACGAGACAGACAGCAGCGTCTGCGTGCGAAATCTTATAAAAAACTGCGTTTGCCAACCTGCCTGCCAAGCGTGGCGAGTATTGGCAAGCCCCCCCAATAAAAGTTATTGGGGGAGGCCTATGTTCAGCGGTGGACGTCCTATGGCTGAAATTATGATGGTGATGACACTCATCGGGTCGTCAAGTCGTCATCGGGCAGTCGGCAGTGCACTCTGTACGCACACGCGTGCCGAAGCGCGCCGGCTGCGCCCCGACTAGCACGTTCGATCTGAATTAAACTTAAGCTAGTTGTACTTACATTATCAACAAAATCACGTATCACATTGACATGCTTCATGACCCCTATTAAGTAGCAGTAGATTTTATATATAGTCCTGTTGTGCAGGTAGGGTCGAAAAACTAGATCCGACCCTGTTTGGTTTACCTTGTTAAAAGATTTCGGAAAAGGATGGTTATTGTTAATTTGCATATCCACAGTCACTCCAAATGTTGATTCTTTAACAAAAATAAAAGTTAAAGAGGGTTAGGTGGTAGGAGAAGCGACAAGATTAGGCTGGACGTTGCAGCAATAGATGACGGTAATTTATTATTAGCATAGATCGAGTTCATGTTGAAGTTTTTCTGGTAATCTCCTTCAAATACGTGGGCATATAGAATGGCAGCCCCTGACAGATTTATCAAATCCAATCACATCATTAGTTCAGCAGAAATAACGGTAAAAACTACGTATTTTGGTATCTGAAATACCTTTACCTACACAACATTCTTTTATAATTAACAAGCTGTCCCGGCGAACTTCGTAACGGCTCGTCCTACAGTTTGTTTTTGTGAAATTTTCTTTAATGTGTAAAGTGAAATTTCTATTTTAATAGTTTATGCTACTCGGGGCGAAGACAAATCCTACAAACATTGAATTATATATTACTTCGTTCGTTTTTTTGACCTTTCAATAGTGATTCTGCTATTCAAATACAACAAATCGGAGATCATAAAAATCGGTCCAGCCGTTTTTGACTCATAAATGGTTTAACTGACCCGACTTTGTTTTATATAAATAGATGGTGCCATCTAAGTATTTAGTTATAATGGTAAGAGGTTTTACTTATTAAATATACGAACCACAAATGGAGTCCAACGCATAAGCATTCACGTGTGACCACAGAGCCAAGGGACCTTTGTCCGCAGAGCCGCGGATCCTATCAGCCAAGACCTCGCTCTGGTGCGAGAACACAGTACTGAAACGCCTCAGATTCTTCTGGTTAAATATCGGCGATGTAGCTTTTCTACGAGGACGCCAGAGTTTAACTGAAAATGAGGCTATAGTTAAGTGGGATACTAACAATTACTATAATTTCGAAACGACCTCCGTAGCCGAGAGGCGAGTGCGTCGGATTTGGCGTCACCATCTCTGAGGTTCCGGATTCGATTATCGGTCGGGTCAATGTAAAAAACAAAGTTTTCTATGTTGGGTCGGGTCTGGGTGTTGCAGTATCGTCGTTGTTTCTGATTTCTATATTACAATTGCTTTAGATACTTACCTTAGGATCAAAGTGATGTATGTGATGTTGTCCAATATAATATTTAGAAACAAACAAAATATATACAGGGTAGCCCAAACAGTAATGTAAACTTATTTTTTAAGTCCCTTGTTCCTAAACCTACCCGAACCACCACAATACAGAGTGACCCGTAATTATAACCTTGTAACCACATCGTCTATACTGTATGTTTTTTTTTACCGTCAGGAAAATAAACGTGTGAGATAGGTAAATGATATAGGTGACGATAGCATAAAAAAGATGGTTATGAGAATAGGTAAATAAATTATAAGTTAATTTTGATTAAAATAACATTTAATAAATACTATTGGAAAAATAACAATAAAATTACGAAACCGACCAAAACTCAAACGCATATTCACCCTACTCCGAACGCGCTCGCCCGAGTTGCGCAGCGCCATAGATTAAATGCGCAGCGCACACTTGTTATTATTATCTATTTCACCGCCGCGCGCATCGTTTCGCTCGCCGTAATTACGTAGACATACGTTATAGTGGCTTACGAATATTCAAATGTGGGATACCTAGCGTTCACCGGACTTAATGCCGCTAGATTTTTATTTGTGTTTATTTGGCTAGTGTACACTGAGGAAGCACAATTTATTATTTTATTATATTCACAATTATTGACTTTAAACAGTGCATAATAGTGCAGTTTAACAAACAATATACGACGTGCTAGTTTAAGTTTAGAAAGAAAAGGCAAACCTTTTGAACAATAATTGTTAAAATATCGTTAAAAGGTACGTTATAATTAGTAATGTAAATACAATCAGTGTGATTTGTAAATAAGTTGATTTCAATCTTTTAAGTACGCTTCAGATGTCGTAGTGATACTTACCTACTACACCGATACAGCCTGTTGTAAAAATAAGTTAATAAGTCAAAATAAGTACTCATTTCTTTTAACTTAACAAAATGTAGTTATCTACTGCATCTTCCAAGGTCCTTAGCCCGTAAAAGTATGAAGGCAAGATTGAAATTTCTTTAATTTATTTAATGAATAAGACGAAAAACATTTGCGAAGTTTTGTCTCGCTGGCTCTGCAAGGAATCAAAATAAACGACATTCAATTCATTCAGTCACACGCGCCCCCGCTACCGTCTTACTCACTTCCTACGAATAATACTAAGCCTACGCATGCACTAATGTATTCTAATTTTATGCATTATTTTGGAAATTCCAAAATGTATGTTATATGTATATTTTTATAAACACAATCACGTATAGAAATTGTTTTAGGTACAAAATACACAGTTATTTTTTCCTGACGGTAAAAAATGACATCCAGTATACAAGGTGGACATAAAAGTGACGTCCAAAAATTTTTTAGGTGCCTCGTGTTCAGTTTAGATTTTTTATTTTAAGTTGAAAATTTTAATGATAACTCATCATTTCAGCCATAGTCTACTGCTGAACTAGGCCTCCCCCAAAAATGATAACTCACTTAACATAAATTCTCAACTTTAGGTCAATTTTGTAGTAACTTCCATTAAAGTTATGAGGCTGTTTATTTTATGCATAAATGTACAGTTCATAGAAATTTAGCTGCAAAAAAAACGAAGAAACCAACTTTTTTTTAGAAAATTTTCAAACTGTTGCAAACTGTTGCAATAATTCATAAAAAAACTCAAAAACTACGACAAATCGTAGAACATGCATAGGTGATTGAGTGATTCAGATACCTCTCAACACGAGGCCCGAAAAAAAAATTTATGACGTCACGTTTCTGGCCAACCTGTATAGTCATCATTATCATCATTTCAGCTATAAAAAAATATTTGAATATTTATTTGATAATTTGAAAGTTCAATTAAGTGGCGAAAAAAAATTTTATCGTTGACTTATAAAAAATTAAACAAAGAACTACTACTTAATCTTTGTTTTTATTGTTAGCGCGACATCCTGACATTCAATTGCTGATTAACTGCGGGCTGAGCAACTGTCGCAATGGGCTAGTTTCCTGGGTCAAAAAAAGATTATTCTATTTAGTCCGTCAGATAGATTATCAACAAATATTGGACCCATTTTTGTCTTTTGTTAATCAAACAAAAAATGACGAAGATAAAGCGCATCAAAGTGAGCACGTGACGTCACGTCTTGCTAAAAAGTGTCGCAAGGCGTGACGTTACGCGGAACTTTAACGGGCTATAATATCTTCATCATTTTTTGTTTGATTGAGAAAAGAAAAAATACGTGTCCAATATTTTCTGTTAATCCAACTGACGGACTAATTAGATTTTTTTAGGAAACTAGCCCATTGAGCACCATAGAAAAGTGGAAACACTAAAGTGTAAACACTAAAGCGTAAACACTAAAATGTAAACACTACAACATTTCTAACGTAAAAGAATTCCCTTCGGTACCAAACTACCAACTCCCTTTCACACTAAAATAATAAACTGATCAAACCTGCTGTAAATAGAGATCCGTTTCCGAATAAAATTGATAAATATTCCATCAGGTCGCCTTTTTCTAAGCATGTTTTCAGTACGAATTCAATGACCTCGGCATCCGTGACATCTGAGAAAGAAATAACAACTTAATAATTAATAACCAGCTTTTTCCCAAAAAATCATTAAGCATAGATTTTTAAACGAGGTAAAAACGTAATCATCCTTTCAGCCATAGAAAGTCCACTGCTGAACACAGGCCTCCCCCAATGACCCAACATCTCGCCACGATTGGCAGGCGGGTTGGCGAGCGTAGTTTTTATAAGATTTTGCACGCAGTCGAAAAAACAAACGTAATACAGTTACAATATTATTTAAATAGAATTAAACACAGACTAATAAAATGTGCTTAAGGTAACTCGAAAAATCTTTTTTTGGGATATCACACGTAGTTTTTTCTTTCAAGATACCACAAGATCTCGTTTTATTTTTCTTTAGGCATCATATTTAATTTCAGTAGGCCTAGTTACTACTTCAGACAACTATCTTAAAGTTATTTCTGTGTAAAATACGACTTTTTTCTGAATAAAATGTAACTTAGGTCTTTTTCTCCAAAAATGCATGATGCTAAGTGATGAGTAGTTTAGTGTAACAAACAAACAAACTCACTTTCGCATTAGTCAAAATAAAAACTCATTAATATGTATTTTTAATGTTCAACAGTCTCTTGTAGTATATTTAAATTAAACTTACATATGAAAAGATTGTGGGACTGCCACACAGCCAGAACTCCTCCTTTCTCTGTGGTTAGTCTACCCAATTTCAAGAGGGAGTTCATGTGACCTGAAAAGACATAAAATACACAAATTAACAAAACGTTTTTGTGGAACCACTTGACGTAAGTAAATCAGAGGTTCCAAAAAACCTTTTGATTTTCCTCCGCGATGGCATGCGATGCGAAAAAATATAATATAGTTATTAAATTCTGACTTTAATGCTAACGGGACGGGAACGGACTTAAACTGGCTTTTGACTACTTAAAAATTACGGGGATTAGGTTTCTGAGCGCCTTTCGCCCTAGGTTTAATAATGATTCCCTGCGACCCACCACTTCATTCCGTCAAGCGATCCGACAAGATTCTGTCCGAGGCGTAATCACACAAGTTAAGTGTACAATCAACACCAAAAGTAGCTTAATATCTGAATTTTCCAAAATAACCTCTGAACTCTGACGAAATTACTACGCAAAAGTCAAATAAAGAAGTCAGATTATTGAACATTTAGAAGTCAGTACTTTTGAAAATTCGTTTTTGATCAGCTACTATTGACACTGACTGTGCCAGAATCAACCCAAAATTATTTTTTTATTATTTGTCCTTTCTATAAATTCTTAGTTTTTTTTTCTTTATTTATTGATAGTTACATAGCTGCCACTCATCTAAAATTCTTTTTCTTCTTTTTTAATAACTGGCAACCCACAATCTAAAATTAACTGCTATGATTAATCAAGAGGCCCATAAACCAATCATACAATGCAAACGACTGATAATCTACTAAATAAATAAAAAAGAATTAAAATTGCACTGAAGATGATACAATTTTCCTAAAAAAGTTTGTTTGTTATAGTCGATTTGAGCTGTTTTTACCCAAAATTATGATAAAAATTAGTAATAACAGTTTGTCAAAATATTTGTTCTCCTGGCTCGGGAAGGTGACTAATATAACCCGGCCGCTACACTACATCTTTAAAAAGTCCAGTTTTTGTGTTGACAACTTTGTTTATGAAGAGAGAGAATGAAGTGCTCTTTAATTTGGTGTATTATACTTTTTTGTACATATTTTCTCTAAGATTGAGTCCTGTCCTCTAACATTGATGTTTCGTAATTATGTCAGTGTTGAGTGAATGTGCAGCGAGCGTAATTTATTATAAGGTACTAAAGGGCCATTTGCTTGTATGAAATAATAAAAACGAGTATGCAGATCAATAAAGTAGGTATGTATTCAAAGATTAAGTAGGCATACATTATTTATCCAAAGCTGTCCTATGTTTTCATAGAAAAATATATTAATTTTTTTTTGTGTATTTTATGCTTAAAGAAACCTGCAAGGAGATAAATCATTTTGAATTTGAAATATTAGAACACAGCATTGTTATATAATAGCACAGAATACCTAATAGTACTACCGTACAGAAGACTCACTTCCTAACCCAGGCGAGGTAAAAGTCAGGTTTAGGTATAAAAATATACCTAGACTCGCCAGAGCTACCCGCCTGCAAGCAAAATTGAAACTTATAACCGCGCGCGAACCACGAATTTTCTTTGCGCGCCCCAGTTTTATGACCGAGCTGCGAACGACGGCACGGGGTTGTCACTTGAGGAGTTTTTGTACCTAGTTGATTTATTAGATTTACGATTAAAATAAGTAGATTAAGCATTACAAACATTGATTCTGCAAACATATAAATTCCATCTGAATGTCGTGTGTTCGATTCCTACGGGTGTAGGTATTCATTTTCAACATTATCAAAGATTTATTTATTGACATTATCCTATCCTATTCTTAACATTGTTTCTGGGCTAACTAATTAAGGATTTTTATTTTAACTATTACAACTTATTAAGGACATGGAATTAAAGAAAAATAAATATTTCAATATGGTGTGAAATTTAACAAAATGTTAGCTCTGATTAACTATTCGTTTTATTCAGACAACCGGTAAACCACAACATCTTTTATACGCATTATTATATTGACGTTTAGGCTAAGTAGAAGACATTGCGGGTCAATTTGCAAAAGCAAAAAAATATTATCAAGTATACGCTCGCGCGACGACGACCACGACAGTCGTGCGAGCCGAGCGACTGCCCACTGGCATACGCCGCTTCGGGCGGCGTGCTGGCCGAATATACCTAAACTGCGGAGTGACACCCCCCTGATAATAGTATTCTTTTTACATCAAGAAAAAACTTTTTATATTTTCGGAAAAATAATATAATATAAGTAAATTTACATAAATATAGTTTTTTTTTCTTTTGTGTATTTTTTGCGCAAATTTTGCGCGCAAATTGGGTATCGAGTGTCAATAGACACAGCGTCAAAAATCTTTGGATTCCTTCTTATACAGGGTGTAAGGGACAGCCCTCCGCAAACTAACAGGGTCCATTCTTCTCACTATTCTAAACCATATTTCACATAAATTTTCCTCAGGAAAATTTTCTTTTTTTTTTCTCGTTTTTTTAGTCTCTATTACTTTATTTTAATGTAAAATTACTTCCTTTGGACACAGCAATACATTTTTTACAAAACAACACATAAAATAAAAAAACAGCAATGTATTCTTAAATCTCTAACAAATAACGACGCGGATGATGTCACGTGCGTGACGCGAGCGCATTGATAACGTTAGCAGCGATGACAGCCGAAGGCTCGCTCGCTGTGCGACTCGTCCGCAATGTTAGCGATACATTGCGTGCGAAGAAAACAAACAAATCGGAATTTCTGGATTTCTATAATGTTCCTGAAAAAAATTTAACTACCTGTCTTCTTTTTATAATATACTGAATTCACCCTATCAGTCTGTGGAGGGCTGTCCCTTACACCAATATAGGAAAACATTTGAAGCAACTAAATTGGAGCCGCAGCAGGCTCCAAACGCCTGACAACTCCGTAATCCGCTCGGAACGCGTCTCTTGGAAAAAAAAATTATTGACGAGATGTGCTAATACACATTGGATAAATATAAAAACTGTGATAACTTCACTTTTCACTTACAAGCTATCAATATTATTTAGTATTTCGACCATAAAAGCTAATAAAATTAATCGCTATATTTTACATTATGTAAAAGGTTAGTGTAGCCAGTTAAGGAAATTATTTTCTCATTTTATTTTTACATTACTGTCCCTATTGATTAATTTTTAAAGTACTAACTGATACTTTTGTCTGTGATAAGTAGGTGCAGTGTAATTTAAATATTATACATACTTGAAAATATATTATTAGTTTAAAGTTGAAAAACTTAAATGAACATCACTTGTTAAAATCAAAACATTCACTTCTTTTTGTTTTATGGATTCCACAACAGTAAAATAGTAAAAAAATATTTACGTCGTGCACATGACAATCTAGATGTAGGCATTGTTTTTAATTAAATATTAAAAAAGAAAGAAATATTAAGACGGGTGCGCAGATTTAAAAAAAATAAAAGGCAACAGCTAGTTCTAAATAAATCCAACTTACCCTCAGAGTCGCCCCGAAATATGTAGGATTGGCCGATTATAGGTAATACTGGACCGATACAGCTGTTATGCAACTGATCAGCCAATTTGTACAAATGCCTATTCTTCCAACGGTAGATCACATACCATATTATTGACAGAATAATACAAATTTGGAAATACATTTTTAATTGTATCGACCACTAGCTAGGTACTTACACAATTTCTGTATGTGAAACATGTATTTGTATCGTATTTAAATGCTCCGTATAACGTCACATATGACTTGTGTACCGTGATCAGAAAATACCCCTCCCCCCCCCCCCCTTACACAATAGAAAGAACAGAGACACAGCCTCTAAAGAGCGCGCTTTGTGTCTATTTTGGAATAGGGATGTCACACGATGTAAGGAAACACCTCACATAGCTCATTGTACTTAAGTATCTAGTTAGCTATCTTTACTTAGTAAAGTGAGATGGTTGAAATAAAATCTATTTTTATTTCACTTTCTTAACCACCGCCTACGGCCTCGCGGTCCGAGGTGCCTCGCGTCTGAAATACCCTACCGCATTACTCGGACGCAACCTAAAATAAATAAATAAATTTGTTATAAAACGTTAATGAATAGTATTAAATGAAATACCAAAGTTTTCTTTAGGCTAGCAAAATTTGTTAGCGTTGCATTGTCATCGCGGAAAACGAACGGGGAAGCCCCCTTGCGTTTTTATATGTAAGGTACTTTACAACTCCAGCCGCTCCTTACCTATGTGATATTCGTGTTTTCCTACGAATATTTCATGTGAGAATAAGTGTAGCGTAGTTCTTTTTTTTAACCATTATACAAGAATTAAATACTTAGGAATAATAAAGTAGTAAAAACTGTTTTTTAATTTATAACATTGCTTCTTGCGCCACCAGAGGAGCTCGCTAAGTGTACCTTGCCCACATCAAATTTTGGTCTTGCCCCGCCACTGCAGAAGACCGAGGAGTATAATCAGCTTCTGTGTTTAGATAGCGTTTGTGGATTCTGAGAAAACCTCTGACTGTAGAAACGTGGTCAGTATTAGAACCGTTACAAAACGGTGTCAACTCGATTGGCAATATACTTAATGAGGTAATTTTGACCGGTTAAGAGTTTTGACTGTAACAGTGCTGAGATGGTTAATGAGGTAATGACCCTGCAACAATAAGGGTACAAGTACAGAATCAGCAGTCTAAACCTATCCACCTACATGTCTGAATGTGACAAGGGGACATATCTCCCCAAGGTTTGTCACAAATGCTCTGTAGGATATGTTTAAGACCCTAAACTGAAAGAGATACTGCATTAATACTAACGGCTACATCTCACGCTTGAGATTCGCAAATGATATCGTCATCATCAGCATTGATGATGCCTACCCTATCTGCAGGACTAAGCTTGCAGTCAACTAATTGCCAAATTTGGAAAACGTCTTTTCAGACATCGAGCCTATAGTATTAATAAAATAAGCCAAACTAACTTGCCGTGTGGGGATGGCCGTAAAGAATACACTTCTCCACTGCTAACAGGAGGCGTGTCGTAAGAGACGACTAATTCCTGTAGCACAAGACGAGCAGCAGCGTCTGCGTAAATCTTATAGAAAACTGCGTTCGCCAACCCGCCTGCCAAGCGTGGCGAGTATTAGCAATCCCCCCTCGATGATAGGTCATTGATGGAGGCTTATGTTCAGCAGTGGACTTCCTATGCCTAAATGATGATGAATGATGACGAATTTTGCAAGGCACCGATGCTCATTGTAAAAATGAAATATTTTTTTATGATAGTTGATGCCCCTAATAAATTATTTCATATGGTATGCCGGAACATGGATCCTCGCGAAAAAACAACTGTCATCTATTGTTTCTGGATTTTGCGGTACACAAAAGGTTTAACCTTTAGCCGGGCTAAGGCCATTGTGCACACTGACGTCAAACGACAACACATTAACTTACATGAATTTGCACCTGTTTTACATTAGCCGCATTACCGAACTTTTATTAAATAGGCGCCAGGCAACACACATATAAAATAATTAACATATTTAGGTTACGAATTATCAGACATTTAATTTTACCAGGACGTCTCCTACTATTATACCTATACCACTGATTTGGTCCTACACATACCCGAGCCAACTTGGAAAAGATTTTGCGTTTAAAGCCGTCGAAAACCGTGAGAGTACAGTACAGTACAGTACAGTACGTGACAGTTAAATTCAAATGCTTGTTGATTTGGGAATATCGAGTAATTAATAATGGTCACATGTCACATGGTCATCACTCCTAAATATGAGCGTTAGGTTTGGGACTCCTCAGAGCCCTTTGTACTTCACTTTCCTTTTCCTTGCATGCGCATACCCCAAGAAACTCTAGAGAAACTTAATTATAACATCCATGTACCTCGACAATTATTCATATCTACAAACTTCAGTTTCTCTGGCAGACACGAAGCGAAATGCTGAAGGTCCTTTGCTCGGGAAACCGTCTTAATGTTTGTCCATATTTACAATTCTGCTACCTACCTAAAGTTATCACTAAATTAAAAGCACTTTTTTCTTTATACTTACGAGCTAAGGACCAGCAAAAAAGCTAACCTAATAAAGTTAAATACACGACTAGGTAGGTGGTTACAGTTGGTATGGTACCGGTTTTGAATTGCAATAAACCTATTCACAATCATTGAAATTAACTTTAATAATTTAAATCATTATTAAGAGTCCTAGGAGGAGTAATCAGAATCAGAATCAGAATCTTTATTTGCGTAAAACATGGTAATATAGTAGGAACTGTTCCAGCCTCCCACAATGACTTCCAGATTGGGCCGGTCGGAAGCGGCCTGCGGAAGCGGCCGGCTTCCTGCATATAACCTTTACTTTACCAGGTCGTTTGACCACTTTGTGGATTGACGTCCTACGCATGAACGTCAAGATGGCGGGAACCCGCCAGGTTTTTCGAATAAGTGAATAGGATTTAATACAATATTTCTACAATTTCATTGTAAAATTCTACACTCATAAAATTTCAGAACATTCTTTAAAGAAAGTTGTTACCACTTATCTTAAACTAAACACACCATATTTTAATACGATATAGTACGACTACGTTTGAATCATTAATATACTTTAAAAACTGTACATAATTTAATTGTATAAAATATTTTAAACACCAAAATGTTTTAAACGCCTTAACAAATAGTAAGAGCAATTTTAAATAAATTTTAATATTGTACAACATCACATACATTGCTCTGATCCTATGATAAGTAGCTGAAGCACTTGTGTTACAGAAATCAGAAACAATGACGGTACCACAACACCCAGACCCGAGACAATATAGAAAAGTTATTTTTCTACATTGACCCGACCGGGAATCGAACCCGGGACCTCAGAGATAGCGACACCAAGTCCGGTGTGCTCGCCTCTCGGCTACGGAGGTCGTCGTCTGTCGTCAAGCAATAAAATGATACTTGGCTTAACATGAAACTTTTTTCAGGCGCTGTAAGTACGTAACTATTTTTTTTAAAATGAAATTGCAGTTTTAAAATATAATAACGCTTCAAACGTAATTGTACTATATCGCGCTGAAATTTGGAGTTTAGTTAAAGATTACGCCAGGTAATATTCATGAACTAAATAGTGGTCCCGCCAATCGCCATTGTGATATCAAAATAGCGGGACCACTTTCTCTTTGTCAAGAAATCGACGACTTCGAAGGAAGAAAGAGGCGAGTACGCTGGATTTGGCGACCGCGTCGCCCCTTTGAGGTCCCTGGTTTCCGTAATTTTACAATGTTCGCAATCGATTGTCGATCCGCTCCCAGTAACATTACCTACTTACTTACTTATACTGTATTCACAAAAGAAACACCCAATAAAGCTTTACACCCTTGGTTTATTTTTTGTAAATCACTCTTTGCTCATTTGACCCTTTTTAGTTAAATGCTAGACAACGCTGCCTTTCTTTTTTGCCGCCATGAACCAAGTGAAAAATCAATAATTACCACCAAGGTCAAAAGAACAACTTCCTAAAATCATAACTTAATAAAATCCAGTCAAATAAATCATTTCATAACACTTAAACAGAAACAATGTTTTAAAGTAATCATTTCTTAACAATTTTACAATTATTAACATATTAATATTTAATTTAGATTAATTTTTATATAACAACTAATTTTACAAAGATAATACAATCATTCAATTCAATAATTTAACACGGTATTCTCTTAAACTTTAAAGTTGACGTAAAATTATCAAAACATGTGTTTGCGATTGTACATAGAAAAAAATCATTTTGATTTCTTCCCATTTCAGGAGCGGATCGAACCTGGATTGCGACTAATGTTAAATTACGGGAGTCGGGCGTCTGGTTTAATTTGCCAGTTAATTATACGCCTAGACTGGCATCCAACTGGTTGCCTAGGCTGATAGTTAATTGAACTAAAATCACTCAACGTTTAACTACTTAAGGCGTATTAAAAGTCAGCCCTTTGAAGATGACTGATCAATTTAAACTCGCCCAAGTAATTCAAATTTAGTAATAAAAATATTTACCAAATGTTTAATGAATTACAATGTAAAAAAAAAACTTATACCGTTGGATGCTGCCATAAATCTTCAATACTTACCTACTGGTCGACAAGGTCTTGTGTTGATCTGTATGTATGTAAGACTGTTTCTTTTGATTTCATCTGCCGTTATGATTTCTGGCGGTGTTAAGTCGGGCATGATAACTACCTAAGCGCTTGATAAATACAAACAAAAATGCGCGTACTTTCGTAGTGCGCTAAGAGAACGAGAAAAAGAGAAAAAAAACACCATACAAAAACAAAATTACAATAGTTTATCTGAATTCTATCAAAACAATCAACAAAACTATTGGAGGGGAAATTAAAACAAATTAAATAACAAGAATGAATGAAGAAATTTCTGATATTTTTTTTTCAGAAATTAAAATAAATTTTACAAAACCAGCCAGTTCTTACGTACAAAATCGTTTATAATATTCATACTTTTTTCTGTTCCTCTAAATGTGCCGGTGCCTATTACTGGGTGACTGATAATATTATTAATAACTGATGCTCAATACATTATCGTGGAGATTACGACTGGTTTTGTACGGAGAGGTAAACTTTTTTCATCCGTTTTTGATATTGGGGCCATATTATGTTCATTTTAAGAATTATAATATCTAGCTAGTTAAAACAATTTTCTCGTCTTTCCAGTAACCCTGTATATATACAGGGTTATTTGTAAAACATCAACAACCTCCTAGGGGCTGATTCTGGTGCTCAAATAGAACAACTTTTTCTATAGGACCAACATCGAAATCGCAAAAAAATCACTTCCTCATACCAGGGGGGTGTCACTCCGCAGTTTAGGTATACTCGGGCAGCGCGCCGCCCGAAGCGGCGTATGCCAGTGGGCTGTCGCTTAGCTCGCACGCGGCTCGCTCGAAAACATTTTTTTTGCTTTTGCAAATTGACCCGCAGTGTCTTCTAGTAAGCCTAAACGTCAATATAATAATCCGTATAAAAGATATTGTTGGTTTAACGGTTGTCTGAATAAAACGAATAGTGAAGCAGAGCTAACATTTTGTTAAATTTCACACGATATTGAAATATTTATTCTTCTTTAATTCCATGTCCATAATAATTAGTAATAGTTAAAATAAAAATCCCTAATTTGTTATATTAGCCCAAAAAAAAATTAAGAATAGGATAGGATAATGTTTACAAAGGAATCGAACACCCGTAGGAATCGAACACACTACATTCAGATGGAATTTATATGTTTACAGAATCAACGTTTGTAATGCTTAATCTACTTATTTTAATCGTAAAACTAATAAATCAACTAGGTACAAAAACTTCTCAAGTGACAACCCCGTGCCGTCGTTCGCAGCTCATAAAACTGGTAGGCAGGTAGCTCCAGGCGAGTCTAGGTATATTTTTATACCTAAACTTGACTTTTGTTAGGAAGTGAATCTTCTGTACGGTACCACTATTAGGTATTCTGTGCTCATACTAAGCCGCCAACCAGCGGGCATCAGTTTGAATGAAGCAGTGAAAATTGTTTTTAGATTAATATGTTGGTCCCATAGAAAAAGTTGTACTTGAGCACCAGAATCAGCCCCTAGGAGGTTGTTGATGTTTTACAAATAACCTGTATGTTGGTGTGTATACGATTTAATACATATTAATGTTCTTACAACCTAAGAATAACTCTTAACTACATTGTCAAACAAAAGAGCTGACACGAATAGGTGGTTTACGAAACCAGCAAAGGTTGATGTAATCATCATCATCAATTTGTCATTTCATCAGAAGTACACTTCAAGAAAAAGTTCACACAAGAAGTTGATCTTCTACGCGCGCGCGCGCTAGGGTAACGCACACACGGGTAGACATCGCTCACGACACGAAGTCTCGGTACGCTTGGGCTCAAACTACTGTCATGGCGGTTCCAGACGCTTGGCGATATCACCCAGAAACCGTGATTGTGATGGGATTCTCGCAGTCTTTTGTTCTCCGATCGGTGTCGGTATTTTTGCTAGCTCCAAAGGTTTTCTGGGATAAAAAAGAGAGCGCTATCCACACTCTTGTTTGGTCTCAGAGCTACGTGAGTAGTGGCGTGGCATAGATGTGTGTGCCGTGTGCCCGTAATTTGTGATGTGTGTGCCGATGCTCTAAAGAGCATCGGCTTCGCGGCTCAAATTAAGCGATTTTAACGTTTAATGTGTCCTTGCTCTGGAAAGCACGTAGGTATACTTAATGTCATTAAATACGCTAAACAGATTACTCATCCAGCCAAACAACCACAGCGCTGGTTGTTTTATTTTGGTAATCACTGACATTAGCACTGCCGCGTCTGAGCTACAAGCAACTCCGGCAAGGGCTCAATTATCTATACTTGCATTTTTTATGTTGATTTAATCGTCGCTGCTTCCATTGCCGATTGCCGTCGAGTGGGTTGCCAAAATTTTACACCAATCGTTTCGTGTCAACCTTTGTCAAACAATTACAACAAATTCTGTACATATCTATTGTCTTCTCTTCAACTGTATGGTAAAATCTTGCGCTTCTTTCAACATAATACTATAATGAACTCGCAAAGGGTTAGAAACCTCATCGTAGGGAGTGTTCAAACCCGCAGAGCTGTTCTCTGCTGGCAAGACCCGGTACTGTTGTAGTAGAGTTGCCAACGCTGTCTTCATGCTCATCATTGCATACTTAATTCCTATAAAAAGAAACACAAAGATAAATTAAACGAGTAGGTATATTAAGAAGCAAACAGAAATGTATTTTCTTAATAACTTGCCTAGGCATCCCCTCGGTCCATGGCTGAAGGGGATGTAAGCGGCGGGGTGGGGCAGGGTAGTGTCGAGAAAACGCTCCGGCTTGAAGACATCGGCGTCGTCACCCCAGTATTTAGGGTTGCGGTGGATGGCTTGTATGTTGACCACTATACCGCATCCTTTTAGAAGAGTTACCCCTGACGCTGTAATAATATTTTTTTAATGGTTACGGCCTATAGTTTATGACTCACCCAATGATTCCATACATTTTATTTAGACAGGCGCTAAATATTTTTATCGGTGCCGATGGAACCATTTTCGCACGATTCTAGAATACTGAATTATCATCATGTCAGCCTATTGCAGTCCACTGCTGGTCGTGAACCTTCTCCGAAGAGCGCCAAAGAGCACAACCTCCCGCTTTTTTCATCCAGCCACTGCCGGCCATCTTCCTAAGGTCGTCGGTATATCGAGCTGGGGGGGCGTCCTACACTACGTTTGCTGAGGTGTGGTCTCCATTCGAGAACCCGTTTACTCCACCTCTCATCGGTTCTGCGACAGATGTGGCCTGCCCACTAATACTTTAGCTTGCTTCATTTCTGGATTTTGCCCTGTACTTTCTTCTTCTGCTGTATGACCTCGTTTCGAATTTTATCCCTTAACTAAATCCCAAGCATGAATCTTTCCATAGCTCGTTGAGTGACGTGAGGCCGGTGGGCCAACTTTACTGTCATGTTCTATGTTTCAGCTCCGTAGGTCATCGTAACAGGTAGGACGCACTGATCGAATAACTTGCTCTTTAGGCGTTTAGGCGTTTCTGGAATACTGAATAGTTACCAAATATTCGGCAAAATGTTCGGTGACTTGACCAATCGATTTAAACACCTTGTATCTAAAATTCGATGATTCAGGTGCATCCCTAGTTTTAATTCCTTTCATTAATGTCATTAATAGAATATAATAGAATTCGTAAGTTTAAATATGTTTTTTATTTTTAACTTTGTATTTTAAAGGTACCAAATAATCATTTTATCTTTCTTTAATTAGGATTATAGGCCGACGGCCGATGTGGCAGAAAGGTTTTGGAATGGAGGCCACGTACCGATAAGCGCAGCGTACGTCCACCCACAAGGTAGACAGACGACCTGGTAAAGGTTGCAGGAATGCTGGATGCAGGCCGTTTCTCACCGTTCCTATAGGGGACCCCCTTCCCCGTAGGGGAGGCCTATGTTCAGCAGTGGACGTCCTGTGGCTGAAATGATGATGATTATTAAAGTCTTACGTAACGTAACATCCTCTGTCACTTTCCTAATCACTGATGGTACTGGAGGGTACAGCCGCATTGTCTCCTTGATCACCGCACCAAGGTACTTAAGTCGGGGCAGGTCTTCGGTAGTCGGAGATCGGTTCGTTTTCCCTAGTACTTCTTGAACTCTGAAACGAAGTTAATTTGTAAATAACCCGACTCGCCTCATCACCGTGTTATAATCAAGAATATAAACTATAATCGACGATCAATCGTGGTAAGTATTTGGATCTAACAATGAATTCATGTACGGACAGCGCAGTTTTTATTACGACCTCCATAGCCGAGAGGCGAGCACGTCGGAATTGACATCACCATTTCGGAGTTGCCGGGTTCGATTCCCGATCGGGTCACGGGTCGGGTAGTGTGGCACTATCGTTGTGTCTGAATTCCTATAACAGTTTTAGCTACTTACCTTAGGATCAGGGCAATGTATGTATGTGATGTTGTCTAATATAGAGTTACAAGCGTTATATTTTATGACCTATGTAAAGTAAGAGCGGTGATGTTCAGTTGTCGGCGTCTTGCCTTACATTCATCACGTAGCTCAGTTTTCAGAATATGAAAACTAGTTAATACAACATCACAACATGCGTGGCGGTCAGGAAAAAATCGTAATAAAACTTCTATAAGGTATACCGCAATAAACTAAGGGCCTGAATGGTCTGGTTCCATGTCTGAAGGTTACAGAGGTCTGAAGGAAGTGGCAATCGCTCGAATAAAAATAACTAGACTTGCCACATCCAGAACCATGGTCGAGCGTGTGCGTATGAAGGACAAAGCGCTATGAGAAAGAAGGTTCCCTACTCGACTTACTCTTGATACACTTTCTCTTGTATTCCGGGATACCTCGCCAGCATCATTGTAGTGAATGCAGCCGCGACGGCTGAAGTATCCGTCGCTGCGATAATTATAACAATAGCTTCTTCACGAATCTCCAACTCTGTCAAATTTTTACTATCCTCAGAAGATTGCATGAACATCTCCAAGAATGTAGTGATTCTCTCATGGGACGGGGCTGAAATTATTGAATTTAGTCAAACTCAAAGTCTAATGTGCGTTTCCATTGATGCTGAGACGTGAAGAGCAAGATTGAACAAACTTATTTATTTATTTATTTATTTATTTATTTATTGCAAACTTTACAGCATGTAAATTTAACATGAAAAACACTTTGTATTAAATGCTTACATAGCCAATTAAAAAGTTTGTCACATTAAAATTAACATTTAAGGACAATCTCGGTACAAGTTATTAAACCAAGTGTACCTAACTTAAGGATTTACCTTGTAACCACATATTCTACCTCTACACAGGATCACATTTCAAGGGTAGTGCCAAATTTAAAAAATAGGGTCTTTAGATCAATATGTAAATACTAATTTATATTTAATTTCGGTCGTCGTATTTCTGGAGTAAAATATACTTAAAAAATTCCGAAAAAAAAGAAAACGCGAGATACGCCGTCATTCATCAGAGATCACAGGCATACGCCGACGCTGCTCCAACAAGAACCTCATGCAGTGCACATACGGTGCAATTTAATCGATTAATCGTAAATTTAAATTATCTATGTAGAATACGAATAAGCTTTCGTCTAACAATAGGCTACTTTCCTGGGTCAAAAAAAGAATATTCTAAGCCTGTCAGTTAGATTATCAAAAAATATTGGACCACATTTTGTCTTTTGTCAATCAAACAAAAAATGACGAAGATAAAGCATCAAAGTGAGCATGTGACGTCACGCCTTATTTAAAAGTGTCGCAAGGCGTGACGTTAAGCGGAACTTTAACGGGCTATATCTTCATATCTTTTATTTGATTTAAAAAAGAAAAAATGCGTGTCCAATATTTTCTGTTAATCTAACTGACGAACTAATTAGATTTTTTTAGGAAACTAGCCCATTGTTTTGACGAGAACGCGTTCAATCTTTTCTTCATGGCAAGCGACCAAAAGTTTGGTAGGTAAATCGCTCCACTTATATCTCATTACTGATTTAATTATATCCGTTGACGGCCTAACTAAGAACTGATAGCCAATGGGGAAGAAAGGTTCTACAAGGAGGCCACGTACCGGCAAGCGTAGCGTAGGAGGTTCACCCACAAAGTGGACATCTGACCTGTTAAAGGTTGCAGGAAGCCACTGGAGGCAGGCCGCTTCCACCCGACCAATCTGAAAGTCAATAGGGGAGGCCTATGTTCAGCAGTGGACGCCCTATGTATGGCTAAAATGATGATGATGATGAATAGAGATGGGCAATCTTGTATGAGCATAAAGACAACCGTAAGTTAAAAAAGAACTCTTGAGTAATAAATTAGATTACTCACGGTGTTGTGGTTCATTATTTTTAACTTTTACTTGTTCCAATTCTTCTCGTTTTTCTTTTATTACCTGAAATAAATAACATTAAATAAAGTTATAATTATACTTACTTTCAATATAGTTGCCAAAAAAGAGACGAATTTGTTCATCAATATAAACAGCATTTACCTACTAAGGATTCAACATCAAAATCATGAAAAAATGTTTGCTGCTCTATACATTATCAGTGTGGTATAGCGTTATATTGTGAGGAGAAAAAAAAACGGAATTTCAATATTGACCCCATAACAAAATTAATGAGCACATGTTTTAAAAAGTAACCCCGTATATTATTAACCCGGGCGGAACAGCGTTACCCTTTGCCACAGAGCACATACCATATAGAGCAGCAAGCAGTAAACTGACTTAACGTTATTGTTGATTTTATCGGCACATTGTAACGTTACTAAATGAATACTATAAGTACCGTTAATTAAAGTCTTTAGTTTTCATCTTTTTCTTTCGAGGAGCTGAAAAATATTTTTACATTAAGTTTCTATACATAATGTAAAAATATTTTTACACAGCTCTAGGTAATCAAGACTACTAAAGAAGCCTGTTACTCTGTTCCTACCAAAAAAAAGCAATAATATTAATAAATTGTAGTTTGTATGCAGTGAGAGAAATAAATGAATTACTTACTTACTTACTCTAATTTGTTGTAAAACTCTAACCGCACGGGTTGGCAACGACGTATTAGGTAACGGAAAAAGTATCGATACTTAATTATAACGTTAATTTTTAACATTATATTATTGGAATCGATATTAAACTACCGTTACCTGTAAAATTTTAACATTATGAAAATATTGTTACTTAACATACATAGTGTGAATTAGGTAACGTTAGCAAGCCCTGTTTTTTATTTTTGTTAAGTATGAAATGACAAGTCTAAAACTAAAACTGTACAGTCACATATGCATTCACAATAGTACTAGTTTATTAAGGTAGGATACCTCACATGTACTTACGTTAGCAACAAAATTATGCATTAAATTAGCATTCTTTAAACTACCAGAGAAATAGCAGAGCAATCTAAACATGGCTGTATTGTGTAGGTAGGGTTGAAACATGAAATCTGCTGCCATTTTGCTTAACTTGTTGAAAGCTGCTGGGAAAGGATGGTTCCTATCAGATTGCGCCTGTACAGTCACTCCAAATGTTGATTCTTGAACAAAAATAACGTATAAAAGTTAAGCAGTTATCTTCAGTTACCAGATTAGATTCAAGGCTGCAACTGATTTTAGTAAAACTGATAACTGAGCGGAAATTGTAAGCGGAAATATTTTATTTTCATAATTATTTAGTTAAGGATTTCTGCAAAGTTTATTGCTCGTCTCTCTCTGCGATCCTTGACACGGATCTCGAGCGCTTGAGAAAAGAGTAGGGATAGCTCTGCGCAACTTACGAGATGATCATGAGAAACGCGTGTGTGCAGAGCAAGGAAACAATCACGACCTGCGACTAGTCAATCACGTAATCGTAATGGTCTTCTGCGCATCTCTCGCTCAGCGCATAAGATCCGTGTCGCTAGTTGTACCAAGGTATTTTTGGTCATATCCATACTACACCAAATCACGAATATAGAACAAGGGCACAAATTGAGTTTTTGAATTTTACAGAAGAGACATTTTAGAATTTTTATGCATTCTTGCTTTTGCTTTGCGAATGTTCTGACGATAGACGATACTTAATGTAACTCTAAAGTAGTTTTGCGTTAGATTAAAATGAACTATATAGGATCAAGTTGATATCAAGAATTAAAAACGTTTAGTTTTTTCACATCAATTGTGCCCTAGTTCTACCGAAAGAGTGTTTGTAGATATATGTAATGCTGGCTGGAATAGTATGGATATGCCCAAAGAGACTATCAATTCTAATATAAGATTATTAGACTAACCACAAACTGCGTCCAGCGTATAAGCTGTCATGAATGACCACAGTTCGAAGGCGCCCTTGCCCGCTGCATCGCGTAGGCGTTCCCCCATGATCTTACTTTGCCTTGCGAACACAGAGGTAAAATGTTTCAGGTTACTCCGGTTGAAAACCGGAGCCGTTGCCTTTCTACGTGGACGCCAGGTATCAACTATTAAAAATAATACATTTTACAAAGATTTTTGTGGATTCGGTGGGGGGTAGTTGAACGAAAAGCATGGTCGATCTATTTTAATGGTTTTTATTTATCATTTAAAGAGCTTTAGCTGAAGCTTGGTGTAGTTTGTATTCTAATGTTTGGTGAAGTGATAAAGATTTGAAACTATTGAAATATCATTGTATTCAACGCCGCATCGAGTTTCAACTGACTTGTTTCAAGACAACTTGCTTGACCCGATAGCGTCTTGAAACCTGCTTCTACGGGAAGAGTAGCCTTCACTGAATCCAAGAAAAGCAATATAAAAATTAAACACCCGTTATTTATTGCAATCACTTTATCAATAATCACTCTAAATTGGCAGAATCACTGCTCTGCGTAAATAGCGAGTAGGATTGAGTCCATAAAAAAAAATTACCGCTTTGTCTACTTATATTTTAGGTACATAATTCATTTTACGTTGTCCGTTAAGGAAAACCCTATATGTTTACCTGTGGGTTATCACAGGTATGCTGCAGTCTTTGAAAAGCGTATTTGCCTGACCTTGTACAATGAGAAAACCTGCGAGGCAGCATGTTGTACCGTACGCATACCGTTCTTTCTCGATAGGTTGCCTTATAGCAACTCAGTTATAAAAATAAGTAAAAGCAAGGTACATAACCCTTAAATTCGTCTCACTGTAAGGAACTTGACTAACCTCGATCTCAATACTTCACCACGCGGGCACAGTACGGATTGATAGAGGAGTGTTGCTGTATGGCCAGTGGCAATTTTTTACTGTAGGATGTAAAGAAGCTGCTTGTTACACTAGTACTTATCAAGCGATATTAGCCAGGATCAACTTTTACCATGCCTTCCAAACCACGGAGAGTGATAAATACTCGTATAACCGAAATGATCAATCACAACTGCGGCGTAGGTTATATAGAATTTAAATTTTAATTAATTACTACTAAAAAAACATGAACAAACCTGAGGTAAAGATAGATCCGTTACCAAAAAGGAATGTAAAATATTTCATCATGTCGTCTTTTTCTAAGCATGTTTTCAGCAAAATATTAGCTACTTCGGCATCCGCGACCACTGGAAAAGAAATTGGCTATGAACAGATTACAGTTAGGGGGTATTTAACTTAAGAGGACCTATTTCATTAGTTACCAGACGATTCTTCTACTACTCAAATACATCAACTCTTTTAAAAGGACCAAAATCTAAATTAGAACAATTTCTACATACATTAAAGTTTTTAAATGTTTTTTAAGCCTTTATTTATGTATGATTCATTAAAAAAGCTCAAAGGTTTTTCGCTAGTAATTAGGAGCCAATATCAAATTGTTGTTTTGTACACAAATGTCAGATACTTCGAAAGGTTTCATTTATTCATTTATTAATTGCCACACTATAGGTAGGTACTTACGATTAAGTCTTTTAAATTATTTAAATCGTTAAATTATTAGTTTTTCCAAAAAAAATATGCTAGTCCTCTTTCAAATAAGTACCTTTTTTTGCATATCTGTAAAGCCTTATCTTAATCCATAGCAGTTATTTTTGCGAGTTTTCAAAAATAAAATAAAATAAAGTAAAATGGCGGCCATTTTGAGAGAAAGACGTAAACTTAAATCTATTTTTGTCGAAAAAAAAAGATAAATACGTAGGTAGGTTCACTTAGAATACGCTACCATCTATGGGTAGGTTACTATTTTTTTTTTAGACTATGTAGTCCTACTTAAATTATATGCTGTCAAATTATCGCTTTCTTGTGAACAAACACACTATAATATGTTACGTCTCTAGTAGATTCACGGACAGACAGA
Organism: Anania hortulata; assembly: GCA_963576865.1. NCBI lineage: Eukaryota > Metazoa > Arthropoda > Insecta > Lepidoptera > Crambidae > Anania > Anania hortulata. The sequence continues at coordinate 21,418,047 of OY756392.1, read as the reverse complement.
CAGACACAAGAGTCCTATAAGAATTTTCTTCTTGTAGAATCGTTTAGAATTTAATTAAGTTATTACAATTATCCTTTAGTACATTGCTATATTATGATTAATAAGAGTTTGAAATACTCGAAAAGTTAAGGAGCCGAAACATACTTATTGTAGAGATATTTGTAAAGAAGTAATTAATTATTAAGTGTTGTGAGGTTGTATTCAGTATCTTGCAATTTATTATAAATTATGTTAATTTAGTTAGGGCCACAATTCACAGCGGAGTTGTTTAACCAGAATGAAAGAAAATTATTTATTTGGTTCATCACAATTATGTACTTAATTATCGTGATCGGAGTAGGTAGATTGCTTTGATGTACTTTGGTAGTGCTAGCATAATATGGATATGCCTTTTTTTCAAATACTGATACTAAGAAAATCCGGAATCCCGGAGGCATGTCCATATTAACATCAATGTTTGAGATCATTGACCCCAAATCAATGTACCTACTCCAATCACTGTTAATTACTTACAATAAATTAATAAAGGCAAAAAGATTCTGTGATACGAAACCAAAATGGTTGTGTTGTGACTCAGCTATTTTGCTATGGCAGAAGTTGCCATGACCCTGGTTTTCTGTGGCAACCATTGAGGTAGATAGAGAGCGTCATCGACCCATTACAGAAATAATAATAATATTTTTTTTACCAATTTATATTGTTGTAAGCATAGTAAAGTGAGAAAATCAGAGGGTATATTTATACCACCGATTGGTTTATGTACTAAATAATCTTGTGGATTTATTTTCTGAATTTTATAATATCAATATCTAGCTGTTGCCCGCGATTTTGTTCGCGTGGTCTATAGTTTAATCAAAAAAAAATTCTGCGCATCTTTCTTTCTTTCAATAGAATATAATTTTTTTTTTTTAATAGAAAATAATTTCTTTCAATAGAAAATAACTTTTACAATAAAAAATGAATTAGCGAAATTGTTCCATCCTTTCACGCGTGATGCGATGATCAAGGGAAATAGAGATTAATTTTAATGTTATAGATATAGATTAGTTGCTTAATGAGATAATTTCTTAGGTCAAAAAATTATTATTCTATTTAGTCCGTTAGTTAGATTATCAAAAAACATTGGACCCATATTATGTCTTTTGTCAATCAAACAAAATATGACGATAAAGCGCATCAAAGTGAGCACGTGACGTCACGTCTTGCTAAAAAGGCGTGACGTTACGCGGAACGGGCTATATCTTCATCATTTTTTGTTTGATTCAGAAAAGAAAAAATACGTGTCCAATATTTTCTGTTAATCCAACTGACGGACTAATTAGATTTTTTTAGGAAACTAGCCCATTCAAAATTATACCTGGTCAGTGAAAACAGACATAGTGAAGTAATAGCCGTTGTGATGCATTCAAGTTTATGTGGTCGGCCATGTAGTACATTGTCATGGAGCACTACCCTCTAAAGTAGAAATGTCATATGATCTTTTCGACAATTGTTTTTCGCCATTTTTTTAACCTGTGTATGTACTGTTTTTGTGTGCTCCATGTACACTATGCTAACCTCCTAAAATGTATAGGATAGTGTTACATACAGGATTTGGTCATTCAACATCCTTTTTTAAAAAACTTATAAATTACTAACAGCTTTCTCAGTTTAAGTGTTATTTCAGTCAGATTGATTTGAACTTACATATTAAAAGCCTATGGGCATGCCACATAGCCAAAACTCCGCCCTTCTCAATGGATTTTCTGCCTATTTTCTGGATAGTTTTCATGCGTGCTAAAAACGAAAAAAAGAGAATTAATTTAGTAGCCAAGTCTGCGTTTTTTTATTTATATTTTGGATACAGAGTTTCCCACAAAGGTTGTGAAAGGACACTTTTTGACCCTGCGAAAATAAATAGTTCTTTGACGCGGTATTGGTTTGTTTGCCAAAAAACAATACACATCTTTCTTATTATATTATATATTAATATGCTGCAGTTGTAGAATGAATGTAGTTTCATTTATTTATTATAATATAATAAAATTTATTTATTCAGACAATTACAGTCCAGTCTTGTTAGTTACAATAAAATGCTTAAAATAGTGTTAATTTTTACTCTAAGTAATTATTGCTGGGAACTGGTGCATGCAGTGACATCCAGTGTCCCAAAAATGGACCGTCAATCCGTTCAGCCAGCACAGCCAGGAGGCTGTTGCCGCTAGCCCGCGTGCGCCGCGCCATCGAGGTCGCCCTCCTGCGCATTGTGGTACCGAAACAATCCACGCGCGCCCCAGCGAACATCCCCGAGGCGCTGCAAAAGCGGGGCAGCCGCAACAGCGCCCTGAACGCGAAGGCATCACATACGTATTAATACTAGATTTTCTTGCGCCATTTGTTTGCTTTGCTGATGCAACGCTCATGTCTTAAACCATCATCATTATCATTTCAGTCATAGGACGACCACTGCTGAATGTAGGTCTCCCCCAGTGGCTTCCTGCAACCTTGACCAGGTCGTCTGTCCACCTTGTAGGTTGACGTCCTACGCTGCGCTTGTCGGTACGTGGCCTCCATGTCTTAAATACTCGTTTAACAACTCTATGTCCTAGATATAAAAGAAATCTACTTACCATTCGCGTCACCTCGAAATATATAGGATTGACCAATTAAAGGCAATGATACACCGATAGAGCTGCTATGCAACTGGTTTGCCAATTTAAACATCGCTCTATTCTTCCAACGGTAGATCGAATACCATGTTATATACAAAACAATAAAAATGATTAAATACATTTCCAATTTTAACAATGACTGGTTAGACAATGTCTGTTCATGTAATGGAAAGAAACAACTATAAATGCCAGAATAAACTTTCTTAAGGCTCATTGTTAAAATTGAATAATTTTTATAATGACAGATTGTTGACGGCTTGAATAAATTTAAACCTAGCTGTAAAAGGGTTAAGACAGCTTGCCGGGGACCGTAATTACGGTCTCAGAATGCTAGCGAGGTCCCGTTGAGTAGGCATCTATCTTAAGGGGATGGCATAGAAGGGCTCACCCCTCTTTTAAAATACATGGCCTCAGGCCATTTTTCAACCGACTTCAAAAAAGGAGGAGGTTCTCAATTCGACTGTGTTTTTTTTTTGTATGTATGTTACGCGATTACTCCGCCAATTATGAATCGATTTTAATGATTCTTTTTTTGTTTGGTAGATCATACTTCAGAGGTGGTCCCATATAAATTTTATCAAAATTGATCTAGAACTTTTTGACAAAATCAACATATATATACCCAGATAATATTTTGGTTGTGGTTCTTGTTACCTATCTTCGACAATATGAGCCGATTTTGATGATTTTTGTTTTATTGAATAGCTTATACTTCAAAGATAATATGCAAAATAGGGGATGAAATTGGTGTTCAGCAGTTAGATTAGGATTTATCACTAAAAATAGGCGAAATAAGTAAATTTTATTTAAAAAAATAAAACCGACTTCAAAACACTAAAATGCTAAAAATAATCCCAACACTTAAGTACCTAATCAGTTACTTTTGGAGTCGGTGCAAACAAAAACATTGAATCTCTCATCGGCTGGCACCGACTCCAAAAGTAACTGATTAGGTACTTAAGTGTTAGGATTGTTTTTAGCATTTTAGTGTTTTGAAGTCGGTTTTATTTTTTTTAATAAAATTTACTTATTATATAAAAAACTAGTTGACGCGCAAATGTCACTTTCACGTCTTGTTACATGTGTCACTAGAATATGCTCGTAGAAAAATGGTGAATGGGGAATATGCATGTGTTTTTATTTGGTCTTAAAAAAAATTAGTACTTAATTATAATTAATAAAACTAAGAATTTTCGAAAAATATTAATAAATACCTGACTTACAACCCATTAAAGTTTCGTGTTAGACAAGGAGATCCGATATGTACCGTGACGTCACATTACACGCATGCCATACATTTTTCATAGTAAAAGTTGTTTTAGAAAGAGATAGGTATACCTTAATTTCGAATTACTGTATTACGGTTATTTTTTACCTAAAATCAATTTTGTTTTTACTATTAGCACTATAATTTCATATATTTTCCAATGAATATAGTAAAAAAAAAAACCATGAATGTTCCCTATTTTTTATTTTTATTTTGCAAAAGCTGCTCCGCTACTTCAAACTGTCGTGATTATGGTTTTACCACAGTATTAGATTAGCTAAAACGTAGGGTAAAACAGTAACGAAACTAGGCCTATTTGTTGACACCCATCGAAAAAAAAGCATGCAATTATCATATAACCTCACAAAATCACAAACAAAACAAGTATTCACAGCATAGTAAGAAAGTAAGGATGGCTTTGTTGTCCGGGTAGGGTTTGAAATGTTGGAACATGAAATCGGATAAGTACGTTCTGACTTAACTTGGTAGATCGCATACCTGAAGAGAAAAAAACAAAAATGTTTTTTTAAAAAAAACAATTTTAACAACCATTTAGTAAACATGTGTCTGTTCATGTCAATAAAATATTGTAAATTCTAGAATTAACTTTTCTATGTACAAAAGGCTCATTGTTAAAATTAGTTATTTCCACTGACAGATTGCTGACACCCGTAATGATTTGTCTTATTTGAACATTTAGCCCCGCCGGGTTAAGGTTACGATTACGACAGTTTGACGTCGAACGATGACATTGTTTTGAAAATTGTATTGCATTTTACTGAAAGGGTGGATCTTCAGAACATTTGAGTACTTATGTCCTGAATATTTTTTTAATCTATAGGTACAAAACTTTTTTTGTCTTTTCTACCGACTTCCAAAAAGGAAGATCTCAAATTGACAGTTTTTTTGTATTTTCTTTAATGTATGTTACGCAATTAGGTACTCCGCCAATTATGAATCGATTTTAATGATTCTCCTTTTTTTATAAATCATACTTTCGAGGTAGTCCCATATAATTTTTATCGAAATTGATGATTTCTTTCTGAGAAAACCAACAAATAACAAAATGTAGGTATACTGTTTTGGTTCGTGTTTCTTGTATGTTACCCAATATCTCGACAAATGTGAACCGATTTTGATGTTTTTTTATTTATTAAATAGCATTAAATTTCAAAGATACTTTAATATCATTTACCCCTGATGGTGGAAAAATAGGGGATAAAATCGGTGTTCACCAGTTAACATTCTTATAATTTGTTTTGATTAGGATTTATCACTAAAAATAAATGTAATAAAAAAATTATTTAAAAAAACTTTAATTCACTAAAAAGCTAAATAATACTAATAACACATAAGTACCTACCTAATCAGTTACTTCAGGAGTGGCACCGCCAGCTGATCAGTTTAAATAATTGTGAATGTTTTTGTTGCACCTACTACTAAATTTTTACTAATTATTTTTAGCTTTTTATATGAATGAATGAATATTTTATTGCATAAAATACGGTACAATAAAGATGTTATCTTAATCTAAAACAATTTCCCGCGTATTTTATCGATTTATCGGTAGGCAAAATTGTAATCGAAAATTACTAAACTAGTGAAGCTATATAAATAATTGATGTCGTCCGTAATATTATTTAACAATTAAGATTTGAGTTTTAAATTTTTATTTTATATTTATTATTTATTTAAACAACCAATTTAGTCCTAGGTTATATACAAAGAAAACTAAAATTAAACTTAAAACTAAAACTTACCAAATAAATATTTACAAAATAAATCACAAATAAAAAATGGGTCCCAGATCGCCGTCCGAACACAGTGACATAGTCCCCAAAACGCTGGCCGCATTTCCACGCTGTATAGCCAAACTGATACGTTGGCCTAGAAATGCGCCAGCCCTCCGATCGCCCGTACAATCAATCAGCCGCTTGGCTAACTGACTGTACAGCCGATGTGCGCTAGGTCCCCAAGGCCCGAGCGTCTCAACCCCAAAAGGTTCAAATATGCAGGTATTACTAATATCTGCATATTTGCGACGTTTGAGGGACTCCGCTGATGCAGCAGCAGTGCCTACCCCTGACGAGGTTTGTGGAAGATGAGTCGGAGCCAGTGTGTCAACACAGGTTGCGTCCCACACTAGGGGCCGACCCATCTTCCACGGAACCAAGGTCATACCATCAGGCCTCCTGCCATCACTCCGCACCAGGCCATTCGGTTCAAGAATAGCCGGTATCGAAGCGCTAGCAAGAGCCCTGCGGATGATGTCGTTAAGGCTGGTGTGTCGGGAAAATCTCCCGGCGCTTCTGCTGCACGACAGGCCGTGATGACCCAGTGAGTCAACCATATCGCCGCAGGGACAACGATGTGGGACATTGCATGGTGCCCCCAAACGAAGAGATACAGCAAGGTTAAAGGAAGTATTGTCTAAAAAAGTACCTAGCTGTGGAGATGGGAGAGATTGAAGCCATAGTCCTGATTCCCACTCGGCCACGGCAAGGAGACGAGCCCGATCTGCAGGACTAGTAGACGTGTTTAATAAATTATTCCGTACTAGTCTACAGAGCGGCTCGTCCCATTGTCTTTGTGAAGATACCGACGAAGGAATATCTTCAGCGCATAATTGTCTCCATGAGTTGATGGCCTCGGCTTGATAGGCAATTGCTGGATTACCAAAAGACTTGCTAAGTATTTTAGTAACCAGCACTTGGGTGCTATGAGCCGAGGACAAGAAAGCAGGGAGAGCAACACTAGAAATTTTGCGTATCCCAATACCTCCAAACCTGATAGGGAGTGAGGCCTGGGTCCAGGTTCGACAATCCAAAGAGAGGTTCAGCACAGAAGAAAGAATGTTTTTAACAGAGTCGTCTAATTTTGAAGTCAAACCTGGAAATTTCCAAAAATGAGAAGAACGGACACAAAATGTGAATTTTGGGGCAAAAAGACAATAGCGGATAATTGTGTAGGCGAAATGAGTATTAATTTTGACAATACGATCGGAAACAATATCAAAACTATTTAATTTTTCCTCAACAAAAGGGCCGAAAGATTCCTCAAATATTGGCGACCCAAGGAGGCGAAAAGAATCTTTTTTAATTATTTTCAAATTGGGAGCAATGTTATTGAAATTTTGAATAATGGAATTGGGATCATGACAAGTGTCTGGAATGAACAACTCACATTTAGCGAAATTTAAATCTAGACCAGCATTATTGAAATTTTGAATCAGAGAAGTTAGGTCAGCCAAAACAGTATTAGGGTCACCTCCAAGGGTACCGTCATCTAAATACCACACGTTAAATTTAGAATTTACCTGATTAATTAAAGGATGAATGGAGAGGCCAAAAATAGCAGGACCTAGAGGGTCACCTTGTTGACAACCAACTGCTGACTCTATCAATTTATCCCTAAATTGTAGTTTACTTGGAGTGCTGTAACACTGCCAAAGAAATGGATAAATAGTCGGAGTCCTGGACTTAATTTGTGTCAACAAAGTGCCTCTATCTATCGAGTTGAAGGCGTTTGTGACATCCACTTTCAGCAATATATCATTTGGGTTATTAAGTACAAATGTACGGGCAGAGTGAATGGCGGCTTCACAACCCCCTTTAATGCCAAAACCGAGTTGAACAGGCTCAAAATATGCTGCAAGATTATCTGAAATAGCCCTACAGCATAGTTTGGCAGCAAGGCGACGCAAAACGGAGCCTACGGCTATGGGCCTAATACCGCCATCCCTTTTTTTAAGCGCACAGAGGTTGGCACCATATAAAAAACCTGTGAAATGTGGGTTGACACTACCAGAAAGCATAACATTAATGAGGCCCACCAATTTCCCCAGTAGGACACTACCGGACTCACCACAACTGACACTTATTAGATCTTTTAAATGCTGGGGAGTAAGGCCGTCCATGCCGCCGGCAGAGCCACTACGAAAGGAATTGATGGCGCTCATTACTGCTTCTGGAGTTGTCTGAAGATATGGTTGTGCAGGATCCGGTTGATTGGGAAGTTGGCTGTTAGCTGCTGAAAGTGGATGCTTACTTTGTAAAGCTGAGAGGGTATCAGGAGAATTGGGCGCAACGAGGTCGTCGGAGAACAAAAGTCGCGCTGCACCTTTGACATCACCGTCACTTAATTTTGATTCTATATATTTTGAATTAAAACTGCTATTATGGTGATGAACAAATGGACGCGTGGAAATACTGTGTGAGGGTTGCCATACTAAAGAATTGGCACAGTTTTCTTTTATTTTATGGGTTAATGAATGTGTGTTGCTATGGATGGAGTGTACATGAAGTATTCTATACGTAAAAGTAAATAAATGCTCCCAAGCCTCAATACTGTTTTCAGCGATGACACGTGAAATGGTTTGGCTTAACGAATGTGCGACTGCGGTGCGAGCGCCCCGTGGAATGCGTTTGATGATGGGGTGCGTATGTTTCAGAGTTGCTAATTTTTTTTCAAAAGGTTCACTGGATGGAAGTGGTGGATATGTAGATGGACCGGGAAGATTAGCCTGTACATAATTTAAAGTATTCTGATGAATCCGAGAAGTGTGAATTTTAAGGCCACGTTGGCCTTTAAAGTATCGAGGCTGGGAGCATTGTGGACAACGAATTAAATTCTCCGACGAGACACTGCTGACGTCATTTGAGGGCACTGAAGAATTAGAAAAAGCGTTAAAACTCATAAAAATACTTACAAATTACAGACTATTTGGTACTTACAAAATTATGGAATAAAAACATACAAAAACATAAAAATATTTACAAACAAGTCATTTTGTCACACTGGCTTCTGACAGCTTCTCTTTCCGTTGCCGAGGATACTGCCAAACATGCGCTGCCACCTCTGGTTGGTTAGCTTCCCTGGCAACCACTTGGCGTCCCAGGCAACTGTCAGGCGTCGAAAAACCAAAACCTCCAAATTTAGAACCGATGCGCAGGTCCAAGAGGCCTCCCGGAGGCTTGCCCACAAGCACACAGCTGTCTCAAGGCTTGAAATAACAAATTTAATAGTTGAGTTAATAATAATTTAAAATTTAATTAAAAGTTAATAATGTCAAAATTTGAATTCAATATAATTGTCATAAATTAATAACTAGTAATAATAAGATAGTAGTTATTAGAATTAAATTAACAATAAGAAATCAGTATTTATTTACATCGTCAGACCTCTGTGTCATGTTTTCAGTCTTGCAAAATCCCACAAATTCGTCAGTGCTATAAAAACATTTTTCTAATAACAATTTGCGTATTGCCCTTCTAAAAGTTCTGATTGGTAAGTCTTGTATCGGTACAGGTGACGAATGCACATGTTATAGCAATTTTTCCTATAGTGTAGTAGTTTTAGTGTTGTGAACTCAGTTTTTTTTTTAATAATTTGCCTTAAATTTGTCAGCCACCCATGAAACACCCGCAATCACGGTTCTTTAATGCAATAAACTTATTTAATTTGATTTGACTCAAGGGTGTTACTTCTTTACTTATGAATTATAATGATATTGAAGTCGAAGTACTTATCTTTACGAAAGTTCCGTTCGCTCAATGGACTTTTACGAGTAGGTATAAGTATCTATACAGGGTTACATTGCAAAGGGGTCCCAAATATTTAGGAGTGGCTCAGAATCAGTAACTTAATCGAGATATAATTTAGAATTCTTTTTTTTAGATTTTATTATTCTGATCCGCTGTTAAAAATCGTACGCGTGGATAATTCAACTCATTCATGAAAAAAATGCACCGTATGTGCACTGCGTAAGGGCCTTGTAGGCTCGCCGTACCTACGCCTCTGATGAATGACCGCGCGGCTTTCGTAATCTCTCTCTTAACTTCATTTTCGGATAATATAAAATCTTTTTTTTTTGTAACATACGGTTATTAAAAATAATAACGATTAACTTCTTTATATTGTTCCCTAGATTTTATTTTTGAAAGGCACCCTTTTGCAATGTAGCCCTGTACGGGTGTGTAATGTCCCATAAAACTATTATTAATATAACGCTGTTATAATATAATTTCATTTAATATAATCTTTCTTCATATAACAATTTAACTCACTTCATAGAATTAACGTTTCATTTATTCTATCATTTTATAATTTATTTTAAATTAAGAATCATTAGCTCCAACACTCATTTTAAATAACAATTAAGAGTTATAAAGCTTCTTTAATATAATTAGAAGAATTCCTAATGCCTAGAAAAAATTTAGATGGTGGTAAAAAATTCTTCCTGTATTAGTTTTTCTAATTATCATTTTGCACCTAACGCTTGACTGTTTTTAATTAGCTAAAACGTAAAATACATTACACATTGATGTTTCTTTTATTTCATGCAAGCATGCATGCAAGAATTCTAGCATGCAAGCACGCAAGCAAGCAAGCATGATGCAAGCATACATGCAATTGGATTTGCTCTTCTCCGGCGCTGCGGTAAGTGTAGTCCTTTCGCCCTTGCGTACAAATCTCAGGCACCCACACTCGCCTCAGCCGCTTCGGCTCACACGGGTGCCTGAGATTTGTTCAGCGGGCGAGGCCTGCTCTCCCACCGCGCCACCGGCTTTTAAATTACACTCTATTGTAGGGCAGACTAGTACCACGGCGAAAGACCACGGCGAGTCGATTTTAATATTAATTATTTTAATAAATGACAATTGCTCCTCGTAAAAATTGCATTAAGTGATAATATATGAAATGATTGTTATATCGTAAGAGCTTTATAGAAAATGTGATTATAAAATGTAAATGTTATAACAAATAAAAATAATATGAAGTGAAGTTATAGCAAGGGTATTTAGTCTAAGTAAAAATTATATTAAATGAGCGTTATAGGTAGTATAGCTTTTAAAATTAGTTTATTTGTTTTTAATTCAAATAAAGCGTACCCACCCTGTACATATATGAAGTGAATCAGTGGCACAGTATATATAATGTAAACTGTGTCAGTGGGCTCCGACAGGAAGACGTACGGCAGGGCAACCTACCCAAAAAGATAATGGTCATTAAATTGATTTTCAACTTTAAGTCCGACGTGTTGTTGTATGTACAAGAGATTAAAAAATAGAAGCAACTAGCAACTTAATAAACATAAACTGATTTTTTGTTTTACATGTGATATAGTAGTAAAAATTTAATTTGTGACCCCAGAATGCCGGTTAAGCTGAAAGGACAGATCTATAAGTCCATCATTAGGCCTGTCCTTTTATATGGCAGCAAAGCGTGGCCTTGAGCGACACAAGCAGGAGCTGCGTGTCACAGAGATGATCCGCATCCGTGGTAGCCTTCGTGTCCGTGATATTGCAGACAAACTGCAGGAGAGTCGCCTACGCTGGTACGGCCATGTTTTGCGGAAATCGGCAAGCTACATAAGTAGACCCAAGAAATGCTGGCTTGACGTCGTGAGAGCTGACATGAGTGCTAATGATCTCACAAGTAGAGACGCTCAAGACCGCGCGAAGTGGAAGAGTAAATCGAGGAAAGCGGACCCTAGGCTCCAAAGCAACGGCTTTGGACGCAACCGGGATTGAGCGTATAGATGAAGCAGATAGTAGTAAAAATGCCTCTATACGTCTCACTGCAGGGTATAGGCATCACACCACCAATAATGTTCACACACCACTTTAACACACGGGCCAGTGTTGGTGGCGGGAGGGTTGCTTACAACACCCGTCTGTTTCTCTGGCCTTAGCCAGAGACTAAACCTTACTGTCAGATGTTGTTAAGCCGCCTTAAGTTCTCCGACTAGGCTTCACTTACACTCACACTCACACTAGCCTTATAGTATCAAGCGAAACCAGCACGAGAGCACGGAGATGCTTGGATAATTATTATTTAATATGGTTGGAATGATCACCCATCAAATCACAACCACGGCGTAGGTGGCTCAATAGGGAATATGCATGAAAAAATATATTGTTTTTACCATATTTAACTATAGGTACCTAGTGAAAACAAAATTGATTTTAGGTAAAAAATAACTGTAATACAGTAAATCGAAATTAAGGTATACCTATCTCTTTCTAGAACATCTTTTAATATAAAAATGTATGGCGGACGTGTAATGTGACGTCACAGTACCTACATATCGGATCTCCTTGTCTATACACAACTTGAATGGGCTGTAAGTCAGGTACCTATTTATCAATATTTTTCGAAAATTCTTGAAGATTTACTAATTAAAATTTAGGTAGGTTACTATTTATTTTAAGACCAAATAAAAAACATGCATATTCCCCATTTCAGTAACGACTACCAAAGCGCTGCCGCCACTGAGAGCTACAAGCACCTCAATATTCAATTAGTAGATACATTCAATATATTTATAATTATATATTACAGCTAATCCTGTAGCACGAGACGGGCAGCAGCGTCTGCGTGCGAAATGTTATGAAAAACTGCGCTCGCCAACCCGCCTGCCAAGCGTGGCGAGTATTGGCAATCCCCCCCGATGAAAGTCATTGGGCGAGGCCTGTGTTCACAGTGTCAGCAGTGGACGTCTTATGGGTAAAATGATGATATTTAAAAGGTAGATTGCGAGCTAAGCCAAGTTAAGTTTTTTTACTAAGATCAAGCATAAAACTCCTCAGATCTTTTTTTTTCATATCTCGTGGTTAAAGATTCTTCCGCTCAACGAAAATTCTGTATTTATTATTATTTTTTATTCTTTATACTTAGCATTAAACAAATGCACTCGTAAAATTAGCGGAATTATGCCTAAAAGCATATTCTACCTGTGAATGTCAATGCAGTTAATATTGATTTTGTTTCCGAAATAAGTATTTTATGTAACTGGGAATTACCATTGTTTTCACTCATACATTATCCTACAGTAAAAATAAGTGTGGTTTAATGCGTGCGAAAACAACATCAATTGAAAAAACCCGGACAAATGCGAGTTGAACTCGCATGGAGAGGGTTCCGTACTCGTTCTATTTTTTTAATAGGCCCAGTACTTTCGGACATAAGGGGGTGGGATTTACTTACTTGTAAGTACTTAAATATTATTATGGCTTCCACTTTTTTGCTATCAAAGAGCTCTCTCACCTTTGAATCCTGGTCTACTCCTGAAAAACCCCAAAACATAACTAGTTTTCTAATATAAATCTTTTTTCTAAATGTTAATCCTTAAGATATAAAACAAAATAATAAATATAGGTACATTTAACATAAACTTAACCAAACATGTCCCACACTTGATCTTACTTCATTTATAAAAAAGACGCTACGTCTGAGTACGAAGCAAACATAGGTACTTGTTTCCACATTCCTAACACACACACAAATACACCAAACATACGCCCGCACGTAACCAATCTAGGGGCACGGCAGTGCACCCGCCAAGTCGAGCAAAAAAGCGAAACGGCCGTACCATCCTTTTCTCGAAGCAATTCAGTCTATTTTCGACCCCCTAACTTCGTTGTGGATAAAACTAGAAGCCTGAATTTTCAGAAGTTTTTATTGTTTGCGTTTAAAAACATACCATTCGAAATTTTATAAGCAAATTCAGTGTCACTGAACCCTAAATTTAAGTTAATAATATCGACGATGATAATATTATGTGAATTCAATAATAAGCCACAACACAATATAGTAGCGACTAGCGATGACTTTGCATAATAAGTTTAAAAGTTACATATATATCTAAGTAAAATTATTAGACTAATTCATCACTTCAAACAGACATCAGAAAAGAATCGTCGTTTGTAGTCTGTCTCTCAGGAAGATAGGTAATTGTGCTCCACGACCACTTAAATAGTGAGAATTATGGATTTACTTTTGGTTTCACTGGTTTTTGTTTTGTGTTTCTGTGTGTTGGGGTTGTGTTTGAAATCCACTAATAAAATATGCAAGTCCAAAGCACGGTTAGACGGAAAGACTTGTTTAGTGACCGGTGGGACGAGCGGGTTGGGGCTTGAAATTGCCATTGACTATGCCATGAGAGGGGCTCGAGTTATCGTCGCGTGTCCTTTCGAAGACGAGGGCAACGAAGCTAGAGAGAAGATCCGAGAAGAATCCGGCAGCGACAATGTCGAATTCAAGTTTCTCGATTTAGGCTCTTTTAGATCGGTGCGAGATTTTGCAGCTGACATCATAAAAACAGAGGATAGATTAGATATCCTCATGAATAATGCTGGCGTGGGTTTGCCAGACAGCTTAACGGGCGATGGGCTTCACATCATAATGCAAGTCAACTATTTCGGGGCATTTCTTTTGACGATTCTCCTGCTGCCGCTCTTAAAAAAAACTGGGACACCGTCTGCCCCCAGTAGAATAGTAAACACGACATCGATTATGCACCGGATTGCGTCATTAGATTTGAATGACTTGAACCCAGGAGTGGGGCATAACTTTTTTTATAAATGTAGATACTACGGAAACAGCAAACTGTGTTTAATGCTATTTTCCCGCGAGTTAACGAAAAGACTGAGAGGAGCTAACGTTGTGATAAACAATGCAGATCCTGGAGAGGTAGGGACACGAATCTTTTACAGCGTTGGGCTAATCGCTGGTGTTTATCTGTCTATTCTATTTTTCTTTGCATCTAAAACGCCATTTGAAGGAGCACAGACAGGGATTTACGTGGCAGTTGATGAGAAAGCCGGCAAGATCTCCGCAAAGTACTTCAGGAACTGCACTATCCAAACACCTTCGAATGCATCTACTGATATTGAATTGGCTAAGGGATTATGGGAGCGATCCGTGGATTTGGTCAAATTAAGCAAAGAGGAGCTTGACGAATGTTTAAAAGAATATTGACAAAACACGGATATACTGCAGGAATTCAGTATCTGTTTAATAAATATTTCAAAATGATACAGTATTTTAATTTATGTTTACCATAACAATTGTGACAGTGAGATCAGACAATAAAATTTATTCATTTAAAAATAAATTAACATTTCAATAAAATGTTTCCTCCATGTTTTATGGGTAAAAAATTATTCATTTTATTTATTGACATTTGATGACCGTCTGGTGTAGTGGTTCGCGCTCCGGACTACAAAGCCTGGCGGTTGCGGGTTCGAATCCTGCTAGGGGCAGAATGCAAATGTTTGTGTGATGAGCACGAGCATTGGTTTGTACCTAAGTCATGGATGTTTAAAAACGTATTTTAGTATTTTTATGTTTTGGGCTAGATGATTGGTGTGATTGTGTAAATAATGTAAATGTAGAACCTGCATAGTACGTCAAAGATTAAAGAAAAATTATAATATCTCTGACTTCACCTTATTCTTTAAATATGCCTAGGTATTAGCACATACCTACCTTTTTCGGATTTATAAGGTCATTATAACCTAACTAACATCATAAAACACTGTATAATAAAACGTAAACGTCGTAATAAAGTAATAAAGTGTGAAAAAACTATTAAGGAAGACAATACAAATAAAAAAGTATAAACCATCGCCGAGTAGGTACATACCACAATATAGATTCAAACAGTATGGTCAATCTGGACAAATAATATCATTGAAATTAGCTAAAGATTATATAAGTAAATTTTATCAAAACCCTATTATTCGAAAAAACAAATGAAGATCGGATTGCCGCTTTTTTTTTTCTATGGGTAGCCAAATGTTCAGCCATTATTTTTCATTATCATCATTGAAAAAATGGTAAATATTTTCCCCAAATCCATGTTACTTTAAAGAAACAGTTGACAGTAAATTATAATAAAGTCATTTAAAAAAAACATATTTTTTATTTAATACTTAACTTTAGGTGCCAACATTTATTCATTAATTCTTTTAGATGGAATTTGTAGATCAGATCAAAACTCGCCTAATGCACAAAATACACGTCTGGCCTGGATTTTAAGTGGAAATGTTAAAACCTTACATTGTAATGTAGTAATCACTGATTTAGAAGAAATACATAAATTTATTTCTTTGCTCCAATTTCCATCTTGATGTTTGAAACAATAAAACATGTACGAAATGTTTTTCCCATTGTTTCTACACTTTATAACAGAACACGTATGACCCATATCGCGAATTTTAACGTTTTCACTTAAAATACTTATTAACGTTAGTATGGAATTCTATGGGAATTAGCAATTTGACACATGTCAGTCCAGAGTTTTTTCACATTTCTGCTACATTGCGTGCTGCGATCGATTTGACGGCCCTATCCAGGGATGTAACACTCATAGCACATGTTGAAGAGTGGGACTGCATTTGCATCCTCCTCTATTTTTACCATAACACTTGTGTGTGGCACTGAGATCGATCAGACATTTATTGAAATTTATCAACATTTCAATAAAATTTTTCCTCCGCGTTTTATGGGTAAAAAATAAAATACCTAAAAATGATTTATTTTTATTATTTATCATCCCGTTACATTACGAGTACCTACATGGTACGCCAAAGATAACAATTGAAGATAATATCAAGTTTATTACTTCACTATAGTAGGTATTTATAGGTATGTTAGCTTAGCACATATATTTTCTGCCATTTATGGTCACCTATATATAATTTTTGATTAATTGATGCCTACTTCTTCTTCTTCTCGAGTCAATGGCAATTAAACTCTTTGCGCCCAAAAATAGATTAGATGTCAATATCCATTTTATTGTTGTTTAAAAATAGGCATGCTTGTGTAACTTTATTGCTTAATTAGGTACCTACTTCTTATTTTTTTTAATCATCACTATATTTATGTGATCTATTATTAAAGCAGATTCCGAAGTTCCTCGTCTTCCAACTTGACTAGCTTCACTGACTCGTCCCACAATCTCTTTCCTAACTCGTCGTTAAATGAAGCTTTGGATGGTGGGTACGGTTTGCAGTCCCGATAGAATAGTCCACTCACTTGACTGGCTTCATCGTCTAACGCCGCGTGAATAGGCGTCTGAGCACCTTCGAACGGACTCTTCGCCAAAAACCAATTCGAAGCAAACGAAATGCATCCCCAAATGTAACCACCACTCCAGAAGATCCCTGTCCCCACTTCCCCGGGATCAACATTATTTATTACAACGTTTGAACCAGTCAACTTCTTCATCAGCTCACGAGAGAATAAAATTAGACATAACTTACTATTGGAGTATACTATATGCTTCGTAAAAATATTGTCCCTCATAACGGTTAATTTTTTCACATCCAAAATCGCGGTCCGGTGTAAGATCGACGACGTATTTACTATTCTGCTCGGATCTGTTGTCTTCCCACTCTTTTTCAAAAGCGGCATCAGTAGAATGGTCAAAAGAAAGTGACCTAAATAATTCACTTGCATAATAATATTCATACCGTCTTCAGTCTCCTTTCTTAGAACGCCAACTCCCGCATTATTCATCAAAATATCCAAACGGTCTTCTGTATTCAAAATGTCCGCAGCGAACTCTCTTACTGATTTTAAAGACGCTAAATCCAGAAATTTGAAGACGACGTTGCTGTTTTTAGAACATTCTTTAATCATTTTTTCGGCGTTCGTTCCCTCTTCTCTGAAGGGGCATGCTACTATGACTCGGGCCCCTCTCATTGCGAAGTCAATAGCAATTTCTAATCCCAGACCACTGGTTCCTCCTGTCACTAGACAGGTTTTTCCTTCAAGTCTCTTCTTAGATCTGCATATTGCAATCCTTTTCTTCCTGTACATCCCGTACGTAAACATAACAAAAAGTAAGACTTCTAAGAAGAATACGACTGCCATTGTTAAAATCAAAAGAGTAATTGGTGCTGTTCAGGCACAGTAGGTATATATATATAAACAAGCTGAAGCAGTAAAATAACTACATGTAAACGTTTGAAATGACGCACTCACCTAGGGGTCGATCTCTAATTTTGTCCGAATTTCGATTTCAAGGCTAAATTTGGCATGAAACGTGAAAACTGTTTAGTCGAGTCTAGAATACAGGAATAGTAAGTAGATTATACACCTAGTGGATAAAGCAGTGTTAAGTCACGGGCGCGATGTTTAACAGTGAGCGTAACGAAGGACTCCAGATTTAACTTCAGAGCGTAGCGAGGGTGTTATGAGTCCTGGAGACGTATTTTTGAAGATTCATTCCGTGAATTCTGCAACGACCACACGTTTTTGTTTTCTACTAGTAGAAAGTACGGAAGAATTACATTGACAAGTAAACGTATGTTTGACAGAAATTTGACATAATAACTTTTTATTTACGTTCGTTAATGAGTTTTTGCTTTATGGGTTATAATATTTTCTGCGTAAAACAAAAATAGTTACAAGATTTCAATTTAATAGTAACACCTATTTCGAGTGATTCAAAAATGCGTAAAATCGTGACCATTAGAAATGAATTTCATACACGAATTGTTTTCGTGTTCGAATTTGAGATTCATTTCTAATGCTTCAAAAATACGTCTCCTGAGAGTTAGTGAGGGAATCAAGCGCGCCTAAGACAAAACAGCTCTGTTCCCGAGGAGTATACCTACTCTACTTTTGTCACCTTTTGCGAGACCTATAATATTATTTTAGTACTAATCATATTAGAAGTAGGTTTAATTGGTACAGTTGACAAAGAATACAATGTCGCCCAGGCGCAAGTGACCGCCCGAAATATTTTGAATATACATGAAAAAGTATCGAGAAAAAACCTTAAAAGGGGGGGTCTATCTTTATTACTTTTTAAGTTATTGATTTTTTTAATTTTTGAGTAGAGTCTGTGACCTTGTTTTACATTTTGTACAATTTCTCCGATGATATTAGCTTGATTTCAGATTTCTTTGATGTTTCTTAAAGCTTAAGAGTTACTTTATCACGCTACTTAGCATACATAATCCAGAACTGCTAACTTTAATTTTAAAAATGGAATTTAGACCAAAAAATCAAAGAAAACATTGAGTTTTTTTTAAAAAACGGACGTCTAAGTCATAACCTGTCCGCTTAAGAGAGCTTTTTTATTCATAATTACTAGTCTGTAACTTATGACCAATAAAATCAGGTAACCTTGTAAGTATTATCTCTTTTAAATTTCAAACTACAACTTGTCGAAAAGGGGTCTCTCAGGTAGAAAACGGTAAAAAAAAGGTCGGGTAACAATGGGGCGTACACCACGTGCAAACTCTTTTCAGTTAGCCCTGAACTGAATGAAGCACCGGTACTTTATTTAGTTGTTCGGTTACCTATCTCGAGACGCTACGTGTTTTGTGATCTGTGCGCTTTTCAACTTGTAAAGACATTTTTCATCAAGTGAACTCCTGTCATCATTATGATACGATTGCGTGATTTACCGCCATCTCATGTGGCGGATATGCATTTCGTATACGGTTTTTGCAATGGAAATGCACGCTCCGCGGTCGCAGAATACAGTCGTCGATATCCAGATAGGCCAGTACTTGGCTATCGCTCTTTCATTGCTGTGCATCGTCGTTTTTGCGAACGAGGTTTATTCCCACAACTAAACGAGACTAGCGTGAGAGTTAACGTCGACGTGGAAGAGGAGGTACTAAGACTAGTACGTGCTGACCCCATGACCAGTATCCGTCTCCTGTCGATAAGAGTCGGTATACCAAGAATACGCGTCTGGAGAATATTGAAAAGAGAAGGTCTGCATCCGTATCATTTCCGGCGTGCTCAACATCTGGGGGTTGTCGATTACCGTGCGAGATCTGTCTTTTGTGGCTGGATAATTACACAGCAACGAAACAACACACATTTTATGAAAAACATTTTGTGGACAGACGAAGCCACATTTACCAGAGCGGGTATCACTAACCATCGAAATTTACATGTCTGGGCCGCTGAAAACCCTCACGTAATTAGAGAGACATCTTTCCAGACTCAATTCTCTATCAACGTATGGGCTGGAATGATTGGCGATCAACTCATCGGCCCGTTTGAGTTACCAAGCAGACTTAACCAACAGGCGTATTTGGACTTCTTAACAAATACGTTGCCCTTGCTTTTGGGTGACGTTCCATTAGCGACGAGAAGGCGAATGGTGTTGCAGTTAGATGGAGCTCCAGCACATTTTGCACGTACAGTTCGTGATTATTTAAATGAAAGGTGGGTCCAGTGGATCGGTAGAGGAGGACCTATTGCCTGGCCGCCAAGATCTCCGGATCTTACACCATTAGATTTTTATTTTTGGAGGTACATGAAACAGAAAGTGTACGCTGTGCCCATAGAAAGCCGCGAGCAATTGACGGCTAGAATTTTCACAGCTGCAGCAGAAATAAAAGAAAATCCTGCAGAATTGCGTCAAACAACACAAAGTGTTGCCATGAGGGCCATTGTGTGTTTACAGGAGGGTGGGGGCCATTTTGAAAATTTAATTAATTAATTTTTTGTTTTTATGATGATTTTGATGATTTGTCACGGCTTTTTGAAATTAAAATTAAGAAATTTTGTTTTCTAATTAAAGGCCATTTTTTCCCTTACCAATTTGTTTTTTATTTCAAAAAATCCCCTTCAATTATTTGCTTGTTTGACACTTGTGAGTTCGGTTTTAATTATTTGTTTAATTTACTTTCCTTAATTAATTGTAGTTTGCCTCTTATTTTATTGAAGTAAGGTATCAACAATTATTGTTATTTTGTAGTTTTGATGAGCTAGATTAATAATAATAAATAAAAAAGCTCTCTTAAGCTGACAGTTTACGACTTACACGTCTGTTTCTTAAAAAAACTCAATATTTTCTTCGATTTTTTGGTCTAAATTCCATTTTTTTAATTATAGTTAGCAGTTCTGGATTATGTATGCTAAGTAGCGTGATAAAGTAACTTTTAAGCTTTAAGAAACATCAAAGAAATCTGAAATCGAGCTAATATCATCGGAGAAATTGTACAAAATGTAAAACAAGGTCACAGACTCTACTCAAAAATTAAAAAAATCAATAACTTAAAAAGTAATAAAGATAGACCCCCCCTTTTAAGGTTTTTTCTCGATAATTTTTCATGTGTATTCAAAATATTTCGGGCGGTCACTTGCGCCCGGGCGACATTGTATAATTTCATCTTTGTAGTTTTATATTTACTTACGTTTATTGCAACGTCTTGCAACACTCGTAGCTTTTGTTTTATTTTAAATTTTGTTCTATTCCGCGTGTCATGTCCAACTCGTTTTTCAAATTAGTTCAATTTTCAAATTTAAGTTCGGCGCGGGTCTGTCCTCGGCATGCGGGGTGCCTGGACGATTTTAACGAAATTGGACTTTAAGTTCATAACAATAAGAACTGGACATTTTATTATTACCCAGCGGAATGTAATGAAATTCCTTTGACTATCTATCCTATGGACATGCCTTAAACAGGCTTACCCCTCTTTAAAAACATATGGCCACCAGGCCATTTGTCATATAAAATACTAGTTGACGCGAAATGTCATCATTTCATGTCGACATTTGTTACTAGATTGTGCTCGTAGAAAAATTGTGAATAAGCTACTTGACACTTTTTTAATGTAATAAATGTTCGATTAGACCGAAAAAATAAATTGTATTTTTTTAGAAAACTGCAAAACTTTCATTTTAAAATAATATTTTCATAAATAGACGAAAACGCTGTCAGCCATTTTGGTCTGTAGATTATCTGTGCCATGACGTAGTCCCTCTAGTAAACAAACAAACAACTTAGACGTCTTTACAAATACAACCTCTTTGAATTAATTAAACATGATTTCTAATAGTTTACACAAAAAATATAGTAATTATCATTACTGTATCGATCAAGAATGCAAAAATACATCAGACTCGAATGACATTTAATCGTTTACTATATGAGTGATGTCACTCACGTCGCGATCATGGCGGATAGCGTTTGATTTCAGAGTTTCAAATTATAGATTTAAAAATAATGTTTAGAATTTGATTTTTACAGCCATCTTCTACTTTTAAGTATTGAAATTTGATTGAGATAATTCTTTGTTTAATTAATTTTGATATAGCTAGATTATAGTTCAGTTTTAGTTTTATTTTGCAAAAGCCGCTCTGCCACTGAAAACTTTCGTGGTTATGGTATTACCTATCAGATGTATGTAATAAAGTGATTTCATAAGTTCGTATTTATATAATATAATATCGAAAGTAAGTCAGACAAATAAATGATAGAAGAATAACATGGTACGGAGGTACTGTACATTTTACATAGTACAAGTCATAGTGCAGGGATGTTGTGAGTGAATAATGTGTAATATTGAGTATTATTAAGTTTAATTCTTATTGATAAATAAATTGATATTCCCAATACAATGTCGTTTTTTTTTCTACGGTTATATGTGTCCTATTTGAAATTAATTGTGTCTTGTTGTGGGTGACAAAAAGTCCCTCGGCTTGCCTTGTTCTAAGACGTTCTATGGCTGAAATGATGATGATGACGATGTGTACCAAACTGAGAAAAGTCAAAATGTATTCAGTAAAATAAACAAATAATGGCTCAAAATCTAACACTATTACGTTCACTCATTATTGAACATATACCATGTTCTCTCATTCATTCTTTGACAAGGTCACATCACTAACTTATTACATTCGTTGTCGTATGAAAACTCGTTGTTACATGACAGTTGCAAATGTGTGTGTTTTCTTTGTTTTTTGTTAACTTTTTCCAAGAGTTAGTCTATAACAATAGAGAGGTATGTGCGGTGTGTGCCTATGTAAACACGTCAAGCTATATATGTCTTCCTAGCCACCCGCAAAAAAATGGCGAAAAATTTTGTTCGGTGATTTGACGGCTTGCCTTGCCATCTCCATAAGATAAATACGCTAAGTGAAATTCAGTACAACATTACAACCCGGTTAAGCCAAAGGCTATAATGATTTGCTTTGAGTAAGGTTTGCATGATATAATATAATAACGCATTGTCGAGCAGTTGGTGTGAGTGAAATAGTACATTGTTAACCTAAGGGTGAAAGTAATATATTAAGTCCCGAGACATATAAAAACATGAATTAGCCTTCGACCAAGAATACCTATATATAACATCTAGACGGACAGTCGAGGCAGCGAACACTGCAACAAAAATTGTTCCAGACCCTGGTCGTTAAATCTCTTCCCAGCATGTGTTCCATCACGGGAGACTTACATGCCGCTGGGCAAAATTGAGTTGGCGGCAATGGCAATTTGTCCGAATAAAGTGTGAAGAAACTAAAAACAAGACAAATAAAATAATAACTATAATTGCATTTTTTGGGTTTACGAGAATACCGTTTGTGATCGTAATGTAACTGGGAGCGGATCGACACACGATTGCGACTATTGTCAAATTACGAGAATTGGGCCTCTGATCTTAAGCACTTGTGTTAGAGAAATCAGAAAAACGACGGAACCACAACACCCAGACCCGAGACAATAAAGAAGTTATTTTTCTAAATTGACCGACCGGAAGTCGAACCCGGGACCTCAGAGATAGCGACACCAAGACCGGTTTGCTCACCTCCCGGCTACGAGGGTCGTCATATATTCGAGCGTCTATTCTGTACTGCTGCCTGGAATTGTCTCGAACTTTTGTAAACATTCGATATAACATAGCACTTGTAAAATATAAACCACAAAATATATGGAGCGAGGAAATTATGGGTATTTACTAAAATACATAGATAGATAGCTAAATAGACACATTATTGCACTAAAACAATAAGGTTATGTAAAAAGAAGACACAGTTATGTACAATCCATTCTCAGTAGTTAATCATTTATTGCCTTAACATATTAGTCTTACAATTACCTACTATAAATATTGGTCTTACAATTTTGGCAGTTACAAAAATACAGACTCAGTAGGACACAGCAACTTAGACACAGGACGGAGGCAGGACCCTCCGTCTACGTAAAACTTTGTTAAGTATAGATAGATAGATAGATAGATAGATACTCTTTATTGCACACCATACAAGTAAAATACACATGATTTTTACAGAAAGATGTACAATTTAGGCGGTCTTATCGCTAATAGCTAAGTAAGCTAAGTATCTATATAATTACTATTCTAAATTGTATGCAAAATGTGTATTTAGTATAGAATATAATGTCCAGGATGAATTAAATGAATTGATCCTTACTTAGATGCTGTCATGAATGATTGACAATGATATTAGGCATGCATGCATATGTCATTTAAAGCCTTATTACTTAAGTACTTATTAATTTTGTAATCTATCACTTCATATTTGTGGTCTATCATTGTAACAGATTCAAAAGTTCCTCGTCTTCCAACCCGACTAGCTTCACTGACTCGTCCCACAATCTTTTTCCTAACTCGTCGTCAAGGGAAGCTTTGGATGATGGGTACGGTTTGCAGTCCCGATAGAA
Source organism: Anania hortulata (assembly GCA_963576865.1). NCBI lineage: Eukaryota > Metazoa > Arthropoda > Insecta > Lepidoptera > Crambidae > Anania > Anania hortulata. The sequence goes on along the minus strand of OY756392.1, from coordinate 21,393,908 downwards.
TAGTCCACTCACTTGACCGGCTTCATCGTCTAACGCCGCGTGAAGAGGCGTCTGAGCACCTTCGAACGGACTCTTCACCAAAAACCAACACAAAGCAAACGATATGTATCCGATAATGTAACCAGCACTCAAGAAGATCCCAGTCCCCACTTCCCCTGGGTCAACATTATTTATTACAACGTTTGAACCAGCCAACTTCGTCATCAGCTCACGAGAGAATAAAATCAGACATAACTTGCTATTGGAGTATACTATAACCTTCGTAAAAACATTGTCCCTCATAACGGTTAACTTTTTCACATCCAAAATCGCGGTCCTGTGTAAGACCGACGACGTATTCACTATCCTACTCGAATCTGTTGGCTTCCCACTCTTTTTCAAAAGCGGCATCAGTAGAATGGTCAAAAGAAAGTGACCTAAATAATTCACTTGCATAATAATATTCATACCGTCTTCAGTCTCCCTTCTTGGAACGCCAACTCCCGCATTATTCATCAAAATATCCAGACGTTCTTCTGTATTCAAAATGTCGACGGCGAACTCTCTTACTGATTTCAAAGATGCCAAATCAAGAAATTTAAAGACGACGTTGCTGTTTTTAGAACTTTCTTTAATATTTTTTTCGGCGTTCATTCCCTCTTCTCTGAAGGGGCATGCTACTATGACTCGGGCCCCTCTCATTGCAAAGTCAATAGCAATTTCTAGTCCGAGACCACTGGTCCCTCCTGTCACTAAACAGGTTTTGCCTTCAAGTCTCTTCTTGGATCTGCATATTGCATTCATTTTCTTTCTGTACATCCCGTACATAAGCAGAACAAAAAGTAAGACTTCTAAGAAGGATACGACTGCCATTGTTAAAATTCAAAGATTGACTAGTGATGTTCAGGCAACAAATAATATTTTCATTGATCTTCTCTCTTTAGCTATTGTTTCTAAATTAATGGAACTTGGTGCGTGTTCCGATGATCCAATTACTCAAGGAAACAATGTGAAAAAACATGCCGAGGTCAGGCGAGGTAGATAATTAAAAGCAAACAATAATTACGCCGAGTTTATTCTCACGAGTTTACGCCCGCGGCTACGCTCGCGTGGAATTTGATTTGTGCTAAATGGAGGACGGACGCCTCTTCACATTGTGGAGACAAACGTTGTCATTGATCGATCCTTCCGTCAACTTCCGCCAGCCTGCCAGCCAGACTCCACTCCCTTCCTGTTCCGAAAATAGCTATAATCTATATTAGTGTTTGATAAACTTGGTCCGATTTTATATTCGCCTACACCACTCGAGTTTCAGTAAACTAAAATCGATGTATGCTCAATCAGGAACAAGAAGCGAAGAACCAACGGTCAAAGCAATGTCAAGACGCGTCAGTCCCCCGTTTGTCGCCAGCATTATTTAGTCTTTATCAACGAAATCTATGTCACTTCCCTGCTCAAAATAATTAAATAATACAATAAATCACATCAACAAAAAGCGACGCTATCGCCGATGCATTATTTTTCAAATACATATTACCATAATAAAAGTTATATATTCAACCTTAAAAGATAGACATATTATTATGCTGTCACGGTTTTTTTAGAACTTTTAAGGCGAGGAGTGTTCCTAAATTTGTGACTTAACGAATGTTAGTACGAAAAACATACACCCGAATTGAGAAACTCCTTCTTTTTTTGAAGTTGGTTAATTATGGCCCGAAAACCCATTACAACGCGGTTCATAACAGCGCGCAATGAAACGTGGTTGTTGCGACAGTCGCTGCGTTTTAAGGTAGCGAGAATTGAGGAAAATAATAAGTATCTACTTATAGCACGGACGCAATTGTTTGAATGAAAAGTCCTATGCTCAGTCTGTAGCTATTTTGTTGGCCTATCAATAGACGTATAAACGAATTAAATCGGTCAAGCGGTTAAACAGAAGAATTAGCATCATACGTACTTACTAGAAACTTATGCTATGCTCAGAATGTTATGTTCTTCGTACCGCCCCATCATATTTTTTTTTTTGTAAATTTTTCAGTGTTTTTATAGTTATTCTGCTATTCAGGGCGGCGACCAATTTAACAAATCAAAGATCATAAAAATCGGTTTTTATAATCTTTGATATGTTGAATTTGTCTCCGACTTTCTTTTATATTATATAGATACTACCTATCTTATAAATTATATCAATTTTTACCTGTTGGAAACGTTTTGATTAAAAACAAAAGTAACAGTAACATTTTTTTATGAGAGTTTTGTACCATACTATTTTTGATGATTGTTTCAGTTCTCTGCTGGCAGCAGAGAACTGAAACAATAATCATAATAACTTGCCTACCTCAGCAGTACCGTACTGCTGAGGTTGGCAAGTTATTATATATGACATAAGAAACAATAACACAAAAAAACAATACATTTTCAATCCGAAAAAAAAATTCATTTATGGTGTGGTGGTGCAGCGGATGGTCACTATCTGTCACTTTGGGACGTTCCGTTGTTCCTGGGGGAATATAGAGGCTTTAGGATTTCGGTGGGGGGTAGTCGAACGAAAAGCATGGTCGATCTATTTTAATGGTTTTTATTTATCATTTAAAGAGCTTTAGTGTGCAAGTTTGGTGTAGTTTGTGTTCTAATGTTTGGTGAAGTGATAAAGACCTGAAACTATTGAAATATCATTGTATTCAACGCCGCATCGAGTGTCAAGTGACTTGTCTCAAGACAACTTGCTTTAGACCCGATAGCGTCTTGAAACCTGCTTCTACGGGAAGAGTAGCCTCCACTGAATCCAAGAAAAGCAATAAAAACTAAACACCCGTTATTTATTGTGAACACTATACCAAAAATACTCGACATTGGCAGAATCACCGCTCTGCATGTAGAGCGGGATAAGTCCATAATAAGAAAAAAAATATATAGAGGCTTTATATAAAAAACAAACCGAACAATACAACTCGGACTCACCCACCGAGGGTTCCGTACGTAGGTACATCTTATAAATAGATCAAGAATCGCAGTTCAATTAAAAATGTTAATTACAAATGTTTGGTTTATAGATTGTTCTCTGTGTTTGTAGTATTAATTTAATTGTAATCACAATAGGCTAGTTTCCTGGGTCAAAAAAAGATTATTCTATTTAGTCCGTCAACTACATTATCCAAAAATATTGGACCGTGTATTTTGTCTTTTGTCAATCAAACAAAAAATTACGAAGATAAAGCGCTTCAAAGTGAGCACGTGACGTCACGCCTTGCTAAGAAGTGTCGCAAGGCGTGACGTTACGCGGAACTTTAACGGGCTATATCTTCATAATTCTTTGTTTGATTGAGAAAACAAAAAAATACGTGTCTAATATTTTCTGTTAATCCAACTGACGGACGAATTTATTTTTTTAGGAAACTAGCCTATTGCCGATAGTTCTAGGTCAACAGAAAGATATTACCTAAGTATTATTATTATTGATTTTGATTCCTTTATAAGTGTTGAAATGCTTATAGGTTTTTTGTGGGATAAACGGTTGTAATTTTTTTTTTCGCTACATTTAGGTAAAGTTTGATTTTTCACAGTTTCAAGGGACTGCACCTGAGTTTAAGTTTATGGTTTCAACTTGATACCTCCACACGTACCCAACAAAAAGGGTCTTGACAGACAAATGGACAGCAGACAGGCGGACAACAAAGTGATCCTACAAATATTGGACCACGTCTCATACATTGCTCTGATCCTATGATAAGTAGCTTAAGCACTTGTGTTACAGAAATCAGACACAACGACGGTACCACAACACCCAGACCCGAGACAATATAGAAAATACTTTTTTCTACATTGACCGACCGGGAATCAAACCCGTATGCTCGCCTCTCGGCTATGGAGGTCGTCGTCTATAAGGGTTCCGTTTTTTCCTGTTGAGGTACTGAACCCTAAAAATTGACGTTTACATACAAACTGATGTCAGCAGGTCGCGGTTTAGTATATGAAAGTGTTTTTTTTGTGCTTTGCTAATAAAATGCTGTACTTATGAAGTAGAATCACTCGCTAACATTTTGCGATAGTATTTCATTACCACCTTGTATAGGATACCTAAGGTAGTACTGATATAGGTACTTCCCTCATTACATGTGTTGAACGCAGACCTCCCCGAAAAGGGGGGATTGCCAAAAGTGCTACAGCCCCCCTAGCATGTCTACCAAAACACGATATGATATGATATGGTATAGAGATATATCGACACCAACTTTAAAAATATGATATTTAAAATACGCCATTTTAAACAGCGATCTTAATATATGACGACGATTCAACATAGCGGCTACATCTATCACATTTTTACAGTTGGTGTCGATATTTCGCTATATCATATCGTGTTTTAGTGCTCATGCTAGGCAGGCAGGAATTGGTCGCCTCTTACGACACGCCACCAGTTGGCGGTTGGGGAGTGTATTCTTTACGGCCCACACGGCACATATAGGTATATAGGTACATAATCGAGCCAAATTAACAAACTTTTAGTATTCTTTTCTAAGTATACTAACTTGCTACTTGCTTTTAATGATTTTTTAAAACCTTCCCATGGGGGTGTTTTATCTATAATAAGTTATTTAAACTGAAATATGTCCAACCTCAAGTATGTTACACGTTGTATACATAGTGTAGAATAGAATATGACACCCGTGTAAATTATTATCACGAACTCGATGTTGCTCTCGTGAGAACGTGGTTATGATGGGCTAGTTTCCTAAAAAAATCAAATTAGTTCGTCCGTTATATTAACAGAAAATATTGGACACGTATTTTATCTTTTCTCAATCAAACAAAAAAATATGAAGATATACGAGTAGTCCGTTACAGTTCCGCGTAATATCACGACTTGCGACACTTTTTAACAAGGCGTGACGTCACTCCCAAACTTTGATGCGCTTTATCTTTGTCATTTTTTGTTTGATTGACAAAAGACAAAATATGGGTCTAATATTTTTTGATAATCTAACTGACGGACTAAATAGAATAATCTTTTTTTGACCAAGGAAACTAGCCTATTTGTGTCCTATTGTGAATCTCCTGTATAAAACAAGCAGGCAATACAACGACAACGCATACATCTGCGTATCGACAAATCCAATGTTTTAATTTTATTTCAGTTACCTATTAAAGCGCTTGTCTGTCTGTCATCATTATTTTTAACAGAGTTCAGGGCCACCTTTTGAGCAGTGTTGCCGCAACTGAGTTTCCAAAAGGTACATATGTTTTTATTACCTAAGAAAAGGTAATATTTTGGGGTAAAAAGTTACTTGAAGCATTTTATTATACCCAAAGTTTTTAAATTCTAGGCGTCAGAAAACGCGATACATCCAGCGTTCATATCGTTTTACACAGATTTTGGATAAGTTTAAAAGGTACGTAAATGGACCCAATTACACATGGAAGGCTAAAAAGGTCACGAGGGTCAAAAGGTCAAAAGGGCACGTCAAATGTCAAATGCCGGGAGCATTGGGCTTACCGTTGCGCTGCCATAAAGACAACTTTTCAACCACTTCAAAAAAGGAGGAGGTTCTTAATTCGTTGTTGTGTTTTTTATATCCATGATCGAATGATAATCGATTACTCTGCCAATTATGATGATTTTGTCTTTTGATTTGTTTTGTAGTAGTACGAGAGCCCACGACCAAAATTTTTGTCTCATAGCAATACGGCCAAAACCGCATCAAATCGATAGATACGATTATCCTGAACTCGAAAATACCAATATCAGACATTTTCCGCGTAGCGTTTGATCTGACCGAATTTTCAAAATTGTCAAAGAATTTTACCGAACTGCATCATAGCAATATGTCTGATTTGCAGACTGTAGTTGAATGATAGTTCTGAGATACCGGAAACATATTTTTCAGACGTTAGTGGTGTAGCGCAAACCCGTAAAATCACTTAAAAAAATTTAAAATGAGACAAAAAAAATGTCTCATAGCAATACGTCTGAAAATCTTTTTTATTTGTAAATTTTGGTTATTTGATGCGAACAAAACAATTTTCAGACGGAAATGTGAACGCATTAAATTTTGAGACCGTTTTGAAAATGTTAACAAATTTTACCGATCGGTATCATAGCAATATGTCTGAAAATTGTTGGACATGATAAAATAAGTAAATTTATATCAGACAAATTAAGTGTAGCACCTTCTCTATCAGACAACTTTTCCATACTCAGATATCATTTAAAAATCGTATTGAGGCATCTTGAATTTTCTGTTAAAAACCAATGAATACGCTGAGGCTGTTGAAATTAAATACTGATTGATTTGATAGTTTTGGTTTTATTTAAAGCACACTTGAGTAGTGATGGGCAGTGGATAAATACTCAAATAGTAAATAATCGGATATTTATCCAAAATGGATAAATACTCGTTTTTATCCATTTTTATCTGATATTTACTCAAAATCACGAATAAAAATCTTTTCAGCACACAACTTTTGTTTTTCTGTTCTACATTTAACGAATGGTTAGTATTACGTGTCCGAATACAATGTTATTAAAAAAATATTGTAGTTTTAGCAAGGTTGCAGTGTGTCAAGTCACGGTAATAGTAATATTAATAATATAATATATTTGTAGTGGAACTTAGTCCCGTCCTTGAAATAATTAGCCTTTCTTGCTCTTGCTCTTGCACACGTTGTGCACAGATCCCTGAGAGTTAGAAATAGTTATTTGATAATGCGAGGCTGCAAAGTTGGTTTTTGGTGCGAGTACCTAGTTGTATTAAAACCTGAGCAAGCGAATAAATCTAGGATTGTTGGTCAAATACAGAATCCTGAGCGTAGCGAGGGTTTCAAAGGTACGAAATGCAAATAACTTTGCTGCCGAGTGAAACCAACAATTTTTCACCTCACCACAGCAAAGAAAAGGCTAGGTGCAAAAAAATAGCTTAGTTATTAAATTGATGTTTATTCATTTGATTGATTTTCTTGTTTCTGATACGTTTTCGCGCCTTTCGAACGTCGCCATGCATTGAACAAATGGTACGCTTTTAAGTACTTTTCACGCGATTTTTCCGGTAGAAAACTCAATTCGGCATTATGTAGCGCTTGTACTAACTCTGCAGTGTTAAATTATTATCTTCTTCGCTGGTGGACTCGCTCATATTTAATGAAATTACGATTTTCAAATCAAATTATGGAAGGTGAATTAAATAAATAGAACATTTTTTATTTATTTAGTCTTGTGCTGCCACCTGTGGCTGACTAGTGGAATTCTTCTTCTTCTTCATCTGTACGGACAATCCCGGTTGCGTCCAAAGTCGTTGCTTTGGAGCCCAGGATCCGCTTTCCTTGATTTACTCCTTCACTTAGCACAGTCTTGAGCGTCTCTAGTCGTCAGATCATTGGCATGCATGTCAGCCCTTACGACGTCAAGCCAGCATTTCTTGGGTCTACCTCTTTTGCCAGGACCTGGCGGTGGCGGCATGGCCAGACATTTATTTCCTACATAGCTTGCCGGCTTCCACAAAACATGGCCGTACTAGCGTAGGCGACTCTCCTGCAGTTTGTCTGCAATATCACGGACACGAAGGCTACCGCAGATGTGCGAGTACGTGGAAGGACGTGACTCCGCACATCCACCGCGGCATATTCATCTCCGTGACACGCAGCTCCTGCTTATGTCGCTCAAGTAGCGGCCACGCTTCACTGCCATATGAAAGGACAGGCCTAATGATGGACTTATATATCTGGCCTTTCTGCTTAACCGGCATTATGGGGTCACAAATAACACCAGTCACCTCTCGCCATTTGGCCCACGCAGCAGTAATGCGTGCTTTGACGTCGCAATCGATGTCTCCCAACGCGTGAAGAACAGATCTAAGGTATTTAAACTGATCCGTACGCTCGACTTTGTCTCCGCTTATGCGGACGGACGTTGGATCTGTAGAGTTACAGGCCAGGTATTCGGTCTTCGCCACATTGAGTTTCAGACCACCGCTCTCAAGCGACTGCTTCCACTCGTTGACCCGTCTCACCAGCCTGCTTACAAAGTGCACCATGGTGCAAAATGAAAAGTATATTCGGTCTCCTATGTTAGCCCGCGTCATCGCTTTGAGTTCCCCCCGTGCGTCGTCCGTCAGTCAGTAGTAAGCTTTGTAGGTGCGCATTTTTTCACATAACTTTTAAAGTCCTAATATCGGAAGTCCGAAAATGTTTCTCATACCATTTTACATCATAATGATCACTCTTCATAAATATACTAATGGTCGAAACTCATAATCATCAGAATTCATCATGGAAGATAATTTAATTTATGTACACATTACAACACGCCTCATGTTGGCGGTGGGGAAGTGAATTCTTTACGGCCGTCCCCACACAGCACCGAACACGAGCACCTGTATCACGAGACGGGCAGCAGCATCTGCGTTCGAAATGCTATAAAAAAACTGCGCTCACCAACCCGCCTGCCAAGCGTGGTGAGTATTGGCAATAAATGATAGATGTCATTGGGGGAGGCCTATGTTCAGCAGTGGACGACCGATGGCTGCTAAGATGATGATGATGATGTACACTTTTTTTTTAGTTGTTAGTCATTTAGTTGCATTCAAAACCATAAAATAATGAAATAACATGTTAAGCATTAGATAGCTGTTCTTTTGGCTATTATTCATTATTTATAGTTTAAAAACGCAGAAACACATATTTTATCTTGAAATTACTTATCGCATACATTCTAATTTCGAAATTTACGTTAAAAAGAAATAAAAATGTTTAAAGAGTATTTATCCACCTTTTTGGATAAATACTCGAGTAAAAATGGATATTTATGAGTATTTATCCATTTTTAGTATTTATCCGGATAAAAACCCATCACTACACTTGAGTAACTTTTACAAAAGAAATAAGTAATGACATCTGTCATCTGTCAAAGTACTTGACATTATACAGAATTTTAATTATGTTGATATTTTTGTTGTAAATTGTAACTTTTAATTTTATTTGACATTCTAATTTAATCCATTGATATAATACTAAGTGACGCTATTGACATAATTATTATAATTTAGGAGCATAAATAATAAATATTGTCTAATAATTGTAAATGGAATGATAATATTGTTAAGATTAATTTTATCAAATAATTGAGTTCACGAATGCCTCATAGAGGTTATAATGTAACTATTTTATTACCATCTTTTTAAGCCTATTAACTGTACTGCTATTGGTTTACATTATAAAGTGAATAAATGAATATGAATATGAATATGAATGAATACATATAATAGACAAGGGAGATTCTTGAATATCTATGAAGGCTGTAAATTTAAAAAAACATTTAACAGAGGCGCCGGCCAGGCGACTCCGAAACGTTATTTTCGTTTTTGGGAGTATATGCTACACTTAAAGTGTCTGAAAACAGGTTTTTGGTAATCATGGCAGCAATACGAAAAGTTGAAAAAAATAATAATCCGTATTGCTATGATACAGGTCGGCTAAAAATGTTGACATTTTCAAAAATGCGCTCAGGCTATATGCTACGCGCAAAATGTCTTCAAACAAACTTTTTCGTAATACAATTATAAAATCTATGTACATTTTCACTATCAGACGTATTGCTATAATACCGACTGTCTTTTTTTTTTGAAACAGCAGAAATGGCCTCCCACGCAGTTGCTACACTTTTGACCGTTACTACACACCTAGTCGGGTTCAGAATCATACAATCTAACGATTTTATAGGGTTTTTGCCGTATTGCTATGAGACATGGTTTTGGTCGTGGGCTCTCGTACTATAGATCATACTTCGGAGGTGGTCTCATATAAATTTTATCGAAATCGATTTAGCGCTTTTTTATTTATGGTTTAAATGAATGATTATCGTATAAATGACCTTCGTTACTTTATTAAAGAACTTTGTGAGATAGTATTTTTGCAGATGACACATCACAGATTTTAAAAACTGACAGAGGAAACACGAAAAAATTTCACGACCAAAATATTGCATTGTTGTCACCGACTCACATTACGTGTTCCAAATTTATTGAGCTCAAAAATCAGTTACACAATGTATGCTTATAATCAATATCAATTTGCAGAGTAAAGTAATTGTGGAACCAACATCGTTAACCACATTGATTACATTTAGGTGTCTACTTAAGTTGAGAGGTGACAAGTTTTTATCTTATTTCTATGTGGATAATTAATTTCAACATTACATATTGCGCTCATGCAATTTAGACAACACAGATTTCTTGTAGGCACTAATTAATTCGAGACGTGAATATATCTTTGACTTGAATACTTGTTTTAGGTAAATATCCGTCAGACGATACGCAGGCGAGCGTTTACCTGCATTGGTACGACATTTAGCAATGACAAACATTTTTGCGTTGCGGAAGGCTCGGATACGCTTAGGTAAGAAAATTACCTACATGAATAATGTTAGAATAAGAAAGTTGCAACACCTGGAAAGGGTAATAAAGTATTTGTCTCATTATGTATTTTTAAAATTAATTGGCAATAAACACATTTGAATTTGAATTTGAAATTATTATACCTAAAGCTAACATTAATTTATTTTTACCTTAGCAGTTGTTTGTGGCACTGTGAAATCGATTAGACAAAATTAATTCGTTAAAATTTATCAAAATTTCAATAAAATGTTTCCTTCGTTGCGTTTTATGGGTAAAAAATAAAATACTTAATAAATGTTTTATTTTTATTATTTATCATCCCGTTACATTACGAGTACCTACATGGTACGCTAAAGATAACAAAAAGTATACGCCTAAAATATATGCCTTCACCGTAGTACATATTTATAGGTATGCATAGGTATGTTAGCTTAGCACATATCTTTCTTGGCTTTATAAGGTCACCTATACATAATTTTAAATTATTCGATCCCTACTTAGATTGGATGTCAATATCCAATTTGTTATTGTTTAAAAATATCAGGCAAGTACCTAATTAAGCAATAAAGTTACATATGTACTTAACTTTATTACCTAATTAAGTACTTACTTTTTTTTATCCATCACTTTATAGATGTGGTCTATCATTAAAACAGATTCCGAAGTTCCTCGTCTTCCAGCCTGACTAGCTTTAGTGACTCGTCCTACAACCTCTTTCCTAACTCGTCGTTAAATGAAGCTTTGGATGGTGGGTACGGTTTGCAGTCCCGATAGAATAGTCCACTCACTTGACCGGCTTCATCGTCTAACGCCGCGTGGAGAGACGTCTGAGCACCTTCGAATGGACTCTTCGCCAAAAACCAATTCGAAGCAAACGCAATGTATCCCAAAATGTAACCAGCACTTAAGAAGATCCCTGTCTCCACTTCCCCGGGATCAACATTATTTATTACAACGTTTGAACCAATTAACTTCTTCATCAGCTCACGAGAGAATAAAATCAGACATAACTTACTGTTGGAGTATACTATAAGCCTTGTAAAAATATTGTCCCTCATAAAGGTTATTTTTTTTACATCTAAAATCACGGTCCGGTGTAAGATCGACGACGTATTTACTATCCTGCTCGGATCTGACGGCTTCCCACTCTTTTTCAAAAGCGGCATCAGTAGAATGGTCAAAAGAAAGTGACCTAAATAATTTACTTGCATAATAATATTCATCCCGTCTTCAGTCTTCCTTCTTGGAACGCCAACTCCCGCATTATTCATCAAAATATCCAAACGGTCTTCTGTATTCAAAATATCGACGGCGAACTCCCTTACTGATTTCAACGACGCTAAATCCAGAAATTTGAAGACGACGTTGCTGTTTTTAGAACATTCTTTAATCATTTTTTCGGCGTTCATTCCCTCTTCTCTGAAGGGGCATGCTACTATGACTCGGGCCCCTCTCATTGCGAAGTCAATAGCAATTTCTAATCCCAGACCACTGGTTCCTCCTGTCACTAGACAGGTTTTTCCTTCAAGTCTCTTCTTAGATCTGCATATTGCAATCCTTTTCTTCCTGTACATCCCGTACGTAAACATAACAAAAAGTAAGACTTCTAAGAAGAATACGACTGCCATTGTTCAAATCAAAAGAGTGACTAGTGATGTTCAGGAACAGTACCTATACCTATATATACTATAAACAAGGCAGTAAACTAACTACGTGTAAACGTTCGAAATGACGCAGTTACAGGTTCGTTCTCTCATTTCGTCCGAATTTCGATTCCAAGGCCAAATTCGGTATAAATCGTGATTTTTTCTTTAATCAAATAAATGCTAATAATCGCGTCATAAAATACCTAAACCGTGCAAATTTCAATAATGGTTTAAATCAGTCTATAAAAATGTTAGGTAAACCTGGCTTAAAACTCATTTCCTATCGACTCCAAGGAGCTAGTGGTTCAATTGGTGAAACAATTAATGCATTTATTCTTAAGGTTTTACTAAATACATTTGTGTTTAGGAGAAAGGAAGTTAATGCAATTTAAGCTACTATACGTTAACAATAGCTAAAGCGATCGCAACATAAGCGTGAATGCTAATAAAAAGCGGCTGCAAATGCACTACAGCTTGAAAATTCCAGCGAGGGTTGTGCTCACCATTGCGCTGCTATAAAAACACCTTTCATTATTAATACCTTTGTTTTTCAAAATTGTACGAAAAAATTGGTCACCCGTGTTATTACAAACTGTTCTAAACGCTTAAGTGAAGTGACGTGCCAGTGATAGCAACTACCAAATATCGATTTAATGAGTGAAGTTAGTGTAGTACTCGTATACCGATGCAGTAGGAATTTAGTTTAAAAACAAATACTCAACTAATTTAGTTCGTTATATGTTTTATTGATATAAATATAATCTAACTACTAACTGGGTATAAATTACAACATGTATAAATGTTTTATTATAAAAGCTGTTTCCTATTACAACAAATTAAGTATCACATTAATTTATACACGGTGAATTTTAATTGATTCTGGAGCCGCAAGAATCACACTCTCCTGCTTCAAACAACAACTTTTTCTATGGGACCAACATCTACCTAAATCTCAAAATAAAACTCACTTCCCCACACAAAATGACAATAAGCTGTTACAATTTCAATGGGAAAATGGCTCCAAAATCAATGAAAATTCACCATGCAGGTTGTTTTAATGTACCAATAACAAACAGGTACTGCAACTATAACATATAGTAAAAATGTATAGTTCTATAACAAAAAGATATTTAACATATTTTCTAGCAACCTAAAGCTATCGTAATAACAATTATAGTAAACATCATTAACAATAGATTATGCAGACTGATCAAATTAAATATATAAAATTCACGATTCAGCCTTTCATAGTTCTGTTCCCTAAGGCTAACGGCACTTAAGACGCGTTTTCGCACGAGTTTGAGTCGTGCGACATCGTACGAACGATATCTGGAGTCTTTAACTACTTTAAGCACATTAGCTACGTGTGCGATTTAATGTGTGTTAGAGTTGCTACATATAATATGTGTAGCAACTTATATTATAAGCGGGCCGGCATTGTCGGTGTCGAACAACAAAGCCAATTCGAAGCAATTACTGCACTTATCGACTTCAATTGGCTTGTGCCGATCGAGTAGTTCATTCCGGTGGACACATCATTCGATTCGGCTGGGTTCGTGAAACGAAAAAGCTGACCCGTAGCAAGTACTACGTTTGGCTTCATTCGGCTTGTGCCGATCGGGTAATTATTATGATTACATTATGTGCGGCAGTTGAGAGGTTTGTGATTCCCGAACATTCATCTACATAATTCAATTTTAACGCCCGCCTTTGCCGATTAATGCCGGCCCTTATTTGTGTAGCAATCCTTACAAGTATTCGCACGTTTTACATTTGTACAACTAGGTACTCTCGGTATTATTTTTTCAGCTAAAAAAAGTGACGTCATCATTTTATTAAATAATTCTACTCGTCGTTTGATCACAAGCAAGGTCTGTCAAGGATCTGTCAATTTTTGTGACCTTAATAGTAATAATGCTGAAATTCATTTGTTAAAAATCTGTGCCCATTAGAGTATTGGTTGAATTTTAAGTATACAGTGTAACTCAAGGATAGCCTTGTAACCACATAGACAGATACTCTTTATCGCACCCTATAAAAAGTATATCATCATCATTTCAGCCATAGGTCGTCCACTGCTGAACACAGGCCCCCTCCAATGGGTTTCATCGGGGGGGATTGCTAATACTCGCCACGCTTGGCAGGCGGGCTAGCGAGCGCAGTTTTTATAATATTTCGTACACAGACGCTGCTGCCTGTCTCGTGCTACAGGAACTAGTAGCCTCTTACGACACGCCTTCTGTTGGCGGTGGGGAAGTGTTTTCGATACTGCCGTCCCCACACGGCAAAACGTAAATTACACATATTTTTTACAGATAGACGTACAATTTTTAAAAGTTGTTAACTATGATGTATAGAATATGTGGTTACAATATATATTATATTATATATATATTTGAGTTACAGGACATCCGGTATAAAGCAATTACATGTAATTACATGTATAGGGGCATATTATCCCGTTTAAATTTTTTAGACAACAGAGTTGGTATAATTATACTATCTACTATAAATTATGTAATATGTATATAATAAAAAATAAGGTTGACATGCGTGGCAATGATCTCACAACTAGAGACGCTCAAGACCGCGCGAAGTGGAGGAGTAAATCAAGGAAAGCGGACCCTGGGCTCCAAAGCAATAGCTTTGGACCCAACCGGGATTGACCGTATATAATATATAATACCGTATGAAGAAGTATATAATAAAAAATCGGACTATTGTTTGTGCCTTTAATCTTGTTTGTTGTATAATATATGAGCACCTAAATTATCCCCTAGTAGGTTTCTAGTGTCCTAAAATTAACCCTGTTTGTTTGACTAATTAAAAGATAAGATTACACTTGAAAAAAATCGACCGTCTCAGATGACAATCGAACGCACGTCTCTTCGCTATACAGATGCTTGCTTTCTCATAAACTTGCACATGTTAATGTACTTAAATGCCTATTAATACAAATTTTAATAATGTAAACCCTGCCTTCGTTTATCTTATTCGACTACCAGCGCCCCTAGTGGACACACACAAAAACTAGTCCCTGTAATATGTTTAAATTCACTACTATACAGATACGTGAGAACACTGGCCGTTGTAACAAATGAATGAACGAATGAATGAAATCTGAACGATAATAACAAGCCCACAGCAATTTGGTTGAGCTGTTAGGCATTATTGGCATGGACGGGCTAGATTGCTCCCGGGAAAAGAATTCCAATTCCCATACGCTATCGCATACGAATTCCTAGGAAATTGGTAATGATTCCTGGGAATTTTATTCCAGTTAGCATAACTGGAATAAGATCACTGGAAGCAAAATAGGATCTTATAACTACTGAGCACACGGCCAACTGAGCACTGCCTCTTTGCTTTACGTCATCATTACAGTCACAGGACGTCCACTGCTGAACAAAGGCCTCCCCCAATGACTTCAATCATTGGGGGGGATTGCTAACACTCGCCACGCTTGGCAGGCGCGTTGGCGAGCGCAGTTTTTACAGAATTTCGCACGCAGAAGCTGCTGCTCGTCTCGTGCTATAGCAATTAGTCGCCTCTTACGACACGCCTCCTATCGATGGGGAAGTGTATGCTTTACGGCCGTCCCCACATGAGACACTTTGCTTTACTTTGTACGGGTAATTAAGGCAATTGTTAAGAATTTCAAAAATCGCCATAGCAGTCGTAAGATTACACATTTTCTATGGAGCTACCTTTTTAAATACACAATAGGGTATATGCACAGAAATAATATTGTTTTAACTATACATTTGAAATTGTATGAAATTAAAGTTCTTTCTAATAGTGAAAACAAAATTGATTTTAGGTAAAAAATAACAGTAATCCTGCAATTAGAAATTCGAGATATGACTGTCTCTTTCTTAAACAACTTTTACAATGAATAATGTATGGCGGACTTGTTAGTGTGACATCACCCTGATGTCACACTAACAAGACATGCCAGGTCTCCTTGTCTAGCACGCGAATTTAATGGGTTGTAAGTCAGGTATTTATCATTATTTTTTGAAAATTCTTAAGGTTTTATCTATATATATGAATTAATCTTTATTTCCCTTAGTCATAGCATATGCGGGAACGGATTGAATAATTTTCCTAATTATTTTTTGTTGTGTTAATTGTCAGGAGATTTTTTTTACGAAAGTTGCGCAGAAAATCCTTTATAAATAAACTAAAGACCCCGCGAACGAAGTTGCGGGCACCAGCTAGTTAATTATAACTATTTATTTTAAGACTAAATAAAAATATATGCATATTCCCTATTACCAACAATTAATAGTACCTTTACAAAGTACTCTTGGTAATACAGGGTGCACCAGCTTCGCAGTACAACCTATTCCAGAAGTCCACTCTCTTTCCTTCTGTATTGTGGCCCGGGGTCATCGGTTGTTTGATGTCTAGGAACTCCTTGCCTGTCCTAGTGAATGGTGCCCATCGTACTGAACAGATGTCTGGAGTTGGGTTGCTGTAATTTGGAATATTGAATTATTTAGTAAAGTTATTGGGAAACGAACTTTTTAAAAGGGAATATAATAATCAT
Organism: Anania hortulata; assembly: GCA_963576865.1. Classification (NCBI taxonomy): domain Eukaryota; kingdom Metazoa; phylum Arthropoda; class Insecta; order Lepidoptera; family Crambidae; genus Anania; species Anania hortulata. The sequence goes on along the minus strand of OY756392.1, from coordinate 21,377,343 downwards.
CATTAAACATCGGATTATATGCATTTGCATGATTGCATATAATTGTCACTGGGGGAGGCCTATGTTCAGCAGTGGACGTCCTATGGCTGAAATGATGATGATGATGCAAATGCATAAGACTCCCGAATTACGGCGTTAGTGCATATTTTAGCCTTTTTTCCCAATCGTGCATGTTTCGTTAAGTAGCGGGAGCGGGGAGATATGTGTGACAATCACGTGTAGGCGCGAGCGCAGTGGCTGACTGACAGACAGTGCGGCTCGATAGCGCCGAAAAATCAATAGAAATACTGGAAACAATGATTGAACTCGCCAATGCCCTTCCTAATTCAATAACAGAAAAGGTTTGCACAAAGTTGGACGATGTTTTGCGCAAAAACCCAAAGAAGTTGAAGACCTGAAGAACATTAATGGCTACATCAACGGCACAGGTCGTACCCTGCCTGAACAGGTATCTCCAGAAATGGCGCCAAATTTTAAATATTGTCCAATGAGGTCAGTTGATGTGGAGAGGTCATTCTCAGCGTATAAATTGATACTGGGTGACAAACGTCACAAATTGGCTCGAAAGTTTGGAAAAATACTTAGTTGTATATTGCCACAAAAACTATACTTAATTTTAAAAGAATTACGCTGTTTTTGTACACTCTTTGATTAAATATAAAAATAAAAATAAAAATAAAGGTTTTTGGATTTTGTTTTGTGCATGTTTTGGGCATATCAATCGTTTTTAGTGCATATTTTGGCATTTTGTTAGTGCATATAATCCGATGTCTAATCATCATCATTTCAGCCATAGGACGTCTACTGCTGAACATAAGCCTCCCCAGCAACGACTTCCAGATAAGGTGATTGAAAGTGGCTAGCGTCCACGTCTTCCTGAACCTTTACTAGGTCGTTTGTCCACCTTGTGGGTGGACGTCTTTCGCTGCGCACCGGTCCGTGTTCTCTATTCTAGAAACTTTTGCCGCATCAGTTGTCAGTTCTACGTGCTATGTGCCCCGTCCACTGCCAGTTTAGCTTGCTAATCTGTTAGGCTTTGACGACAACTTTTGTTCGTTTACGAATCTCTTCGTTTCTGATTCGATCAAAGTAACGCCTAGCATAGCCTTTCCCATAGCACGCTGTGCAATCTTGAGCATTCTTATGATGCCAATACTGCCATGCTAAGAGGCTCTTAGCAGGGCATAATATTGAACGGGAATATATGGAATATTTGGTCAAATTTCCTCAATAAATTGATATTGATCTCGGACTCAGTTTTAAATCAATTCAATGATCTTTTTGGTTAGGTAGCACTGCCGTTGTCATTCTAAAAATGTATGTTTGTTTGTCCGTAAGTGTTTTTAACCAAACAATCCGATTGCGATTAAACTGTGGTAAGTTGTTGTGCACACGCCGGATAATAATACTGACTTAAATTTACCACGCGAACGAAAAAAGGAAAAAAGTCGCAGGCTAAAGTTAGTATGTAAAAAGGCCCCATAGTAAAATAAAAATTCTAATATCCTGTTAAAGTGACAGCCTCATCTTACCAGCCACCCTGTATACTTCTTCACCTGTATACCATTTATTCAATTTCAGACACAGAGGTCCAAAGTGAATCATTTATGAACAGCGCTTGAGCAATCTGATTACATGGTAATGAAATACTTCCTTTTATTGAAAAGGATACACAAACAGCAGCATGTAGCTACAATCTCAAACTTATGCATATAAACAATATCTAATTAAAACTATCATAATAATAAAAACAATACTTCATTACATTCGTTTGACTCATGAGGAAAATCATTTGTAACAACAACTGCACCTTTTTATTGGAACACATTGTACAAGGGTAAATCCTATTTTATGTAAGAAGTATGCAATTAGTTCTTAAAATCTTCATCTACGAAATACTTTCGTACACGTTAAAGATTTAGTTGAGATAGGTTAGTAGTTTTTTAGGCAAAGTTGTTTGTTATCATGAGTACCTATACAGGGTTATTTTTAAAACATCAATAACCTCCTAGGGGCCGATTCTGGTGCTCAAATAAGACAAATTTTTCTATGGGACCAAAATCGGAATCGCAAAAAAAAGACACTTCCCCATACTAAGCCGCCGACCAGCTGACATCAGCTAGTATGAAGCAGTGAATTATTTTTAGATTACGATTTTGGTCCCATAGAAAAAGTTGTTTATGTTTTAAAAATAACCCTGTATACAAAATCTAAGTATTTTATTACCTTATTAAGAATTTATATTCTATATACACCTTGACTTTTTAACTAGCCGAGTAAAATTTACTAACATTCTGACATCGATTAACATCATAATTATTTACTAAATTTTTTATTATTATTCCCTACGTTATCTGTAAATATTACGCAACTAAGAACTTAGTTTAGGTGCAGTTCCTATTGAAATGATAGAGATGCCAATTTGAATTAACACGTTTTATTTTTTGCGAGAACTTGGTGAAGTTATACTTTTTTTTGTGTTAGGTAGTAAATTCTCTATCGGAAAATTAAAAAGCCACGGCGTTTATTGATTTATATTGGACATCCTTTATTTTATATACTATGTTTATGTGTATTTCACACTTACCCAGTTTTGGCAAAGTCAGCCCACAGTTTTGTTACGTCAAATACAATTTTTTTCAAATAATCTTTCTGTTCATAGACATCCTTGTTCACTTCGTTATAAAACAAATAGAATAAGTCATCAGCATGGCACGCTCCTTTCATGGTTGCCGCAAGCCCAGTAGAAAACAGCTTGACAAAGTTAAGTTCTGTGTCAAAACTGAACTTATAAAGATAGATCGGTTCATTGGTTGCAGAGTAAAAATGTGCGAACCTATGAGTATTGTAGGCAAAGTTTATATCAGTCTGCATGTCAACAATATCCTCAGCCGTTTCATTCGATAACCCTTTATCACCAGTATAGAAACTTAGAATTCGCTTTCCAAATTCCTTCATTTTATGGTCAGATATTTTTGTAGCAATATCTCTAGGAACTAAATATTCTGAATTTTCGTTATAAACATTAGCCTTTCTTAACCGGTCATCTAACATCAGCAAGCCTTCATGAGACATGTAACCGAGCATCAACGGCACTTTATTCACTTTCTTAGCAAGCAATTTATCAATGGGCTCTTCGTCTAGGAAAGCTTCTACGTTTGCGAATGACTTTTCAACTACTGGAACAAAATGCATAGGCAGTCCTCTAAATTTCTCATCGGGCCTTCTAGTCCTGAAAGTAATATTGGCAAGATCGAGCGCTGGTACACCCTGAAGAAACTCTAGCAGCTCATCCACATTTTCTGTTTCTTTTCCCAAATATTTACCAGCACGGAATGCTCTCGCTTTAGGGTCGCGGGTTATCGCCCAGTCCTCTAAGCAAACGCCACTTTGAGCTATTGCTTTATGGAACAAGCCTTTCGACATGGGTGATATCATGTGTTGGGTAACAGAGGAAGAACCGGCGCTTTCTCCGAAGAGGGTTATATTATTGGGATCGCCACCAAATTGCGCGATATTATTCTTCACCCACCGTAAAGCTGCCACTTGGTCTTTCATACCAGCATTACCAGGCACTTCAGCAGTGTCAAGACATAAGAAACCTAAGACTTCTAATCTGTAGTTCATTGTGACTAGTATAACATCGTGTTGTATTAGAAACTCTGGGCCAAAGGTATCAGTGTCACCGGATCCAGACATGTACGCTCCACCATGGATGAAGACCATAACTGGTATTTTGGCATCCGTTTGCAGTGATTTGGTGTAAACATTCAGAAATAGACAGTTCTCGCTGCCTTCTATTAGTTGGTTGGTTGTTATATCTGATTGAGGACATACGGCTCCATGCTCAATTGCTTCGTATATTCCTTCCCATGGTCTTGGTGGTAATGGAGCCTGAAAATATGAAATTACATTAACTAACTAATAAAAGACTATAGCTTCAAACCCTAATAAGACCGATTGCGATGGCATGGACATCTCACCGGCACGGAAACTTGGCCACCTCTTAATTTTGCTATAGTTTGAATAAAATTATATTTATGGCATTTAATTTCATTTAGAACTAATCCATATTCATTTTTTAATGCTTTTAACCATTTTTTGAGTGTTCAAGAAATTATTGTATCAAAAAGAAAATTTAGATAAAAAGTGTCACTTTCACAGAAACTTTTACTTAATTTTTAAACAGTACACAATGAAAAGTCAACAATTTTTTTTAGGTTTGTGTACACGTTAGTATCGGGTGTTTCCACCTCTTGCCCTGATGACTGCCTGTATCTGATCTGGCATGCTCTGGATGATGTTTTTAAGATCAACTTGCGATAAGCCCTCCCAAGCGGTCAATACTGCATTTCAAAGCTTGCCTAGCGTTTGTGGCGGGTTAGAGGATTTATTTTTTCTTTTGAGCATTTCCCAGATGTGCTCTTTGGGGTTTAAGTCCGGGCTGCGCGCAGGCCACTGTAATTTTTGAATACCAAGGTCTTGCAAGTCAACGCATCGTGCAACGTGTGCATTATCGTGCATTAAATGGAACTGGTCGTATCCAATAAGCCCTATATAAGGTACAACAAGCTTACCATTTTTATGACCTAGCTTCATAAAAACATTTGTTTTAAAGACTTGAAACTTTTGCTATCGCTTATGAAGTGCTCGGCCAAGATTCCGTGCCGCTGTGGAAAAGTCCACTTGAGTACATCTGCAATCGCACTCTCAAGAGTGCTGCAATTTCTTTGAAGAAGATGCAGAGACAGAGCGAAGAAGAAGAAACTAAAGCACTTTATTTTGATTTTATTTGATTTAATATCGGATCTAGCCCCCGATTCAGAACTTTTCGATAGCGAATTGACAATCGGTAAATCACGTGATACTAGTGTCAATTCATATAGTGCTACGTGCTTTTTCGATAGACAATTGGCTATCGAACGGTTCTAAATCGGGGTCCGGATCAGAAATATTACACACCTTGAACCGTAACTTTCCAATCGGCGGCTGGGCATAAGGAATCCCTTTGAAACTATAGTATGTGGATCCATCTAGGAGTTTTTTTGAGGCACCCTTTAGTTTACCTTCTTTTACCGTCACAATAGGGTTACTCTGAAAATAAAAACCAATCATTTAATTTAAGTATAACAAAGACACGACGTAGGTACGAGGTTTCTCGTACAAATACTAGATTTGTGATCTCTAATCGATGAGGACGTTTTTCGAGTATTCCTTGATGGGTTCTCGATTGAATCGATAGAAAAGTAAACGCAAATCTTTATGGACCACGGATTGCGCTGTCTGTAGAAGTGTATTCTAAGTCTATGGTCTGTAACGTAATAGTGACGCATGCGTACGGTCAACATCAAAAGTCCATTGGATAATTGTCATTAAGGTCAGTTCTGGCACTTGTCATGTTAAGCGAATCAGGTGTAATATGGCAATGTAATACGGCCGTGTGGGGACGGCCGTAAAGAATACACTTCCCCACCGCCAACAGGAGGCGTATTGTAAAAGGCGACTAATTCCTATAGCACAAGACGGGCAGCAGCGTCTGCGTGCGAAATCTTATAAAAAAACTGCGCTCGCCAACCCGGCTGCCAAGCGTGGCGAGTATTGGCAATTGGCTCATCGGCTTTCAATGCTGACCGTATCATCAGTATCATCAGAAATCAGAAACAACGACGGTATCACAACACCCAGACCCGAGACAACATAGAAAAGTATTTTTTCTACATTGACCGACCAGCAATCGAACCTAGGATATCAGTGATAGCGATACTAAGTCCGGTATGCTCGCCTCTCGGCTATGGAGATCGTTATATACTGTTAGTTGAATTTTTGTAAGAAATATGCTTTTTAGTATATCAAAATAGTTAGTTGCAACACAAAAATAGTCATTTTGTATTCAGTTCTTGCCTTGCTAAATGTAGCATAATAGAGATATGGACCCTTTCGGGCAAAGCAATATCATTTTATTGCTTTGCTGCTTTGCCCGACAGGGTCCATATGTCAATTGTGTTAAATAAATGACACCTAAGCATAGAAAATATATATATGGTTATGCAAGAAAGAATTAAATTTAATGGTAGGTATGTTTGTTTATAAAGGTATTATTGTATACAAACAAACAAATTGAAATATAATAAAAAAGTTGGACAAGAGCGAGTCGGACTTACTTACCGAGGGTTCCGTACAAATTTATAGGTAAATAGTATATGTAAATAGTTCTGAAATCGAGTCTCACAATAAAATTACAAAATTTAATTATTAATGTATAGTTTGTAATTTACTGTACTTAACCTGTACTTGTAGTCTAAGACGATATTACTTGCAGAATTTACATTTAAAAGAAAATACCTATAAATAAATGGTCAATATCCTTTGATTCCCTTGAGTGTCAAAATAAGTTTTTTGCAGGATAAACGGCCATATTTTTTTTTTACGTTAACTTGAGCATACAGAGTAGCCAGAAAAGTGACGTCCAAAATTTTTCTTTTTATTTCCTCGAGTTGAGAGGTGTCTGAATCACACCTATGTATGTTTACAAAGTTTGTAGTTTTCAAGTTACGATTTTTTTTAATTGCCTATGAAGTACTACTTTTTTATTATTATTATGAAAGCTGAGAGTCTAGCGCATTCTTTGAAGCTACTTAGAAACTAAGAAATTATCAGTTTAGATTTTTAATTTTCAGTTAAATGATAACCAGTGATCGGAATAGGTAGATTGATTTGATGTACTTTGGAAGTGGTACATAATATGGATATGCCTTTTTTTCAAAAACTGATACAAAGAAATTCTGGAATCCTGGAGGCATGTCCATATTAACATCAATGTTTGAGATCATTGACCCTAAATCAATCTACCTATTCCGATCACTGATGATAACTCACTTAACATAAATTCTCAACTTTAGGTCAATTTTGTAGTAACTTTCATTATAGTTATGAGGCTGTTTATTTTATGCATAAATCCACAGTTTATACAGATTTAGCTGCATAAAAAAGAAGTCAAAGAAACCAACTTTTTTTTAGAGGCACCGAAAAAAAAAATTGACATCACTTTTCTGGCCACCCTGTATTGTTTTAACTTGACACCTCCACCCATTTCCGAGATAAAGGGTTTTGACAGACAGACAAACAGACAGACAACAACAACGTTTTTTTCCTTTTGCCATACGGTACTCTAATAACATCACAAAAAGCAGTTATATTTTAAATTAGTCTTTTAGGGTAACAGTAATCACAAACAATACAATACGACTACGACACACACAGTACAAAAAACAATATTCAATTATAATAAATATAAATAAAACTCACCTCTTGTGCGACTATTGACGCACCTACAACGAGCAACCCTTGAAGGTATGATGGAAAGAACCTCTGTCCCAAACAAACATAAAATATAATACCCAGATATGAAGCAAATTCGCATGAATAAAACCTACTTTAGCTATACAGTAAGTTTTATATGAAGCTATGGCAGTATGATGTGTGAACGATGCAAAAATTATAATCAATGATAGTCAGCGAGTGTGGACATATCAATTTAGCTTATCACAGAAACATATTATAACACATACTGAATATCAGAAAATATTATAATTGTGTGGTAAAAAGATAAGAATATCTCACAATCAGTGAAAATAATCTTCAAATCTAAAAATTTTATAAAAAAGATCTTTTTACAATAAAGTGAGAGCCAAAATGATCTATATAAGCGATAGGTAGAATGATGACCTTGTCTTGAGTATTACCGATTCATACAGGTTCTTAATAAATAATACATACCATTGCGGTAGAGATGCTTAATAACTGGTTCTGATTCTGCTGTGTACGAAGCAGCAGGCTTTCTAACTTCCGTACGAAGAACATCGTTTTATATTGCAAGCGCACAATAACGCGTCACCCTTTTATTAGTTCAAACGCACTTGGTTTTCCAAGGATTAACCCAACCGCAATCGCTAGTCACGACGGCAAAGTCCACAGTTCAAAGAAACTGAAAGGTAAACTGTAACGAGGGCACTGACTTCTGTTCAATTATTACTCTGTGACAAATTTCACAACATTTAAACTTTAACTACGTAATTACATAGCTTTATTGTTTGTTTAATTAAAACTTTTGTAAAAGTAAACAAACATTGCATTGAAACGATTTTCTTTCATTCACTTGACCAGTGTTGCCAGATTCATAGGTTAAGAATTATCCTAGTTTTGCTGCAAAATTATCGTGTTTTTATCGCATACCCAGTTCACAAAATTATTGTTTTTGTAACTCTACCGAATCTAGAAAATAACAGAATATACGGCTGAAAAGTTTAAATCTTATTACTACCCATTTCTTTACTTTTTAAAATAACAAGTTTTTGTTAATTGAATTGCAGTACTCACTACACAAGTAATTAAGTAAACCGGTTTTTCTCTTTAAGATGACTAACACCAATCTGACAGTGACAATTTACCCTTTTCAAAACTGTAAAATTTTACGCTGACAAGAGTCGATCTCTTTCGAAAGAAATTAAATGCACTATAGTGCTGTCAGAGTCAGACTGTCCAAATAACCTAAAATGTGTTCAAAGACACAGAATTAAAATGATTTTCTAAAATTATTTCAATCTGACCAAAATATTGTGGATTATCGTAGCGTGCGTTTTTTTTTTTTTCTGGCATTACATTCAAAAATATCGTGGATTTATGATAATTATCGCACGTCTGGCAACACTGCACTTGACACATCTCATCAGTGTTGCCGCAACTGAGTTTAAAAAGGTACTTAAGCAGGGTGGCTCTAGCCTACGAGTCTGGTCCAGGGGGGGCCTGGACCAGACCAGTAGTTTAGTTCGTAAAGATTTAAAAAACCCTTGCTGCTAAAATTTTATTAAAAGTTGATTATTAAAATTTTTACGGGAATCCGTTCGCATTCTCTGCCCTATGAAAATATTAATAAAACACTACCGTTATTTATTTAACTATCTAACCCATCATAATTGGACTCAGTTGGCAAATTGCAAATTAACGGCGCGAGTACGTCGAGCGCGAAATATTTTTGCGCTTTTAAAATTTTAAGAGCTCTTAGTGTTGAAAGTACTTTTCTTAGTACTTCATAGTACCTACATATGTTGATGTACAGACAACAGCACGTCAACCTACCACAAAACGTCAAATTTTCTCAATTGATATTATTAGGTAGGTTGACTTTACATGATGTAATATCGTATTACACAGATATTGTTTAGGTTCAAAGGGTACGTAAATGGACAAAATTACACATTTCACATGAGAGGATAAAAAGGTACGTCAAATGTGTAAAATATACGCTAACGGCAACGCCGCGTCTCAGTTGTCTGAGCTGTCAGCTAGACAGATAGCGACAGTGAAACTGTCGTCTGTGGACTGTGACTGTTAGTGTCGTATAGCGGTGGGTAATATCGGTTCTGTAGGATATCAAATCGAAACTATATATCGATATTCAATATCGGATATTGAAACTATATATTTTATGAACCTATATATTTTCTGAAACTATATATTTTCTGTAACTGTATATTTTCGGAAACTATATATTTTCTGAAACTATACATTTTCGGAAATTATATATTTTTCGCATCTATGCACTGTTTGATATTTGACGATTCGATACGACATTCGATATGATAATGATATGATTTATTGTATTTATAAGATTTCTTAACAGTTGAGGAATTCTTATATTTTTTTAGTAACTATCTAATCTAGGTACAATTAAAGTTTTACCAATTATTTTCAATTATACTTCCGTTTACACGAACCTGGTATAACACTGGTTTCATTGATTAACTTACTTTTTTTATAGAATAATTATTATTGCATATCCATATTTCGAGCAATCGGAGGTTAGAAGGAGAGAAAACATATGCAAATATACTTATAATTCAAGTCACTTTGATCTGTAAATGTAATAGATTAAGGTCGAAATCGGTACGAAGTCTATACGATACTCGGCGCTACGCGATTCACTCACACGATATCGGAATTCGGATACGATATCCCGAATCGCTGCGTACAGCACAATATCGTGTTTTGAATTAAATAGTTTCGATTTGGACGAATATCCGATACACGATATTGCTACGATATATATTTTCAAAAATCCGATACGATTCATATCGTCCACTCCTAGCCGTACGCTATCGTGATCTTGCGAATTCTCTAGTGATTGATACTCTACATTGAATTTAAGAACTAATTCGAATCAGTATCATTTGTAATGTCACTTTCTTTCTGCAACAAAACGTTGTATTACTTGTTCAGTGTCTGCAACTTTAATTTCTTATTTCGAGACCGTGACAATATTAAGTTGTGTGGCACAATATTTACAATTTTCTATTGGCTAAAGTTGTTAGTATTATTAAAAAATCTAATTAATCTGTCAGTTAGATTAACAGAAAATTCTTCTCTCAAGCAAACAGAAAATGATGAAGATATAGCTCGTTAAAGTTTCGCGTAACGTCACGCCTTGCGACACTTTTCAGCAAAGCGTGACGTCACGTGCTTACTTTGAGGCGCTTTATCTTCGTCATTTTATGTTTGCATGAGAAAAGAAAAAATATGGGTCCAATATTTTTTGATAATTTAACTGACGGCCTAAATAGAATAATCTTTTTTTGACCCAGGAAACTAGCCTATTGACAACATATTAGTAGCCTCCTAGCATGACCACCAAAACACGATATAATTAAGCGATTTATCGACAAGAACTGTTTTTTTTTTCAAATATGATAGATATAGCCACCATTTTGATTTTTTATCGAAACAGAGATCATAACATGTGACGTCACCGGCACGGCGATTTAAAATGGCAGCAATGATATTTTTACAGTTGGTGTTGATATATCGCTGTAACTATTTTGGTCATGCTAGGGTGGCAGAATCCATAAATGAAGTTGCATATAAAAAAAACCTTTTCATAGACAGCTACTGTAGCTACTCGCACAACACACAAGTCACCGAGCACGTGCCGTCGTATCGATAGAAACATAGAAGCAAACAGTTCTAAACAGAACTACGTCAACACGAAACAGGATGGTAGCTCTGACTGAGAAGAGCTGTTTTGTGTGAACGCGGCACCCATGCCGCGGCACGAGCACTCCTCGTTGTACGCGTATACCCTGCGCTTGCCCGGCGACTTTTTCGACTCGTCAGCTATTACTACGCTGGCAACAATGAACTATTCATTCGTACGTGCTACGATAGAAGAAAACAAGCATAAGTCAGCGACCTCGCACCACAGCAAGCCACACATCTTTGTCCATAAGGACCTACCTGACTGCACTCACGTCTTCATAAGAGTTGATGCAGTTAAGAAACCACTTCAAGCACCGTATGAAGGTCCCTACCGGGTCATCAAGCAAACGACAAAGTGTATACCTACAGTAAAATTGCCGGATCGCGAAACCAACGTATCAATCGACAGATTAAAGCCAGCTTACCTGTTACCAAACACAGATCGCATGTTAAGATTATTTTGATGAAAAAGGGTTATTATACTGTTAATGACTATATAAATGACAAAAATGTCTGGAATTAAATACTGCCCTGCTCGACAGGTATACATTATTTTCTTTTCCTTTTTTTTGTGGCAGCTAGTGGTGACTGAGTTTGTTCCGGCGTTTCTTCTCAGCACTTGCCAGATTGTCTGTGTCTTGTCTCGAAGCGGTAGTAGGGCCAAAAAAATAAGGAGACATGTTCTGCCCCATAAGGGCCAATAATGTTATTATTGACGTTCATAAGTGGCAGTTTTCTTCCCTAAACTGAATAAATGATTTTTGACTTTGACTTTGACTTAGACGCAGTTACCTTACCATCTCAACATAAGTAGCCAAGTTACCTCAAGCCAAGATAACACATCAAACCAAGTTACCTCAAGCGGAGTTACCACATGAAACCAAGTTATCTGAAGCCGACTTACCGTAAATTTACCTTCACAACAAAATCAGAATACCATACCATCACCTATGAAGCAAACAAGTTAAGGGCGTATCATCAAGAAGCCGGTACGTTTTACTTCTAAAACAAGTGAACTAAAAGGAATAAAATTAAATTTACAATCACATTCAGTTTTTCAACCGACTTCAAAAAAGGAGGAGGTTCTCAATTCGACTGTATGTTTTTTTTTTTTGTATGTATGTTACGCGATTACTCCGCCAATTATGAATCGATTTTAATGATTCTTTTTTTGGTTGGTAGGTCAAACTTTAGAGGTGGTCCCATATAAATTTTATCGAAATTTATTTAGCAGTTTTTGAGAAAATAACAAAATAAATACCCAGATTATGTTTTGGTTCGTGATTCTTATATCTGTTATATCTTTGACAAATGTACATCGATTCTAATGTGTCTTTTTTATTGATTAGCGAATACTTCAAAGATACTATGGTAAACATTTTCGGAAAAAAAAATTGCTCTAAGGGTGGAAAAAAGAGGATGAAATCGGTGTTTAGGAGTTAGTTAAGGATTTTACACTAAAAATAGATGAAATAAATAAATTTTATTAAAAAAAATAAAACCGACTTCAAAACACTAAAAAGCTCAAAATAATTTTAACACGTAAGTACCTAATCAGTTACATTTTGAGCCGATGAGAGATTCAATGTTTTTGTTTGCACCGACTCCAAAAGTAACTGATTAGGTAATTAAGTGTTAGAATTATTTTTAGCATTTTAGTGTTTTGAAGTAGGTTTTATTTTTTTTAATAGAATTTTCTTAGGAACAGACCTTAAAATACCTAGTCTTGCTATAAATACCACCAAACAATCACTGAAGTCGGATAGTGCCCACGTTGCACTCTGTCGACTAATTGGGAAGCTTCCTTAGAGCTTTAAGCATCAATACGGTCATTTTGTTTGTTAAAATGCTCAATTGTAAAAAAAAACTCATTCGTAAACAAAAATTTTCTGTGACCTCCCTTTGCGTACCGCTTCAGTAGTTGTTTCTATTTTACCACCCTATTCTTTTTTAAATGATCAGTTAAGATGACCAGTACGTCTCATAAAAGCTGCAAGTCCTAAGTCATCTTTTAATCATCATTCATCTCCCGAGATAAAATATTTTGCTTTCGGACAGGATTTCCTTGAATTCTTGCCCTTACTGCTTTGAAGACCTTTTTCGTACGAACACTACGTGGACGGCAGGATCTTTTTCTGTCACAAACAGAGGTCTCATTGTACCTACCTATTAATCGCCCAGTACACAAACATTTTATGAGTACCAAGCTTATGGAGAGTTTTAAAAAATACATTTAGCTCCATACCTACTTTGTGTGCACTCCTAAAACATGTATTCGATGCATGGGAGAGTAAGCAAGATGCTTTAGGTATCTTCTGTGATCTTTCTAAGGCCTTTGATTGTGTAGATCATCAAACTTTACTAAAAAAACTGAGACATTATGGGGTTTCAAAAGAGTCCTTAGATTTATTAAACTCTTATCTCACAGGCAGAACTCAAAAAGTATGTATAAATGGAACTGAATCTTCAGGGTCACCTCTTACCATGGGTGTACCGCAGGGATCAATATTAGGACCCCTGCTATTTCTAATTTATATAAATGACCTTCCTTACTTTGCAACCGACCTATGTGAGGTGGTATTATTTGCAGATGATACATCACTGATCTTTAAAATTAAAAGAGGTCAAGAATCTTTTGACGATGTAAATAATGCACTCTCGCGGGTTCTGCAATGGTTTAGTACCAACAATCTTTTGCTCAATGCAAGCAAAACGAAATGCATAAAATTTACAATGCCAAATGTAAGGCAGGTCTCAACAAATATCATTGTAAAAGATGAACGACTGGATACTAGTAATTCCACTACCTTTTTGGGAATAACTTTAGATTCCCGTCTGCAATGGGGTGCTCATATTGAGACTCTGTCAGGAAGACTTAGTTCAGCTGCTTATGCTGTGGGAAAGATAAGACAATTGACTGATGTTGGAACGGCAAGATTAGTGTATTTTAGCTACTTTCATAGTATAATGTCATACGGAATATTGTTATGGGGCTCAGCAGCCGATATTGAATCTATCTTTGTACTACAAAAGAGAGCTGTACGGGCAATTTACAACCTTCGACCACGAGACTCATTAAAAGAACTGTTTAAGGAAATTAATATACTAACAGTGGCCTCTCAATTCATTTATGAAAATATTATGTACATTCGCAAAAACCTGCATCTTTTCCCTAAGAAAAGTGACAAACATAATTTTAATACCCGGAATAAAGATAAACTTGCTGTTTCAAATTTCAGACTGCATAAAGTGAGTAATTCGTTCATGGGGAAATGTATTCGCTTTTTTAACAAATTACCACAGTCTATTGTTGAACTACCCATGTTTGAGTTTAAATCGCATGTTAAGATTATTTTGATGAAAAAGGGTTATTATACTGTTAATGACTATTTAAATGACAAAAATGTCTGGAATTAAATACTGCCCTGCTCGCACAGGTATACATTATTTTCTTTTCCTTTTTTTTGTGGCAGCTAGTGGTGACTGAGTTTGTTCCGGCGTTTCTTCTCAGCACTTGCCAGATTGTCTGTGTCTTGTCTCGAAGCGCTAGTAGGGCCCAAAAAATAAGGAGACATGTTCTGCCCCATATGGGCCAATAATGTTATTATTGACGTTCATAAGTGGCAGTTTTCTGCCCTAAACTGAATAAATGATTTTTGACTTTTGACTTTGACTTTGACTTTGTAACGCAATCACAGCGATTCGGTTCTCTTTATTACCCCACTCCATTTTAACACCCCACTCCAGGCCACCTGTTGCGCGGGTGGAGGGGGGCGTGCTTTGAGCACGTCTGAACACCGTTGCTTATAAGCATGCTTAATTTAATTGACAACATTTAATTTTTGATTTAGGTGCAAAAACTTTAAAACCGTTTCAAGTCTCTCGGATACCTAACACGTTAAGTATTTTATTAGATTTTTTGGCCTTAATGTTAATTGATATTGGTGTACCGTAGTTTTTGGAATTATTTATAAGATATCCGCCGCCATCATTCTGTTTCCGAGCGCCGACTCGAACGGTTGTTACTTTGTAAATGCATCGCTCTAACGTACTTACCGCGTTTCTTGACCAAGTAATCCGAATCCATCCGTTTAATCGTTAGTTATTTTCTGTTAATTCGTTTGCCCTATTAAAAATAGAAGTCTGTAATAATTAACTGGACTGTTATTTTGAGTTTCCCGCCATGTGAGACCCACCTGATAACGAATCCTCCTACCCACCGACTTCAGATATATCAATTGCGTTGCACACAATAACACTGTTTTATTACGTCTGTATGGATAGAACTGATACTATTATAGTAATTCTTCTTTTATCTTATATCTTAGTAACTCTAGATATGCTTGTAGCTCACTGGCAACAGCGCTCTTTGGTAGTGATTACTAAACTTAAGCCACCCACGCCGCGATTGTAATTGGATGGGTGACCACTCCAACTATAAACAGTGACATTAATTATAAGCATCTCCGTGCTTCGAAAGGCACGTTAAAAGTTGGTCCTGGCTCATATACAGTGTTGCCAATTTAGCTCTAAAGCTTCATTTTCAATTATTCGGCTCCAAAAAAACGTTTTTAGCTCCATAGTTCTTTAATTTTTAAATTTAAGCTCTATTCCATCGCATGAAATAAATGTACTTACGTACAAATTTTTAAGTATGTATTCGAATTTTATGTAAATTAAACGCAGCCATTGAATTGAAATTATATATTCATTTCAGTGAATGCAGCCCAAAGATTAATTTAATACATAGATAACATAGAGCCAATACTACTTAGTCTATGACTTGAACTTCGGGAAACGGGAAATCCCCTAAGCTGGAATATTTCATTCGGTCATTCCTTCCTTGATTTTGGTAATTTGTGTACGATCTGGAAATACTACTAATGTTTTGTGTAGCGGTAGTACAAAATACCCATTATAATCTAAGAAAATGTAATATCATCGAAAAACGATATTTAAAAATAAGATTATTCGCTGTCGGAACTATCGACAGTGTGTGTCAAATTAACTAATGCTAGTCCACTTGTGCTCGCTCGGTCGTGCGTTTTCATCATCATAAGTTGCCTTCATCAATGATGATATTACATTTCCTTAGATTATTAATATAATATATATTTTTTCTGGATCCAAAATAAAAATAATTATTTCATAAACTTTTTTTATTTAGCTATTTTTAACTAAAATAATTAGCTCTTTTTTAGCTCTTTTTTCATAACCAACTAGCTCCCTTTCGAAATATAGTGTTGGCAACACTGCTCATATAGCTTGATACTAGGTCGTAAAGCCTAGTCAAAGGCATACGGGCGGTTTAATAACATTTGACAGTAAGGTTTAGTCACTGCCAAGCGGTCTTACAACACCCTTCCACCAATCCGCACTGGGGCCCAGTGTGGAGCGTGGCGGAGTACCTACGACCCAAACCACCACATAGTAGTGGTAAGGCCGGTGCCGCAGTAGGTCATAAATAGACATACTTTACCTTTTTACTTTATTGTACAGAACCACTTCAGAACAGTGACATGAGCATGCCACTAATAGGCATGCTTTAAGCATGCTCATTTATGAGCATGTCTGTCAGTACCTTAAGTAATACTTACAAGTTTTTACCAATAGGAAGTTGTAAATATGCGCCACACAACATATAACCCTTTACTTCATATTTTTTTATTTTTAACCAAAAAAAATACATGTTGTGTAAAAAAAAAGACACGTATTTTGGTAAATTTCAATTTAATCAGAAAAACATAAGATTAGGAGGAGAAAAACATAGGATTATTAGGTTTTAACATTTTGGTCTTTGGTCCAAAAAAAATATAATTATGAAATATGTAGTAGGAAACAATTTCTCTTCTCATTCAAGCACAAGTTTACTTTATATTTCTTACATTCTACATAAGATCTACCAGTGCAGTCTGGCACTTTACAACGCTGCCTTGATGACCAGATAGGCAAGTGGTCCATTTGGTCTAGGCGAACATCCTGAGATGGCATTATTGCAATAGCTCCTCTAGATTTCTTCTCTTGTATTGTATTTTCTAGACGATTGGAAGATGGCCGTAGTCTGTAGTATTGGACATGGTCAGGGCTTCAGCCACAGCTACTTTGAAATCACAAAAGGGTAACCATGCATCGACATCAGCATTTCTGCGTCTATACAACAGCCAGGCATTGACTGTCGTCATGTCTATGAGATGAAAGAATATACGGTGATAAAATTTGTGGGACCAGATCTGGATTCTGTAATAACCAAGGAGGAGGAGGATAACTCGTGTTGGGAAGTTCTGATAGTAGATGGTTGTCTTCTATAACGGAACGCATTAACCAGTCACAGCTAGCCTAGCTACGCCGGCCAATCAGAAGCGTTGCCGCCAAGCCTTCCCTCCGAGTCTGCTAGCCAGCGGATCGCCTTCGGTGGGGGCAAGCCCTTATAACGCCATGCAAGCTCATTTTAGTCCATTAATTTATACTGATCACTTGTTAGGGTAAAACTCTGTCAGTTTGCAAATAAAATCATTATACTTATCGTTCAGTTTTTATTTGTGCCTCGTTTCGTCGTTACAATTCAGAAGTGGTCTGACCCGTTACTTAAAATGAAGCGGTATAACCGAAGGAGTTGAAAACTTCATTCGACTACCGGGATGGAACGCAATTAACTCACCACATAAGGCCGCCGAAGACTTTGTGCCGCTGCAAAGAAGATTCTAAATGTTTGTTAGAAGATAAGTTACAGAGAGCATTGAAAGAAAGGATGTTTTTCTCGAGAATCATCAGTGAGTTTTGCTTCGACCACGTTTAGTCTCATTAAACCAAAAGCCCAATTCCCGTAATGTAGTAAGTAGAGTAATGTTACTGGGAGCGGATTGAAACTGAATTGCGACTACTGTTAAATTACGGGGTTTTGAATGCCAGTCGCCGGGGCTGGGGAATGCTAGTCGAAGTGTACTCGTATCATCATAATAGTGAGACATTGAGCAGTGAGATTTGAACAGTGAGACATTGAGCAGTGAGACATTGAGCAGTGAGACATTGAGCAGAGAGACATTGAGCAGTGAGAAATTGAGCAGTGATACATGTACCCGTGACGTGTACCTGTGACGTGTAGCAGTGACGTGTAGCTGTGACGTGTAGCTGTGACGTGTAGCTGTGACGTGTAGCTGTGAGGTGTAGCTGTGACGTGTGGCTGTGATGTGTAGCTGTGGCATGTAGCTGTGACAGTAACTGTGTGACGTGTAGCTGTTTGACATGTAGCTGCCTGACATGTTACTATGTGCCATAATAGATATAACATAGTCACTCTTTATTGCACTGCAGTTCGAGCTACTTTTGATAGACAGTATTTCATTTCGCGATTGCTAGACGGTGGTATTTGATTCAGGACTTTGCTAATTGAAGAACACATTCGGCTTGTGGTCCCAACACTAGCTAAGTGGAGAATTGTACAGATGCCCTACGACTACATTGTATATGTAGGATTAATTTGGTATTCCGACTTGTTAAATAATCATTAATTGCCCCCCTAAAAAAAACCAGCCAACATCAGTCCACTGCTGGACATAGGCTTCTCCTAATGGACGCCAACAAGCCCGATATTGAGATGGTCTTTTATATACGCTGACAGCAGCTTGCTTATTCATCGCTCCATCTTGTCGGAGGACGCCCTACACTGCACCTGCCAAGTCGTGATCTCCACTCGAACACATCTACCCCAAAGGTTATCGGTTTTACGGACAATGTAACCAGGCCAGTGCCAGTGGGTACCACTTCAGCTTGCTTATCCTTTGAGCTATATCGATTACTTTAGTTCTTTGTCGAATGACCTCATTGCTGATTTTATCCTTTAAAGAGTAAGACATAATAGTAATTTATTATGTATATAGGCCCTTTTTCAGGCACACGTCCAAAAACATCGTTTCCCTACCACCGCTTTGCGACTACACATCTGCTGGTGATGAGAAGAAAATGGCGCATAAACTCTGTCACCTTTGTCAGCCTATTTTAAAGGAAATACAGATACATTACAAGACATATTTTAATAAGTGCCAGCTAAGCAGGTTAAGTCCATGCACTCTTGTCGTTTAAATAATCGTCTTTTATAATATCCTGCTTTTCATGAGTTCAAATTCAAACGTTTATTTGCCAAAACCACAGATAAAAAGATAACAAAATATAAAAAGTCGATGTGTCCAGTCTGCTCGCAGACGTGCAAAAATTAGATTATCCAATTACATTAAATCAGTCTATTATGGTAAATGTCAATTATATTAAAATTAAATTGCAAATTAATGTCGCAGATTAAAATATTCCTGATAACTATAAAAACCCTTGTCCAAAAGCCAGCTAGTTAACCTATTTTTAAATATCGGTCCTTTAAGAACTTTAAGCTCTTATGTTATACATGACAAATTGACAATACTCGTATTAAATGCATTTATTTTTTATTATCCTTGCGACAGGGATGTCGATGCATTACGTTTATGTATTGCAGTCTTAATTGCCTTGTAGCTACTTCTGCGCGTGTTTTGTAATAGCTGGTTTTGGCTGGGTTTTCTAATGTGAATTTTACCTTGTACCTTGAATTACAGTATTTCTCAAACGCAACGTATTTTTTCTTGTAGAAATTGCAGGCATAATTAATTTAATACAATCATTATAATTTCATAATTTTACCAAAATAGGAAAATAACATTCTTTATTTTATTAATTAACCAGCTTTCACATTAATACATGGGAGATTCTAACATATTGCGTCATCTTTACCTCGCGATCGAAAATTTATAACTCCAATGCATGTTCATTCGCATCTCGAGATCGAATACATCCTTATCTTGCATGAGTTTCAATTTCTTTTAAAATATACAGGTCGTCTGTCCTAGTCGCTACTTATTTTTGCTGATCGAGGGCATCCGAAAATATTTCTATCACTTGTCGAAACAACGAGGAAAGCTTTAACACGCGTGCTGCTGGTATACTCCATCGGTAATCTTATCTTGCATCTTGCAGAAATTGCCACGCCGGTGAAAAAAACAATCCAGCCATGAGCTGCTCAACCTGTTCCACGATGAATACAGAGTGGCACTAAGGCACGATGCTCCGGGACTAAGTCGCGTTGTAGGCTTTAATTAGTCCCACGAGGTTAGACTTCCGACTAACTGTTGACCGATATTTTCGATGATGATATTTGAGTTCACACAGAAGAAGAAGACACGTTGTTGAAACGCCACTCTCCGACGAAGCCGAAATTGAGTCGCTCCCATATTTTCTCACGCACACACCAATGTTGGTCACCAATGTTGAGGCTTATGTGTATTAGGCTCGACTGTACGGTGGTGGTAAATGAGAGTCCTGATACTGATGAATAAGTTTACTGGTGCACCAAAATAAATACATTTAAAATTTAGATGGTAGTGAGTGGTCGGGAAGCGCGGCGGGTGACGACTGCCAGATTTACATCGTGTGTCCTGCCCGAAACTACCCACGATGCAAAAATGCGAACGTCGAGCCGCTACAAAAAATAACAGAATATTTTTTTTCTAGATTTTAAATATTAATTAAAAATAGAACGGGGCTTTAATATTTTTTTGGGTTTAGAGACAATCGATTTTTTTCCTCTATCAGAAAAACCACATAATATGATAGTTGTTCAAAAATAACATCTCACAAAAAAAATATATAAAGGAAGACTTGCTTGTTTACTCGTTTCTTAAAACAAGTTTGTTCAATTCTGTAAATCCTTGAAAACAAATTGCATTTGAACTGATAAAAAGTGACACGTCATTGAGCGCTTGCAATAAAAATCGATGTTCCTCGTACGGAAGTTAGAAAGCCTGCTTGCTTCGTACACAGCAGAATCAGAACCAGTTGTTTATGCACCTCAGTTGCAATGGTATGTATTATTTATTAAAAACCTGTATGAATGAATAATACTCTATACAAGTTCATTATTTTACCTGACCTATCGTTTATAATTATGGTTTTGTCTCTTACTTTATTAAAAAAGGATCATTAAGTATTATTTTCACTGATGGTGAGATAATTATCTTCATTCTCATTACTACCTGAACATAATATCAATAACCTTTCTGTTATTATGTATGTGTAATAATAATATTATGTTTCTGTGATAAGCAAAATTTTATATGTTCACACTCGCTGACTAGTAAGTAAGTAAGTAATATTTTATTTTACTACTTATCGTGGTTTATAATATATGCATCATTCTCACTTCAAAATGCTTTATATATGATAAAATGCTATGTATAGCTAAAGTAGGTTTTATTCATGCGAAACTGCTTCATATCAGGGTGTTATAAGTATTTAAACTTGTTTGTTTGGGACAGAGGTTCTGTCCAGATAGAACTGTGTTGGAAAGAACTGCTTATTGTCAGATATGATGGCGGCATCAAACCTTCAAGGGTTGCTCGTTGTAGTTGCGTCAATAGGTGGGGGTCGCACAATAGGTGGGGGGTCGCACAAGAAATGAGGTTTGTTTATAATTGAATACCGTTTTTTGTACTGTGTGTGTTATGTAGTAGTCAAATTGTATTGTTTGTCATTTCTGTTACCCTAAAAGACTAATTTAAAATAGAACTGCTTCTTGTGATGTTATTAGGGTTCCGTACCTTAAAAGGAAAAAACGGAACCCTTACAGGATCACTTTGTTGTCCGCCTGTCTGTCTGTCCGTATCTCAACCAAAAGAATTTTGATCTCGAAAACGCGTGGAGGTATCGAGTTAGAATTAAAACCATATACCTAGTCAAGTCTACAAAAAAGATATGGCCGTTTATTCCGCAAAAAACGTACATTTTGACACTTAGGTCTACTTGCGCATCTCAGGATTAGCTAATTAAATCGCGAACTATCTACTAACACGGTATTAAACATCATGCTATAACTGTCAGGTTGTATGGCGTTGGCAGAGACAGATAGATGTCTTATCCCATACTACACAAATTCGGTGGTGCGCAAGTGGACCTTAAGGAATTAAAATTTATAAAACGTTAACCTAGAACTATTATCTAAATTTGGCAAGTAATGTAGTCTTAGAGCCTGCGCTCACTATCGGGACGGCACGGCAAAGAATTTTTAGGTGACGATTGGTAATGTAGGTACCTTAACATTATAGAACTACGGTTGAATTTGAAATGATAAAATTCTTAGCAAGCCGCGGTATGCTTAGGAATACCGAAATTATAAATATCAACCTTAGCGGCATCAAATTAAGATCCATTACTATTCGTCACCTAAAAATCCTTTGCCGTGCCGATGCCGTCATAATAAACAAGAAAAAATATAAAAAGCCTATTCGAAGTGGTCTCCATTGGCTGCAATACCATCCTTTAAACGTTGAAGACAGTTATCAATAGAAGCACGCACTCTTACCATGGAAAAATTCTTCACTGCCAATCGTACGGACTGTTTTAGGGACTCCAAATTATCATAGCGTTTAGAGCGAGCCGTACTCTCTTAAACTGACCACAAATCATAATCCGCTGGATTAATATCTAGAATTAATTAATTAGATTATTATTAATATCGGACTAGACGACGGCCAGTCTTCACCTCTGATGAAGTCCGAAACGTTCGTTTCCAACCAAGACTGCGTAGACCGAGCTTTATGACCCAGCGCCGAGTCTTGCTGGAAGGACCATTCTTGATTATTGAACATGGTGTTGTTAAGGGGCTTCACTAACGTCTCTTTTCTTCGATACCTTTTTAAAAAAATTATGGCTCAGTCACTCCTTCTTACCTAATACCCTACCAAACCATCACTGAAGTCGGATAGTGCCCACGTTGCACTCTGTCGACTAATTGGGAAGCTTCCTTAGAGCTTTGAGCATAAATACTGTTAACTACAGTTTGATTTTTTTATGTGTTGGTCTATCCCTACGGTGCCGCACGCACTCACACACATGCATCTTCTTAATAGTTAAAAGTTATTTTGCGAACCCCGTGAGTCGATATCGAGACGTTCTCCTGACACCTGTACAAGACTGACCGAGCGCTTTCTCCACGTGTTTCCTTTGGGAGCTCCTTACAGACTGTCGCAGTGTATTGTGCCTTGTGAAGTGTTTACCTGGACCCTGAAATTCGTACCGGCAAGTACCTAGATATAAGTGCTCAGACCTGACCTTTTTCCATCTATATTAAGCCCCACGTGTTAATCCACTGCCGATCTTTCAAACAAATACGGTCATTTTATTTGTTAAAATGTTGCTCAATTTTAAAAAAAAACTCATCCGTAAACAAAAATTTTCTGTGACATCCCTTTGCGCTTCAGTAGTTGTTTTGATTTTGATCACCCTATTCTTTTTTAAATTATCAGTTAAGAAATGACCAGTACGTCTCTTATAGGCTGCAAGTCCTGAGTCATCTTTTAAAATACGCGACATGGTTCTAGGTGCTATCTTCATCTCCCGAGATAAAATCTTTCGGACAGGATTTCTTCGAATTCTTTCCCTTACTGCTTTGATTGCATTTGGCTCCATACCTACCTACTTTGTGTAATCACTCAATCACAGCGATTTGGTTCTCTTTATCACCCCATTCTATTTTAATATCGCAAAATATTGTAATGTATTGGCATCAAAATGAGAAAACTCAATGAACAATCATATAAAAATGTCTGATTCCAAATTTAAATGTAATATTTTGTTTATTTTTAATTGTAACAGTATTTATGAACAGACTAAGTAGATTCAACGTTACGGCATTTGCCGTTTGCATTGTCATCATCATCATCATCTCAGCCATAGGACGTCCACTACTGAACATAGGCCTCATTCAATAACTTTCATTAAGGGGGGGGGGGGGGGGCATTGCCAATACTCGCCACGCTTGGCAGGCGGGTTGGCGAGCGCTGTTATTGGGCGTTAAACAATATTAGTTAAAATGTTGGTATGTAGGCATGCATCGTACAAGTATGCATGCATCGTGCAAGCAAGCATGCATCGTGCAAGCAAGCATGCAGCGTGCAAGCAAGGCAAGCAAGCATGCAGCGTGCAAGCAAGGCAAGCAAGCATGCAGCGTGCAAGCAAATATTACAAACATGCAGCATGTAAGCAATCACGTCGCATGCATATCTCTAAGCTAGGGTTTCCTCGTCTCCGGCGCTGCGGAAAGTACAGCCTCTTCGCCCATAAGTAACAAAACTCAGTCACCCACGCTAGCTTCCGCAGCTTCTCCGGATTTTAAATTATACTTTAGGGGTAGGGCAAACACATAGATTACCCCCAACAAGACTACGTGGAGTCGGGGTGGACCAAGTCGATTTTTAATAGCTTTCGTTTTTACTTTATAAATAGTTATGTTTTAAATATGTGCTAGGCAGTGGTGTACGAGTAGTTAGGTATAACGAACAAAAGGTATTAAATACATGAAAACCGTATATTCGATGTACACTGACTTTAGTGAAGTAAAACTTGATGATTTAAATATTTTGCAAACTGAAATTTACGTGGAAACAAAACATTGATCAAAGATTATTTCGATAAAATACATAAAATATGAAAAGAAATAACGATGGGGTGAATTTGTAGATTATAACTATTCGAGGAAATAAAATTGTGATGTAACCTGATTCTCGGAAGTGTTAAATATTGTATTAAAAGACCTGCGAATAGTTTTATGGGACATGAAAATCGTTGAAGTTAAAGTGATGGGTTCCCCAATATCTCGTACATAATTGTATGAGCCCGATCGTATGCTCGTACCTCGTACAGTAGAGGGCATTGTATGAGTTTTATAAATAATCGCATCGCATTAATCAATCGAACAGTAAACACGTATTTGTAAGAAGAAATACCATTTTATTGATGTACCGACACACAGCGCCACCCCGTCAACTTCACATATTTGTGCTTACTTTTCCATTGATTCGATCGAAAAGCTGTCGAAGAAAATTCGGAATACGCCCTCTGATCACAAATCTTGTATTTGTACGAAAAACTAGTTGTCGTGTTTGCATCCTGCTTGTTATAAATAAGTGAATGGTTTTTTTCAGAGTAACCCTATAGTGACGGTAAAAGAAGGTAGACTTAAGGGTGCCACAAAAAAACTCCTAGATGGATCCACATACTATAGTTTCAAAGGGATTCCTTATGCTCAGCCGCCGATTGGAAAGTTACGGTTCAAGGTACTATTTTTGATCTGATCCTATATTAAATCAAATAAAACAAAAAATAAAGTGCTTTAGTCTCTTTTTCGCAATCGGTTTTATTAGGGCTTGGAGCTATAGTCTTTTATTAGTTTATATTCTCATTAATAGTGATTTAATGTTTTCAGGCTCCATTACCACCAAGACCATGGGAAGGAATATACGAAGCAATTGAGCATGGAGCCGTTTGTCCTCAATTAGATATAACAACTAAGCTACTAATAGAAGGCAGCGAAAACTGTCTATTTCTGAATGTTTACACCAAATCACTGCAAATGGAAGCCAAAATACCAGTTATGGTCTTCATTCATAGCGGAGCGTACATGTATGGTTCCGGTGACTCTGATAACTTTGGCCCTGAGTTTCTAATACAACACGATGTTATACTAGTCACAATGAACTACAGATTAAAAGTTTTAGGTTTTTTATGTCTCGACACTGCTGAAGTGCCTGGTAATGCTGGTATGAAAGACCAAGTGGCAGCTTTACGGTGGGTGAAGAATAATATTGCGCAATTTGGTGGCGATCCCAATAATGTAACCCTTTTTGGTATAAGCGCTGGTTCTTCCTGTGTTACCCAACACATGATATCACCTATGTCGAAAGGCTTGTTCCATAAAGCAATAGCTCAAAGTGGCGTTTGCTTAGAGGACTGGGCGATAACCCGCGATCCTAAAGTGACAGCTTTCCGTGCTGGTAAATATATGGGAAAAGAAACAGAAAATGTGGATGAGCTGCTAGAGTTTCTTCAGGGTGTCCCAGCTCTTGATCTTGCCAATATTATTTTTAAGACTAAAACACCCGATGAAAAATTTAGAGGACTGCCTATGAATTTTGTTCCAGTAGTTGAAAAGACATTCGCAAACGTAGAAGCTTTCCTAGACGAAGAGCCCATTGATAAATTGCTTGCTAAGAAAGTGAATAAAGTGCCGTTGATGCTCGGTTACATGTCTCATGAAGGCTTGCTGATGTTAGATGACCGGTTAAGAAAGGCTAATGTTTATAACGAAAATCCAGAATATTTAGTTCCTAGAGATATTGCTACAAAAATATCTGACCATAAAATGAAGGAAT
This sequence comes from Anania hortulata, assembly GCA_963576865.1. Taxonomy (NCBI): domain Eukaryota; kingdom Metazoa; phylum Arthropoda; class Insecta; order Lepidoptera; family Crambidae; genus Anania; species Anania hortulata. The sequence goes on along the minus strand of OY756392.1, from coordinate 21,351,088 downwards.
TTGGAAAGCGAATTCTAAGTTTCTATACTGGTGATAAAGGGTTGTCGAATGAAACGGCTACGGGTATTGTTGACATGCAGACTGATATAAATTTTTCCTACAATACTTATAGGTTCGCTCATTTTTACTCGACAGCAAATGAACCGATCTATCTTTATAAGTTCAGTTTTGACACAGAACTTAACTTTGTCAAGCTGTTTTCTACTGGGCTTGCGGCAAACATAAAAGGAGCGTGCCATGCTGATGACTTATTTTATTTCTTTTATAACGAAGTGAACAAGGATGTCTATGAACAAAAAGATTATTTGAAAAAAATTGTCTTTGATGTAACAAAACTGTGGGCTAACTTTGCCAAAACTGGGTAAGTGTGAAATACATGTAAGAATAGTATTTAAAATACAGGATGTTCGATATAAATAAACATACGCCGAGGCTTTTTAATTTCACAAGAGAAAATTTACTAACCCAAAAAACATGTCCTCAACCTAAACTTCCCCTAACTTAATTTAATCAATAAAATTAAATTAAATTTTACTGATTTGCAGCCTTTTCGTGGTTTGTGTCCGCCATCTTGGAGTAATCCCCAACGGTTCGGACGCCAGTCGGCCGCTATGACCGGACGGTCCGGACGCGCCGGACGCGCGACTGCCGTTGCTATTAATACGATTTGTCGTATATTTTTGTATGTAAAGCGCTAAATCTAACTATTGAAACGTTATCTCCGATAAATTTGCTATAGAAATGTCTACCATACGCAGAGAATAGCAAATTTAGTAAATTCGTTTAAGTTATAAATATCTTAGAGCGGCTGACTGTACCTTTTTTCCCGTTTATTATGAGCCTCATAAGAAAGCTCTGCTTGACGTTACTTTGCGAGATCTAATCGGAACTGAGGAGATTCGTAAACGAACAAAAAGTCGCTGTCATAGCCAAACGGATTAGCAAGCTGAAGTGGCAGTGGGCGGGGCACATAGCACGTAGAACTGACGACCATAGCGGATAAAGGTTCTAGAATAGATGCCACGTACCGGCAAGCGTAGCGAGGGACGTCCACCCACAAGGCGGATAGACGACCTAGTAAAGATTGCAGGAAGCCGCTGGATGCAAGCTACTTCCAACCGGCTTATCTGGAAGTGGTTGAGGGAGGTCTTTGTTCAGCAGTGAACGTCCTATGGCTGAAATGATGATAATGATTTTATTCCCGTTTGAAAAGTTCGTTTCCCAATCACTGCAAACTTTATTTTACTAAATCATATTTCAAATTACAGCAACCCAACTCCAGGCAGCTATTCAGTACGATGGGTACCATTTACTAGGATAGGCAAGGAGCTCCTAGACATCAACCAACCGATGACCCCGGGTCACAATACAGAAGGAAAAAGAGTGGACTTCTGGAATAGATTGTACTGCGAAGCCGGTGCACCCTGTATAACCAAGAGTACTTTGTAAAGGTATTTATTTTTAATGATGAATATGTGAATATTTTTATTTAGTCTTAAAATAAATAGTCATCATCGTCATCATTTCATTCAAAGGACGTCCACGCTGAACATAGGCCACCCCCAAAGTCTTCCAGATTAGCCAGTTGGAAGCGGCCCGCATTCAGCTTCCTGCAACCTTTACCAGGTCGTCTGTCCACCTTGTAGTTGGACGTCCTTGCTGCGCTTGCCGGTGCGTGGCCTCCATTTGAAAACCATTCTTCCCCATCGGCCATCAGTTCTACGTGCTATGTACCCCGCCCACTGCCACTTCAGCTTGCTAATCCTATGGGTGGGCTTTGTCACCGACTTTTGTTCGCTTACGAATCTCTTCTTCCCGATTCAATCTCGCAAAGAAATACCGAGCAAAGCCCTTACCATAGCACGCTGTGCAACCGTGAGCTTTCTTATGAGGCCCATAGTGAGGCAGGGGCGTGCATCCCATATAGGCTATTATGCAGAGCCTACCTTCATAAAAAACTGACAGAACAGCTAACCATAATTATTAATTACGTATTCAACAATAAACAATAAATATTCTGTAACCATTTTGTCGTCTATCTGTACTTATACCTTACTAAAGCGCGCAACTTAGATCGTTACTGTGCAAATAATCAATGTTAGGCTGCCGCGAGATTGCCTACTGTTTCACGCAAACTTACTCAATTTTCACTCACAGCCTACCCCCATCCGAAACCAATGCACGCCCCTGAGTGAGAGGCCACGTTTTAGTTCCATATGTCATCACTGGTAGCACACACTGGTTTTAGACTTTCGTCTTCAGGCACTGAGGAATTTTGGACGAGAAGACGTTGCGTAGTTTCCCGAACGCTGCCCAGCCGAGTTAAATTCGACGATTGACCTCCTTCTCAAAATTTTATCTACCCAATTGGATCATTTGTCCCAGGTAGACATTTGTCAACAATTTCGAGAGTAGAGCTGCCAACTGGGTAGGGCGCAACATGGGCATTCGACATGATCTTTGTTTTGTCCATGTTCATCCGAAGGCCTACTTATTGGGAAACTCGACTACGGCCATCGAGCATAGTGCCGAGGTCTTCAAACGATTCTGCCATGACCACGATATCTCAGCAAACCGAAGGTGAGTGATGTACTCGCCGTTAATGTTGATGCCGAATCCTTTCCATTCCAGAAGCTTGAAGGCGTCTTTCAATGCAGCGGTGAACAGTTTCGGAGATATAACATCTCCCTGCCTTACGCCGCGCTGCAGAGGAATCGCCTTCATGCTTTGCTCCTGTACTCGGACCGACATTGTGGCGTTTTTAACCGACTTACCTCCGAAGGAGGAGGTTCTCAATTCGACGGTATATTTTTTTTTTTTTTTTTATGTATGTTCAGCGACCATTCGTTACTGCGTTGACCGATTTCAATAATTATTTTTTTGTTTGAAAGGTAATACTTTCAGAATGGTCCCATATAAATTTGGTTAAATTCTGATGATGGGATCTATAAGAAAATCATAAAACATTGCATAAACTCCGTACCACGCCAACTGATTTTAGTATCTATCTTACCTATATCTCTGCCAAACGTGGACCGATTTTGATGATTCTTTTTTTAATGAATAGCTTATACTTCAAAGATACTATAATAAAACATTTTTGAAAAAAAAATCACCCCTAAGGGTGGAAAAATAGGAAATGAAATCGGTGTTCAGCAGTTAAATTATGTTTGCACTCGTCAGATTTGTTTTGATTAGGATTTATCACTAAAATGGATGAAATAAGTTAATTTTATAAAAAAAATAAAAACCGACTTCAAAAAACTAAAACGCTAAAAATAATCTTAACACTTAAGTACCTAATCAGTTACTTTTGGAGTCGGTGCCAGTCAATGAGAGACCAATGTTTTCGTTTGCACCGACTCCAAAAGTAACTGATTAGGTACTAAGTGTTAAGATTATTTTTAGCGTTTTAGTTTTTTGAAGTCGGTTTTTATTTTGGTAAATAATAAAGATCCGATAAATGTACGAGTAGGTACAATTATGTTTGTGCAGGTCTAAAATAACTTGCAGGTAAGCCGTATTCTTCATCAACGAAATTTGACGAAATTCTGAATGGGATATGTGTTGTTAACATTGAAAACTATTAAAATACTTACTTTGTTTTTGTGATAATCATTGATTTTCTAATCTGTGTTATACATACTTTTAATATTTTTTAGTATATATAGTATAGTTTTTAGTGTTTTTCCTAAATTAACTGAGCATGGAAAGAGATATGATAAAATGTTCGTAGCAACGCATTAGTTACCATAAATGATCGCACGGGGCGCTTGTCTATCCTATCTACGCGAGACCGAACTCGCGCCAACTTTTTCAAGAATATTGATTTCCAACAAATATTCAACACAATATTGATTATTTTGTACCTTTTATTTGCACATAATAATAGTAATATCGATAATAATTCAGTCCCTAATGAATTGTCTAGAAAAACATTGGGGCCAGACTCCAGTCGCGATACGGTCGCAAAATTCGCCAATAGAAATGCTTGATCGGGTCTACCTGTTGCCTTATCACACCACCCACTTCACTCACCTTCAGTGTAAATAAGGATTAGCACGATTATCAATTTTATTGTGAGCAGGAATCATTTTGGAGCGACCATTACGCGATATCACGAAAATGTAAGCCAATTGTGCAAATATAAGCTTTATTTTGTGTGTTTAATTTTTGTTTATTTTGCTATATTTGTGTTGTGGTTTTTATGGGTTTTGCACCTGCAATAACACCTGTTTTTACAATTTAAAGTGGATGCGCGCAGGCGCAGATGTTAAGGCGACGCACGCGCGCCTTTTCAGATACGCCGCACGCTACGAGTTTGCTACGGTTTTCGTAGAGCGTTGTCTGGCGTGACCCTGATTATAACTATTTATTTCCACTATTATTAGGTACTAGGTAAAATAAGTACGAGATATTATCAAATAAATAAATAATTGAAATTGATACATATAAAATTATTTTTCTTTTAAGACCTACCAATCTAAATACTTCTGTTTCATTTCATTTCCAGTCAATTTAATTCAAATGTGATTATGTAACACTTTTAAAGCAGTCCTAGGTTTACAACATCTGGCTCGTTTCAGTTTTGATGATAGTGTTATTATTAAAGAGTACCTACCTACGCATAGAAAACTACAATAAAAGTACTTATGAAAAAACGTTTTATTTTATCATACTCAGGTACTTTCATTTTAAACAATCGAGCCGTGTTCTATCGGTCGCCGAGGGCGCATCTCAGTTAAGTAGATCGAGAATTCTTTTTTTTTAAATATACGAGTATGTACGAATTTATTACCACTTACTTGCCGGTGTGCATAAATTTTACGAGAAAATCTGCATATTTAGATAACTCTGGATGTGCAGCAATAGTCCGAAATAGTTTATCTGGCTAATATACAGGGTTACATTTCACGGTAGTGCAAATTTTTCAGAGACCACTAACTAACTAACTAACAGAATCAATAACTAAATCTCTACGTTAAAAACAAACTCATTTTATCTTTTTTGTATGTCTGCATTTGAAAAATAGAATACGTAAAAAAATTATTGCGATTGCTCGATTAAATTGCACTGTATGTGCACTGCATGAGGTTCTTGTTGGAGCAGCGTCGGCGTACGCCTGTGATATCTGATAAATGACGGCGCATCTTGCTTTTATTTATTTTTTGAATTTTTCGAAGTATATTTTACTCCAGAAATACGACGACTGAAATTAATTACGATAAATTAGTATTTTTGTATTGTTTTATAGACCTTATTTTTTTTATTTGGCACTACCTTGAAATGTAACCCTGTTTAGTTACAAACATCTGATAGAAATAGCTGTAAATGTTATAAAGTAGACTTGCCGCACCGATCGTGGTCAAATGTTACCCTAACTATTAAAAGGGAAAAAGCGCTCAGGGAAAATAAGTAAGTATATTTTTTGTATTTAGATTTACAGTAAATTTTCTTAGGTAATACAAACTGTACTAGTAAAACCCGTGGCCTACTACGATGGCTTATTTAGATTCGCATAGAACATGGCTAAAATGTCAAAAACAATACCAGATTATCCACCTACTTGTGTGCATTTGGATGTTGGCCTCTAATTAGGGTAAGTATCATTCGAAGACGAAGAAATCCGAAGGGTGTGTGGGTAGAAATAAGTATTAACAAACAACAATATTATGACATAAGTTTCGTTCGAGTTGAGATTATTGCGAGGTAACTAAGTAGCCATGGTTAAGAAATGGACGGAAAGTGAATTGAACACACCAAATTTATTATTTGGAATAAAAATAATAAAAGCTTACTAGAATATTTATTACACTTCAATATTCATATTTACAATGCAATATTTTGTCAAAGTTACAGACTGCAAAAATCATGCACAGTGGGTAAGCGATTTTGTTATTTGTACAGAGACATTATTGCAAAAAATTAATAAAAGCACTATCTGTGGATAAGGTGACATGTGTCGTTCCACTGTTATTTTCCCACGATTTTATCATATTCAATACTTTTTAAATTATAATTATCTAGGCACACATACCTTATAGAACTTGCAATCAGAACGGTTTACGATTTATTGCTTTTCTATTTGTTTTATTTAAGTGGAAATGAATGTGTTCTGGATAGTAATAATTTTACTTAATAAAAACGTCAGCATTTGATGTCCTGTCCGCTTGTCAAGATAGTGTCAGCAGGGTGTTATAGGTACCGGACGAGGGTAAATGCATCACGCCAGTACACAGAGATACAGATAATTAACAAAAAAATATATCCAAATGTATATTAAGAACACTAAGAATTAGTATTCATCTTACATTATAATAACAAGTTAACTAGAAATAAAATGAATAACATCTAAATCATTAGTAATTTACTAACTGCAAACTTATTATTATGTTAAAGAATATTTTACTAAATAGTTTCAATAGCAAAAATTGTAGCAAAAAATGATTGTTTTTGATTTTAAACTCAGACTAAGTAAATATTAATATAGATTTTAAAAAAATTAGGAAAAAAATTAAGCAATTAAAAAAAAACACGTACTTAAAAAAAAAGAACTCTTACACCACCGGGCACCGCTCTCGCGCAAAAACACTTTTGTCTGCACCACGACCCTATATATTTTAAGGGCGACCGTTTAGTTTTCCATAAAGAGTTGCTCCGTCATTATTTACAACCCTTTGGATAAGCCCTTAACAACAAAGCGTTTTAACATTTTAAAACGGCGTCCCACAATGGCGAATGCATAGTTTTTTGGACCTTTTTAGACCTGCAAGGATTATGGCAGTGCGTTCGTAAATGTTTTAATATTTAAAAGATTAACGTCATGTCACGAGTCTGAGTAGGCAAATATTGTAGGATTTAACAATGTTTTTATTTGTGAATATGATTTTGATTTTTAAATTAGGAAAATATAAGTAAATATTATCCGGATAATACATTTATTAGCATTTAAGCTAGTCTAACAGAATGTATATCTTCATTATTTAAAACGATACAACGATAAATAAAACATTGTGCTCTACTTCATAATAATTACGTTTGCAAAACTAAGGTATTGAAATGTTTTTTTCTTTTCCATCAGATAAGTAGTTCAGTAAAACAGTCTGACAATTTTAATCAAAATTGGATACCTTTTCTTTCACTTAGATACCAAAATAATTAGGAAATTAATGCAATTATCTGTTCTGGTACCTATAAGTGGTTTACTAAATATTTTATGCGTTGTGATATCGAGCTGGTAGTCAATAATTCAAACAAATGACATCTCTTTTTAGTGACAATATAATAAGCGGAATCAATTAGCTTAATCCTGAAACAAGCAAATAATCATCACAGTGTCGGCTCGTCTCGTGACGAGCTAAGCCCGCAGAATTATGCTCGGTGGCGAACGGGTTGGGATGTTTGGACCACGCGAGGGGCGCGGCGCATGCGACGCTGAAGGGTTGGCGTTTAATAGTGATGTCAAGAAGTTTTTTATTTTGATATTCTAAAAAGATTATCGTCTTTGTAATTAAAAAGTTGGGTTTAAAAATTATAGAGCGCAGTGGCTCCCAAAAAATCGTCTTTTTATGTAGATGCAATTTCCTCGAGGTTGGCTTGTGTAACTATTTATTTATTTTTGAAATCTGTGATTCTGTTCTCTTATGTTTTATTGTGACTCATGCTGTTAGTCTAGTGTCACCACAAAATACTTTAAATACTACAAACACGAATTAGGCCGCGAAAAGCGAACCTCTCAGTCTAAGCGAAACCGCTTACCCAACCCAGCAACTAGCCTACACCTATTTATTGAGTTTAACATAATCCTTGAAATTTTATCTCTGCAAAATGAATAAAATAATATACAATTTATCCGTGTTTCGTCTAGCGCATATACATTAAAACTCATATTACTCATTTATTTTATATACAAGCCCTCTTCAGGGTACCAATAAAAGAAACAAACTATAGCTTTGGTCTACCACCGCTTCAGGCACCACATAATGGCAGTTGATTAGAAGAGAAGAAATAATTTATTTATAATTTAATTATTTAAAGTAAAAAGTAAGTATGCCATTCCCCACTGCAGGGCATAGGCTTCACCTCAACTATGAGGTAGTTTGGGCCATACTTCACCATGCCGGCCTAGTGAGGATTGGTGAAGGGGTGTGCTAGGCTTCACGACTAGTATCAAGCAATATTAGCGGGACCAACTTTTAACGTGCCTTTCGAAGCACGGAGATACTTGTAATAAATGTCACTAAATATGATTGGAATAGTCACCCATCCAATCACAGAGTCAGAGTGGCGTGGTGATCACTACGAAAGCGCTGCCGCCATTGAGCTACAAGCACCTCTATTTATTCATTTATTTATAATTTTATTTATTGTTTATCAAATCAAATCAAATCATTTATTTGTGATACACAGGTAAATAGTTATTCTTACATAGGAACAGGGTTTTATGAGAGCGCTGTGATCAGCCTTGGCGGCATACAAATGTAACAGAGTTCAGTTATTTATTTATAATTTATTCACGTTTTACTTTTGTTTAAGTTATTAAACATGTTAAGTTAAGTCGCTCGATATACATTAACGGACATCCCTATAATCAACCCTAGAACAGCACAGCACATGTAGGTGCATTATATTGCATTCATGGTCTCTCGAGCGTGGCGACTGCAAAGTAACTAAAGCCCCCAACCCGTCCGCTATTATTTATTATTTTAAACGGCACAGTTATAATATTGCGATTTGAGAGGGTAGCTCTTGTTAGCTGCACGGCTGCACCTGATTTTTGTTTCATTTTGATCTTGGCTCAACCATTGATTTGGGCTCAACCATGAATCAGATTTGTTAACATTATCATCATCATTTCAGCCATAAGACATCCACTTTTAAATATAGGCCTCCGCCAGTGACTTCCAGATTGGCCGGTGCGGAACGGCCTGCATCCAGCAGCTTCCTGCAACCTTTAGCAGGTCGTCTGTCCAACTTGTGAGTGGACGTGCTACGCTGCGCTTGCCAGTACGTGGCCTCCACCTTCTAGAACCTTTTTGCCCTATCGGCGGAAGTCTACAACCAGGAACCAGTGTGTGTTACCACTGTTACCAGTGTTGACATATGGAACTGAAACGTGGCCTCTCACTATGGGCCTCATAAGACAGCTCAAGGTTGCACAACGTGCTATGGGAAGAGGTATGCTCGGTGTTTCTTTGCGAGATCTAATCAGAAATGAGGAGAAAGGAGATCCGTAAACGAACAAATCGTGAAATAGCCTAACGAATTTAGCAAGCTGAAGTGGCAGTGGGGAGGGCACATAGCACGTATTTAAACTTGGAAATTGAAGCAAAAATAAAAAAATTGCATTTTTTTTTTTTGAGCCCTGTGTCGATTATATTTTAAGGGTGCCGCCTTTGTTGTCCGCCTGCAGCTTAATATACTAGTCAAGTGGTGGTCAGAAGCGCCTCCACTAATCAAGGAGTTATTACCTCCTGCAATGTTGGCCGAACGGCTGCAGGTAACATACAAACTTCGTGAAACTAAGAGTAGAGGTATTAACTTTAAATTAAAAATATCAAATGTACAGTACGTCAAGGGTGTATTTTTTTCTTTTTAAATTGAAAGCAATGAAAAATAAGCTACCTATATGAGTGCAAGATCGTTTAACACATTTAAATCGAATCTCACTTAATATGTTATTCAAATGTATTCTAGTTTTAATTGAATTGGATGTGTTAGGCGAGTGCAACGATACAGTGCAAAACACGAGTGCTATCTATGCTAATAATTCTGTTCTCATGTAAGTGACTTTTTTTTAAGGATAAATATCTTTAAACCTAAAAATAGTTGGCGTCACATTTATGATACTTGCAAAATCAATCATCAAAAACCTTAAGGTACATGATGTGTTGTCAGGTGCATATTTATTTATTTTCGTTTATGCCTTTTTTCCACAATCATCATCATCATCATTTCAGCCATAGGACGAACAAGAGCCTCTCCCAATGACATAATCAGCCAATTTTATTGATATTACTATTGTATGTGTTCTGCAGGTACTTGGTAAGGTAGGTCTGCAGGTAGGTACTTGATCTATTAGGTATTTTAAACCTATATAGTTACCGTACCAATAAATGCTTTAGTTAAATTTTTTACGATGTTTTACTCTAACCCTTTAAATGCAGCGTGACGGAGTTAGTTGTTATTTCGCGAGGAATTGCCGATCAGCCGGAACCGGGGCATTTGCTGTTAAAAGGTTGATTTGTACTCCTATTTGTCATTTAACCATGCGTTAAGTGTTTGACTGAACGCAAGGGTTATTCGTTTAACACAAAAAACGAGAAAATTATTACAATAGTAAAATAACTTGTGGTCTTAACAATGTGTAACATAAAGGTGTAGCCATATTTCAGGATATGGTTTTGTAAATTAACAAGTTTCCAAAAGAAATGTTGCTCTAAATAGTAACAAAATAAATTGATAAATTACATTATCTTCGTGATTTTTATGAGTGTAATATGGCTGACCATTTATGAGAAAAACTAAAAATGAAGCGCGTGAAAGTTTGGGAGTAGGGGATCGTGATGTCATATCTAAGTAAAAATTGTACCGCGTGACAATTTTTTTTAAAATTATAAAACTGCTTATTTTGATTAAGTACAATTTTAATTTTCATAATTATTTAGATTTATGGATTCCCGCAAGGTAACGCCTGATTCTATTTTTTTTAACCAAGACGTGACTAATCAATTTGACATTTCAAATCAATATTCTCTGTAATATTTTTATTATGTGAAAAAAGAAAAAATAGGTGTCCAGTACTTTTTGAAAATCTACATGATAGATGCAGTCGAAAAAGTGAATCGCCATCCTTTTTTTTTTTTACCTACTTAATCACGTAACGTTTTGGATTTAACAGCGTTAGCCTATTGCACTTGCGCTATGTTAAGAATCCGTGTCTGATCAAATATTTATATAATTTATGGCATGTCAATACCGACAAAGGGTTGGCAATAAAAAACGGCACAGTTTGCACGCGCTATTAAACTATTAAATAAATTAAACCGTACAATTGGTAGAGGTCGCGCATATGTCTGAGTTTACTGTGCTTTAGTATCAAGTTAGTAAACGGAGTCACATTTTTAACCTTTAATAAACAATACGTAACTAGATCTTTACGCTTAGAGTGATTTGGCAGACAGTACTATCAAACCATCTGAAATAGTCATTTTTATTAATTTTCAACCGACTTCAAAAAAGGAGGAGGTTCTCAATTCGACTGTATGTTTTTTTTTATGTATGTTACGCGATTACTCCGCCAATTATGAATCGATTTTAATGATTTTTTTTTTGTTTGGTAGATTATACTTCAGAGGTGGTCCCATATAAATTTTATCGAAATTGATTTAGAAGTTTTTGGAGAAAATCAACAAATATATACCCAGATAATATTTTGGTTGTGGTTCTTGTTACCTATCTTCGACAAATATGAGCCGATTTTGATGATTTTTGTTTTATTGAATAGCTTATACTTTAAAGATGCTATGATAAAAGTTTGCAAAATAAAAATTACCCCTAAGGGTAGGAAAATAAGGGATGAAGTCGGTGTTCAGCAGTTAGATTAGGATTTATCACTAAAAATTGATGAAATAAGTAAATTTTATGAAAAAAAATAAAACCGACTTCAAAACACTAAAATACTAAAAATAATCCTAACACTTAAGTACCTAATCAGTTAATTTTGGAGTCGGTGCCAGCCGATGAGAGATTCAATGATTTAATGTTTAAAATTTACTTATTTAAGTAAATATCTTTATAATCCGGCCGGCCCAGGACATCTATTAAAAATAATTAAAAGTAAAAAAAATATTTTACTTTAACATAACATTTTGAAGTACCAAAAAGTAGTGGGCGTTCCCTATCAAGTGCGTCCCACCAACCGACTTGTCCCTCACATAAAACAGGAAGCCTGGCGTCCCGGCCCACAGTGCATCACCACGCAGGCGCGGGCACTGAGTTCTAGCCATGGACAAAACGACCCAAGTTTAGTTTATTTTAGCCGGTAAAACCCCGTGAGCATTTTAGTGTTGTGATGTCAGTTTAAGTTTTGTGCCAGTTTCATTTTTCAGTGGTGAAGTGTAAGTTGATTTTTATTAATATTAATTTTGTGAAAATAAAAGTGTTGCTAGTTGTAGACGTAATAGTTTTAATGCTCAACTTAAAACGGTATTCGTTTACTTTTGATTGGTTTAGTTTTGTATTGAGAGGAAAATTTGTACATTCGTTTAAAAAAAATCGTAGTTAGGACTGTTTTTTCAGTTACTATTATGAGTAGGTATTACATGTAAAAAATTGGTAGAGATGCAAGCTGGTGGTTTTTTGATATAAGTACAGTCCTTCAATAATAAAGCGGCTAGCTCTACCCTACTAATATATTGCCAATACCTAACTGCCATTAGCCTACCCTAGTTTCTACAGTGCGGAGTAAGGTAATAAATAGGAGCTTCACATTATTACCGAGTTTAGTTTAGTTTAGATAAATTTTATATTTGTGTTTTATATTTGTTTTAAATTGAGGAAATGAGATTTACTTTCAAAATAAGGGGTTAACTTACTTTTATTAAGAGGTACCAAGCAAACCAAACCCGGCACACCAAGACGCGAACGTTTCCGTTGCTCGTGTACTAAACTACTCCGACCTGATTTCGAACCTGCTCGAGATAACATACTACCACAGAATACCTAATAATACTACTACGCCACTGCGCTAGCCGGGTTGTCTAATAATTTATCTTTGTAGTGAAACACTTGGAAACATTGTTTAACAAAAAGTTACTGCGGAGTTAGAATCCAAATTTTAAAATGATTTATAAAAAGATATTGGTATATGTTTTATGTATGCAGGGCAATACACGCTTAGCCTGATCTTCGGCTATTCTTTCCAGCCGCTGACAGCAAGAGCAGCGTATAACATCGCTCCTTGCCTAAATGCGGTAAGGTGCGCAAAAACCATAACATAGAGATATTAATGTCAATTATCAACTAGATTAAAGCTTCACTTCGCAGAACCTGTTAGCACCTAATGAATTAATAGTAAAGTAAATGAGACAATACAAACCCCATTAACTTTAGGACTGTCACGCTTGGGTGCGCTCGCGCATGCGATCGCGTGCCGGCGCGTGCGCGACAGGTGGCCGAGTGAATTGGGATCATTATAATGGCTTACAAATTAAATTGCGGTTACCAGTAAAAATATGCAGTTACCCGTTTGCGTCGAAATTGATAATTCTCAGTATCCTCCAAATTTTTCTAGCCATTAATAAGAACGTTCATTATATCTTTCACATTGTCAACTATGTTATTTTAAGACCGCGAAGTGATTTGTCTTAAACGCAAAGAGTTCCCGGGTTCATTTTTCGGTTTGAGTCATAACCTTTCTAAAATGACACGGATCTGTCTGTGTTAGAGACGCCACTGTTAGAATACATTGTCTTAGACCTTGTTACACGAGAATGCTAATGCATACATGACAATTGCTGTGTTTTTTGGCGCAGTGTAAAAGTGTATAATATTTTTATTTGTTATTTAAAAAAGATTCACCGACAACTTTAAGAACAAAAAGAGTTTTTAAACTTCAATCTAGTTATTATGCTAAATGAAAACCCACATAAAGACAAACACAACTTGCGTATACAATTCGATCAAAATCATACACAAAACAACGTACCTACCTACAATATTTTAAAGGTACAAGAAAAACAATATACAGGGTGTAACGAAAAGGTGAAATAAAACTTTAAGGGGTTATTCTACGGCTAAATTACATCAACTTTTTCTATGGGACCAACATCAAAATCTCAAAAAAAAAAATTGACGTTTCCATACAAACTGATGGCAGCTGGTCGCGTTTTAGTATGGGAAAGTGTTTTTTTTTACTTATGTTGGTCCCATAGAAAAAGTTGATGTAATTTAGCCGTAGAATAACCCCTTAAAGTTTTATTTCACCTTTTCGTTACACTCTGTATAACCCTTACACATTACAAAAGTTATACTTATATGTTATTTGTACATTTATATTACAATATACTTTAACCGATATGTTTTGACGACCAGGTTCAATTCCCGGTCGGTCAACGTAGAAAAATAACTTTTCTATATTGTCTCGGGTCTGGATGTTGTGGTACTGTCGTTGTTTCTGATTTATATAACACAAATGCTAAAGCTACTTATATCATAGGATCAGAGCAATGTGTAATGATACAAAACGGCTGTGACTTAAGTAAGAACTGTAATACAGGTGGCCAGAAAAGTGACGTCATAGGCTATTTAAAAAAAACCGTAACTCGAAAACTACGAAAAATCTTAGAACATACATAGGGGTGATTCAGATACCTCTCAACACGAGGCACCTCACTCTGAGGTCACTTTTCTGGCCACCCTGTATTACAGTTCATACTTAAGTCACAGCCGTTTTGTATCATTACATAATAGGTAGATTTGTCATTAATGTTATGTATCAAACTACATTTTATTGAAGACCTCTACCAAGCGAACGAAGTTGCTAGCATTGACCTAAGATAAATTTTAGCTAAATACTTGTATTAAAGGTTCAAACATTGCTTCGTTATAAGTATCCAAAGTTTTAGAAAGAGGTTAAATGAAGGTAGCACGAAAGAGTACCACGCCTTTACAATAACTACCCAAATTAAATAAAGAAATTAAACCGAAATCAAATCAAACGTCACGGGTAACAACTCAAAGCTCCCCCGGAAATGGCCGGAAGTCGGAAGTGATAAAGTTCAAGTGAGTCCGTAACATACGGTCACGCGATTTGTCCCTGCTCCCGGCAGAATTCAGAGGGACACCTGTCTCAGGTGGACAGGCAGACAAACATGGGGTGGGTACAAGGGGTAGTATTGTGAGGACGTGTTTGACTTTGATCTTGATCGATTAAAAGTCACAAAGTATCCATTCTATGTCGTAATCACCGTCTGGTGACTATTTATCGATTTAAGTATTTTATTTTATTTATAACGGTTTCATAAAAAATACAATAGTTAATTGATACACAGTATCCGTATAAATTGTTGTTACTTTAATGGGTACTTATTAATAAATTTATAGGTTTTAAAAAAGTACAATTTTATTTTTTCATCATCACCATCATTTCAGCCATACAGGAAGTTCACTGCTGCACATTTCATTAATTGTTAAATTATTAATATTATGTATGGTTCGTGTGGGGACGGCCGTAAAGAATACACTTCTCCACCGCCAATAGGAGGCGTGTCGTAATAGGTGACTTATTCCTGTAGCACGAGACGGGCAGCAGCGTCTTCGTGCGAAATCTTATAAAAAAACTGCGCTCGCCAACCCACCTGCCAAGCGTGGCGAGTATTGGCAATCCCCCCCGATGATAAGTCATTGGAGGAGGCCTTTGCTCAGCAGTGGACGTCTTACGGCTAAAATGATGATGATAATGATGGTTCGATGATTATTAGTATAGTCTGTCTACTTCAACAGGCAGCGTAGAAACGGTCTATAAAATAATATCCCTATGTAGGTATCTATAATACACCTTCCCCTTTCTTTAATGGTTGTCCTCTACCTAAAGGTTGTCTGGAAGAGATCGCTATTAGCGATAAGACCGCCTAAATTGTACATCTTTCTGTAAAAATCATGTGTATTTTACTTGTATGGTGTGCAATAAAGAGTATCTATCTATCTATCTATCTATAAAAATAAGATTTGCTAGTGATACGAGCAAAAGAGATATATTCATATTCATATTCATTTAATCACTTCATAA
This sequence comes from Anania hortulata, assembly GCA_963576865.1. Taxonomy (NCBI): domain Eukaryota; kingdom Metazoa; phylum Arthropoda; class Insecta; order Lepidoptera; family Crambidae; genus Anania; species Anania hortulata. The sequence goes on along the minus strand of OY756392.1, from coordinate 21,335,298 downwards.
TGTACATTATAGATGGTCAATTGTAACATTACAACCTTCATAAGGCATTCGTGAATTAAAATAATAAAAATATTATTATTCTCTACTTCTCTCCTTGAACTCCAATGGTACTCAATTCTTAGAAAATTGCATCAAAAATATGTATGTAGAGTATTTTTATGTATTTTGATGTTCATTATTTTGTCTCCAGATTTGAGAGAAAATGTTCGGGACAAACTTCGAGGATTATTGCGACTTCAACGACAGCATTTGCAGCAACGACTCGGGCTTTGACAGATCATACGCCGATTCCTTGGCCACACCTACATCGGCCCATAGCACCCCACTCAAACATGACACGTCAGACCTTGGAGTATCACTTACACCGAAAAAGGAAAACGCAAGGAGAAAACTCTTCAGTGACGAATATGAATTTCCCTTTCAAGAACCAGTTGACGTTAAAACATTCCAAGAAAATATTCCATCGATAAACAACACTTCGACACCAGTCAAATCCAAGGAAAAGAAACCCAAAGATCCTAACAAGCCTAAAAGAAAATATGCAAATGGAAAGAATAGAGTAACTAGGTGTAAGAGTCCAACTCAAATCATGAAAATAAAGAAAAATAGAAGAATGAAAGCAAATGATAGAGAAAGAAATAGGATGCACATGCTGAACGAAGCTCTGGATAGATTAAGATGCGTTCTTCCAACTTTCCCTGAAGATACAAAATTAACAAAAATCGAAACTCTGCGATTTGCTCATAACTACATATTTGCTCTAAGCCAAACATTGGGATCTCTCGATGATATAAATTCTGGAAATGCTCCACCAGAAGCATTTACATTAAATTATGAGAAGCTCCAAAATTATCCGATCGCTGGAGAAAGCAAAGTACCCAAAGATGCTTTCAGAGATATGTTTCTGGTTCCTAATAAAAATGAAGATTACAATGGAGATGGTAGCTACAGGAGTTTCCAAGGGTTTAGCAAACCATTTCCTAATGGGTCCAACTTTATGCAAACTTCCGAAGGAGTACTAATAAATGTAGGAAATGTGACAGTTTCAGTGAATAATAAAGGTGGCAACTGTATAACTTCTACAACGGGGAGTGGATTTTTTACACATCCTTCTAGTTTTGGAGATGATATAACCCAATCTAATTACTATAATCAAAAAGCGGTTGCTACTTGCAATAATTATAATGAAATGTACGAAACTGGATTACAAAGTAATACAGAAGGATATTTTAATACGACAAATTACGAGATCTTCAAAAACGCCTTTGAAACGGCCACTAAAAGCCGACGGCATCTTAAAGTTGATGATTATAACTTAAACTATGGTAACTACAACAATAGCACAGGTTACGGACAAAATGAAAAATGTTACTACGGCGGAGATACGGCTTACGCACAAAATAGTGTTTACTTTAACCAAAGATATCATAGAGACTTTTATAATAATAGGTCTAGTATAATAAATGCTCAAATATAAGAAATCAACGAAGTCAATTATACCATTTGTATAAAATCTAGTCATTTGTACAAATTTTATTATAGAGTTTATACACTTTAGATTATAAAACATTGTGAAGAGTTTTGTATGACAATAAAGTTTTAACATTGTATAGTTTAAGTTGCAACTGCCAAAGTTTATACCTAGTCACTTTTGTAATAAAATAAAAATATTGTTTTATATTTTAGTCTTATTCATTTTAGAGACGACCCAAAATATTTTATTTTTAATCCATGCAATCGACATTGCCTATTTTTCATCTATTTATTTCCAAACAGACACTTATTAGATCTTATAGGTTTATGTTTGGAGCACATATGAACCTAGGGTAATATTTACATCAAATTGAAAATACACTGAAGAAGGCCTTTAAATATTAAAAAAATTACAGTCATATTGAATATTGGTAAATTAGCTTACTATCAATAATGTTTAAAAATAAGTTATATAAAGCAAAAATATTAGAGACAAATAATATAAATTAATGTGGGGCGAAATTTATCTAAATAGAGACCTTTACCGTTGACGTTAACGATTGGAAGCTGCACTGTATTCGCACTTGATTTACCAGCTAGTAATAATAAAAGCAAGAATCATGAATATAAATCAAATTGGAACAATGGTGGCTAAAGAGCGAAAAGTGAATGCTCTCGCGCACCCCTGCGTTCGCGCATTGTTCTGTCTTTAAAAACGTTACCAATTTATTGAAGTTCCTTTGTTAGATATTCAACTTTATGTGCTTGATATAAAGCAGGATTTGGATGTAATGGTAAGTCGGGTGGTAAAATAGGGGCACCCGAACTTTGGGTCGAATTTCGTAAACTAATGTTTGCTTTGAAAATTCGTTACGGCCTATTTTGTTGTGGACGCCTGTTTGCCAATGATTTGGGTGTCATGTAGTTTTGTGTGTCGTTGTTCGGGCCGACGGCTGGTGAGTGATTATGGTGTTAGCTACTCTATGGGGCGATTTGCTAGCTGCTGTAGGTGAGTATTTTGTTTGATTATTGCAAAATGTAAACGCTAATAACTGCAACTTGTTTTCCACAATGAAATATACCCAAAAATGCACGAGTAAAGTCTTATCAAAACCGTAACTTATTCGTCTTTTTCATCGTAGTAACTTATTCACCTTTTATCTTTTCTTTTTCTTTACGTGTCGACTCAGACTTTCATATAATATGTGAAGACCAAAACTCAGCCACCGATATATCGCTATTGGTGGCCTTGTAGAGATCATTCATCTACAAACTAGTTTTTAGGACTAATCGCTCACCTTTACGAGATCCTCTAACTATATTTAACTCTACTACTTTTAATAATAAGAATCGTAGTCACTCCAGAATTGTCACGTTAACAAATTTAAAAAAAAGTAACCCTGTTTAATAGAAAGGAAATAACATAACACCACCTGCCGCAGTTGTCAAGTCGGAAAAGGTAAATTATTGTAATTATAAAACAAATCCGCGCTTTCGATATGCGCCATTTGTTGCGGGTCTCGAAATTACTTCCGTTTGAAGCGCTCAGAACGTGCCTATTTTGATTATGAGTTTTGATTGTTTCATGCCCGCGACAGACGCTGCGTACACTTTAAAATTAAGCCAAAGGAGAGAAATAACATATACATATACATAATAATCCAACAGAAATTGAAAAACTGGATTTAAATTAAGAAAATTTGGAGTATATCATTTGGAGTCGAAACATTAAGTCAATAGAGTCCAAAAAACACAGTACCACAAGATGTAGCAGCTAACTTGTAGTAAGTAATACCTACTTAAATACGAGTTTTTTTATATCACTACTGTAATTTGTATATTAATAAAATCTTAGGATAACCAACATAAATAAGTATATGGCTACTTCTAAAATGACGTCTTTGTCTAGCAGTGGGACAGACATAATCTTTTTTTTAAATACTTAGTTAAAATCTCTTGTTTTGAAAATAAAATTGCTGTAAGCGAAGAGAGTAAAAAGCACAATAAAGAAAATTAAAGGAAATGAAATCCAATGTTTCTGAAATCTCTACAATGTTTACTAACCTTTTTCACCCTCAACAACCAACAAAACCCGTGACGGATGTCAATGTAGCCAAAACCAATGGATTATCACAGCTTGGACCCACACTTTGACCATACCAAATAAAACATTAACATAAATTAGACCTTATTACAATCATACAGAGTTCACGATTCGCAAAAGAATCGAATGTGATCGTTGCAACAATTATAGTTGCAAATACATGCATGTAATTTGGCTGCAGAGTATGGTGTGGTCTATTACTAATTCAAGTCCAAAATAAAAAAAAATAAAAAGATTAAAATAAAAACTATGATTTTGAAATCCATTAAAATTTTTACTAACTTTATAATGACTACTTCGTTATTTCTAGTTAAAATCGTTTTATTAAAACATTTTTTAAGTGTGTGTTCGAAAAGGTTTCACGAGAAATCGATTTTACGAAAGAATGATTTTACGAAAGATTTTAAGAAAGCAATTTCTTGGTTCGAATTGGATTAAACAGGACCAAAAAAAATGTATTCTCTATGCAGCAAAAACAAAAAAACGATCAAAATGAAACGGTTCAGTACATTGTTTTTCGTAATGAAATTGTCCCAATATTTTTTTTACCCTACCACTGCTTGGGACAATTATGGGCCGCTGCAACCCGTATATAGGTAGTTTGCTATCTATAAATCAATATAACCACTATTACAAGAAACCAAATCTACCAAATTAATAGCACAATACTTAAACGTCATACTTAGCAGTATCTCCCCCGATCGCCATTAATTTCGCCGCCAGCCACAAGCCATAGACTAATCCTGCACATTTACAATTCTCGATTCCCCTAGTTGGGAAATCTAATAGGTTTGTCGCTAATAATAATAATAAAGTAGATTCTCTTACTTATTTTATTTTATTTATTTTATTACACACAATAAACAAGACAAGCACAATTACAAGCAAATTGGTAAGACATGCAAAAATTGGCTACAGACTAAGTGCCGTCTTAATGGTTGCCACGGCATGCAATAATGGACTACATAATTTTTTAGTTAATTAAGTGACCTTAATTATATTGTTATTATGTTGTTATATTTTACTATAGTTAATAGTATTTTTCAAAAGTTCTTTAGGTTTTATTTTGTTTCTTTTAACTCTTCTTTTTCTTCGGTAAAGTGTTATGTTTTCTTTTGGAACGCTTAGACTTTATGTTGAAAAATAAAAGAAAAGCGTTATGATCATTTTACGTACAGTCAACAGGTCGGTCGGCAGGTCGACCTACCCAATAAGTTAAAGGTCATTGAAACGATTTTCAACTTACAGTCCAACAGGTAGAACATAGTATTTAGACGTTTTGTGGTAGGTTGGCGAGCTGAGGCCCAATTCCCGTAATTTGACAATTGTCGCAATCCGGTGTCGATCCGGTCCCAGTAACATTACTATCACAAACGGTATTCTCGTAAACTTTCAATTTGAAGTAAAATTATTAAAACTATCCCAATAACACTCAAAACAGAGCAAAAAATATCTTATTTTGGTTTCTTCCATTTTCAGTCGCATTACGAACAATAATTTTTTAGGTTTACGAGAATACCGTTTTGGATCGTAATGTTACTGGGAGCGGATCGACACCGGATTGCGACTATTGTCAAATTACGGGAATTGACCCTCTGTTGTCTGTACACATTAATAAAATGACAGTAACAATGATATTTAAAAAAGGCACCACTCTCTGAGAAATCTCAGTAGGTAACTTGTATCTCGAAAACGTTTAGGTTTTTAAATGTATTACTTTAGAAACACTGACGCAGGCAAGATATTATAAATTGATAAATATTTTGAAACATGGAAGTTATACAACAAGCCAAGTATTATAAGTTTTTCCTTAACCTAGACCCAGAGATCAGTCAACAGTGTAACTTATTTTGTTACGCGCCAGAGTATGAATGTAAATATTTACATTCGATGTTTTGTTTAAGTAGGGCTCAAAAAATAAGAAGACATGTTCTGGCCCCTTATGGACCTATAATGTTATTGTTATTATTGACATTCGTGGCAATTTTCTGTCCTCAATTGAATTTTAATGATTTTTGACTTTGACTTTGACTTTGATATGTTTTGTTTATTTATAATAAATTACTCTTGCGGCTATAGCTTTTCAGCTAATTAAATTGATGCTGACAAGACAACACAAATAATGCCCACTTTTTACTAATCAAATATTAAACCACATGCTGCCGAGTCCTGCCCACAGGCTAATTGAAGCATTGTCTGTCTGTTTGTCTGTTTAAAATTCAACGCCGGCCGCGGGCCAGATATAGTGTTGGTTTAACTAAACCAATACACTTGGAACTTGTTTGTTTTACCTTTTTAAAATTAGGGAGACTTTTTATTGGAGTTTGATTTGTTCTTTAAGGACTGTTATCATTGTTTAATATTTCGTTTATTAGATAAAATTAGGCAAGTTCTTAAAATTATGCATTTGATCTTGATAAACTTAGTTTATGGTAATTAAAATGACATGCACTTATATTACAGATACATGCTTAGACCATAGATCTTTAATTATGTGTTTCTTACACATCATTAAAAAAATTAAGGACTGCACAATTTAGGCGGCCTTATCGCAGGAACTGCGAACTGTGAGCGATTCTTCTAATTACCAACATAGTGTCGAATGTTGTGCCTGATCCTAAACGATAAGTTGTTTGAAAAACTTTTATGTTGACTGCACAAGCGTCAATGCTTTTGCAAGAATAGTGCGATTTTAGCTCCCCTACAAATATTTGACGGTAAATATTAAAATTCAGTGGCTTCATTGGCCCAAAGTGCAACCCTCAGTTTGGAATTATTTGAGCTAATAAAATCGATTCTGTCATTTCTCGTTTAATGCCGAAAGATGAATCGATGTCACCACAAATTGGCTCTACATCTGACATTGTATTTGCTTAGCAAATTAACAACAGAAATGCTACCTTTTTGATTTCGTATAAGGTTCATTTTATAATATTTAAGGCTTATTACGTACCCAGAGGATAACGAACTCCTTTCTGGCAGTGTTTGCTAAAGAAGAATAGATATGGATGACATATTGGACACTAGCATAATATATATTTTTGACGACTGTTCCGAGAGGCGAGCAGTGCAAGCATGTCGGGCATAGCGTGGCTATCTTGAGATCTCGGGTTTGATTCCCGGTCGGGTCAATATAGAAAATGAACTATTTTATATTGTCTCGGGTCTGTGTGTTGTTATATTGTCGTTGTTTCTGATTTCTATAACACAATTTCTTTAGCTGCTTACACAGTTATTTTAGCTATTAGTACGATTTGACAGTTGACGGCCAACAACGTTCTTATTGCACAACTTTGTTAGTAAAGACAACAGCTCTTCAGCCTACCACAAAACGTCAAATTTTCAAATTTTCAATGACTTTTAACTTTTTGAGTAGGTTGACCTACCGTTGTCTAAACTTTATACATTGCACAAAACTCTTTATTGCAAAGGTACTTGTCTAACACATAATTCCGTATAAATACAATCCAAAAAACTATACAATTATGGTTAGTTTCCGAAAAATAATCCTTATATCCTAAGCAATAAAATTCATCAATGACTTGTAATTTTAGCTAACACTACTATCATTGTGGTCATTGATATTCAACTATAGGCAGTTGTTATAAGCTCCATTTTTCCTTGGCAAATTTAACTTATTATAGTTTGTAGGGTGGTTTAAACAGTTAACATTTGGTAGAGTTGGTATACCTCTTGAGGTTGATTGAAAACCAACTCTAGCTTTGTGTTTGTTGCTAGAGATAATAACAGTGACGTCATTGATGTTAAGGGTGCATCTGCACTCGGTAACACAAAATAAGTTATGACTCTATAAAGTTTATATATTTTCAACCGACTTCAAAAAAGGAGGAGGTTCTCAATTCGACTGTTTTTTTTTTTTGTATGTTTGTTACGCGATTACTCCGCCAATTATGAATCGATTTTAATGACTCTTTTTTTGTTTGGTAGATCATACTTCAGAGGTGGTCCCATATAAATTTTATGTAAATTGATTTAGAGCTTTTTGAGAAAATCAACACATATATACCCAGATAATATTTTGGTTGTGGTTCTTGTTACCTATCTTCGACAAATATGAGCCGATTTTGATAATTTTTATTTTATTGAATAGCTTATACTTCAAAGATAATATGATAAAAGTTTGCAAAATAAAAATCACCCCTAAGGGTAGGAAAATAGGGGATGAAATCGGTGTTCAGCAGTTAGATTAGGATTTATCACAAAAAAAATTATGAAATAAGTAAATTTTATTTAAAAAAAAAAAATCGACTTCAAAACACTAAAAAGCTAAAAATAATCCTAACACTTAAGTACCTAATCAGTTACTTTTGGAGTCGGTGCAAACAAAAACATTGAATCTCTCATCGGCTGGCACCGACTCCAAAAGTAACTGATTAGGTACTTAAGTGTTAGGATTATTTTTAGCTTTTTAGTGTTTTGAAGTCGGTTTTATTTTTTTAAATAAAATTTACTTATTTCATCTATTTATAGTGATAAATCCTAATCTAACTGCTGAACACCGATTTCATCCTCTTTTTTTTCACCCTTAGGGGTAAAAATTTTTCCGAAATTTTTTACTATAGTATCTTTGAAGTATTCGCTATTCAATAAAAAAAATCATCAAAATCGGTTTACATTTGTCGAAGATATTGGTTAACATATATCCATGAATCACAAACCAAAACATTACCTGGGTATATATTTTCTTATTTTCTCAAAAACTGCTAAATCAATTACGATAAAATGTATATGGGACCACCTCTAAAGTATGATCTACCAAACAAAAAAAAAATCATCAAAATCAATTCATAATTGGCGGAGTAATCGCGTAACATACATACAAAAAAAAGTCGAATTGAGAACCTCCTCCTTTTTTGAGGTCGGTTGATAAGTTATGATGACTCTATAGTTTATATATTTTTAAATATTGTATTTGTACAGAAACAGTGTAAGATAGATTACTTTGCATGTGCAGAGATATATTTTTGATGATTATTCTGGTACAGACAACGGCAGGACAACCTACCCAAAAAGTTAAAGGTCATTGAAACGATTTTCAACTTTAAGTCGGACATGTAGAGATCAATATCAATTGACAAAAGGAGATGGAAACGTTTCCATACAAATTTGGGCCCTGGATGTAATAAGATGAAAATGGTGTAAATGAATAGATTGATACTTGGCAAACCTTGACTGAAAATTCTGCGGTTTTTGTCATTCTCAGAGCCGAATAATTAAGGGTTTAGTAAAAGTAAGGTTATGTAATAAACAGCTGATTTCTGAAATACAAAAGATATTTTAACGTTACATATATAGTTATTTACATTTAGGCCACAAACTAGACGATAACAACTGGTTAGATAAGGTATACTTTCAGACTGAGGTGCAAGCCATTGTTAAAATACATGCAAAGCAGTTTCATCGTTTAGGGGTCGCCTGCCTAGTGCATACAGTGACTACGACTAGTCGCTGTTACACAGTTTACACAGAGATCCATTATCTTCTGTATCCAGTCCATGCCGGTAGTAAAATCCAAAGTAAAAAATCTAAGTCAGACGTGCAAGATCTTCCGTGTCCAGATTTAAAGCATTGCAAGGTCGTTCAGGTTAGGCAGGGTCAGAATTAGTGAAACAAAGCCGTGGTCGATGAAAAACAAAAGGATACTATGAAATCACTCAAACAAAACGCACACGCAGAAACGTAAAATACGAAACGTCGAGTGATCCAATGATTATTTATTTGTTTGACAAGTCAGCTGTCAGTATCAGTGCACAGAATAAATATACAGTATCAGTTTTATTTAGGTAATCGATTAATAATCGATATCTTTTTTTATTTAATAAATATTTTTTTTATAAGCTAAAATAGCTTAATGTATTTATTTTAATGCAAATAATTATTTTGTTTGCGTTAATTGTCTAGTATAGACCAAAAGTATTTCTTTTTTATCAATTGTGTTATCTTATTTACATAAATCGATATTATTTTAATCGATTTTGCAGTGACTGCATAAACATCTTGTTTTTCTTATTGCTCAGTCTCCAGGAGGAGAAATGGGCAGATTTTTTGTATATTAGGATGGAAAAACATTTTTTTTTTTAAACCATACTTCATCTACTTACATTAAGGGCCCAGAAATCCCCGTCTCCTTTGACGTTTTGTGGTAGGTTGACGTGCTGTTGTCTGTACTAAAAATTCTACGCCTTCAGTGGTTAATTAAAATTTTATTCTTTATTATTCTACAGCAGGACATACTAAATTATTAATAGTACTTAAGTCGCGAACTGTACATGTCACTTAACACTTTTTTAAAGAATACTGCACCATTGATTAGTTTTTTCACTGTTATTATTTAATTTAATACATAACTTAACTGCCGAACACCGATTTCATTTCTATTTTTCCACCCTTAGGGGTAAAAATGTTTTATTATAGTACGAGTATCTCCGGAATTTAAGCTATTCATTAGAAAAGAATCATCAAAATCGGTCCACATTTGGCAAAGATATTATGTAAGATAGATACTAAAATCAGTTGGCGTGGCGTGCGTGACGGAGTTCTTGCAATGTTTCATGATTTTCTTATAGATTCCATCATCAGAATTTAACTAAATTTATATGGGACCATTCTGAAAGTAAACCCTTTTAAAACAAAAAAAATAATTATCGTAATCGGTCAACGTAGTATTGAATGATCGCTGAACATACATAAAAAAAAGATTCCGACGAATTGAGAACCTCCTCCTTTTTTTAAGTCGGTTAAAAATATACTAAAGTAAAAACAATTGAAACAAAAACCAAACATCAAACAAAATAGGTTCTGACTTAGCGAATATTTTCGCAAACAACAGCAACATTCACTCAAAAAGAAAATAAAACATAGTTAAAGTTAAACATAGGTTGAAAAACATAAAATGTGTTTGCTTAGTCAGTGTTAGTCAGAAGGTAGGTAGGTGTTGTTTCCTTATATAAGCGTCGCACCGACCACAAAAGATTTCTGTTTAGCCTAATGGTGGACTGGCAGAAAATGCCTTATGGCACCACTATTTATATGTTTTTTTAATTCTTGCAAAATAACTTATTTATTAGACATTACAAGCAGGTTCTTTAGAACGTTTAACCAACTGACTAATTGAAAAACATACCGGCACGTGCCATTTTTAACGCCTCTTGTAAATATACAATCTTTTTTTCGTAAACAGATGACAATCGGTGGTGTCGGTAGCAATCGCGCAGGCGCGGATAAGTGATAGCACACGCGCGCCGCGTGGCGGACGCGTGGCGAAACCTATCATTTGTTTATTATAGTGTAAGTAGCGGGATAGTGTTGAGTTTTGTTATTGGCGAGATTTGAACACGAGACACGTTTTATTTCGATACTTCCAGGCTGGTTAGAAAGTAGCCGCACGATTCGGCAAAAAAGTAGAGTTCTACTACTCTTCAAAAAGCCGAATTTGGCAAAACATGTTGACACTTTTAGAAACTGTAACAACAATCACATGCATGCCACTTATGTAATATGTTTAACGTGTTTTAGTGCATAAATTTATCTTATCTTATCTGATCTGATCTTATCTTATCTGCTCTGATCTTATCTGATCTTATCTTATCTTATCTTATCTGTTTCCATGCCCTCTTTCCTTTTTAAATTCTTCTATTTGCAGTAAATAGGGTATCATCATTACACAATTTTGTGGGTGTTATCAACTAATTAGTTAGCACTTATGCCTATTTAGCTATTCTAGTTTACTACTTTACCCTAATTTAATTTACTTTAGTTACTAGTCTACTCTACTGGGCATCTGTAGACAAGTAGGCAGATAAATTAAAATTGAGCGAGGCAGGCGGCACATTATAATAACATCGTTTTCGTATGAATATCGTAATTACTATTACTTAGGTTAGGTAGGTACCTACTATCAAAAATAATTATTAACCATTAAGTTAGTAGGTAAATGTCAGATTATGTCGAAACACAAAAATAATAATGAAATCAATTCTAATAGACCTACTTGAATAAACTAACCTAAAATTAAAAACTACCAATTCAAAAATAAAAGCAAGGCAAGACCATGACATAGCCCAACAGATTAGCAAGCTGAAGTGGCAGTGGGCGGCGTGACATAGCACGTAAAACTGACGGCCGATGGGGCAGAAAGGTTCTAGAATGGCGACCACGTACCGGCAAGCGCAGCGTAGGACGTCCACCCACAAAGTGGACAGGCGACCTGGTAACGATAAAGTATAAAAATTTACATATCTCCCAAACTCTTAACTTTAGTAGCGAAATTATGGTCCAATAATTTTCAAATGACCTCCTTATGGCGAATTTAGTTCCAGTCATCCTGTATTTTTCATATTAATTTAGAAGAGTTCCCACGGTCTAATTTTAATATATCACACTTACGTTAAAAACTAGCGTGTCCTTATAACCACTTGAGTTACATAAAAAGTATCATAATCATCATAATCCCTATTAAAATTCGCCAGTTCGCACGGTCTGTGACAAATTAACCCCAAACAGCGGGCGGGTCTTTAAATACAGTGTAATTGTTAATATTGTTGACATTATCCCACTTGAACTCAACCGTGTCACTTTTGACACAAAAAATGGTTAAGTGCGATTTTAGGCTTGGATTTAAAAAATAAATAATTGTGCTATAAATATTCACACGGGTACATAATGCCCACTTAGATGTTGTTTTGCACTAGGAGCAGAAAACTGAAGCGCAATTAAGCCTAAAAACATCAAAATTCACACGCTTTTTTAAAACATTACAGTCATAACATGTGTCAGAAATGTTTGGTTACAAAGAAAAGTTGTAAGATAATCATATCATCTTGCAACTTGCAAGATAATAGAGTCCCATTTTTACAGTTAACTAACTTTTAGGGCGCGATTCTACTATTTAAATACAACATCTTTAACCAACGTCACTGCAAAAAAAAAAAAAACTTTAAATATAGTTTGTTTTTAAATATATTTTTTAATGATTTTAATGATTTAAAAAAAGGTTGTTGTATTTAAAAAAAATATTAATACAATAGTTTTTATTGTATCATAAACATAGTTTATACAGTAAACCAAAATGAGGTAGCCCCAGTAAGTAACGATATTTACTTGTGATGGGGCGGTCTCGCAACTAAACATACATAATAAAAACGAGAAACAATGTTGAGACCATGACACTTAAAGAACAGTATAAATAATCATTTCCCAAAAGAAAGTTCATAAACAGGACCTAATATTTTTAATGGATAATCGAGCTAAGTAAATAATAAGCGTGTAATATCTGCAATACCTACAAACTTCCAGCACGTGTCGGCAAGTGTGGAAGCGTGCGTGCCGCGTGCGGCCCATTGCACAGTGCGGCACAGTGCACAATACTGATTCGAAAATATATTAAGTGCCACCTAATAGACCGATATGGCACCAATTTGTTAAGTGCCCACATGCACGGGTTAGATAAGTTTATTATGACTTTAGTTTATTTTGTTATAATTGAACCTAAATTTAGTATGTTTTATTATTTGCCATAAGTACGAAGACGTATATAGATGTCTACAGATGCTGGAGTCTGGTGTGTGAGTGTGTTCTCATCGACACATTCGCGACTGTCACAGAACTGACTGACTGTTACTAAAACACTATCTAAGAAGCTAAACTAATCTAGAGGTAGACTAGATTAGTTCTGCATAACGCCATTATAATAAGGCAACGCTAGCTTAGATTTAAGACTACTTATTCCAAAGCATATAGAAATGGAATAAATGTTAACTAAGACTCTCATTATCATCATCATCATCATCATTTCAGCCACAGGACGTCCACTGCTGAACATAGGCCTCCCCCATTGACTTCCAGATTGGCCGGTTGGAAGCGGCCTGCATCCAGCGTCTTCCTGCGACCTTTACCAGGTCGTCTGACTCTAAACTAAGACTCTATGATACATAAATAATGATTAAACTATGACTAATACAAAAACAATGACATAGTGTATTCACATAGAAATTATAACATTCATTTCAAGTTGCTTTGCGAGTCGGCAATGTAGCTCGGAATGCAATCTTAATACTTATTTGTATTTTTGTGACAAAAAGTTTCCTAATAAATAGTTTTACTGATAATTGGTTTTTAACCCATGTCGAATCGTTAACAGAATTACAACAAGCGTCAAATAAGCAACGCAAGCGCATGTCACACCCACGCATGCGCGGCGCGTGCCGAATGCGTTACTGCAATTACACGGCTGTCACACTGCTTATTGGAGAATACAAATATAATCTATCTGATGTATTTATTATTAATGTCAATCTGGGAAAGCTCAGAGTAACACCAACAAATCATAAAAACAATTGTTTTCGTTTTATTGTGTAATGCTTATTAAAAGAATATAATAGAAAACATTTATTTGACACACACAAAAAATATAAAATACTAACATTATAACAATGAAGGACGTCTAGTATGCATATTACAATGTTAGTATCTTATAGTCACGCAAGTAAATGAAAGTATTAGACTATGTACTACTAACTATCAGTTATTACTTATTATCCTAAACAAATTCACATTACATAATTATCTATTCACTTAAAATATTTTGTCATACATAGTTTTTTTTAAACCCTTTTAGAGCCGGTGCTTCAACTAGTTTTACCAAACTATTTAGGTATAGTAACAGGACAGGACAGGACAGTAGCCACATAAGCTGTACTCATTTTATTTAAATAATAATCTGTTGTCTATATCCTCGTAATATAAGTTTACTAGCTATCCGCTATGCCCGCGGCTTTGCCCGCGTGGAATACGGCATGTTACCCCCTTACATATTTAACTCCCTTAGGAGGTGGATCAAAATAGTAGTTTTTGTCATTTGCTGGGGTTTAATCTTTATTCTTACTAAAATTCATCAGACTCGGTCGGACAAAAAGTACCTACTCAATATTCTTTTCCGAGGTCCAATCTATCTCTTTACCAAAAATCGTTTATTCTTTAGGCGACTTAGGCGTGAAAACGTAATAAACAGATATTATAAATGCGAAAGTAACTCTCACTTTTGCTTTCATAATATTGGTATGAACTATATAAACATTGATAAGAGAATTATGTAATTCATAATGAGAACATAAAGTTCCAAAACCATCACTTTTTGTTTTATTCGCGCATATTTTCTGAGCAATAACATACACAGTTTCATTCAAACAGCAATAAAACCAACAGTAGCATTAAACCGGTAGCCACAAAGGGCGGTAATTAAATCTTAGCCCCCGAGCGGGGGTAGTTTATTTCTACAGGGAGCGAACACAATCGGAACGCACGACGCGCGACGCGGGCGCAAGCCAGGTGCCAGAGACCAGAGTACAAAAGAAGGAAATAAATCTAACGGAGTTTACGCGTACCTACTTTACTAGAATACTAGCTTCGTATGCGTTGACCTTATTATACTCGGATAAATTGTATCCTAAGTGTTAATCCAGGCATCTATCAATAAGATGAATTCCTTAAAAATCCATTCAGTAGGTTTGTCATCAAAGACTAACATTAATAATAATATTAGTCACTGTCATTAATAATATTAGTAGGATAATTGTTTAAAACATTATAAAACACATTTATATCTATTCAACGCGTCAAAACAAATCAAATGACCCTAAACATTAAGGTTTCACTACTAGTTAAGAGTTCCACTATCCACCTCCCGACTCCATCATCAGATCAGCATGATGGTGTCGCATTGTCATCCGAATGTCAAATTCTTACAAAGTTTTTAATAGATACGTCAGGATCACGACGATCACGATTAAAAACTACTTCCAAGATTTGATTAGTTACAAAAGAAGTTATTTTTTGTGTTAAAAAACGGTTGTGTTATTTTTTCTCACACAAGAACTTTTGGCTATGGTTCTAATAGCATAAACTGAACATAACTTTTATGAAATATTTATTTTGAAAATAAAAAAATAGTAGGTATTTTTTATAGTATAAAAAAGACAGTTGCTAAAAGTATTTTTTTTAGAAACTACAGCGCATTTTTATGGATTACTTTGTTCATACCCGCTGGCAATAAATCCACTCAATTTTTTACCCCATAGCGCTCGACCCAGATTCCCTCACCGCATTTTTGGTGAAAAATCAATTTTTTGATAAAAAAAAATCTGCCGCCTGAATGGACTGCATTGTTCACTGCATCGGCGCAGTGTGCAGTCGACAGATGGCTGCGATAAGGGTAAACGGTTTGACACCGGTACAATCGGTCAAAACGTTTAGCTAGGTTTTTTAGGAAACGCTCTTGTGGTAGTTACTGATTGCTACATCCCTTTAACGTTTATATATTATCAGTTATCAGTCTTCATAGTTCTGCTTCAACATTTTATTTAATCGCCATCACCATTTTAAATAATATCGCCATCCCCGACGAACACTATGGTCAACAACACGATGCTCTATTTACTTTTAGATTTAGACTTATTCTGTAAAGATCTATAAGTTTAAATTCGATTTAGGACATCATAGGAAATTTTATATATGATAAATGACGCATTTAATCTATTACCAAACCATTAGAGTGAAACTTTTAAACTAAGCTGCTATTACCATGTTGTTCAAGTGAAAAATGTTGCGAGACCTTGCATCAAACGTGACTAGCAAGATCTGTCAATAAATAAATAACGATTTCCTCCAATGATCGTATCAATTATCTAGCCCCAAACTAAAAAAAGCTTGTACTAGAGCGACTAACTTATAGATAGACATAATTAAAAACCTAGATAAACTTCAATGACTCAGGTTCAAATGAGCACTCATCATGATTTGAACCCGCAACCACGAGACGTATTTTTGAATCATGCGAATTCCAATCCGAACACGAAATCGCAAGATTCGCATGCGAATTCCCAAAATCACTATTTTTGAAAACTCATTCCGTGAATTCTGCTACGAGTGGTCCTACCCACTCGTTTTTCGATTTCTACTAGTAGAAAGTAGGGAAGAATGACATTGACAAGGAAACGTATGATTGACAGATTTTTGACACAATAACTTTTTAAATACGTTCGTTAATGAGTTTTTGCTTTATTGTTTATAATATTTTCTGCGTGAAACAAAAATATGTAGTTACAAGATTTCAATTAAATAGCGAGACTTGTTAGGAGATGATCTTATTGGTCTAATACATCTACTTTCACTATGAAAACAACATCGAAATTTGATGAAAAAAAACACATTTTCCCACGGACCCCATAACAGCCCATTGACTATTTTGTTTGTATTTTTTTTTTCGCCGTTTTAATAAGTTGTTCTTTTTGTACAGAATAGAGGAAGCAACTAATCGATAACTAATATTAACTATTTAATTTATATTTAAATAATCGCGAATTAAAAGGTTGTTACATTTAGATAATTGGAAGGTTGTCTGAAAAATATCACTTTTAGTGATAAGACCGCCTGCATTTTGCAGCTCTGATGTATTTCCTGTAGGTACCTTATTTCCTTCGTGTGGTGTGCAATAACATAAATTAAGCCGGTGACAGATGGCGACGGACGCGGCTGCGGACTCGTCTTGACATTGTAAGGTCAAACGCTGCCATTGGTCGATCCTTGGGCTGGCGGAAGTTGACTGCAGGATAGACCAATGGCATCGCTTGACCTCACAATGTCAAGACGAGTCCGGAGCCGCGTCCGTCGCAGTTTGTCACCAGTTTTAATGCATATTTTATAAGTTGGTTAATGTAATATTATGACAATTTCAATAGACAATTATATACCTACCTATGTATTTATTAACAGATAAGTTTGTATTTTTAATGCTTATAATAAATAACCAATTGTTTTCACAATCACACTAATTATCTAGCCCCAAACTAAGCATAGCTTGTACTATGGCGACTAGATAACGGATGAAAATACTTAAGATACTTTATATTAACAACCATGACTTAGATTTGCTCGTGCTCATCAGACAAACATTTGCTAGTCCAGTTCTTCCTATCCATAAACCGTCTTTGTACTGCAAAAGAGAGCTGTTAGGGCTATTTATCACATGTATATACTAACCATAGTTTTTGTAAGGCAATATTACTTTTTCTCAAATAACACTAACCCGTCTATGGATTTCTAATTGTCCGAAATAAAGAATTTTTATTTTTATTTATTTATTTATTTATAACCTTAGACCACGAGAATCTAAAATAACTATAAAAGAAATTAATATGATTATGGTTACTTCATGAAAATATTATGTGTATTCGCAAAAATCTTTCTTAGTAATTCTTATTTCCAAGAAAAATGACATACAGAAGATTAATATACGGCATACACTTGTCATTCCAAAAAAAAGACGATTGCACAAGGTAGGAAGTTCATTTAAGGAAGTGTATTCATATTTTAATAAATTACTTCAATCCATTGCTGAACTGCCATTACTTATTTGAACTAAAATTACATGTTAAGATGTTTATTTTTATTTTTTATTAATAAATAAAATAATTGTTTTTGATTTTATTCTTATAGTCCCTGAGTTTTAATTTATCCAACATCAACAAGAGATATCTCTTTAAAATAATAATAATTAATCATCAAATAACAAGACCCTACTTTCATCCCGAAAATCCTTACAATCCGCAGGGAATGATCATGAATATCAAACGGGCATCGCATTAGGGTTCCCTAGTTATCTGATCCGGATTAAACCAGTAAAAAGCGGTAATTATTCCGCCTCTGTGACGTCATATTGGATTTTTTATTTTGTCCACACCTCTGAGCTTTGTTGCCGAGATCGTCACTGGGCTGAATAATTTGGAACTTTTTTTGGGGGGAAATAGGTATTTTTTACGAAAAAAGCCATGACAGACTTTTTAAAAAATTTAATAAATTATTATACTTATTGTGATTGTGTTTGCCTCAAGGAATCAGTAGCCTATATCCATTCAAAAGGTTTATTCAAAATATTACTTTTATTTACATCCAAACAAACTTTACCCTTATACATACATACAGGGTGAATTTTTATTAGTGTAAAATACTTTAGGGTTTGTTTATACTCATGATAACAAAAAAAATTGCAAAAAAATTGTTGAGAAACTACTTACCTATGTCAACATAATGTTGTTAATGTACGTTTGCCGTCCGCGCTATCATTAAGAAATACTTTGGTACAGAGATAGGTAAGTAGTTTCTTGGGCAAAGTTGTTTTTTTTCATTAGTAAAAACAACACTACTAAAAATCATCATATATGTATCGATATGTATTTACTAATAACAGGCTTCCTAAAACCAGCAACACATCAGGAATCGACCAATATATTCAGTCAGAAAAAGTATATTTATGTAATCAAAATCTGAACAATACCCCGATCGTATCTGGGCACATTAGTGACTGAAGTACCGATAAATATCACATATCGACGATATCGCAGCTCCGATCTACCCTACCTACAGTATTCGGTGACAGTTATTTGTCACAGTTCCTTTTAGTACATGCGATTGTTTATGTTTGAGAAACTAAAGAAGTTTATTTTTAGTATTTCTCTGGAAAATATATGCTTTTTTAAATTAAAAGGCTGTACACACAACAGCTCGTCAACCTTCCACGAAACGTAAATTTTTCTCAATTGATATTGATCTCAAACATGTCAGATTTAAAGTTGAAAATTGGTTTAATGATACCTGCCGTTGACTGTACTTTAATTTTAATAATTATAAACATTTGACTTTTTATTTTTTTTTATTTGCTAATTAAACATAACAGTGTAATTTACCGCGACTTACTAAAAGTTAAGAGATTTTTTGTATAGTGGTAGTTTAGTAGTCAGAGAACGAAATAGCTACTTTTGAACCCGGAAAAATGCACGGTTCCTATGGGATAGCATAACAATGGTATCCAGGAAGGGATATGTCCTTCCCTTTTATTACTACATACTATTTTTAATTCTTCTCTTAAAGCAGTAAATTGATAGTGCCAAGCGAATATAGAGTATTCTATGTAGGTACAGCTAGTACTTTATACAGTGTGTGACCTAGAACCGGGGATAATAATAAAAACAGAGACTATCTAGGTCACTAGTAATGGAACCATTATGATCCCAACAAATTAAAATCAAAACTTTACTTTTTGATTTTTTTGACGAACTTAATCGTAAATTCAATGTAATGCAAACAATGCAATAGTTCCGCTCAACTAGATCGATTGAGTTCATTCTGCATTGTACTTATTCGGAGCTATTTTACACGGAACGTGTCTTTGATACGACATTGACAACTTTAGCAATAACATCGTTTTGCAATAATACACTGATTATGAATCGTTACTTTAAATTCTTATTGTGTGTAATACATGGGTTTTGGTTAACAGGAATCTTTTCAGAAAAAATACTAATACTCAAGAGAGTCTCGGTTTTCAATATTATCCCCTGTTCTAGGCCACACACTGTATACACTTGCTAATATTTACATAAAACAACATCTTTTATTAATTCAAGTGTCTTTTTTTATTGTACAGCAAAAAAAATCTTTTCTTTTGTTTAAGTAATTCACACAACCACAATAAAGGCGAGTGTAAACAGCGCATTGTCATGCAAAATATTGTCGCCACAAACGATGCATTTATATTATTAACTCCTTATATTAATAACAATAAGTGCTAAAATAGTACAGCTTCAAAACGAAACATTATTTTGAATATTTAATTGCGTGACATTGTGCATGCGGTGTCCTTATATAAGCGTAAGAACCGACACAATTGATTCGACATGGATGTGCGTTCGTTAAAATTAACCATTTTGATGCAGTGACAAGTTTATGTGACTTACGATGGGTTATTAATCAGTTTGATTGTTTATAAATTTGCGTACATAGAGTTCTGTGCTAGATAGATAGATAGATACTCTTTATTGTACACCATACAAAGAATTTACAATTTTTGTTTACAGAAAGATGCACAATTTAGGCAGTCTTATCGCTAAAAGCGATCTCTTCCAGACAACCTTCAGGTAGAGGACAAATAATAAGAAAGGGGAAAGTGGTGCGAAGAGCATAGTGTGAAATTTAATAATATTGTTTGGAATCCAGTCACTCCTTTCACGACGAAGATGCACCGCGACGTGTTGCTCGAAATAAATGAGTAGGATCTTACCATCTACGAAGCATTTTGTATGTTAAAATCACTTTGCCTCGGACCGCCATCACGCGCGCATCATTTTGTACTTAACTTATAATATTGGGTCATTATATATAATTATTTCAAATTTGAGTTTAATTTCATTAAAAGAACTCCAGTATGTTCAAGTAGAAACATATTCATATACCTAATGGATAAATATATAAGTCCAGATAAAAATGAACATAAACAATAATACTTACATACCTACATAACAATAATATATAATAGTGCTATACTACTGCCTGAACTAATAACGGGAATCTTTGCGGGGTCATGCCACACACTTGGATGAATATTGGTTTTTATTTGCTGTTTTTTAGCAAGCAAGCACAGAAAACCGTTGAAAAAACACGTTGCTTGTTTCCCTTTCCCAAACAAATTTTGTTAACTTTATTATGTTATCTTACAGATATCTGTAAAATTATTATTCTGTTAAAAACTCAAACTGAAAACATACATAATTATTAATAGCCCTACATGTATAGAGCCGTGTGAGGACGGCCGTAAAGAATACACTTCTCCACCGCCAACAGGAGGCGTGTCGTAAGAGTCGACTAATTCCTGTAGCACGAGACGGGCAACAGCGTCTTCGTGCGAAATCTTATAAAAAAACTGCGCTCGCCAACCCGATTGCCAAGCGTGGCGAGTATTGGCAATCCCCCCCGATGACCAGTCATTGAGGGAGGCCTTTGTTCAGCAGTGGACCTCCTATGGCTAAAATGATGATGACATGTATAGAAAGGAGTTCAGCGTGCCGGACGGTAATACGGGCAAATCTTGTAATTGCGGAACCCTAAAAACTACAATACAAACAAACCTATTTTTTCTATCTTTATTTAACATAAAAAGTTTTGTAAAGTTTTCGTAAAACATTTCGTTACCTTCACTGACCTTCACAAGTCCACCATATTCGAAATTACAAATAAAAAAAATGTCTTTCAAAAAAGGAATGACAAGGAAAACAACTCCATAAAGCCACGCCTAGTCAATACCTACTAGGTACAACAGCTGCTCGTATTTCATACATACTATGATCGTCCCTAATGTAAAAAGTAAAATCTACAGAGGCCTAAGCACAAGCTCTTAAAACAGTGTTAATTCATTCTTGTTTTGTTTATACCATATAAAGTATAAACAACACTGCTTAGATACTGTTCAGATACCTATACCAGCCATTACAAAAATGTATAAAACAATCCATCATACAATCGAAGTCACATATAAATGCCCTAACGAGAGCCGAACATGAATGCAAATTAACTTACTGCACCGGCATACGAGGGTTGAACTAGGGTTGTCAATAAATCTGATTTTTATCCAACTTAAATGTATTCTTGCTGATAAATGTTATTCTATTTTATTCTTTAAAAAGATAGCAGTTCTTAAGTCGATGTTTATTTTACAATATTATAGAACGTCCCATCGTCATCCCTCCCATTGTAATGGAACGTACAGGAAACGAAGTCTAGATGACTCTTTTGTTACATTTATGGATTTACGAGAAGTCACTTGCTAAACCATAATTCACCGTAACCATAATCCACGGTGTGGTTACACCGTGTAGTCGAAATGTGTATCGAAAGATATAATTAAGGATTTAACCTTTTCTGGGTCTGATAACTGAAACTTCCTGATCTCGTGGGTTATTTATTGGGTAAGTTTCGTTGACCTAGAACTATGCAATTTAGCAAGTAAAATTGTCTTAAACTACAATTATAGGGTAAAATGTAAAAACTATTCATTTGTATTAATTTGTAATTAACCTGCAAGACTCGATTCCTGAACTTTATATGTAGGTAGAAATTTGTACGGAACCCTCGCACTTGTCCGGTGTTTTTGTAACATGATATGAAACATAAATGATTACGATTAAAACTTAAGTGGCTGATTTAGCCTAATTTAAAAAAAAACAAAAAAAAAACAAAAAAAAAATCCCCTTTCTCATACTAAATATGTTATTCTTGCTACGAAACTATCCCTTTAAGTTTTGCTGATTATTGCACCTTGTCGTTTTTCTTTTAAATATTTTTTTTCGCGAGAGGTGAATTCTCTATTTTGTCTTTGATAGCTTTAGGTTTTCTTGGCTTTGTGTAAATATGGCGATTTACGATAGAACAACCTTTGTAGATATATTTTTTAAACTATTTTATTAATTAGTTTAAAAAAATATATCTACAAAGGTAAAGGTACTAAGTGCAGTCTGATAGCACAATAGTTTAGTAATAAGTAGTTATTCGCCAAGAGCGCAAAACGTCTAGGATTTGATACCTGATCAGGACAATACTTGTTCAGAAAATGATTTTTTTGCCCTGCCAAAAAGTATTTTTTTTTAAGAAGGCGTAATTAATTAATTTAATGTACGATTGTAACATGTAACCAGTTTTGTGCAAATAAAATTATTCTATTATGTTATTTTTATTCTATTATTTAATACGTTGTAACTAAAGTAAAAAATAATATAATAATATTACCATGGTCATTCGTTGTATTATCTGACACCTATAATTTTCTATCAAAGAGTTAGAATGGAGCAAAATATATAATATATATTGCGTTTATATAAATAAGTATCCATTTTATTATTTATTAAAGTCGACAACCCTAACCGCTCAGCCCCCGCCCAGCAGTGGGCCCATCGATCGCCATTGTCCGCGGAAGGGGGGCCTCCCCCGCCTTAGTGCCCCACTTGCTGTACTTGCCACCCTCATAACTATAAGCCGTACAGTACTTGTCAAAATACCTACATGGTGTTGTGTTTACGAAGTTATGTTTGCCTTTGCAAGAAATAAAAAATCGGCCTTTTGCGAGTCGGACTCGCCCACGAAGGGTTCCTTACCATTATCTTTATAACATTAGACTCTATATTAAATGTTTAAAATGATTAAACAATCTTAAATATTCTGTGAATATTTCAAGCCTGTTGCCGTTATTAATATCGAGCAGAAAACGGCAAAAAATCACGTTTGTTGTATGGGAGAGGAGAGGGATTTAAGAGGAAATATTTATTTTGTTCTGTTTTTTTATTTGTTGTCAAAGCGGCAACAGAAATACATCATCGGTGAAAATTTCAACTATCTAGCTATCACGGTTCATGAGATACAGCCTGGTGACAGAAAGACAGACAGACGGACAGTAGAGTCTTAGTAATAGGGACCCGTTTTTACCCTTTAATGGAACCCTAAAAAGGACTAAAACAAGCTAGCATGTTTTAATTAAAATATCCATACATACTTCTGAAGAAACTCGTTATAAGATTATTTACTTAATTTAGAACCCTTTGAGTATTTACCTACATTTTATTTTAAAACACAGTAATTGGGTTTAACTTACGATAATAGCTTTGCTTTGACTATAGGATAACTACTCAAAGTAGCTTTGCCAAAAAATAAAATGGTTATTCCAAAACTATTACCTCTTTGATTTAAACCTTCACACAAAATTAAAACTTCTCGGCACTGAAAAATCACTGGCTGTCGATAATATTTTCGACAAGCCATAATGGAATTTCAAAAATGGAAAATAAATAACAATCGATCGAAGCGGCCCATCAGACGGGCTTTGATTCGCATTTTTTTTCTAAATTTTAGTCCGGACAAAATTTTTGTATTCAAGGCTTTTGGATTCATAGTTTATTTATTTCTTTTTACATCGGAATAATCAAAATTACCAGTATACATCATGGTAAGTGTTTTTGTCGTTATTTATGTAGATTTAGTTACTAGGCTTAGGTCTCGGGACCTGTATTTCGCAGATACCTGACAGTGTTTCTTTACGAGTCGGCTTCTATTTTGTTGTAGCAATTTTATGAACGTGGACTTGAGATGAGAGCATTGTATCAAAATGCGGCTCTTTTCAGCAGTTGCATTGTCACTACTTACCAGTTCCACTGGTCATGGTGTATTTGTGCTTTATAAGCAACTTATTTACCTATTTAAATGTGTAGATGCAGAAATTTAGTTGGCTACTAAATATTTTTTCTAGAGAATTCTAAGCTACAAGAAAATTTCTGATACAAAGTTGGCTACGTGGTTTGGTATCGCTTTAACGTATCCCAATTACTTTCAGTGCATCAATACTTTGGAATAACCAGTATTTTTCAGGTTTAAATTATGACGTTTCGGTGGCCATTTTATATCGTCTTGTCAACAAACTAATCAAATGGTATTTTGTGTTTTGTGATAATACATATAAAGAATATGACTGTATTTTACGTCGGTACAAGTTTTGCTCATTGATATTTTCTCCATCGTAAACCATAAAATGGACGGCAACAAGTATATCGTAACGACTAAACGTCAATTAGGTAGCAGTAGCGACAAATCGTTACGATTTTTCTAACGACCGACTAAAACAATTTATCGGGGCTTAGGTGTTATTTTGCATCTAAGGCACATATCAAGATTTTGTTACTTCAATGAAGCCTACTTTTAGTAGTTTCATTTTAATCTTTCACCGTATGATGGTTACTTCTGAAATTACGGTACTTCCTTCCTTACTGTGTACAGACAGCTGTTACGCGCCACCTGTAATGTAGTTCGAGAGGCGGAACCTACTGGCCTTCAAAATAATTGTTTTCGCTATTTGCTTTGCTTCCCTTGAGAACTAACGACGTTATTTATCACTAATAGGCTAGTTTCTGGGGTCAAAAAAACATTATTCTATATAGTCTGTCAGTTAGGATTATCAAAAAATATTAGACCCATATATTTTATCAATTAAACAAAAAATGACGAAGATAAAGCGCATCAAAGTTTGGGTGTGCCTTGCTAAAAAGTGACGCAAGGCGTTACTTGGCACTTTAACAGGCTATTTCTTTATCATTTTTTGTTTGATTGAGAAAAAAAAACACGTCCAATATTTTCTGTTAATCTAACTGACGGACTAATTTAGTTTTTTTAGGAAACTAGCCTATTAGATTAAAGTCGGCATTTATGAATATAAATAACAATTGTATAAAGGACTTCACGTCCACTATCAAGGTGGACAGACTACCTGCTAAAGGTTGCGGGAAGCTGTTGGATGCAGGCGGCTTCCAACCGGCCAATTTTTAAAGTTGGGGGAGGGCTATATTCTGCAGAGAACGTCTTATAGTTGAAATGGTGATGATGAAAGGACAAGATTTTTAATTTATTTTCAATATCTTGCATAAATTTACAAAAAATAATGATGTATAAATAATGCATGTACACTAAAACGTAATTCGTAAGCGTCTCGGAAAAATGAGTGACATTGTTTAGTCGATGTTTTTCATTGTGTGTTAATATTATTGTACAGACAACAGCACGTCAACCTACCACAAAACGTCAAATTTTCTCAATTGATATTGATCTCTACATGTCGGACATAAAGTTGAAAATCGCTTCTGTGACCTTTAACTTTTTGGGTAGGTTGACCTGCCGTTGACTGTACATTGACAAAATCAGATAAATGTACAAGGCTACGGATTTTAAAAAAACTGTCAGTAAAGTCGACATGTCATGCATGATAAATCTGTTTGAACAATGCACAATATACAATATGCGTTGTTTTGGGGCTCCGAATGATTTACAGAATTACTCTTGAACGATATAATACATAGAAATCACTGTTCATCGTTCATCGATACAAATATATTTTTTTTACCCACAGCTCGGTTCGCCGAAAGAAATATTTATATATTTAGCGAACCAAGCTGTCGGTAAAAAAAATATATTTGTATATCAGGGCTCAAAAGTTACTTTTGATTTGATTATAAAATGCAGCTATTGAAGTATATTAATAAACAGAATCTAGAAATCATTTCTATTTTTACTAATAATTATTTCTCAGAAGTGTCCGGTTTTGCCCTGTAACCGCATTTATCTTATGCTTTAATACCAGCCTGGTGTGTAGTGTGCCTAATAACGTGCGTGTGTTTGTACGCGAGCAGAGGGAGTGCATCTCGGTGCACGTGGGCCAGGCGGGGGTGCAGATGGGCGTGGCCTGCTGGCAGCTGTACTGCCTGGAGCACGGCATCCGGCCCGACGGCACGCTGCCCGCCTGCGACGCGGACCTCAACGCCACCGACTCCTGCTTCAACACGTTCTTCTCGGAGGCGGATAGGGGGAAAATGGTGCCGAGGGTCGTGATGGTGGATCTGGAGCCTACTGTTATAGGTGAGGTGGTCACAGTCGGTTGTTTTCAACAAATTCTTCTCGGAGACAAATAGAAAGAAGATTACGCTAAGGGCAAGATAGCGTAATCTTCTAGGGCTTTTGACGCCTATAACTGTTCTCTCTCTTTCTTCTTCAACCTGTCTACACCCAATGCTGAGTGTAGATATCCTCCATAGCACGCCATTCCAAACGGTCCTGAGCCTTTCGCATTCATCTCCTCCCCGCCAACCTCACCAGGTCATCGGTTCATCTAGCTCGCGGGCTGCCTACGCTACTACGTCCAGTTCTAGGCCTTCACTCCAACACCCTCCTGCCCCATATACTATCCGTAATAACTGTTCTATGTGAGATGAATTCCGTCAGTTATGTATGACTATTTTCAGAAGTATTTTACACGTAATTATTTCTTTTAATAAAAAATGCTAGGTGCACCTTTTAACAAGTATTAGATATTGTTTAATTTGTAAATTGTGCCGTGTAAGGACGGCCGGAAAGTACACTTACCCACCGCCAACAAGAGGCGTATCGTAAGAAGCGACTAATTCCTGTAGCACGAGACGAGCTGCAGCGTCTGCGTGCGAAATGTTATAAAAAAACTGCGCTCGTATTGGCAATCTCCCCCTTTTTGGGGAGGACTATATTCAGTAGTGGACATCCTACGGCTGAAATAATTCTCGCCTTAGTGATGGAGCAAGAAGCATAGCCATTTCTCATTCATGGATCCTGTCAGCTCTCGCAGTACACTGTATATTTAGCATTCAGAAGACTACTCTATTTTTAATAAATAAATCGTTTCTTATATAGACGAAGTTCGTTCAGGCGAATACCGACAGCTATACCACCCAGAGCAGCTGATCACAGGCAAAGAAGATGCCGCCAACAACTACGCTCGAGGACACTACTCCACCGGCCGGGAGGTGCTGGGGCCCGTCATGGAGCGCGTCAGGAAGTTGGCTGACCAGTGCACGGGACTCCAGGTGAGGACACCTTTAGCTGTGCCATTAGTGCCATTTGTACGAATATGTTTACGTCTAGTCTTGGCAAATTGTGTAACTGAAATTAACGCGGTTGTGTGGTTAACCATAATCGCTATTTGCCGTAATAGCATGGTGTGATGAAATAGGACTTATAATAATTAACAAATTTAAAATATCTATCGTTGAAATAGTATTTTAGTAACTCTTGTGCCTATAAGGTATCTACAACATTTTTGTTATATATATATCACTGTCCACTGCTTTTATTTTGCCTTTGAACACATATATTTTAACTGGTTCCCTGTCCAAGAGCAGAAACAACAGGCGAAACCATTTTAATGCGTCATATGTGATACATTGGAAATAAACCTCATGGGAATTCTAGGTCAAAGTGTTATCATAATTATATTTATGCCTTTTTAGAATATTTAATATTCTGTGTCTTGTACCCTCTAGGGTTTCTTCGTGTTCCACTCGTTCGGCGGCGGCACCGGCTCTGGATTCACGTCGCTGCTTATGGAGAAACTCTCGGACGAGTTTGGGAAGAAGAGCAAGCTGGAGTTCGCCATATATCCCGCACCACAAGTGAGTACTTTATAAGCACCTTAGTTTGGTTCTTTAGCAGCTGAAGGCACACATAACGACCGTCTGGTTTAGTGGCTCGCGCTCCGGACTAAAAGCCAGCGGTTTCCGAAACCGCAAGGGGTAGATGTTTGTGTGATGAGCACGTGCATTTCTACCAAAGTCATGGATGTTTTTAAATAAATGTAGATAAGTATGTTTATCCATTATCTAGTCGCCATAGTACGAGATTTGGGGCTATCTAATTGGTGTGATTGTGTAAACAATTTATTATTGTAACAGTAGTAACATTATATAATTTGGTTTGACTTAGTTTCTGTGGTCGTAATTCAATCAAAATTATTACTAGGATATCAGCTTCAATGGAATTAATCAATATACCATTTTGCTGTTTAATGTAACACTACCACGTTTCTTGCCATTAACTACTTAGCATTGGATTAGCATGTTGCAGTATTCTGTTCTTATTTATAATATGCTGCATTTGAAATATTTCAGTGCATATTGCACGCTATTTCTGCGATTGGGGAAAAACTGCGGGCATCCTCCAAATTGTATGGGGTACTTAGTTAATAAGTACACGTACACCAAATTAAATACCTAGTTTTGCCTGTCTTCGTGCTATTCTTTTTCCATCTTTCTGCGTAGATGCTTGACGCACACAGGATGTCATGTCAAAACCAAGAAAATACTGCCGGAACTCGCAGAGTACTAGCTAGTAGACAGCAGCAAGCGACGGGTTCCTTCAAGACACGAGCATCTCTTACCAACCAACCCCAAGGACCTAGCTCATAAAATGTGTATATCTTCATAGGCTGTTGTTGAACTACCTGTTCATAAGTTAAAAATTCAAATAAAAAAAATCCTTATGATGGACTTGACCTGCTTAGCTCGCACTTACCATAATTATGTCTTGTAACTGTATTTCCTCTAAAATAGGCTGACAAAGGTGACTTGAGATTGTTGCACCGTTTCTTCTCATCACCAGCCGATATGTAGTCCCGAAGCGGTGGTAGGGCAAAGCCATATTTTGGAACATGTAATAAGTGCACTGAAGAGGGCCTATATACTGAATCCATCATTATCATCATTTCAGCCATAGGACGTCCACTGCTCACTGACAAAGGCCTCCCCAATTACTTTCATTGGGGGAGGATTGCCAATACTCGCCAAGCTTGGCTGGCGGGGTTGGCAAGCGCAGTTTTTATAAGATTTCGCACTCAGACGCTGCTACCCCTGTCGTGCTACAAGATTTAATCGCCTCTTACGACACGCCTCCTGTTGGCGACGAGGAAGTGTATTCTTCACGGCCGTTCCCACACGGCAATGTGGGAACATTTTGATTGGACCCCAAATGGCTCTGCAGGTATCGACTGCCGTGGTGGAGCCGTACAACGCGGTGCTGACGACGCACGCCACCATCGGGCACTCGGACTGCGCCTTCATGGTCGACAACGAGGCCATCTACGACATCTGCCGGCGGCGGCTGTCCATCGAGCGGCCCTCGTATGCCAACCTGAACAGGCTTATATCACAGGTGATTTTTATTTTTGACCAGAACTATTTTAAGATCACTAGTCTTTCTAAAATGTAATAATAGATATAGAAATGAGCAGAGCAGCTGGTGTTCGCTACTTTATCCTTGTTTGTATTGCCAGTGGTGACATAATTCCCAAGATAAATTCTGTATTCGATACTTTTTTGGATGTTCCCTGATCCAAATTCTTGAATCTTGAGCTAAAAACATCGAGATTCAGAGGCCATTTTCCTCCAAGGATCGCGGCCCTGCCATAGTCTAGGCGCGAAAAAAAGCATTTTCAGGTAGTCCTAACCATTTCGATTAATCTAAGTCAAAAATATTATATTCTCTGAATCATACATACATAAAAAGCAAGTATATGTGTGTGTTGTGCCGATGGACAATTTTAGGTACCAGGTGCTAAATTTACATAAAAATACTTTCCTATGTTTTGTGCTGATTTACCAAGACGAGCATAGCGAAGCGCAAGTGCACTATCTACTTATTCTAAACGGTTTTTTTATTTAGAATTATTATTATAATTTAACTGGAGCCTGTCCTGAATCGAAGGCTGGATCCATAAAAAATCTTTAGCTACGCCAATGTGAGGAAGACTTACTAACTTTGCGATGGTTGACCGGTTATTAATTAAATAGAAATAATATTTTTTTATTTTTTACATTCTGCTAGATAGCTGCATAATGCTAGTTTATTCTAATAAGAATAATATGCATAAAATAAAGTTTAGATTGATTAAGCTGTCATCGTAACTTATATTTGCAATAATTTCTTTCGGATGTTTGTGGGTATAAAATTAAATAACGCTGGCTTACTAACAGCACAACACAACACTTGAAGAAATTCGCCAACATTAAGTACTATGTCCTCTGTAGCTCAGTTGGAAGAGCAGTCGCCTGGATAGCGAATCCCACCAGAGGCAGTTGAAAATTTCATCATCATCATCATTTCAGCCATAGGAGTCCACTGCTGAATATAGGCCTCCCCCAGTGACCTATTATCGGAGGGGAATGCCAATACTCACCACTCTTGGCATGCGGGTCGGCCAGCGCTTTTTTATATGTGATTTTGCACGCAGACGCTGCTGTCCGTATTGTGCTACAGGAACTAGTCGCCTCTTACCACACGCGTCCTGTTGGCGGTGGGGAAGTGTATTCTTTACGGCCGTCCCCACAAGGCACTGTTAGAAATTTGTTTAAAGTGAAAATGTTACTTATATAAAAATAAATATAGGTATTGTTAATGTCTTCTCCAGGTGGTGTCGTCGATAACCGCGTCGCTGCGGTTCGACGGCGCACTCAACGTGGACCTGACCGAGTTCCAGACCAACCTCGTGCCCTACCCGCGCATACACTTCCCGCTCGCCGCCTACGCGCCCGTCGTCTCCGCCGACAAGGTGACACTACCGGCTAGTGGGTCTGTTCATCATCATCATCATCATCATTTCAGCCCTAGGACGTCCACTGCTGAACATAGGCCTCCCCCAGTGACTTCCAGATTGGCCGGTTCCAGCGGCTTTCTGCAACCTTTGACGACCTGGGTCGTCTGTCCCAAAAGAAGTCTGTAGAAGTCACTGGGGGAGGACACATGTTAAGCAGTGGACATCCTATGGCTGAAATGATGATGATGCTAAAACTAGGTAGAGGTATAGTTGGTCATAGGGTTTTGATTAGAGGTAGAGGTTTTGCGCACTTTATAACAGCGTACACTTGAATGCCTTGGCCACGTAATGCCCTGGCAACAAAGGCCCTGTTCAGGGCGGTCGTAGATAAATGATTATCGCTAATAGAGATGAGCGTTCTCGTGAACTCCTTCTCACCGCACTGGTTTTATTTCTAACTCTTTTCTCCTTCAATCAATTCGGTTTGGAACTCTCTCCCCGAAAATATCAAACAAGCCCCTTGTAAATACTCTTTAAGAAACTTGCCCGTGCTCATTTTCTTCATAAATTGAAATCATCATCTTGAACCCTTAGGTATTGTAGTCTCATGATCGTCGTCATATTTATTTACGTATGTATTTTGCCTATGTAATCTATGTATGATAATATTTCGTTATTAACTGTATGTAGTTTATGCTTTTAAAAATAATTCACACGGACCTTTCATTTGAATTTGTATCGCCTATATCGCACCGCCCACAAAACGTCGTAGAGAATGCCTCATGGCATTAAGTCCACCTTTTGTATGATTTTTAATCTGTGCAATAAAGTCTAAATAAATAAACATTCCTCATGTTCTCAACAAAAAAAATCAATAATTAACTTCCGGCAGCTACCGTTTGCCCCATATAACAAGCTGATCAATTTAATTTGCAGAACGTCACGTTAATGTGATACCCTGTTACCCTTTATAAATAAAAAATATCAAGCAAATGTTTTTTTTTCTCGATTTGGTAACTTATTTTGGTAATGGTAAAATGCTTTTGCTCTGGTGTCTTTTTAAATGCACCTTTTGATATAGTACATTCTGATGATGCTCTGGTCTTGCAGGCATACCACGAAGGCATGTCAGTGTCGGAGATCACATCAGAGCTGTTCGAGCCACAGAACCAGATGGTCAAGTGCGACCCTCGCGACGGGAAGTACATGGCGTGCTGCCTGCTGTACCGGGGGGATGTCGTCCCTAAGGATGTGAATGCTGCTATCGCGGCCATGAAGGGAAGAGCAGGCATTCGGTTTGTGGATTGGTGTCCAACAGGTTTCAAGGTCAGTCAAATATCTTGCAATACATAACTTAGTGTCAATTAAAGATCTTATTGCAATTTTTTCGGAAGTAATTTTTGTAAACCCATGTTTGCATTTAATGTTAAAAAAAATGGACCTTGACTGCGCAGGGCAGAGTAACACAGGCCAGATGATTTTCTATCGAATCTACTCTATTGTGTATGCAAACTGATATAGGGTAGAAGTGTTCTTGAGTGGAGATCGCGACTGGCAAACGCAAAGTGGGGCGCCTTCCGACAAGGTGGAACAACTACGCAAGGCTGCTGGCAGTGGATGGAAAACAGCCGAGGATCGGGCTCGATGGCGTGTATTGGGGGTTGGGGGAGGCCTATGTCCAGCAATGGACTGACGAACTGGTTATGATGATGATCCAATGCGTATAAGAAACGTTCCTAACCAGTTTCTATCTGCAAGTAATGCACATGTCAAAAGACAGCGCGGATAGGTGAGCAAGGTTTCATGAAATATCGTACAAATCAAAATTCAGCTCGTTCAACGCAGACCGTATCTTTAGGCCTGAATTTCTCTTGCTGATATCGGTTGCATCGTTATTTAGGCCTTACTTGTATAAACTTGCCTTGTCACACTTATGTATAGTTGCCTTGTCGTACGCTAATCAATAAGGCTGTGTATGATGGTGACTCATCATATGCTTAACCTTAAAGCCGGTTCAGATTAGGGTATTTCGCACCTGCAATGCATTACAAAAATCCTATGTCCTCTCATTTGTTTTTCTGAAACTATGCGGCTTGCCGTAATG
Source organism: Anania hortulata (assembly GCA_963576865.1). Classification (NCBI taxonomy): domain Eukaryota; kingdom Metazoa; phylum Arthropoda; class Insecta; order Lepidoptera; family Crambidae; genus Anania; species Anania hortulata. Next base: position 21,301,848 of record OY756392.1, on the reverse strand, counting down.
TGCATTCTTTAAGGTACTGACAGGTATGCTCATTACTGGCACGAAAGCATACCACTAATAAGCAATTGCTACTTAATGGCATGTGTAATAATTGCGTTGCAAGCAATATTACTGCTATTTAGTTCGGTACAGATATTATGTAACTGTAAAGTGCCACTGTTTCGATTACTTAGAATTTTCCTGCAAAGCTTTAGTTTTTTCCGATAGCTTGCGATTTAATGGCACATGGGAATACTCGTAGTTGTTTACTTTGCGCATGCTTATTTAAGAGCATGCTCAGTACTAAGTATACTCAGTGCTAGAAAATATGAACACGGGCTGAGCATGCCAGTAATAAGCATGCTCTTTTGGTGCTGCGCAAACGTACTTTTTGTTGCCGACACGGCACACCATCACAGGGAACCGTAGTTTGTGTCCTGTAGCGGTGATTTGACACAGTCGCCCGTTGCTACTACTGGTCACTGGTAACCATGGTTCCTGTGTCCGGTGGTAGCAATCGGACACAGTCACCGTCAGGCCACAATTCGTTTGGCTCGCCCCGCCCGTGCCCCTGCGGTGGTGGCGCGTTCGGTGTGCGTGGCTTGTCTCACACAGGAGACGAACACCGAATACAACTCCTCCGTTTATGCTGATCAGTAAAATTGTAAAGAAATTTGTTAATGTTGCTTGTGTCTTCAACTGACGAATTTGTTTTCCAGTTACCGACATAAGTACATACATGAGTATTCATGGGACGATCAAAAAGTGTTAACACATGTTAAGTGGAAGCAACTGGACACAAAAAACGTTTACGTATGCGCAAGGAGTGGATGATTTCATACTGATTCTATATTTAAATATTCAAATATTCAACGGTAGCTTGTATCTGACACAAGACACAAAACTGTCCACGTTTGCGCCTTCTTGAACATGAACATGCCTGTCAGTACCTTAACACAAGGCAATAATGCTTGGCTAATATTTCTTGATTCTACCAATAACTGTCTACTGCAGGTGGGCATCAACTACCAGCCCCCGTCCGTGGTGGCGGGCGGCGACCTCGCGCAGGTGAAGCGCGCCGCCTCGATGCTCAGCAACACGACCGCCATCGCCGAGGCGTGGGGCAAGCTCGACCACAAGTTCGACCTCATGTACTCCAAACGCGCCTTTGTGCACTGGTGAGAACATTTTGTCAAGTTGGGGCCCCCCCGTAAATTACCAGTTACAACTATTGCAGGCTTGCAGGAGGAGACAAGTTTACACACATCCCTTTCTATGCTTCCTCTTTCTCTTTTATTCTTAACCCAAGCTATTTGGCAATGAACGTCAAGTTTCAATTGGTAGGGCTAATGGTAGCAGGGTTATGAGACTACTAATATTGCAGGGTTGCAGGAGGAGACAAGATTACACACATCCATTCCCATGCTTCCTTTTTCTCTTTTCATAGTAACCCAAGCTATTCGGCAATGAGCGTCAACAAGTTTCAATTGGTAGGGCAAGTGGTAGCAGGGTTATTGATTTGGGGCTGGTGGAGCTTGAGTTGGCTGTTTTCTATTTGGGAGGGCTGTTGTCTATTCGGGAGGGCTGTTGTCTATTCGGGAGGGCTGTTGTCTATTCGGGAGGGCTGTTGTCTATTTGGGAGGCCTGTTGTGTATTTGGGAGGGCTGTTGTGTATTTGGGAGGGCTGTTGTGTATTTGGGAGGGCTATTGTGTATTTGGGAGGGCTGTTGTGTATTTTTGGTTAGCAGTTGTGAATTTGTGTAGTTTTGGTTAAATGTTGTGTATTTTAGGTTAGCTGATGTGTATTTTAGGTTAGCTGTTGTGTATTTTTAGTTAGCTGTTGTGTATTTTCGTTTAGCTTTTATGTATTTTTGGTTAGCTTTTGTGTATTTTTGCTTAGATGTTGCGTATTATTGGTTAGCTGTTGCGTTATTCTCGTTTTAACAAATTTACTGCGTTACAGGTACGTAGGCGAAGGTATGGAAGAAGGCGAGTTCTCCGAAGCACGAGAAGATCTGGCAGCCCTCGAGCGAGATTACGATGAGGTCGCCATCGAGACGTCAGACATGCAGCCCGGCTGCGACGACGAGCTTTGACGCTGCGACACATGACGTCATAGGACGTCGGACCAGTGGCGTTCCAACGTTGTAACGTCACGCGAACTCACCGCATTCGATGCGAGACCGCAAAACTCGTAGCCAGATTACCGGATGACAAAGCCCTTGACACCAGCCCTTAGTAACTGAAATACGGAGCTGAAAGGAAACAGCGTTTTCATACCTTGCCGGAAGCAAAGAGATTTCGTATCTTACCTGAGGAGTAATAGCATTTTCATACCTATTTGATAAGAAATAGCGGTGTGATACCTGAAAATAAATAGTGGTTAAATACCCAACTAGATACATGCCTTATTGGTTTCATACCTAGCTGAAAGAGTGCACACAGTCCGTGTGGAAGCTGGCCTCAGCCCGCGGTAGGCGGCCGGGCAGTCGTCGCCGGAGCGGACGCCCAAAACCGCGGCCGCTTTTTTAATGTTGAATATGGCAGTTCAGTCGAAATTTATTAAAGGTTCGAAAATGTCCGCCGAGGTCGGGCGGTGCTCGAGTTGCCTCAGGTCCTGTTTCGAGAGGCGTGGAGACGAGAGAGAAAGAGAGGGAGAAGTTAGAGATTGTGAGAATAATTAACATCCCTTGGAATTCCATTTGGGTGCCTCTCCAAACTTCAGTTAATGAAACTCTGCTTTTTACCAAGAACGAAAAATTGGACTGATGATAATGAAATGCATCTGGCCCTGTCAGGGAAACACTCCCTCACTGTTCCAGTTTCTCCTTCCAGCAGTCTTGCGACGTCGTATTCTTTTTTAATTTTTTTTTGTTTTTTTTGCTAAATTTTCAAAGCAAATACTGGATGGAGAAACTATTTTTTAGAAATATTTACATCATTTACTAAATTCATATTTTTTTGGATGTGTTTTGGTGGCGAATCGCGCAGTGTGCGGAGGGATCGCGTTATTGTAAGTGTAATGTGTAGTATTGTGTCCGTCCGTTTGTGTTATTAAAATAATGAAAAAGTCAAGTATACCGTCTGATGTCCGCGTTTAATAAAATGTTTTATTTTGATTTTGACTTTTATTTGGATGTATGATGAAAGAAAAGTTAGGTTAGGTTTATCATGTTAACTTTAGTTTTTTATTTTGTCTACTATACTGTTTATCACAAACAATTACCCGCTGACAGTCGTCTTCATAAAATCGAGCGACTGCATGCATATCTTTTGTAAAATCATTTTGTACAGTTGGTACAGTTAATTTGTATAGGTTTCATAATGATAGCTGTTTTTCTATCTAGCGGGCTCCCCTGAGATAGAGCGATGAACGTGAAGAGTAGTTGTTGTTGAGTACCTACCTTCTGATGGTTTTTTTTTCGATACGAATAGTAGATACTGTCACACGTTTCTTCGCATTTCGTCCACTTCGCATTTGGTCTACTTCGTCCATATCGCGAAACGTCATATTCGCAAAACGTCCTATTCGCAAAAAGTTCACTTCGCAAAACGTCGCATTTTGTATTTGGTCAACTTTTGATATGGGAGTGTTAAGTATAATTAAATTAGATAATTTAATGCCATCTGCCATCTGCATGTGCCATTACGACAGTATTTTTATCGAAGTGAATATGAATATAATATATAACATTATTGTGCTTGGTTTGTTTCGTAATATTGGAAGGCGTGCAAATTTTAAGCAAAATTCTAAAGATAAATAAATAAATATTGGACAACATTACATACATTTTCCCAATACTCACTTGTTTTCTCATAATTCACTTGTTTTTCCAATACTCACTTGTTTTCGTGATGCTCATTTGTTTTTCCGGTGCTCATTACTCACTTGTTTTTCCAATCGTCATATGTTTACCTGACTACCTGGTGTATACTATTTTACCTTTACATAATTTTGATATAAGGGATCCTCGTAGCCACACCCTGCATTTTGATATAATTTAGATAGATCTTTTGACAAAGTGGATGTTTTGTTACAGTGGACATAACGAACTGTGGACGTTTTGATACAGTGGACATTTCAATATAGAAGGCTTAATGCAACTAAAGGGGAATTACATATATAAATATATGTTATGTATATTATATTATATTTAAACAATTTTTTTTTTGCATTTACAATAATGCTATTTTATTATCTCAAGCTGGATGCGGGCCGCTTTTAACCGGCCAATCTGGAAGCCACTGGGGGAGGAGGAGACTATGTTCAGCAGTGGACGTCCTATGGCTGAAATGATGATGATGATGATGATTATATTAAGGAAAATATTTTCACTTGTAAAAAATTTCTGGTAGGATTGCGAAAGGTCGTGGGTTCGACCCACGACCTTTCGCTATCCAGGCGACTGCTCTTCCAACTGAGCTACGGAGCACATAGTAATGTTGTCGAATTTCTTCATGTGTTTATTTATAGCTGTTACTAAGCCAGCATTGTTTCATCAATGTCTTTCTTTTTAATGTAGTCGCCCGGATAGCGAAAGTTCGTGTGTTCGAATCCCACCAGAGGCAGTTGACATTTTTTTCAAGTGAAAATAATTTCCTTATTTTATTATAGTATATTAGGATATAATAGTATAGATAGTATTTTTTTAAAAGTCGTCCAGTTGCTTAGTGGACCAAATGCAAAAAGGACTAAGTACAAAGTGGACCAAATGCGAAAAGGACCATAATAATAAATAATAAAAATCTTTATTCAACTTTCAAGTACATTACATTACAAGGGTTGGTACAGCTTCTTTTAAGTTTAGAAAAAAACCTGTATTAGAAGAGTACCCTCTTCTGTGTGGCATCTGCGACCACCGTCTGCACCATATGCGAAAAGCATTAAACGGTAAGTAGACCAAATGCGAATTGGACTTTACTCAAAATAGATGTGTCTTCGTCTAGTGGACCAAATGCGAAGTGGACGAAATGCGACGAAACGCTATCACACACACAATACACACGGATAATCATATGATCACTTTTTCCCGATGTTCACTTGTCTTCCCGATGCTCACTTGTTTTCTTAATGCTCATTTGTTTTTCAACCGACTTCAAAAAAGTAGGAGGTTCTCAATTCGACTGTTTTTTTATTGTATGTAAGCTACGCGATTACTCCGCCGATTATGAATCGATTTTGATGATTCTTTTTTTGTTTGGTAGATCATACTTCAGAGGTGGTCCCATAAACATTTTATTGAAATTGATTTAGCATTTTTTGAGAAAATAACAAGAATATACCCAGAATTATTAATGTTTTGGTTCGTGATTTTTGTATCTATGTTACCCAATATTTCCGACAAATGTAAACCGATTTTTATGTTTTTTTTATTGTATAGCTAATAGGTACTTCAAAGATACTATAATAAAAAAAATCGGTAATTTTTTTACCACTAAGGGTGGGAAAAAAAGAGGATGAAATCGGTTTTCAGCAGTTAGATTAGGATTTATCACTAAAAGTATATGAAATATATACATTTTATTAAGAATAACCGACTTCAAAACACTAAAAAGCTCAAAATCATATTAAAACGTAAGTACCTAATCAGTTACTTTTGGAGTCGGTGCAACGAAAACATTCAAACTCTGATCAGCTTACACTCTGACGTCTACTGCTGAAAAAGGGCCTTCCCCAAAGACTTATCATCGGGGGGGATTGCCAATACCAGGGATCGGAAACCGGTTAAATTACTATGGAACCTTAACCGGAATAATAAAGGTTTTCGCTAAATTAAATATCATTTACTCTAAATACCGACTTAAAAACTATGGCAAATTAAGTTTTATGTTCAAATCTTTACAACTACTATCAAATATTAGAAATGGGTCTTACACATTCTGAAATAAATATTAACCGGTTTCGATCCTTGGCCAATACTCGCCACGCTTGGCAGGAGGGTTGGGCACATCTAGTTATTAATAAAATTATATAGTAATACTAGCTGTTGCCCGCGACTTCGTCTGCGTGGTCTTTAGGGGTATGAAAAATAGATGTTGGCCGATTCTCAGACCTACTCAATATGCTCACAAAATTTCATGAGAATCGGTCAAGCCGTTTCGGAGGAGTACGGGAACGAACATTGTGACACGAGAATTTTATATATAAGAAAATAACAAGGATAGTTCAATACTTAATTTATTTATATGTTTTTAATAAATGTCCTGGTCGTAAATCGCAGCTGTGGACATTTCGGACAAACATTAGATATTATACTGTTCCATAAATGGTACAAGTACCGTTTCTAAAAGAACAGACAAAGTATAATCAAAACAATATCTTATAACTTTACGTATCCTATTATAAAACAATTCATAATCTAACATTATCTACATGTAGTGCCATTTTAACTTCTAATATACAAAGACATAAATAGTATTTCATGCTAATAATTAGTAGATATATATAAGAATATAATTCTAAATATAATTAATACTCTTTGGTTTGTATATTTTCAATAAATAGACATTTAGTGCTACAATTTTATTAATAGTTTTATGCATATTTAAAACATTTTACTGAAAATATGATTAAATAAATAAGAATTAAATAAAAAATCTTTAACATCAAAAAATAAATTTTTTGATATAACAATAACAAAGTAGACGCTTTGAAAGTAAAAAAATAAATATGTAACGTTTCTCGCAATCGAATGCTAGTACTTCAAAGTACCTACCACATCAAATATGAATTATTATAAACAACGTAGGAAATTCAGGAGTTATAGGCGCTTTTTCCTACATCATGACCAATTAATAAAAGTAATTTCCATTAGTTTTAAAACGAAAAACTCACATTCTCTGGCTCAAAACATAATTTAAAAAAAAAAACTTAAGGGACGAACACCGAAATAAAATGAAAAAAATAGGTCCCCATATATAATATACTTATTAAAAATGACAGAACAATTTAATAAAAACAAAAATATATACCAAATTTTGCAAATAGGAGTAAATAAAACTCTTAGGTGACCTATTCTCCTTAAATTACCCTACCACTGCTTTGGGACAATAATATTCTGTCTGGGATTCTGTTTGGGACAATAATATTGATTTGATTGATTGATCCAAACCAACGAAAATTCACCGTGTATTAAAATAACTTAACTAATTTCTAGATCATCTCAAACTCTCAGGAGATATTACAAGTTATCTCCCCAAAAGATACCAAAGGTGAACACACACCTTTCTGTGTCTAACGCGCCGAAAGGATTAAACTTGCTAGTGTCTACCGGTCAAGACATCGTATCTATAGTAACTGTAAAATAATCTAACAAAGCTGACTGAGTTTGTTGCGCCGTTTCTTCTCATCACCAGCCGTTATGTAATCCCGAAGCGGTGGTACGGCAAAGCTATATTTTGGGACGTGTATAAGTGCCCAAAAGAAGGCCTATATACTGAATAAATGACAATTATTAATGTGTCTGAATTTCATAGCGGTGCGTTTACCTTGGAGGTTCCGGAAACTAATCTGAATAAATATACGGTCCTTTTGGGGTCTTCTGTTACTTGTCTCAAAGTTATGTTTAATAGCCTAAACTATATAGAAATCTGTGGCCTTGTTATGTTCTACGAGTGCAGATGTCTACCACATAGCGTCAAAAGGTCGCTACTCCGGTAGAGTGGCGACCTTAAGCGCGGCCTACAGCTTCCTAGGCGGAGGCGAGTCGGACACGCTGGGTGTTAAGGACAGCCGCCTGATGTTGGGCTTGTCGTATTCTTCCATAGACATAGCGCGGGACATGCGACGTTCCACGCCGGGCGGTGGAAGCGAGGTCAGCAGCCCTTGACCTTGGCAGAAGAGCAGCAGCGACTGCGCGACCTTGGCTGGCTGTAAGAAGCAAGAGTACTTATTGTACATTCTGCTAGACTATTGTGAATTTGGCTTTACTGAGAGTAAGGTATCTGTAGCATAAATCATCATCATTATAATTTCAGCCATAGGACATAAACTGCTGAACATAGGCCTTTCCCAATGACTGCCAGATTGGCCGGTTAGATGCATCCAGCGGCTTCCGTCAACCTTTAACCACGTCGCCTATCTACGTTGTAGATAGACTGTAGCATAAATAAACGGATCTAAATAAATTTGAGCTAGACAAAGAAAATAAACTAGGCTAATTATCAGTCTAGAATTAATTACGGAATTAACATTCTTATATTAATTACGGAATAAACATTTTTATGTTATGTTTAAGGTAGGTACAGACAACAGCTCGTCAACATTAGTATGTTTTGTAGTCAAAACGTCATATTTTCTCAATCTACATATAAAGTTGAAAATCGGTTCAATGACCTTTAACTTTTTTGGTAGGTTGACCTGCCGTTGTCTATACATGACAATTAATTTTGCCAAAGGCGTCTTTTAGATCCAAGCTAATTTAGAAAAGTAGGTTTTCTGAATTGACTCGAACCGGGATTTGAACCTGAATCACCGCGTCACTGCAACATTCGGGTTGACAAACCTTGTAGAACATTGATTGATTGATCAAGTAAAGAAGCTCGCGAAAGAAAGACAATGCAAAAGCATATTGACTACCTAACTGGCGTTGTGGCGCGTTGCGCGAGGGTTTGCCTTGAACGCAAAAGGTCTCAGGTTCGATTCTCGGTACGGATCGATTAAGAAAACAGTCTTCTCTTAATTGGCTAAGGTCTGGGTGTGCTGGAGATGCCCGGGGACCAGGCCTGGTACCTCGTAACACAAGGCTGCTAATTCCTTATTTCGAGACCAGGCAATTGGTGTCTTGTCTGGCAAATACTAACTTATTTGTTTTTAAATAAACTAAGCATAGAATCATGAAGTAAACAGTCAGTAGGTACATGTTTAAAATCTTAATAAGTGTATAAGTTAAATTTAAAAACAAACGTTTGACGGGAATTAATAATAACAGGAAACTGATTTAATAATAAATATTACTCACAAAATAACTACACAACTTACGAAAACATTAAATAATAATGTATGACAGAAATTACAACCCTTTCAAATTCATCGATATTATCATTTGTTACAAAACACTGCCTCTTACACAGACTTACTTAATAAACAAGTTAATTTTAAACGTTCCGAACGTTCTACACTTTTTGGTATTATTTGCAATAGTTCCATTCGTCTTTCAACTTTACTAGCTTTTCAGTCTCGTCCAAAAGGCGTTTCGAAATTTCTTCATTGGTAGCTTTGCACCCCGGTTGAACAACCTTGAGGTTTTTGAAGTACTTCCCGCTCATCTTGCCCGCTGTCGAACTTAGAGACACGTACAGAGCAGTCTGCGCACCCTCCCAAGGGTGTTTGAAAAGAATTCCTATCATAAAAGCCAAGAAAGTTCCCCAATTTCTCCCAGAACTCTTAAATATCGCCGTCCCAACTGCACCAGGATCCACGACATTTACAATCACATTCGAGTCCCTCAACTTTATACTTAGCTCTTGAGTGAACATCACTAAACTCAACTTGCTCGTCCCGTACTTTTGAATTTTCGAGTAATTATTATCAGCTTTATTCCATTTGTCAAAGTCCACTTTCCCAAATTTGTGAAGCACGGAAGCTGTATTTACTATCCTACTTGGTTCCGACGGTTCACCCGTTTTCATCAGAAGCGGTAGCAGTAAAACAGTCAAGAGAAACGTCCCGAAGTAGTTTACTTGCATTATAAAGGGCAAGCCATCGGCCGTTGTGTAGTCGTCTGGGATGCCCACACCAGCGTTGTTAATCAAAAGATCCAACCTGTCTTCAGCCTCCAAAATGTCAGTTGTAAATCTACGCACCGATGCAAAAGACGATAGATCGAGCAATTTAAAGATAATCTTATCGCTGCCTGAACTTCTTTCGATCAGTTTCTTAGCGTGAAGGCCTTCGTCTTCAAAAGGGCACGCTATAATAACTTTGGCACCTCTGTGCGCAAAATCAGCAGCAATTTCCAATCCCATTCCGGTTGTGCCACCGGTGACTATTGCTGTCTTACCGACTAATGTCTTCTTAGATTTGCACACTAAGTTAGTATTTTTCTGATACAGTCCAGTTACCATTCCTCCAATCACGATTATTTGAAGCAGGACATAAACAATGTACGGTTTGTAATACAATCCAAGGATTAGGAGTCCGTAACAGACACATTGAATTTTTACTGAAGTTCTCATTTTGAACGGTTAATAATTCACCTACCAGTATGTCACAATTCACACACTCATAGGGCACAGTTCACTAAACATTATGGTTTGTGTATGTTGACGACATGACAAGTGAGAGATATTAAAGCAGTTCACGCAAGCGTGGTCGGACCCGACGGTGCAACGACTGGCGCATACTTTTACTTTCGATGCCTTCTGTAATAGCGGACGGACGATTGCAACTGCACCGCAAACTGGAAACGTGTAGATGTACCTAAATACACAGCGCAAACAGTTAATAAATGCTACGAGTATTAAGGAAAATGTTCGATGTTATTCAAGATTTATAAATATTGTATTTAAAATTAATTTTGAATACTAAATACCGAATAAACCAATTGTGAAGTACAGACAGCAGCTCGCAACCTACCACAAAACGTCAAATTTTTTCAATTGATATTGATCTCTACGTGTCGGATTTAAAGTTGAAAATCGGTTGAATGATCTTTAATTTTTGGGTACGTTGACCTGCCGTTGTCTGTACAATTTAATAATTTATTAAAACGTTTAAATAAATTATTTTGCAAAAATTTTGATAGCTGTACCTACCTATGCTTACCTCGACCGAATCTACTCATTACATTATTTATGAATGACATTATCTCTTAAAAATAAACTTCGAAAACATTTCAGTAATTACATAAGTAATTGAATTATTTCATAATAGTATGCATATATATATATTTTTTTTATAAGTAATTTATATTGTGACTATAATCGGTATTATTTGCAATTGTTAGTAGGTATGTATGTATTTTTTTCGTGTTGATTATTATTGTTTGTTTTAAGATTACTAAGTAGGTAATATTTTTTTGGACCTTTACCGCACCTATAACGTGCTTTATGCATACCCTAAGGTTAAATGGCAAAGAATCATTAAGTCCACTTAAACTTTTAAGTTTGTGCAATAAAGTTTTAAATAAGTACTCACAGCTTCAGCCAGCACGTCGCCGACCCTCTCGATCTTCAGAATGGTGACCTTCTCTTTGTCCAGCTCTCGGTACATCTTCTCGACCACGCTACCGTAGGGGCTGAGGGTGCCAGTGATGAGTAGGATGTCAGGTTGGCATCCCTTGAGGATCAGGTCCTTGCGACTGTAGCAACAAAGTTAACAACGTTACGTAAAATAAATAATCATCATCATCATCATTTCAATCATAGGACGTCCACTGCTGAACATAGGCCCCTAGTGACTTCCGGATTGGCGGGTTGGAAGCGGTCCGCATCCAGCGGCTTCCTGCGACCCTTACCAGGTCGTCTGACCACCTTGTGAGTGGACGTCCTACGCTGCGCTTGCCGGTACGCGGCCTAGATTCCAGAACCGTTCTGCCCCATCGGCCGTCAGTTCTACGTGCTATGTGCCCCGCCTACTGCCACTTCAGCTTGCTAATCCGTGGGGTTATGTCAGCGACTTTTGTTCCTTTACGGATCTCCTCATTTCTGATTCGATCTCGCAAGGAAACACCGAGCGTAGCCCTTACCATAGCACGCTGTGCAACAAAAATGGCTTTGCGGTTAGGTATCTCCAAGTTGGTTAGTTTATGCTTACTTGATAAAGGCGCGCACATACTGCTTGATGTTGTGCGTGTTGAGGTTGCCGCGCAGGCGCGAGCGGTACTCCGCCAGCATGCGCTCGCGCTCCGTCACTTCGCACGAGTCGCTCGACATTTGCTGAAGAATGTAGAGAACGATATAAATTCGATATTTGGCCTAATGAGACCTAAGCCACTACAATGTGACCTATTCTGAAGTAAAAATAAATCAGGGAAACCACGCCATCCCAATCATCGACTTCGTGAAAATATGGCAAATGTGCAGGTAATTTGATAATTAAAATAAAAACATAAAAGTCAAAATAGGAACCAAACCAGATAAGGATATTTTAACAGAAATGTAAACTAAAATTAAGTAAAGGGGCAGCAACAGACGGGCAATAAATGCAATGAAGTATTTAACAAAAAAGCACAAGCTACACAAATAGTTAACATAAGCTAAACTTGATTTAATAAAATAATAAATAATAATAAATTTGAATAAATAATAATAAATAATAAATAAATAAATAAAATATTTAAAATGTAACTAAACACAAAACACGAAGCACTAACATTAAAGCATACTCTATAACTGTATTGCAAGCTGGAACGAAAAGCACTAATAGAGATTTCTAATGTTGTTAGTTGGTTAATAACTAAAAGAAGAATTAAGAAAACAATGCAAAAAAAAATTACTCAAGCATTTGGCTTTATTTTCAATTAAGTACTTACACTTCAATACTTGTTATAAATCTTTCAATCAAGCTATATTTATATAGCTTAGCTTTTCTTTGGTACCTGCATTACTTCTTTGAATCTCCAGAAAAATTTTCTTATTAAGAAGAACAAATAATAAAACATAAGCTTGTCTTTACAGAAAGAATATTAAGAAGATTTTATTGACCCTTTTATATGGCTGCATTTGTTGATTATTAGTGTCAGGTTAGTATACAAAACGAAGGAGAAGATACCTGGTAGCTGTAATCTATGGGGTCTCGTTCAAAACTCACATGTCCAAACTTGTGGTAGATTAGAAAGTCCTCTTCAGACTGGGAAATGTCTGTGCCCTTCCACCTAGAGAACCTGCTTCGGAAGGCATCGGCTACGGAGGAGGTGGAGGCCGTGCAGTTGACCAGGATCAAGCCAAGCAGCCTTCGAGGGTGCGCCAGGCCGCAACGCGCCAGGACGTTGGCGCCAGCGCCTTCGCCCAGGCCTACAGCATATCGGACGTGAAGGAAGTCCAGAACAGTGATAAGGTCTTCTCCCAGTGTTTGTAGGGATGGAAACTGGTATCTGAAAGGAATAGATATGTCGTGGCCAGATCTTAAAATTGACATTTTCATGATGTGACAGATATATGTCATAAAATGGTGATATTTTATGATATAGAACAAAACCCGCTGCCTAGATCATGATGTGGTCTGGCCAGATCAATGAATACTCAGCGTTTGACGATATAAACAGCTAAACGCACGACTACTTCATGAAATGGTCAGACATTAGTGATCATATCGTAAAATCGTTACATTACCTACCGGTAGAGGCACTAATGTTACTTTGTTTTTGTGATGAATAATGGCGGCGGACAAATATTTTATTCTAAAAGTAAATAGTAATGTGTAAATTGAAGGTGAAAGTGTAGTGAATTATCGTTACGACACCAAGCTAGGCGATTTTTACTCAAAAAACGAGCGCAACATCAAAAACATCAAGGAGTTCGGAACGTAATTGAAGAGGTTAGTTAGGTTATTAAGCTATTTAAGTCATTTTATTTATTTATTTTGTTTAAAAATAACAAATATTTAAAATGTTTCATTTATCTATGGACCAACATTACAAATATTAAACAAATTCACTTAACTTGTAAACATATTTTGATTTTAATGATATGGCCAAACGTGAATTTACTTTTCATCGAATGTTGACGTTTAAACTATAAGGTCAGTTTTAGTTGGCCATATCATGAAATACCACCATTTTATGAAATGATCGGTCACATCATGAAGTGGTTAATTTTACGATCTGGCTACGACAGATATATTAGCTTAACGTCAAATATGATAATTATCAAGGCGCTTTTCCATTAGACGGCACGGCGACGGCAACGATATTGGTATGGCAGGTTCGGCACAGGTGGCGGTAAACATTTTTGGATAACAGTGTGCTTTTCCATTCGCAACGGTGATACTTCTTCCATATATTTTTATGCCACTGGCAATACCGTAATATTGTAATAAGAAGGTTTGGCCTCTCAAAGTTTTAAATTATAATATAACTTCATTTAAAGTTTAGTAAAACCGAAACAAGTACAGCTTCTGCTAAAACAGAAATGATGAATAACAGATTTTTAAAAAAAACCATTTTATTGACCTCTGTTTAGTTAGGTCAAAATGCGTAAAATTGATCTTATACAGGGTACATATCTAACTACTAAATAGATCTAAAATCGCTCTAGAACAATGAAGCGTTTAGGTTAGGTAGGTTCTACTCACGAGTCTGGCAAGTCAGGTGAGTTTTCCTCGTGTCCCGGCACGTCCACATGGATGAAGCAGGAGCGCTCCTTGATCTCGCTCATGGCCGGGCTGGTCACGAAGTCCACCAAGGACGAGTCTGAGAGAGAATTTGGTGTAATCATGTAAAAAATTACTGAAAAAGACAACCCAAATAAATCATTTACCATGTCTGCTTATCACCGTCTATTGCTACACATTTAATAAGCTTTTCCCTATCTTTAATAAGAAATCAGTTTAAATAACTAAGACACAGTTATATTGTGTACTGGCCTCGTCAAAACGGATCGAATGAGCCCGATCAAATCGAATAACACGAAGGTTTTACTAATTGTCATTATTGATGATTTCATGTTTCTTTAATATGTTAAAGTAGGTACACAAGATGTAAGAAACTCATTTTTATTTATCAACTAGTTGTCCCGGCGAACTTCGTACCGACCGCCCTTTCATCCTTTTTTTTTGTGAATGTTTCCGTGTTTTTATAGATATTTAGTCACCTCATCTGTACCATGTTTCTGAGCAAATAAATTTATTTCATTTCATTTCTGCTAATCAGGGCGGAGACAAATTCAACAAAACAAAAATCATAAAAATCGGTCCAGCTGTTCTTGACTTACAAATGGGGTAACTAACCCGACTTTGTTTTATATATACAATAAAAGATATTTAAAAAATAGTTCTACTACCTACCTCCTCACTTCATCATCAGATCAGCACGATAGTGTCAAATTATTGTATTTTTTTTATTTATTTTTTATTTCTTATCAAACTTTAGACTTCAGACTCATCCCGCTTTTAAGGCTGAGCAGTGATTCTGCCAATGTCGAGTGTATCTTGATAGACAAAGCGTGACATAGTTCACAATAAATAACGGGTGTTTAGTTTTTATTGCTTTTTTTGGATTCAGTGGAAGCTACTCTTCCCGTAGAAGCAGGTTTCAGGAATGTAGTCTATGGCTATTGGGTCCAAAGCAAGTTGTCTTGAGACAAGTCACTTGACATTATAGACATTTAGATAAATGTCTAATACAAAGTTGTTATTCGATATGTCAGTTAGAAATAGGTAAAAAACTACTTCCAATATTTGATTACATAGTTACTTACAACAAGTAAAGCTATTTTTTTTTTCAAATAGGCCGTAAATGGTTTTTTTTATGCACGTCCCGGTTTGTTTTTTATCCTACTTCTGCTTCGGGACGGTTTGTGAGCTGTTGCCTATTCTCCGTAAAAAGTTATCCCCCATAGCCCTTGGACACAGGGACCAGGCCGATTGGGTCATTGCTTACGGATGTAAAACGTAACTTGACGTTTGACCATATGAACTGAATAAGTGTTTATAATCATCATATCAGCCTATTGCAGTCCATTGCTGGACGTACGCCTCCCCCAAAGAGCGCCACAGAGCACTCTCCCGCTTTTTTTATCCAGCCACTGCCAGCCACATAGAAATGGGCTAGTTTCCTAAAAAAGTCTAATTAGTCCGTCAGTTGGATTAACAGAAAATATTGGATGGATGGATACGTATTTTTATTTCTCAAACAAAAAAATATAAAGATATATCCCATTAAAGTTCCGCGTAACGTCGCGCCTTGCGACTCTTTTTAGCAAGGCGTGACGTTACGTGCTCACTTTGATGCGCTTTATCTTTGTAATTTTTTGTTTGATTGACAAAAGACAAAATATGGGGCCAATATTTTTTGATAATCTAACTGATGGACTAAATAGAATAATCGTTTTTTGACCCAGGAAACTAGCCTATTCTATGGCCAGCCATCTTCCTAAGGTCGTCAGTCGTCGACTAAGTGTTAGTTACTCCGTTTTATTTGATTTGAATTTATCGACGACCTACGTAGCCGAGAGGCGAGTACGAGACTTGACGTCGCCATATCTGAGGTCCCGGGTTCGATTCTCAAACGATTTTCTACATTGGTAGAAAATGTCAATTTCTATATTGGGTCGGATCTGGGTGTTGTGGACCGTCGTTGTTTCTCATTTCTATAACATAAGTGCATTAACTACTTACCTTAAGATCAGAGCTTTACATGCTTTGTGTGATGTTGTCTAATATTTATTTATTTGTTATTATCAATTAATTGACATTCACTTACGGTTAGTTCCAAGGTCGTGGACGGTGAGGAACACGCATCGCTTGTCTTGCTGGCTAAGGTCGCCCTGAAATTAATAAGGTTTCACTTAGGTAATTACTCTCATACTTCGTGTAACTCCAATAGCCTTATATTTTTTTTCGCTTTATGATTAGTTTTTTCCGTATTGAAGTTCATTCCTGTGTTCTCCTGAACGTTGGCAATTGATTATCTATTTAGTCAATGCACTTAATCAAATTGCATCTATTCCAAAAATGTATTTTCTGTTGTGTGGTACCTTATAATTTACTCGTAAAACTAAGATAAAGATATAAAAGACATAAAGTTGGTATGCTTTCCAGCGTATATTTATTTTTGCTTCTACTCCGTTGGACTTTTTAAACATACCTACCAATTAAAGATAACATGTTTGACGATTGATTTGATTGATTGATTTGTAATAATTATTCTACATCATTATTGGCAGAATGTGTTGAACCTATTTATTCATGAGATTTTATGCTACCACTTTCTGAGAAATAAATACTTTCATTCCATTTAATTATCAAAAAAAAAACTAGTCGACAGACTCCTTTCAATAATAGGAAGCTATAAATAAATAACAATAATACCATAAGTAATAAATTTGATACCTATTAGGAACCTATTTTTTTCTTTCTTTGATGTTATAATACCTTATTCTCCTTTGAATCGAGAATAAAATGCGACAACAATGGTCGCCTCAGTTACCCACAAAGATAATGAGGCGGAAGGGAGGAAACGCCGGGAACTACTTACATACTCGTGTCGCAATTACACGAAGATGAACTAGAAAATAATAAGAACTACTCAAATAGTTAAAATTTTGTCATTTTTAACACTTTACTCATCTCTTATAAAAAATGGTTCAGTCGATAAATGCCATATTCTAGAAATGACACACTAGCCTAAAAACGAAAAATTCTATAAATGACAAATTCTGAAAACGCCACATTCTATTATCGACTCATTCTGCAAAAGACAGATTCTGGAAATGACATATTCTACAAATGCCAATCAGAGGTAGATTTTATCAGCTATGTTTCAGTTAGCTGCTTAAATCTAAAAATTGGTTTAAAATTGATTATTGTGGAATTTTCATCTTGTATCTTGTATGTCTTTTGTACTTTGTTTCATCTTATGTTTGTTAGTAAAGCTGTTTAGTTCAATGTTATTTCACCATAGTAAAGACTTCATTGTTTTTAGTGCTACATTTGTGAATTTACTTAATTGTACCATTTGTATTTAACTGTAAACTGTTTGTTTCCCTACATGAGATTAAATACAATTAAAATAAATAAAATATACTTAAAGAAATATGGAGCATCGGTATGATTTGTTGGAGTTAGATAATCTAGTTAGTTTGATCAAAAACATCAAAAACTTAAGAACAGGCTTCGTTACTAATGTGCTCTTAAAGCAGGCTTGCTTTCCTACTGCATGAAAGTACAAAAAAGTAAAACAGTATAAAAGCAGGTTTGCTTTAAAAGCTCCTAGTAAGGGGCCATGAAATGATTACTGTACATACATAACAGAACCAACGGGAAGACGGTGATGTTATGAAACGTATTTGAAATAAATTAGGGCCTAAAACATTTATGTGGAAGACAGACGATGGTGAATTTAATTGGGTTTGTCTAGTGCTGCCGAGAAACAAGCTACTCTACTCCACAAGCTTATTATATTACACACATGAGTCATAAGGGCGTGTCCTAGAGCATAGCGAGCTGAAGCCCAATTCCCGTAACTTACAGTACTCGCAATCCAGTGTAGGTTCGCTCCCAGTACATTAATACAGTAGAATATGTATACTGTGACATTACTATCTAAAATGGTATTCTCGTAAACTTTTTTTAATTTGATATAAAATTATGTTTCTTTCGTTTTTAGTCGTATTACAAACTATACGAGTACTTGCATTTTTTTTTAACGGTTTACGAGAATACTGTTTTCGATAATAATACTGGAAGCGGATCCACATATTGCGACATTGTTAGATTACGGGAATTGGCCAGGTCCCTGATTGCTTTTGTACTGTCGTCAATGGAATCTGCTGGCTTATAGCTTAAGTATCCTTTTTAACCCACTTCAAAAAAAGGACGAGGTTCTCAATTCGGTTCTATGTTTTTGTGTTTTTGTATTTGTAACCTCAGTGTAGGTATATGTAACCACAGAACTCTGCCATTTATAAACCGATTTGAGGTTATATTTCCCGATAAGACACATTTTTATCAAAATACAATTCTGATGAAACTGTTCAAGACCACCACAGAATAATAATCAGAATCATAATAATATGTCACGAGTGGCGATAATTGTACATAATTTACAAAAATTTTTCGCCTACAAAAATATCTGATTAGGTAAGTATGTGTAAATTGTTATAATATTATTTTTAGCTTTTTAGTTTTTTTCTTTACTTGTGCTGTGTGTCATGACCAGTGATCGGAGTAGGTAGATTGATTTGGGGTCAATGATTTCAAACATTGATATTAATATGGACATGCCTCCGGGATTTCGGAATTTCTTGGTATCAGTTTTTGAAAAAAAAAAAGGCATATCCATATTACAAGTACATCGAAACAATCTACCTACTCCGATCACTGGTTAGGACGTAAACATAGCTATTGGCAAAATTTCTTGATTGTCAACGAGGTTTGTACCCAAAAAACCTAAAACTATAGATTTTTGCAGGAGATTGCAGACTAGATTCGGTATCCAATATTGATTTCAACTTGCTAAGGTGTTATTACGTACCTGATATAAATGATCTTGATAGACAGACAGACAGAAAAAAATAGCAACAATGGACTGAATTGTCTAATAAACTTCTGAAACTTCTGAATTGTCTAATTTAATAAACTTGTCTAATTAATTGTCATTACCTAAACATACAATTTTAAAATCTGATGTATTTTTTGCGTAGGATTGAATACTAAAAATGAAAACTTACCTGGCCATGTTTAGGAATAATTCCCTGTAGGAAGCGTGTAAAAAAATTTAGCATTAAGTAAAATTAATAATACTATCAAATTATTTAGTAACTTGTATGCCTGACGACCTCCGTTGCCGAGAGGCGAGTACGCTGGACTTGGCGTCGCTATCTCTGAGGTCCCGGGTTCGATTCTCGGTAGGATCAACGTAGAAAACAAAATTTTTTTTGTTTTGGGTCTGACTATTGTGGTAGGGTCGTTTCAGATTTCTATAACACAAGTGCTTTTTATTGTTAATGTAAATAGCCCCCTAGTGTACACTATTCTATTACTCTGTAGTATATACCTACTCGGTTATCCAGTTACTCACGCTTGTACTAACCTTACTCTACGATATTTCATGATTCTACTATTTACCGTAGGATCAGAGCAAAGCAATGTATGTGATGTTGTAAAAAAAAGTGTTAATTGCCAAGGGCCGACTTCAAAATATTATGTTGACGACCTCCGTAACCGAGAGGCGAGTATACCAGACTTGATGTCGTTATCTCTGAGGTCTCGGGTTCGATTCCCGGTTGGTCAATGTAGAAAAATATCATTTTATATTGTCTCGGGTCTGGGTGCTGTGGTACCGTCGTTATTTTTGTAACACAACTGCTTTGGCTACTTACCATAGGAACAGAGCAATGTATGTGATGTTGTCCAATTTATTATTTATTATTTTGTCTTAAGTAATAACAAAAAAAAATACGGTCTTAAAAAACTTGGTAACTGGAACAAACTAAATAAAATGTTAATGCATATCCAATGTTTTTCCACATGCAACCGATATCGGGTCATAATCGGTTCACGTATGTAAGCAGATACTTAAAAGATTTGGTCCTCTGTGAAGCCACGCAAATGCATCAAATATCACAAAGCCGGTAGTTTCACAAACACGTGCCCAATACTGAATCCAATTTGTTTTGTGAAACTTAACGATTCTGTATCAAAAAAAACAAAAGATGAAAAACGGTGTTCCAACATTACCAAATAAGGACATGAATTTGCCCAAAGCAATGCACCGTGACGTCGGCGGCTAGGATTGGTCCACGTATCGCAAGATCGGAGGGGGCTCATAGAAGAAGCGACGTTTTGAAAATTTGAACCCGCCATTAATTAACTAGCTAACAGAGTGTCGAAACTGATTTGTACCTTTTACTTAAACTAATAAATATTATCTAAAGTTAAAATCATCGCAGAGTTATTTCTACTACGCCTCATCGAAACAAACGGTATATTAGAAAACAAAAGTTATTGCAATAATATTTAAAATGTAATAGGCATCCGATCTAAAATTTTAATTCAAATAATTAACTATTTGGCTATGTTTGTTATTTTCCTAAAACAAAGTCCATTATATTTAATTAAAACTCTAATAAGTATAATTTGGCACACTTAGTAGGAATCACGGATGATTCATTATTGTTTTAGTTAGAACGAATTCAATTTATTGAAAGCCTCTTCTTCTCTATATCTCAATAGTATGAGTACAAAAAATATCGCAGTAATATATTACCATGATACTCAATTATTAAGTATAGTCCCTTTTCCGGGCACATTATACATGTTTCCAATTTTTACTTTAGCGGTACTAAGGCATTGCTTCAGGTGCCAAATAAATATTAGCGTGATAAAAAGAAGCGGCCCAAGAAACTGAATCTAAACTTCAAGCACCAAATAAAAAAGGCAATTTTAAGAATAAGGTTTTGTTGTTAGACTTCATATTTATATTCTTTATGCATACAGATTTAAAAAGTATAGACAACGGCAGGTGGTTGACCCGCCCAAAAAGTTAAAGGTCTTTGAATTGATTTCCAACTTTATGTCCAAAATTTAGATATCAATATCGATTGAGAAAGTTTGACGTTTTATGGTAGGTTGACGTGCTGTTGTCTGTACAACATCGACTTGTTTAACTGACGCTAAGATATTGCAGTTTGCAGTATTTTTATTATTTCTAACTTCTAATAACCTTAACTTAGCATGATATTGAAATCGTTTCTGTATAGTTACCAGGGGCGTGCATCCCATATAGGCTATTATGCAGAGCCTACCTTCATAAAAAACCGACAGAACAGCTGACCATAATTATTAATTACGTATTCAACAATAAACAATAAATATTCTGTAACCATTTTGTCGTCTACCTGTACTTATTCCTTACTAAAGCGCGCAACTTAGATCGTTACTGTGCAATTTAACCAATGTTAGGCTGCCGCGAGATCGCCTACTGTTTCACGCAAACTTACTCAATTTTCACTCACAGCGTACCTCCATCTGAACCCATTGCACGCCCCTGATAGTTACTCGTATTTGACTTGTTTATGTAAATAGCCCCTCAGTGTACACTATTCTATTACTTACGTGAATAACGTACTCGGTTATCCATTCAGGTACTTACACTCGTACTAACCCTACTCTACAATAGTTCATGATTCTACTGAATTACTGTTTGTTGATCCAAATAAATAAAACAAGAGGATGTATCTTGATCCGCTCTTACCTGAACGTGGACATGGATGTCTCCACTCCGATCCGTGCTGACGACATATTTCTGCAACAAAGGAAAAAGCATTCAGAGCAATCGCAACAGTTTTAAATTATAAAAAAACTAATATTGAAATTACTTTTCATTCTACGAATAGCATAATTGTATGTAGAAAACATAAAGCCAAAAGTTATTGATAATGTTGAGACTTAAAACAGCAAATCCTAAGTAATAATCAATGCTTGTCTAATGTAAGTTTTCATCAACAAATTAAGTCTTCGATCTAGAAATAGTCGACAAAGAAATTGGTTTACCACTCTAAGGTTTTATTTTTATTTTATTTATATACCTACTAGCTGTCCCGGCGAACTTCGTACCGCCATTTTATAATTATTGTTTCGTAAAATTTTTGATGTTTTAATATTTATTCTGCTATTCGGAGCGAATACAAATACAACAAACTAAAAATAATTGAAATCGGTCCAGCCGTTCTTGACTTAAAAATGGTGTAACTAACCCGACTTTGTTTTATACCAATTTACCGATTAACACCAACAAGACATACACTATTTTAGACAACATTACCTATATATGCTAATATATGAAGCTAAGTTCTATTTTAATTACAGGTTGACAGGTTACTCGCTTATAAAAAACCATAAAGTCTATTTCCGCTTGCCTTTAACTACGTCTATAAGTGATTTGTGATAATTTTAACTTGGATGTAAAAGTCTAACGATAAGCCTTAGGGCCGATTTTTCAATACCCAGATAACTTTTATTTGAAGAATAAGTTTGTCATGTTGACAGTTTTCGTATGTGTGTGTGTGTCTTATAAAAGTTATCGGGCCTTTGAAAAATCGGCCCTTTGCGAATTATTATTTTTCTAGGATATTTCATCAAAACTTTTAAAGCACTTCTTTGTCGACTATACATAACTTGCGCTTAAATTTCAACTATAATTTAAATAATAATTTAAAATTTTATTTACTCTTCACATAGGTTTACACAATACATTCAGTGCGTAGCTTAGTATTCATAGAGATAACTATGCCACAGTACAAGGAATAAAAGCATTATGCTCAGCATATATGCATTGTTGCATATTATGTTTAGCATATTACATGTATCTTTGACGTCACAGCATCAAACACCGCACGCAAGAGTGACAGAATCCTACACAATAATGAGGTATGACGCACAGAGCCACGTGGTTCTGTCAACACTTCAGTGCACATATTTATCCGAATGCCACAGCATTGCCGTAGGGAACCAATAACGTTGTTGGAGTAACAATTCATGGAGCGTTAAAGCAACTTTCAATTGGATTTATTTACAAAACTTTTGAACCCGATATTTGGATCTTTTGTCGCTAGACTTTGTTAGCCGTATAACTCTTTATAGGGTAAGACTACCTACTGTATTACTTCGAACCGAATTCAAGCCTAGAGAACATTTTTTAAAATTATAAATAAATACCTATTGGACAAAACATCATACATTGCTCTGATCCTGTGGTAAGTAGCCAAAGCACTTGTGTTACAGAAATCAGAAACAACGACGGTACCGCAACCCAGACCCGTGACAATATAGAAAAGCTATTTTTCTACATTAACCCGACCGGGACTCGAGCCCGGAACCTCAGAGATAGCGACACCGGCGCGGCGGCCGGTATTGAAGTACCTATCTACCTACTGATAATATCCTGTATATTATCAGTATACAGGGTGTCCCGTAACTCAACTCAATATCTAAATATACACATTTTTAAAAGTCATAGAACAAATTGATGTTTACTATAATGTATAGATTACGTGGATAAATCTCAAGTAATAAAACAACAGTCAAAGTACAAGAACAAAGTACTAATTTCAATAAATCCGAAGGTGTCCCCAAAAATGTCAACGGTGGAATGCGCAGTGGCATTTGTTTTTATGGCTGCCGTTAGACCCGATTAGTCCCGCTATTTGGGCACGGTCACATAGTTTTGGTAGTAAATGATACTACTACGCAAGTAAGATAATTGCAAGCTATGTTCTATCACATTTGAAGTTTGATCTGAATTTTAGGAAATGACTTCACTTCAAGTGTTACTTATTTTTAGTAGTATAGGTTAAGGTTTAAAGATATTTATTCTCAAGAAAGACAATAGTCACTTATTTGAGAAGAGAGTTTACTATTTTCGTCCTAGCAGAACATATTTTAAACAAAAACAAAATAAAAATTACACAGCAAATATTGAATTAGAAATATATTTAGCCAGTTTTGATCTATAAGCGTTAAATATTTTAGTTTTAATACAGTACAATACAGTAGTTGGTTGTAAAGTTGTGCACCTTCTAATTATGATTATAAAATCTAATTTAATTTTAAACAACCATCATTTATTTAGTTTAGTTACAAAAAACAGTTACAAGTAAGGCTCAAAGCTAGGGGTTAATTTATGTATCTTGTAGGGCATAGCAATTGCATTGGGGTGCCAAATTTTTAAGAGTGGTTCATAATCAGTAACATAATCAAACTATGCAAAGAATCATTTATGAAAAATTTGCACCGTATGTTCACTGCGTAAGGTCCTTGTAGGCTAGCTGTATCTGCGCCTCTGATGAATGAACGTGAGGCTGTCTGCTGTAAGTTTTTTTTTTCGTAACATACGATTATTAAAAATAATAACGATTAAGACGCTTCTTTATATTGTTCTCTAGATCTTATTTTTTAAATTTGGCATTCCTATGCAATGTAACCCTGTATAGTCAAGTAAAATATTAATTTCAAAAGATAAGTCATTACACAAATATGTATATAACATTAATTTTACACCTGAAAAGAGAATCACTCATATTTATTTTTAGAATGAAAACAGTAAATAACTACGAGACGTAATTTAGACGTCTAACAAAAATAAAAATTAAGTTTATTGGTGTCAAATCACATTTATCGAAATAGAGACTATCATAATCTATAAATATACAAAAATCTACACATACTGAGTGCAAAGACGATATTAGGTTTGGGAAAAGTTACATCGCATTTTAAATGAAAACTCAAGAAGTTATGTTTTTTCAAAGTTATTTATTACAGTTTAGATGTGCCATTTCGTTCGGTGACTTTTTGCCATCCTTTAGGTAGTGACATGATCCCGTTGCTGTAGAAATTTTGGAACTTAACTTGAACTTAATAAAAACGCGACATGTAGTTTTAATGCTTAATGTTAACCTGACACTGCCTAAAGAATTTTGAAGAGACCGAAACAGGTGTAAAGCTGAAGGCGCAAGGTCAGGGCTATATGGCTGGTGCAACACCTTCCAGCAAAACTTTCTTAAGAATAAGAATCGCTTTATTTGGTACAAACAATAAATAAGACAAGCAAAAACAAATATGAACAAAACAAAAGGAGTATCAATTGGAAATAAACAAAGGTTTGTGCCAAAAAAGTGCCAAAGGCTTTTAATGTTGGCCTGAGTGGCTAAATTGTTTGTGGCCTAGCTTTATCGTCATGAAAGACTACACCCTTTCTATTGATCAATACCGGGCAATTTTTCTCAACAGAAACTGAAAAAAAGTGTTTTCTAATTTGTTTCTTTTTTTTATGTTACCTTTTTTAAAGTTATCAAAACCAGCCACATACAATTAGCAGAGCTAAAGAGATTTTACTACAAGCTTATACATAATAGTATTATTATTATTCGCTGTGTGCGCGATGACAGCGCCCCTAGCGTTAACAATATTTGTGGACTCTCAAATTATGGCAACTGGGTGGTTTGAGAATGATTTTCGGATTGTTTTTTTTTCGAAATTAGATGAAAATATCTAAAAAGTTTTTGCATATAATAATAAGTGATTTGTTACTTGAATTAAAATATGAATGTAATACGTACCTACGGGATTTGAATTGATAATCGATAAAAGGAAATAATTCGTATTAGCACAGTATGTGAGAGACGTTGAAGAGCTTAGAATCAACGGACAAAGCTACATAAAAGAGCTGTGATCATAAGACAAACGTCTGTGACACAAACTCCCTACAAACTGTTTGCTTTTCACAGCAGTTATCCATTTATTTCTATGCTCTAATTTCTATCTTGATGTTGGGATCAAATAAAACACGCACGAACATGTTTTCCTATTGTTTCTACACTTTATAACACAACACGTACTGCGACCCATATCGCAAATTTTAACGTTTTTTACTTAAAAATACTTACTAACGTTAGTATGGAACTCTATGGAAATATAGCAATTTGACATATGACAGTCCAGAGTTATTTCACATTTCTGCCACATTGCGTGCTGCGATCGATTTGACGGCCCCCACCACCCACTTTGCACATAGCGAATAGGGGACCTATTTTTATTTTAAAGGACGATATCTAATTCACAAAACGAATAAGTATTACTGAACAGTCTACACAAGACTTACTTAATACTTTGCATGAGTTTGATTTCAAAATTGGGTTAGTCAGTCTGTGGCGATGCCTTACTGCACTTTGACAGCAAATTAACTGCTGCACCGGCTAATATTAGAACGAGAATATCCTTGGGATTGCCTATGCCAAGAGTTACGCGTCATTAGTCTGGATATATTGGACCGTTTAACTTTCAACAAGTTGTGTGTTGTTGCAGGTCCTTACCTCATCAAAACTATTTTTAGTTTCTATTATTAGTAAACTATGTTTAAGGAATATCATCATTATCATTTCAGCCATAGGACGTCCACTGTTTTTGGTTGATTGACAAAAGAGTATGTCCGTCCATTGTTTTTGATAATCTAACTGACGGACGGAATATAATTTTATTTTCTTTACCCAGTGGTGGCATAAAATTATATTCCGTCCGACGACTGCGTCATCCCCATTGTCCAACATCGCTTGCGAGCCGCGCACGCGTTGCTTACGGGACCTTTTCTCATTCCGGTCCCTTGGGTTCTCGGTTCGGGTCAATTCAGAACTGTACTGGGAGACGCCCTATATAGTCTAAGAATATTAATTCCTTACTTCGTGACCACGACAATAATTGGTGTGTTATCTAGCGCGTATTTGATTATTGCATTCTATTGCATTATATTTTCCTTCAAACAGAATGATATTGCAATAGGAAGTAAATAATTTCATGAAATACAATGGTATTCAGGGTATTTACTGAACATAATGTAACATTCCTACTTTACATGTGACATTGTAATATATTGTACTTACATTGTATGTAATAATAGCAATGCGTGTTGTGTTGTGTACGTGTTTGTACCATTGTCAATAGTCGCTGTAAATCTAAACACGCGTAATACCCCGCCAGCTGTCATGTCCGCCAACGATCACTCCGCAAACAATATTTACGCTACGGAAATAGAACGGTAATACTCCATAGCTTACTTAAATATAGTCGTGCTCGTACTCCCGTTCATATTTTAATATATCTGTATAGTTTGCTAGAAATCTATTATGAACTAACTAATATATCTTGCAGTATAGGTTAGGTTGACTTAATTGTACAGCATGCCAGTCTGGGGTGATACTCGTGTACAGGATCACCAATACTCTTTGCCTGTGGCCGGCATAGTGCTCACGGGTTCGAGGTGAGACTTCAACCACTGAGCCACTGATCAAGTAAAACTGTGTTAGACACTGAGCTACCACTACTATACTATCATCACAAGTAACTTGTCTTAAATTAAGTCCGAAGGCCTACCACGAAAATATTTTGTTCGTTGGACGCATAAACCTAATAAATTAAAATTACCATTTACTTCTGTCAAACCTTTTATTAAGTATGAACAATTGAAAACTAGTTTCAGTTGTTCATATTTTAAACAATCAAAAAATTGACGAGTGAATGGTTATTATAATTTATTAGCTTTATACTTCCAAACGAACAAAACATTTCGTCTTTGACTATAGCATTTCGTAGTAGGATTGTTATCACCGCGTCTTTCGCTAGTTATAACTAAAATTAATTATTTGCAACTTTATCAGAATCAATGATTTAGCTCTAGATTTTCTTGCCAATTGTTCCACTTTATATCCCAACAAGATTCATTGGGACGATACACTCAAGTAAGTTGATTTACAACGCTACTGAGATCAAAGAAAATACATTTTTATTTCAAAAACATTTTTAAGGCGCACTGAAGACTGATTTATCTAGGAACTAAAAAAGCAAGTTCCGAAGCAAATAAGTGCTTTATGGAGACGGAGAGTTGATGATATGTTTTTTTATTTTTCATACGATTGTCGAGTGAATGAATACTACTTCACTGAAATAGATAGAAGATAGAACTACATTCAAATTAAGAACAAACAAAAAAATACAACAACCACTTTATCGAGGTTCAAAACACAGAATAAGCCCTCATATCTCTGTATGTAGAATTGTACATGAATGCTACACAGAAACAATAAGTGTTTTCCTAATTATGTATCTGCGCCTATCATAATACCTCACTCAGAAAAAGCAAGGTCAAGTCTTGCGAAACTCATTTCTAAAATATGCAAAATCATTCCACTTAAAAAAAAACAATAATCACCTTAGCACCGGCTGCGCAGACGCAGTACAGTCACCGGCAGTGAAATACATACAATTCGTTACTTATTCCATTGTAATAACGTTTTAAGTCCAATGAAAATGTATATTCGAGACTGTACATAACCCTGTGTTTGTAAACACGCCTATTTCGGGCGAGTGGCGGTGAGACAGGAAAATTCGCTGTAACACGCAACATCGGTGTCAATGCCCGCTCTGACAAATCAGATTAATTTTATGCGTTGTTATGCTCGTAAAAATAATAAAGGATCTGAGAAAGTGTAATTAAATCTTGTTAGGAGTGTTGAATTAGTTTGTCATTTTTATATGTTACATATTGTAAACAACGATAAAGGCATACAAAAAAATCATTATAAAATACCAGTGGCATACTTATCTAAATATGATATTGCGAGGCACCTAAAATAAGTACCTCCCAATGAAAATATCATTTCTATCGGTGATATTGAAGAACAAGGCCACAAGCAAGGCAACCGAGTAGATCTAATGAAGTAGAATCAACTTTAAAATAACTTGGGATAATAACTGACGTAATCTCGTCCCCATATTTTGTACAATATAGTAGGTATGCATCTTTTGCGATGACGACCTCCGTAGCAGAGAGTCGAGCATACCGGACTTGGTGTCGCTATTTCTGAGGTTCCTTTCGATTCCCGATCGGTCAATGTAGAAATATAACTTTTCTATATTGTCTCGGGTCTGGGTGTTTTGGTACCGACGTTGTTTCTAATTTCTGTAACACATGTGCTTAAGCTACTTATCATAGGATCAGAGCAATGTATCTATGTTGTCCAATATTTATTTATTTATATTTATATATTTATTATTTTCTACTGCACTGATTATGACGACAAGACTACCTCGCATAATTGAGGATCGAACGTCATCAGGTAAGCTAGTTCGATTTTATAAATTACTGCTAAGCTCTGCCTTCGGCTTCGCTCGCGTGAAATATGTCACCCTATTTTACTCGCGTAGGAGATGAAAAAAAAATATTAGCCTATGTCCTTCTCTAGGGTTCAAGCTTTTTCTGTACAAAATATCATTAAAATCGGTTCAGTTTTCACTACAAAAAGTAGCCTATGTCCTTCCCCAAGCTCTAGTCTATGTCTGTAACAAATTCCATTAAAATCGGTTTAGTAGTTTAGTCGTAAAAGCGTAATAGACAGACAGAGTTACTTTCGCATTTATAATATTAAGTAAAAAAGTAACCTTTAAATAAACTTTGATCAAGTATATAATATCTAAGACGGTCGAGGCAGTGAACACTGCAACAAAAACTGTTTCAGACCTTCGTCGTTAAATCTCTTCCCAGCATGTGTTCCATCAATGGAGACGTACATGCCCCAAAATTGAGGTGTCGGAAATGGCGATTAATATGTCCTAATAAAGTGTAAAGAAACTATAAAACAAGATAAGACAAATAAAAAAGTAAAGTACCATCGCTGAGGACCTAATTTTCGACCAATGTTGGCCTGTTTTTATATGATTCAGAATGCTCAATCTAGCTAGACAATATAACATCATTGTAAAAAAACTGTTAGAACAGCAACAAGTTGTTCAGTATTTCAGTTGGAAATAGTATGTAGCCCTATTATGTTAATACTGATTCGTAACCAAAACAATTGAATTGTCTGTCCAACTCCCACGTCGACACGATGTCTGACATCACAAATTCACCCTAGTCAACAATCAAATGCCTACCTACAGAAAACATTAGAAGAGAATACGGCTTATCGAATAACTCGTTCTACCCATGTCGTGCAGAAAGAAAGAAGGAGAGGCAGAATTTAAATAAAAAATAATACTTTTAGAGGATTTTGTATTGAAGATGTAGGTCGTTCAACAGAGAAAAGAAACACTGGGAAGATAAAATAAAGAGTAAACAATACAGAAAGTGGCCCAAACAATTTACACTAATCGACAAGCAAAGGAAAACCCGACTACATGTTCAGAAATATTTTGTAGTTTTTTTTTTTTTTTTTAATTCTCTCTTCTTTGGACTTGTAGTTTGTTGCTGTTTAAAAAAAAACAAAAGCATTGGCATTTTCTCACAAAACCATAAAACTTTTACTAGATTCATATAATATTTATCTGAAACGCCGTTGAATCAAACGAATTGGAGGCTTTTTTGCAAAACCTTTAAATTTGACACTACTTCAATAACTACTTCAAAAGATATATCGTAAAGTTATACCACTTATCGATTTTTTAAATATTTATTTAAAATCATTCCAGTAGCCTTTATTTTATTCAAAGGCAACTCCGCAGAAAGTTTCACGGATTATTTCTGGCCTAGATCGATTTTCACTTGGCTTTCACTCAATTTAATACTGTTTCGATAAAACAACTTTAATTAAATTATGGCCAGCATACATTTTAAGTAGGCATTTATTTGAGTTTGGTTTTGTTTAATCTTTTATTGTAGACTACTAATGTGGCCTACTAAAACCATAAGAGTAACTGTCAAAATCATAAACCTGTAACGGCTAAATAAGCAATGAGTATGGAATATTGAACACTAAATTATCACAATAAAAACTTTTTGGAATCGCTGATGCAAGTTCAAGTGTGGTTATGCCCCACTATTTTAAAATCATGTCCATAAACAACATAAAGGTACTTTAAAACACTGGAGTGTTACCACTTTTGTGCCATCTACAAAGAAGAAAACAGTGGAAAACTACATCGAACGTCCGTATGCATCCACATAGAATTAGCTACACTGAGTACAGACCCGGTTCGAGGGACAGAATACTTACTAGCTCAAACGGTTTGCCCAATGAGGTCAATTAGTAGCCGCTGCACTGAGAACAGGGACTGCTCCTAATGAGGATAGATCAAGATATACAACGGGTGGAAAAGTAAAAGGCCGACTCTGCTTAAACTACACTGCAAATTTCCTGTATTTTTTTCTTCCCTTACCAAAAACATCTTACGATCTAGCCGCGCCCAGAAGGGAAATCTATTTTGTACCCTTTTTATATTACAATAATATATTTTTTGAACAACATCACATAAATTGATCTGATCCTTTAATATGGTACATCGCCAAAGCACTTGTGTTACACAAATCAGAAACAATGACGGTACCACAACACCCAGACCCAAGACTATTTAGAAATATTCGTTTTCTATATTGACCCGACCGGTAATCAATTTGCTATTGTACTTAATTATTATCAATAAAGGAATAAATTATTTTATACAATAAAAATCATTAAGGGCTAGAAGTTGATGTGGATCTCATTTAGAAGGTACCAAAATCTTTTGTTTTCATTGGATTGTAAAAGAAAAACACCTGTTAAATGCAATGGTTACTTTCATAAGAGGAAACTTTTCATTCCAAGATTAAATTCTCAAAAAAGTGTTATGTTTAAATCCAAAAATTTAAAAGCAATGTTTATTACAAACAAAAATATATAAGGTGCTTCATAAATATCTGCAACGGCTGAAATGGCTAAAAGTATTTCTTATATAGATTATGATAGTGAAGGAATTACGTGCCCCGGATCGGTAATTTTTTTATTAATAAAATTGCAGCCTACTGGCCAAATGGCCGGCCCCCATCAGGGAGGGCGCTTGGTAAGACCCGGGTAGCGACGAGTGCGGGCCGCCGGGCGGTATAATGTGAAACGTTAGCATTTTTGGACAGATCTGGACGGTTTGAAACAGAATAAAGCCTAATCTTTATTTAATATAATTTTTTTAATGAAAAAATTAATGATGTTCTGGCCATAAAATTTCTTTACTATCGTAATCTATATAAGCAATACTTTTACCCATTTCAGCCGTTGCAGATATTTATGAAGCACCTTATATATAGTAATTCCAATCTCTTGCCAACCCTAACCTACTTTCAACTCAGGGTGAGTAAAAGAAATGGATGCGATCGGATCCTACAAAGGTTAGAGGGCTCCTAATTTGTTACCTGCGGGATTGGAGGGAAACCTACCTCTTTATTAACGACTCCATCTCGTTATTTTGTTCTGACTTTTGTATTTTGTTTTCTGTTGTTATGCACTTTTATGCAATTATGATTACAAAGTTAAATAAGTAGGTAAACTTTTTTTAATTATTAGTGATTTCGCTTAAAGTAGGTAGGTAATTTGGTAATCTGGAAAATCTAGTTATAGGTCAGGATTCCTTAATTTTTTTTCTGGTAAGCCTTGGGCTATAAGCATCAAAACCTAGCTTTATAAAGAAACTCCATTTTTAGGGTTCCGTAGCCAAATGGCAAAAAACGGAACCCTTATAGATTCGTCATGTCTGTCTGTCTGTCTGTCCGTCTGTCCGTCCGTCCGTATGTCACAGCCACTTTTTCCGAAACTATAATAACTATACTGTTGAAACTTGGTAAGTAGATGCAAGATTTTCACAAAAAAATAGAAAAATAATAATAAATTTTGGGGGCTCCCCAATAGTTTGCGTGTGAGACGCTTCCAAAGTGGTAAAATGTGTGTGTGTCCCCCTGTAACTTCTAAAATAAGAGAATGATAAATCTAAAAAAAAATATAATGTACATTACCATAAAAACTACCAGCAAAAATTGGTTTGAACGAGATCAAGTGATTAGTTTTTTTTTAATACGTCATAAATCGTAAACCGCAATTTAACTTTCGTAATGTTATGGATTTCATTTTGCAATAAAAATACCATAACTATGACTCGATTGTCGTGATGGGTGAACTTTTACTCATAACGGTACCTACAGGTTTGTACGGAACCCTTGGTGCGCGAGTCCGACTCGCACTTGGCCGGTTTTTAGGTTTCTGATCATCAGGAAGAATAGCCAAAAACGGTCTTAACAATTTTTTAGGATAAGAGCAATGTATGTGATATCCAATATTTATTGGACATCACATACATTGCTCTGATCCTAAGGTAAGTAGCTAAAGCAATATTTAGTGTTATAGAAATCATAAAGAACGACGACCACTACACCCACACCCGACTCATCATAGAAAACTACGTTTTCTACTTTGAACCGACCAAGAATCGAACTCGGGACCTCAGTGACGCCAAGTCTGGCGTCCTCGCCTCTCGGCTACGGAAGTCAAACAAAGAAATGATTTAAGAAATAGTTAAGACCGTTTTTAGCTTCTTCTTCCCACATTTATTTCATTTGTACAGAAAATAAAATTCACGAAATTTTCACACGGGACATAATATTAGAATTATATTGCCCAAACCAATATCTTTCAGACAATCATCAGGTAGAGGAAATGATGTATCGCAGTGCGAAGCAGTACCTATATTCAATATTACAATAATACTCTGATTAGCCATTGTTCTATCTAGCAGATTTATTTACCCATTTTCTGCATTTTTATTTTACCTACAGACATGCTTTATAAAATAAAAATACCGAAATTTGCTCCACATTCGCAAACCCGGTTCGTTTTAATAAAAATGCAAATATGTCTCAAAAAGTACCCGGTCACGTCAGATTCGGGTTCAAAAGGTCGAAGGGCGCTGATAATCCGGAACTTCCCGGATTTCTCGGGGGACGTGTATCCGAGACATTCGTTTATGGGACTTGTTAGGGAACCGAACTGTGAAAATGTCAGAAGTAGTGGTTTTGTCTTTTGGATTTGTAAATTGGATTATGAACACTAAAACCTTGGCTTAAACCAATAATGTCGAATTGGATTTTGTGGAATAGTGGTTGATTAAAGTTTAGGGTAAACTATCAAATAAATATAAATATTGGACAACATTTACATACCTATAGGTATTGCTCTGATCTTATGGTAAATAGCTAAAGGACTGTGTTACAGGACAACGACGGTACCACAACACCCAGACCCGAGACAATATAGAAAACATATTTATCGTATGCTCGCCTCTCGGCTACGGAGGTCGTCGATAAGATTATAAAATAACATAATCGCCCACAAAATCAAGACTCTCAGCTTTCCTACGTCTATTTTAAAACTAAAAATGATTTTAATGTGTTTGTAAACACAATCCTTGGCGTAGCATAGTATTTCTAAACAAATCGACTCTACTAAAAGGAATATGCGAATTGATTTTGTAAATATGTAAAAACCGCTTTACCAGTTGTACAGGGTTACATTGGAAAGGGGTACCAAATTTTAAAAATAAGATCTAGGGAACAATATAAAGACGCGACTTAATCGTTATTATTTTTAATAATCGTATGTTAAGAAAAAAAAACTTTAAAATGTCCGAATTTAAAGTCAATAGAGAAACTACGAAAGCCGCGCGGTCATTCATCAGAGGCGTAGGTACAGCGAGCCTACAAGGACCTTACGCAGCAGTGCACATACAGTGCAATTTTTTCATGAATAAGTAAGTCAAATTACGATTTTTAACAGCAGATAGGAATAATAAAATGTGAAAAAAAAATGATTTGTTCTTTGTTCGATTAAGTTACTGATTCAGAGCCACTCCTAAAGATTTGGCACCCCTTTGCAATGTAACCCTGTATAAGATAAAAAGTTCCCACATTTTTTATGTTGCTGCCGTACTCAAAGTTGTATACGATATATATGTAGTATCAGCAACTGATCCTACCTTCAAGGACACACGTGTCATAATTCGTGTCACGTTAATATTTACCCTTTACAACACAAAATACTTCATTACGCTTGGATATTGATGAGGAGGTAACATCGATCATTATAACAAGCTCCCACAGGTGCCGAACGGAAACCGATACTGATAGCATCTATCAATCGAAGACAAAGTGGTGTCAGCACTGACAGCTAAGTACAGAGAAATAATGAGGGATACAATTTCTTATCCATGTTATAAATAAATGAAATATGCACGACAAGTAAGGACGACCGCCTCAGGTGGAAGAAGCACTCGCCCGGCATGCGATAAGACGTAGGTTCGATTTTTTTTAAAGTGTTATATTATCTTAGATATAAACAGCATGTAATTCGACGACCTCTGTAGACGAGAGGCGAGCATTACGGACTTGGTGTCGCAATCGCTGAGGATCCAAGTTCGATTTCGGGTCGGTTATTGTAGAAAAATATTTTTGGTATATTGAATCGGGTTTAAGTGGTGTGGTACCGTCGTTGTTTCTGTAACACAAGTGCTTTAGCTAGTTACCTTAGGATCATAGCAATGTTTGTTATGTTGTCCAATATAAAAATAACAATCTAATTGCTAAAATCAAAATTAAACCCATCCTTATGTCACGAGTTACAAGACAATGAATTTTGCCAGAGGCATCTTAGCCAGTCCCAAACCAGTATAGAAAAGTTTGACTCGAACTGGGTATCTAACCCGGAATTACGATGCTACGACGCCAATTGAGTCGTCAATACCAATTAGAAAAAGAACAGAAGGCCACTACCATATACCATGTCGTGTCGCCGTGAAAACCGGCTTCTTCTCGTGATCATTCAGGTGCAATGTCATTTAGAAATTTTGCTACAATCGTTAATCTGTAGTAGGTACTAGTAAGCAGAGTTACATTTCACGGTAGAGCCATTTTTTCAGGGACTACTTAAAAAACAAACTTACTTTTTTCATATCTATACATTAAAACAAAGTTGGATTAGTTGCACCATTTATAAGTCAAGAACGGCTGGGCCGATTTTTATGATTTATGATTTTTTGGATTTGTCTCCGTCCCAAATAGCAGAATAACTATTAAAATATCGAAAAATTTACGAAAAATAAACGAGGCTGTACGAAGTTCGTCGGGACAGCTAGAATACATATATATACAGCTAAAAATATAGCAAAGTAAAAAAAAGAAGACGAACTTTAATATTATTCCTTGGATCTTATTTTTAAAATTTGGCACTACCTTGCAATGTAACCCTGCATTTGCGAGTTTTCCCTGCTCAGTAGGCCTAGTCACGTCATAATCTCGGAGGAAAGCTTAACTATAATTTAGAATTTATCAGAAAACCTTGTGTGTTTATTCACTTTTACGCTATTAACGCGTGCCGCGACTATACTCGTTTAACGCGACTTTGCATAGAAAAGTATCATAGTTTTTAATAATGTTGTAGGTATTAAAAAATCTAAGTCTGTACGTTTTCATTTTAAATAATAATTTTAATAATATTTATATTCTTGACTTAAAATTACGTCGAGCGTTTTTGCTTTTTAAAATTAAACTAATTACTAAAAAATTACGTTTTCCCATTTAAAATTAAATATAAAACGAATTACCAAAAACAAACGTACGGACCTAAATTAAGTTATGCTGAATCTTATGAGACCAAAATTGTCTTATTTCGTCAAGTGTTAGAGGGGTGAAAACGTATCGCCCGAAACAATATTTCGAAAAGGAAATGTAGGCAATTGCCTGCTGGACTTAAAACTCTCTGTCACACAAGGGAAGAGGGAGGCAGAGCGATGTAAAACAGCTACTTAGCATTTTTGAAAATACCTACTCGCGACACGATTATAATAAGAAGAAGAATAGAATATAACATAACATAATAACAATAACATACATACATTGCTCTGATCCTATGATAATAAGTAGCTTAAGCACTTGTGTTACAGAAATCAGAAACAACGACGGTATCACAACACCCAGACCCGAGACAATTAGAAAAGTTATTTTTCTACATTGACCGACCGGGAATCGAACCCGGAACCTCAGAGATAGCGACACCAAGTCCGGTATGCTATTTATGTTAATATACAACTTTATTGCAATAATAAATGTGTTACATTATGATGGAACAAACGTTTGGTATCTCACATCTAGCCTAAAACAATCGGCATGCAATATAGAGAGAGGCTTTTAAAATAAAATTAAATTAAAAAGATAGAGATCATCATTATTTCTATTAATGACATTAAAATTGTAGGCATTATTATTATAAATTCATTAATTAATTAAAGTTTGATTTTATATTGAATTAATCTATTTACACATTAATCCATTTAGGTATTCGGAACTGTATTCTATGATATTTGCATGTTAATTGTATAGTTAAGTAAGCTAATGCACCATCTCCATAAATATCAAATGTACTGTACCCTACTTAATAGCAAGTAAATATTTGAATTTGACACTGTAGAAACAATTATCACATAAAAGATTTATAAATAAAATTTAAATTTTTTAATAGGTACATCTTTCATTGCATCTGGCAGCTTATTAAATATTTAATAGACATAACGTAACAATTTCCCTGACGACCCTTCGTAAAATACCGCGGCAGCACTAAACGATTAGGATAGGTCAAGAACTTACAGAGTTCACTCTTTCTGAAAAGTTCTATTTTTTTTTTATAGTCCTTTCAAGATAAGAAGATACTTATGACACTTAGCAGTGTCCGTTTCACCCATACTACTTACGATAATATTTTATGAAATTTATTTTTAATTTTTAATTTATATCATTGCAAAAACACAGTAATCTTTGCCTCTAAAAATCTAAGCAAAAATTACGAACCAATAATATATCTTAATGATTTAACAAATAAATTAATAGGATTTCCTTCAAATACTTAAAATGCGTAAAACGGAACGATTACAAGGGATTGACAATACATAATCGGAACTAAATCGATGAATCGGTTCGGTCGTCTTGTGAAAACCTATGCGTTGACGTCAGTAGTAAGAGAGCGTCTGCCTTGTATGGGATTTGTGATATCGTTATTTTTCACATAGTTCCTATTTTGACTTGTTTTTGTAAAGTTTTCGTTATTGTTTTGCTTTTATTTGGTAAAAGCTAAAAAAAGGAAAAAAGACTTGTCAAAAAGCTATACGGCACGCTGGCAGTAGAACATTGCAGTGTATCTCTTATTTTCAATTCATTTGTTGTTAAGTTCATTTGAATAAAAATCGATTAAACTTTCTTGATAAACTTTCTCGATGTTCAAAAAATCGGCTGGATTTCGTTAGGGCACATCACTATTTGTGTCAACAGGGAAGTCACGTGATGTGTTATAAGTTTCTTCTTATCTTGAAAAGGGTATAGTGAAAAAAACACATACATCAAAAATATACATACAAGATTGGCACTTCACAATCCTCTTAGTAAAAGTTTGTTAAAAAATAAAACTAATTCTGTATAGATCCCTTAATTAAGCACTTTACACGTTCCAATTTTAATTTTTTAAACTTCTAGAATGCTTCGACACCATATTGTAATATAGGGAATAAATCTTAAACTTCAGAAACAGGAACAGTTCGTCGAATACATGTTGGCTTTTTAAACTGTTCATTATAGTTTGCCAGTACACGTCAACCTTCAGTTTATTGGCTATAC
Organism: Anania hortulata; assembly: GCA_963576865.1. Lineage (NCBI taxonomy): Eukaryota > Metazoa > Arthropoda > Insecta > Lepidoptera > Crambidae > Anania > Anania hortulata. Next base: position 21,263,272 of record OY756392.1, on the reverse strand, counting down.
ACGTCATTGATACCGTAAAACGTAGTTTACTTAACTTACTTAATAGACCAATTAGTTAATTTGTTCTAAATATAGACATAAGGAACAAACAGCAAATTCACTCGAAATTGCAATGTTTGTATGTAAACATTTACCTTTTAAAGATGTCGATGATCGTCTAAATACAGCAAGTATTGCACAAACAAAAAAAACGTCATATCGCTGATATAAGCCTATAAGCCTATGAAATTTGAATTTGTGAATTATTTAGCAGTGCTGAAACAACGTATATAAACTGTATTTTAGGAGATAGAATATAGTTATTAGGAGATAGAATATAGTATTGAAGTTTAACCCATGAAATCAACTAACATTAAATAAAAAAACAGAGAGGTTTTGAAGACGTATTTTTGACGCAAAAGAAATCTAATTCGCACACGAAAAGGCAAAAATAAGACTGCTGAAGCTGAAGTGCGAACGCTTTTACCGAAAGAGGGTGTCTAAATACAGACGTCCTTTCAAGGATGCATGCCATAGTCATAGATTCAGAATGTAAGTACACAATCATGTTACTTTAAAAAGTTTTAAGTAAAAGTCTACACCGTAAACTATTTTCGACTTAAATAAACGATAACAGAGAAAAAGGAAAACAAACTTTTCTAAAAATAGAATTAACTATGACGTCAGAAAAACAAAGCTCTAAAAATACGCACTAACCTGGAAACCTTTTTCGTCTGCCTCCGTCATTTTGCACAAACTATTTTATTCCCGAATATAAACGCAATATGGAATGAACTCGCGACTGGTGAGGCGACCTCTTCGCGGGAGGGATCGAGGTGCTGTGAGGAATCACAAGGGGACACTGGAAAACGCACACGGGAATATTTGCGATGCCGTCTCTTTTTGCGGAAAACTGGACCTTACTAGGTGTGTGATAGTATAGTAGACCTCCTTCTCCATAGAAGTTCTGAGTTCACGGTGCAAAGAAGTCTCTTATAACAATTATAAATCTATGATTGTCTGCTGTATTATGATCTGTGGAAAAGTGCGAAACAAGGTATGACTATGGTAATTACAAAGTATAAAAACACTTAAACTCAAAAAAATACTTAACATCTAGCTGAGATTGATTTTACATAAACATCAATAAAGGTTCCATTTAAATTGTTGTTTTAAAAAAAATGTGTACTAAAATCCGGCTAAGTGCCACTTGGGTCACGCGCTACAGGATTTGTTATCAGTCAATATTCATTGTAGTAATTCAAAATCCGGTCCAACTATCGTCCGATCAAAAGTCTGCAGTATGCACGGGCTATATATATACTAATTTAAAATAAATAAATTTCAATTTGGAAGCACTCACGCCGCTAAATCAAATATTTCTATAATCGAGAGCTTAATATCATTAACTTTTTTCATGTGCATGTCATCTCCAGAAACAAATGGTTTACTGTAATGTTCATGTATGGCACGTTTGTTTTTGTATGTATTTTCTTAATCTCAATTTTACTAAAGTAGTTAGGTCGTTTTGACGTCGTTTTCTCGACTTGAGGTCGCAAAAAGATTTCAAAGAACATAGCATATCCACTAAAATAGCAACCACTTGTAGTACCAATTGAAGGAAATGTACCATCCAACGGAAATGTCGTATTAATCAGGTGACTTGAGTGCAGCCGTCTGGGTGAATCACCTTAGAATAACCTATTTCTAACCTCTGATATTGATGATCATAATTTTATGTGTTTGAAAAATCCGGGAGAATATAACAATAAAACCTTAGGTCACAGAATAGAAATGATGTTTTTTTCTCAAATTTTTATGTTATGCTGAATTTGAGACATAAGTACGTCAAATTCAAATGTTTTATTTGCCATTGTCAAATTCAAATATTTTATTTGCCAAAACTATCGACTTCGAATCGTTTGCGTATTCGAATCGCAATCGGATTATTTTTTAAAACTTAAATACCTAGCGCCCCCACGGTCGTAACGAAAACTATCACACATTTACACTAAAAATTGATAATAAGCAAATTAAATCCGATGATGAGGTAGCAGGCGCTTTCGAAAATTACTTCTGTAATATACCTGTCGAAACCACAAAACAACTTAATTCATCTGCTCTGCATGCAAAATCACTGCTTGTGTCCAGTGTTGACGGGTGCAACTCCTTATTTGATTTCACTCATATTAATCCTGTAATGGTAGTCAAAACTTTTATGGAATTGAAACAGAAAAGAACTGAGGATATGTGGGGCATATCAACTGACACAATAAAACCCATTATACCTCTCGTAGCATCTCACTTAGCACATTTATTCAATGAATGTATTGATCAAGGTCAATTCCCTACTTTAATGAAATATAGTAAGATTATACCTTTGTTCAAATCAGGAGAAAAAAGTGACCCAAGCAATTTCAGGCCAATTTCCATTCTACCTGCTTTTAGTAAAATTTTTGAAAAAGTTATATTTAGTCAATTACTCTCCCATTTTAAACTTAACAATTTACTGCACGAGAAACAGTTTGGTTTTTCTAAAGGTAGAAATACAACAGATGCTGGGGTGGCACTTGTCAAACACATTTTGGATGCGTATGAAGATAAGCATGATGCGATAGGTGTGTTCTATGATTTATCGAAGGCGTTTGATTGTGTCGATCACCAAACACTTATTATGAAGCTAAAACATTACGGTGTATCTAATAACGCATCAAAATTGTTAAATTCTTACCTCTCAGGCAGATTACAAACAGTAAACGTTAATGGTACTAACTCTTCTGGCGCCCCGCTTCAAATGGGAGTGCCCCAGGGCTCAATATTGGGACCGTTGCTATTTTTGATCTATATTAACGATCTCCCTTTCTATTCTAAAGACTCCTGTGAGATAGTTCTGTTTGCTGATGATACTTCTTTAATCTTCAAATTAAAAGAGGCGAAGAGGTATTTGACGATGTAAGCGGAGCTCTCTCTAAGGTATTAAATTGGTTCACAAGTAACAACTTACTTCTTAATACAAAAAAAACCAAATGTATTAAATTTACTATGCCTAACGTGAAACAAGCTAACACAGTAATTTTACAAAATGGTGAAAAACTTGATCTATCAAACTCCACTGTTTTTCTGGGCATTACATTGGATTCGAAGTTGCAATGGGGACCACATGTTGACACTCTGGCTGGGAGACTTGCTTCAGCTGCCTTTGCGGTTAGAAAAATTAGACATCTAACTGACGTTGTAACGGCAAGGCTGGTGTATTTCAGTTACTTTCATAGTATTATGTCTTATGGTCTTCTCTTGTGGGGTTCTGCTGCGGACATCGATACCATCTTTATTTTACAGAAAAGAGCTATTCGTGCTATATACAAACTTAGTCCGCGTGAATCCCTGAGAGATTTCTTTAAAGAAATTAACATACTCACTGTGGCCTCTCAATACATATTTGATAATATCATGTACGTACGCAAAAATTTAGATCTTTTTATAAAGAAAAGTGATATTCATTCATATAACACCAGAAACAAAAACAAACTTGTAGTCCCAAACTTTAGATTGGCCAAAACAAGTAATTCATTCTTGGGAAATTGTATTAAATTTTTCAATAATATACCTCACAATGTTACCAAACTTCCTATTAATAAATTTAAGTCACATGTCAAAACTACACTGATGTCTAAGGGGTATTATAAAATTCAAGACTATCTTGATGACAAGAATGTATGGTCCAGCCTGCACTAAACTGATGAACCTACCTGTTTATTTTGATTTATATTTTTTGTGTGGCAGCTAGTGGTGACTGAGTTTGTTCCGGCGTTTCTTCTCAGCACTTGCCAGATTGTCTGTGTCTTGTCTCGAAGCGCTAGTAGGGCCCAAAAAATAAGGAGACATGTTCTGGCCCCCTAGGGGCCTATAATGTTGTTATTGACGTTCATAAGTGGCAATTTTGTCCTGAATTGAATAAATGATTTTTGACTTTGACTTTGACTAAAAAACGATAGTACGAACTTTGATAAGTTTGTTTTCGTATCGAGATCGAATACGATGTTCTATAGGTTCATTTAGATTATTGTTACATCTGGCAAAAGTCATTACGTGCCGAAAAAAAGATGCAATATGCTTTCTTTTTTTAGGTTTATAGAGCTTTTCATAGTGTTTCATCATCATCATCATCATCATCTCAGCCATAGGACGTCGACTGCTGAATCGTGTTTGCTTACTAATGACGACATTGTTGCTTCTTAAAGGGGTGGTTTGGCGAATAGCCATTCTGACCCAAGTCGACATCTTTCAACTGCCTATGCTCCTGAATCCAGATACATTTGCTTTAATACATATACGCTTGGGTACGGACGTATTTAAAGTAGCTGATCGGTCTAATTTTCAAAAGTACTCTCCTGGGGACTTCTTTATTTGACTTTTGCGTAGTGACTATGTGATATTTTTTAGAATTCTTTTGGAAAATTCTGATACTAAGCTACTCTTGATGTTGGTTGTACATTATGTTTATTTAAATTCAATGTTACTTAAAGAAAACTGGTAGTATTTAATTTTTAATAATAGTGTAACAGTAAAAATATAGCTACTTTCTTCAGATCAACGGACGGAAGTCGCAGACTTTCATCTCGTTGAGTACTTCGAAGATGTTCCCTCCCAGGAACATAACTTTATTAGCGACTGAATAGCCTGGCCTAGGGCTGCCTGGCTGTCACGCTCTATTTCCGGCGTGGAAGTTTCCACTGAAATAACTGACCGATATCGGTTTGGTTTTCCTATATCAAACGTTTTTATTATCGATCGTAAACTGACACTGATACGTTAAGAATGTTTCAAGATTTAGACGCATTTATAAACATATTTCGTATAACTCCTTCCTTTTGATAGACTCAGCAAAACTATTTTTTTTTACTTTGGTTTTTTCTACACTTTGCATACTAACTACATACATCGCATGGAGGCAGAAGAAACGCCACAGCACGTGCTATTAGAATGCAGAAGTGTGTCAGATTAACGGGCACGGATTCTCCAATGACCAGGATCGCTCTCGGAAGCCTGCAGCAGTCTGAAAAGGCTGCTGACCTTCTGAGATGACCTAGAATGGTTGGAGTTAGAAAGGCTAAGTAACGCACAATGGTCCAATCATAAGGCTAAGTGCGGAGAAAGCCCAGCTAAACTAACTAAATAACATACATCGCATCGTGAAAGCGGTTTTATTTGAAGACTAAAACCAGTCCTTATGAGGGCTGTCACCATTTTTAAAAGCTAAGATAGTTCAGTTTAATTTCAAGAGAAACTCTTAGAGGTACGAGTAATTTATATAGTAATTTATAGTAAGTATTTTTTTAAAAGTATATACAGCCTTCTTGCCATCCATGGAGCTAAGTTCATTCCAGCTGTAATTGTGTCGCCCCAGATACTCTGATAGCACCACAGGGGGCTGGATGACCACCATCACAACTATTAATAAAACTAAGAAGACGTTAGGGTTGGCCTAAATTTTTTTTGCATCGAGACAATCAAGATCCCAAGATTCAATAGAAATTTTATTCTTCCACCGCTTTATGCGACCGCCTGGCTTAGTTGTTAGTGAAAGAGAGGGAGAGAGGAAGTTTTTATTAGAGATACAAAAAATCTTACTTCTTACTAAAATTATAAATGCAAAAGTTTGGATGGATAAATGTTTGTTACTCAATCACGCCAAAACGCCTGAACGGATCTAGATTTAATTTGGCAAAGAAATAGATTATAGCATGGAAAAGCAGATAAGTACTTTTTATCCCGTAAAAATTAACATTTCCTGATAGATGCAAAATAAGTGTCGTTATAAATGGCGCTTCTTACTTTTAGATGTCACTGTTAGCCCTACCCTCCTCTCTGCCCACAATACCTATTTTATTGTTGTGCCCTACAGGGTCTATAATGATCTGTTTTATGTATCTATTTATAACACCTGTGTAACATTATAGAATACAATAAATATATTGAAATGAAAAAAAATTAAAAAAATTTGAATGTAAAAAAAAACTATCCAAAAAGTTAGAGGTCATTGAACCGATTTTCAACTTGAGGTCCGTCATGTAGAGATCAATACCAATTGAGAAAAAATACGTTTTGTAGTAGGTTGACGAGCAGTTGACTGTACGTTCGAGTGGTCTTTATTTTAGTTAGACTACCTATGGTTTTGCAAAGACCAAGCGAACGTAGTCACGAGTAACAGCTAGTACAAAATAAAATGAAGAGCACAATTAAAATAAATCTCTTCGGCGAAAACAGGATAATTCTGATCGAACTTCACTTGGTAAGTTCGTTTGATCATATAAAAAGCAAAGTACTAAAACAAAATATAAAGATAAATACTACTTAAAACACAAAAAAGAGATGTTACAATTAGGATGGTTTGCTCAGGAAGCTTAGTTTCGGGTTCTCTCGCAGTTTTGGACAGTCGTGTAAAAATGTACAGGAAAATCATTTTTTTTAACCGGTGGCACATAGTACAAAAACTGATAAATAATTAAAACATAATTATTAGTTATTATCATACTTGGCCTTTATCACCATAGTTATCTTCCCAATTTGTTAAAATTATCAGCAGGTAAATTATATTTAGCTAAAATTGTTTTTTTAAGTTCTTTTATTTTTTATTGGGACATTCCAGTGCTCAAATATCGTTCAACTATGTTTTTAAAATTGCAACACAGAGTACCTATGGCGGGAGCTGATTGCAATTACATAAAAAACATTCATCATCATCATCATTTCAGCCATAGGACGTCCAAGGCCTCCCCGAAAAGGGGGAGATTGCTAATACTCGCCACGCTTGGCCGGCAAAAAAACATTACTAGATACAATTCCTGGATTAGGACACATTTTTAATTATTTCTCAGAACGGGTATTGTAATGGTTTGACCATCGATCGGTCATGGAAGGAAGCGGTGCAATTAGGCGCGACCCAATTAGCGCCAATTGAGAGGTGGGCGAAGGAGACTAGCTCCTTACTAAGAATTGAATGTACCTATGATCATGCAGCATACTGATAAAATATACTCTTTAAAAAAATACTGACTTTAAAAACACTAAAAAGCTAGAAATAACAAATTAAATAGTTTTCAATAGCCAGATAACTTTTTCACTCTCCTTAGTCAGGACCCAGGTTTCCGCTTCATAGGTAAGTACCGGTAAAATACACTGGTCAAACAACCTAGCCTTTTGTTCAGCTGATATATTTATTTTGAAAGCAAAGTCCAGTTTTGAGTAGGCAGCCCACATGAGACGTATACGTCTATCTCATTAACCTGATTTTCTTTACCCATCCTTATTTCCTGACCCAGGTAGACGTATTTTTCTACTTTTTCAATTACGGTTTAAACCAAACCGTAATTGGAAAAGTACCTTATTAACAGAATACAAGTTGCCCAGAAAAAACTAGAAAGGAAATTTGTAGGGATCTGGGATTACGCTGAGAGACCGCAGGATAAACACCTGGCTTATAGAGCAAAGTAAGGTTACCGATACCATCAAACGAGTGACAAGTCTAAAGTGGCAGTGGGCAGGACACATAGCCCGGAAACATGGCTCGTGGGGCAAAGCTGTTCTAGAATGGAGGCCTTGGGGCGAAAAGAGACCTAGAGGCAGACCACAGATGCGATCGAAAGATGACGTTAGGAAAGTTGCGGGGACGAACAGGATGGAAGTAGCACAGGACCGGACTAAATGGCGCAATCTGAAGGAGGCCTACACCAAACTGGTTGAAAATGTCTGAGAAGATAACTAAAGAGATAAAGAGAGAGAGAGATAACTTTTATTTAAAGACTTAAGTAAAAAATTCCTTTTTGTCTACTAAAATTTACTTTCCGATTTTCCAGTTCGATTTCCGTTCGGTCTGGGTGTTGTGGTACCGTCGTTGTTTCTGATTTCTGTAACACGAGTGATAAGGCTACTTAACATAGGATCAGAGCAATGTATGTGATGTTGTAAATTATTTAATAGGTTTGAGTTATTAATGTTACCATAAACAAAGGTAACATTCTTTGTCTATGTTGTTACTAACTAATATGGATTATTCCGAAATAAATAGTTTATTATTCGAGAGGTGGTTTGTTTGGATAATTGATCACTTTTGAAAGAAAAATCACTTATTTTCAGTTCTAAAACCAATGTGAAAATAAATTTTGTCTAATCCTAAAATATTGACCTCGTTTCAGCAACCACCTCGTCGTAGTTTTTATTAAATATTTACCATAAATCCCTCTACAATTTAATTTATATATTTACTATGCATTATCTTGTAACGCCATCTAACAAAACTCTGTGAAAACCCCATGAAAGTTTCAGGTACATACATCGACTGCCTGGTTCGCTCGTAGCGTTCGTAGCATGGTGTCGTAGTTCCCACATTTCACGCAAGGCGCCGCGCCGCCTATTACGTCCATTAATTTCTATATTTTTATCTTTTCCTTTTTTTAACCGACTTTAAAAAAGGATGAAGTTTTATGTTCGGCTGTATTTTTTTTCTTAATTAAGTGCAGCTATTTTTAGCTACTTGTGAAATTAATTAGCCTTAGGAATGGGAATTATGGCAAAAAAAAATTTTTCATCAGATAACTAAGAATTTTTCATCTTGCTGTCTATGAAGACCGATTTTAACCAAATTAGCTCTTAAGTACTATTGTTTTATGATTATAAAAGCTGTCTGCCGAATTGAAAGACTAAGAAATGATAAGGTCACTTGTTTAAATTTTTAAATTTAAAGTTGAAAAGTAAGTCATAATTTATAGTTTTTTTTTTTACTTTAAATTAGACCAACATTTTACACATATTTTTAATAAAAATTACAAAGCTGATTATTTTATGCGTAAAAGTACAACTCATGAAAATACAGTGGCAAAAAATAACATCTCTAAAAAGTACTGATCTCGAAAACTATAAAAAGTCGCAGAACGTACATGAAGGTGATTCGGGTAGGTACAACACGACATACCGGACCTAAATTTTTTTTATAACGTCCTACCCTGTCTCTAATAAGCCATTAGCCTCTAGGACAAGTCAATATTTCTTTATTATTCATTTATTTTCCATTTTGTATGTCCGTTTGCTAGGAGACAAAGCCCTCCTCCAATCTTCGCCATTCCAGCCTTTCTATGGCCACTCGACCCCATGTAATTCTCGCGATTTGTATAATGTCATTATCCCACCTATTCTGTGGTCTACCTCTCTTTCTCTTTCCATCCCGTGGTTATCATTATGTGATTGTTTTACTCCTTTTCTTTGCTTTGATCATGTACCCTATCCATTTCCACTTTTGTCTTCTTATTTTTAGAGTTATATCCTGGACCTAAGTTTTGTTTCTGATGCTGCCATTTCGTACTTTGTCCATTATTTTGATACCTAATAGACTCATTTTCATGGCAGAAGAGTTTGTTTGTTACATATAAATATTTCCAATATTGCGTTGTGATCAAACCGTTTGCTGTATTCTTAAGTGAGTTACACCCATAATCTTCCATGTGCGAAACGGAAAAAATAGAATTAAACCTTTTAAGCTGACGTCGAAATTGCGACTCGGTCCTAGCCAATTTTATAAATAACAAAATGACGGTCGTCAACTGAATGGACAAAGTGCAGAAGAGCAGTTGCACAACAATCGCAGTGCAACGTGTCTCGGGGCCACGCCGAGAATATACCAGTATCCTGATTAGGCACATGCCTCCGACTTAACAGGCGGCAAAGAATTATAAGCAGAAGCGGCAACTATTGAAAATAACAGTTAACGATTTTGCCAAAGATTTTTAATTATATAAAGTGTAGTAAGTAGAAAATAACTAAACAACTAAAACTATTACTTCAGGCGCATGAGAGTTATAAAGATTCGGTGCCAACATGCCTCACCTCTATGTCCCAATGACGTCTTGTTGGCCCTGTCATGATTATTATATATCCCTCTATAGGGTCTTACCACAACTGTAAGGGGGAAGGGGTAAGTGACTATCTGACCTCAGATGTAGGTAATCCATTAATTATAAGGTCTCTTACTAGGCTTTACTAGAATTAAAGATCTACTTTAGAGATTCTTATGGTAATAAATGTCTTCAAATGTGGTCGTAATGGCCAGCCATCCATTAACAACCGCGGCATAGGTTGCTTAACTTTTACAATGTTACCATGAAAGCGCAGTGTGGTTGTAAAGTACCTAAAACAAGTACAAAACATTGTGAAACCAGTTTATAGTGGTGCATCTGTGATTAGTACTCTTTGACTGATGTTTATAAAATGTAGGTACAGAAAATTGAGGGGGCTCGTCCGTCTGTGTGGCGGCTATATTTAGCACAAGAGACATATTTCTGAACGTAATAGCCCAATCGTAGGAGGTGAGCTATGATGTGTTATGTTTTTATGACTTAAACTGATGTGAAGATCAAGAAATAGGGCACACTGCTGTTTTAGTATTAACTTTTTGACATATAAAAAAATTGTACAACGTCGTTTTTGTACGTCTAATTGTAAGTTTACTGACAAAGTGTTGCCAATCATTAAAATAGAATATAAAAATGATAATAGCGAATCGCGTAGGCAGGGAACCACTGGAACAGGTCCAGAGGTCCAAAGTAATGGTAGAGCAGGTCTTAAAAACAGCTAAAAATGACGTCATAATGCAAGATGCACTTGCCAAGAGCGTTAGTAAGTTATAAACTGTTACGCAGCTGTGTCATTGCTTGTAAACAGTTTGGGCACTCATTCTTATTGCGCACTTAAAATTTTGATGATAAACACATGAGTGTAAACGGTAATTTAATATTACCAGTAAATAAAAGTTGTGAACAGTTATGATTTTTACTCACACGTTTAAATATAGTTATATATAAAGTATTACATATTTAGTAGATAGTATCCCAAAAGGCTTGCATTTCCGGTAAAAAAAACTGCTTTATCCAGTAAAAACTGTTTCATTATGGCCATAAAATTATTTAAAGTATACTGGATACCACTACAAACTTTCCCATTCACCAATTTTAAACAAAACTGCTTATTTGACTGATTGAGGAATGCTTAATGTTTTTTTAAATTATAAATAATATTTGCTAGATTACTTTTGAAATGGACATTGAACATAACATTTTATTTATTAATATTGTAATCCATTGTAATCCATTAATATACACTTTATGATTTTGTAATTTATGATAATAGGTATAATTTAATTTTAAACTTTGTCTTACCTAGACGAAACAAGTTAGGCATTAAAATTATTTTTGTGAGCCGCCGAGCAAGTGTTAAAGATCTTTTAAAAGAAGATGGTCAACCTCTACTCTTGTAACCAAACTTTTGTTACATAATAAAGATTTTCATTTTCATTTTCATTTCATTTCATTTTACCGACGAACTGGTAGTATCGATCCATAACCGACGAGAAAAGTGGTAAAGATCCCTTACCACCGAGCAAGTGGTATAGACCTCTTATCGCCGAGCAAGTGGTATAGATCCCATACTGCCAGGTAAGTGATAAAGATCCTCTACCGACGAGCTGGTGTTACAGCTCCCTTACCGCCGAGGAAGTGGTATAGCTCCCTTACCGCCGAGGAAGTCGTATAGCGCTCTTATCGCCAAGCAAGTAGTATAGATCCCTAACCGCCGAGCCAGTGGTAGGTATAGCTCCTTTACCGCCGAGCAAGTGCTATAGCTCTCTTACCGCCGAGCAAATTGTATAGATCCCTTACCGCCAAGCAAGTGCTATAGCTCTCTTACTGCCGAGCAAGTTGTATAGATCCCTTACCGCCGACTCTCTTACCGCCGAGCAAGTGATAAAGATCCTTTACCGCCGACGAGTTGGTGGTATAGCTCTCTTACGGTCCAGCAAGTGGTTTAGATTCGTGTATAAATTCAGATAAATCCAGAGGTATGAACTAAGATTTTCGGTCGGGCGAAGTGTGGCGAAATATCAGTGAGATGACAGGTTATGTGATTACGATTTCCGAATCGAACCGAAATCGATTTTGGCGCACTTTAACTCGTCCGGATCGATACTCCGCTCTGTCCGAATGACAGTGTGGTGTGTATTATTAAGTATATTTTTATTTTGTGATACGTATTTTTTTCCTTGTGTAATATTCGTTGTTACTTTGATTTTCTGTTTGTTTTTTTTTTAATTTCGTGTTTTTACGAGTAAAACCGCATACATACGTGTTATTGATGTAATAAGCTGTCTCGTCTGGAATCGGCCTATCATTGGGTCCAGGTTTTTTCGACCGATTCTGTGCTCCCCAAGGGCTCGGAGTCCGTTGGAGGAATTTGGGAATCTCTGGTGGTCCAATGTGCCGCCACGTTACTTGCTGCACGTCCTATCGTCGGAGGTTCCCGCCGAAAATCAGCGTCGTGCGTGATAAGTTCGTGGCTGTCACAACAAATGCTGAGCACACACGACTCATCAGCTCCCTTTAAAGTTTTATATTGTTATGTATTTTTTTCTTGAGTGTCGAATAAACGTTTCTATTTCTATAAACGGCATCAAATAGCAGCAATATATTAAGTGGTTCATATGTCATCATAGTATGTGGTAGGGGGTATAAATAGATCATTTGTCGCGCGCAATTACTATAAATGCGCGGGCGCATAGTAGCACGTTCTATCAACGCCCGTAATATACTGAGATCTTAATAATAAATAAGACTTTTAAAAAAAAAATACCTGTATAGACCGTTGTGCAATGCAAAATTGATTTCTATTTTTAAAAACAAAAATACTAGTTCGTTTCTCGCTCAAAGGCTTAGTATATGCATTCAGCTTGGAAACGCTGCCAATATACTCGCTTCTTTGCCTTACAGACACGCACTTATTTTTTAGTACTTATGTGGTAGTATAATTTTAATTGTTCAAAATAATACCATTAAAATGATGCAATAAGAAACGATATGTGTTGAAAGAAAAACATAATTAGCGTTTTTTTTTAAATTGACGGGTATTGCGACACTGGTCGACAAATAGCAGTATTTACGTTACTGCTTGTCTCGCGAGTTCGGTATTACGACTTTTCGACCGCGCCGAGTTATCAACTAATGATTATGAGGTATAGGCGAGGAGCTCTCGCATGCGGTATATTGACCTTATTATCAACCTATGAAAATGCGCCTTTTTAGGGTTCCGTAGTCAAAACGATACCCTTCTATTTCCGCCATGTCCGTCCGTCTGTCGGTCTCTGACTTTTAGTACTTACTAGAAAGCCGTAATTTTGCAAGGGTTTAATACATATTATTCACGCTGTCAAAGTGGTAGAAAAAATTCATTTTTTCCTCAGTGTACCTCTTCTACAACCAGTGTGTGTTACCAGTGATGACATATGGAACTGAAACGTGGCCTCTCACTATGGGCCTCATAAGAAAGCTCAAGGTCGCACAGCGTGCTATGGAAAGGGCTATGCTTGGTGTTTCCTTGCGAGATCGAATCAGAAATGAAGAGATCCGTAAACGAACAAAAGTCGCTGACATAGCCCAACGGATTAGCAAGCTGAAGTGGCAGTGGGCGGGGCACATAGCACGTAGAACTGATGGCCGATGGGGCAGAAAGGTTCTAGAATGGAGGCCGCGTACCGGCAAGCTCAGCGTAGGACGTCCACTCACAAGGTGGTCAGACGACCTGGTAAAGGTCGCAGGAAGACGCTGGATGCAGGCCGCTTCCAACCGGCCAATCTGGAAGTCAATGGGGGAGGCCTATGTTCAGCAGTGGACGTCCTATGGCTGAAATGATGATGATGATGATGTACCTCTTCTACACGTACAGTGGGGCTGAATTTTATTATTTTTCTCGTCTATCGCATAGTGTAGCGTTTCGTTAGGTTGGTCATGTAAAATATTATGGGTGTTCACCATTTATCGATTTAAGGAACCGTTTGCGTAACATTAAGCTTTAAAGTGAAATTTTTTATTGAAGTTAAAATGTGTGATTTTTTAGATTTTAGTCATTTGTTATGCCTACCGATCTGCCCCTTGAAAAGTTGTCATTTTGAGAAGTTCTCATTCTGAGAAGTTGGCATTCTGAGAAGTTGGCATTTTGAGAAGTTGGCATTCTGAGAAGTTGGCATTTCGAGAAGTTGGCATTCTGAGAAGTTGTCATTTTGCGAGCGGTTGGCATTTTGCGAAGTTGGCATTATGAGATGAGACGGTCATGTCGTTGTCATGCCAGAGAAATGGTTAAGAAATGTGAATAATTTCACGAATGTCTTTACAAGGTTATTCTAGAGTTCTCCTAGAACCTAAGTTAAAAGAAAAACTATCACAGCTAGAAAGGCTTTCCGAATTAACTTGTAAAATGTAGGTACTTGGGGAATAAATGCTTAGATGAGGTTGTTAATTATTTAAAACAGTAGCAAATACTGCATATTTTAACGATAAACTACGGAACTTGACCGGTTTTATAATAAATCACACGACTTATGATAGTAATAAGTACTGTCCGTCAAACTACCTATATTCTACCATTAAGTAGCTCAAAAACAGTGTTTAAAACATCAAACTTGTAAAACTACGATGGGTTTTAAAGTATTTTCTCAACTTGTGAATATTGGAAAACCTCAGGGAAACTGTACAACACGTTTATTTAATAAAAAAATACTTTAGTAAATGTTTCGTTCAAGAAACAAAACTAAAGCAAAACAATTTATTTACAGCACTACTTTGTTAATAGTTTCACAGCTCATCAACGACACTTTCCTTCAAGATATCTTTTGCCTGTCAAAACGGTAGTTTTCACAACGCGTGATGAATGAGTGAGACGACCTTGAATGAAAGCACGCACGTGTTTCGTTTCCCTGCCGCCTCGCTGCCAACAGTGCCAACATTGTCGGCAGTCATGGAGTGTGGGCATGGAGCACATAACGTATAGAGTAGAAATGTCATATGATTTGTTCGACAAAATTTTCCGCCATTGCCCGTTCGCCCGAGCGTTGACAGGAGTTATTTCATACTAAATGTAAGTGAAAAATCACTTACTAGTTTCAGAGAAAGATGGTTTTTATTGCTGCTCTTTTCGATATGATATAGCGATTCTTATATGATTGAATCGAGACATCAATAATGTCGACCAAATTGTCGTCATGGCGCGATAATTGACTTTGAAATTGGCTTAAGGCTGGGTGTGCTGGGAGACAACCCTGGCATTTTTGTCTGATACCTCGTAACTCAAGAATGTTAATTTCTAACTTCGAAACCATGACAATTGGTGTGTTGTCTGCGGATTATTTATTTATTTATATGTTGATTAACTACTTAATGAATAAATTGACAGCTTTCTTCTCTTAAAACAATGGTAAAAATTGCATAGAAATTCAGTAAGTTTAAAAATCAGCCCCCCTAGCATGACCACCAAAACAAGATATGATATGATATAGCTATGTATCGACACCAACTGTAAGAATATGATAGATATAGCCGCCATTTTGAATTTTCATCAAAAAAACAGCGATCATAACATGTGACGTCGCCGGCACGGCGATTCAACATGGCGGCTATATCTATCATATATTTACAGTTGGTGTTAATATATCGCTATATCAGATCATATCGTGTGATAGTGCTCATGCTAGGCAGGCAGATTTAAATTAACTTCCAAATTCATCGACATTGTTTTGACTTTGATCCATGAACATTCTTAAAAGAGGAAAAGGATGAATAAAGATAAAAGATGAATAAATAAAAAAAATCCAGCGCAAAAATGTGTGTAGCATCATTTAGAAGCTCAGTACACAGGTGCGCTATAATAGTCGGCGGCCAAACGCCGCATTGTCGTAAATTTTATTAATTCTAACACATCGTAACTCATAACAATTCCCTCCCACGTGCGGTTTGGCCATAAACTTTTATATTTAATTAATTACAAACTCAATAGTTAGATGGACACGGTAGGCTTTCTGCAGTCTCTCTTACGCTAAGTCCTCGTAAGTACCCTTGACAATCAGAAGATCCGAATCGATTGCTATTTTTAAAAATCGACTTAAAGCACACTTTCTTTCTTTTTAAAACAAACTGCCTTCATATCTTAGAATATTAAACTGGTCACTGTTGGTCTCGACATTTCCTCTATCATTACTACTGTACTAAGTATGTTTAGTGTATGTATGTATATATTATTGTTATGTATTTATGTATTTTTGTGTATACGTCTATGCTATAAATTTTGCAATCCTAGTTGTACCAGGTAAATTTAAGAATTATAAGAACTCTGCACCACCTTCCCATCTCTTTATTGGTTGTCCTCTACCTGAAGGTTGTCAGGAAGAGATCGCTATTAGTGATAAGACCGCCTAAATTGTACGTTTTTCTGTGAAAATCATGTGTAATTTACTTGTTTGGTGTGCAATAAAGAGTATTTATCTATCTATCTATCCTGTTCCTGTTGGGGTATACTTAACCATGATTGTTATAACATTTGGATTTGACTCTTATTCCAGTATCATCATCATCATTTCAGCCATAGGAAGTCCACTGCTGAGCATGGGCCTTCCCCAGTTATTTCCTGATTGGCCGGATGAAATGCATCCAGCGGCTTCCTGCAACCTTTACAAGGTCGTCTGCCTTCACCATGTGAGTGGACGTTCTACACCGCGCTTGCCAGTACGTGGCCTCCATTCTGGATCCTTTCTACCCCATCGGCCATCTCTCTCCACAGTAATAACACAAAACTACTCTTATGTTTTAAAGAACAAACAAACAAAAATAAAAACGTTGTTAGGTCATTGAAATATCTTTATAAACGACAATTTGCAAAGTTTCCCAGATAGAGTCCTGTGTCAAATGGGTGCAAACAGGACCTTAGTACCAAGCTTTTACTAAGTTTACGCTTTCAGTCGTAACTTTAAAGAGCTATGCAATCCTTAGAACCGTAACAGGTAGCAGGTAAATGTATTGTTACGTCGGATACACTAACTCCTAACATACATAATAGGCTGGTTATACCGATTTTGCCGGTTTGGTCGTCTTGTCCATCGCACCACACGAGACCACACTTCGAGGATTATCTCTTTCTTTGCATAATGGTACCTACTTAATAGTACAAACAGCCATGACCTCTTACCTGTACCTGACATGTCAACCGAAGTGATTATCAGCCTTTGGAAGTCATAAGTCTCTCAATAGGTGTCGTATCCTCCTGCTGAACCCACTGTATGTGATTCGGTAGTGTTTTGTCTTACAACCACGACTTTCAGCGCAAGCGCAGGTGACGTCACTCTTACGTAAGGCTGTCTCAATATTTGAGAATTCTTTCGACTGGCGATCAAGTCAATCATAATAAAATGACGACTGCTCGTCGAAATAGAATAGGAGTTGACGTCAAAAAAAGGTGTCACTAATAATACAACTGAAAAATAAAAAACATTTAAAGAGACAGTCCAATATATCGCTAATGTTCATCATAATTTACCGTGTGATTATTTATTTTAAACAACGCAATAGGAGAGAAGCAGGTGTTTTATGTTCACATGTTCGAAACACTCACAGAAACCAAACAAGTTGTCATTTCAGTATATAAAGCCAACATATGGTATTTACTATCGTTGTATAAAGCATACCTACAGTTTTGGTTACGTCGCGTTAGTAACAAGATGCTTATGTCCTAAGGCAATGCAATGTCCTATGCGATCGGTCGGAGTTAATACTGGGTTGCATCGCATGAGAATGTGCTAGCTATACCAATGTTTTCATAAAATAGTACATTTTACTCGTGTATCCGTCTACAACAACGAATTGAGGACCACGGATTATAGAGACGTCCTGACTATCCAGACCTTAAACCGGCATGATGTCTGTCCTAAATGAAGTGCAAAAAGACCACTGGCTGAAGGTAGTATCTATAGAAAATGCCCCCAAATCGTTCCTACTTCTGCAAAAGTAGAGTATGCCTATAATACGTCCCACTGCAGGGTACAGGCCTCACTCAGCTATGAGGGGGTTTGGGCCATACTCCACCATGCGGGTATAGTGCGGATTCGTGGGGGTGTCGTCCGTCCAATGCCAAATGTTAAATATCTTCCAAAGCAAACCTATTTAACGATATTTAGCCTTTAATTCTCCAGCCCTGCAAAACTAGACACAATCAAAAATTATTGTCACGTGGTGTTATGATACCACCTAGCAGCCAATAAGTTAAACATTTTCCCACTCCTTGACCAGGGCATTGGTTTTCTTTCTAGTAACAGAATATATTTGCCACTTTATAATTTCAAATCAAACTTGGCAAAGTTTGGGTATCTAGTCAAAGGGTCAACCTACCTAAGCTTTTGCTCAAGTTAAGACCAAAATTACAGTCTGTGAGAGCGACGATTTTAATTTGGAAATTCATAATGACGTGGAGCCATAGCCAGGAATATCGGAAGTCGTCTCATGCCGATTCTTCCTGAATCAAAGTCTCAAATCGGCACGAATGACGTGCAAAACCCAAGGGCACAACACAGGGTCTTGTTGAAAATAATTCAGCGCAATTATAACGATGCCGTTAACGCTTTATCGCAAGACATCAAAACGAGATCTTCCCACTAGCGTCAGAGGGAACAAAGGAGGAAAGCTATGAATCCGGATTCATAATTTCTTTAATGGCTTTTGGCCGTTGCATCATCTTTCTAAACAAGAAAAATAACAGAGAGCTTGGATTTTTTTAGCTGGAGGCCTGGTTACCTAAATATTTCTACCGTTTGTACAGTAAAATTAAAAAATACATACAAGGTACATATAAATTTATGCGTGTAGTATTCCTACCATTTATTAACTTTATAAAAATAAAAAAAACCGACTTAAAAAAACTAAAACGCTAAAAATTATCTTAACACTTAAGTACCTAATCAGTTAATTTAACTGCTGAACACTGGTTTCATTTCCTATTTTTCCACAATTAGGGGTGAATTTTTTGTCCGAAAATGTTTTATTATAGTATCTTTAAATTATAAGCTATTCATTAAAAAAAGAATCATCAAAATCGGTCCACATTTGGCAAAGATATTAGGTAAGATAGACACTAAAATCTGTTGTCGTGGTACGGAGTTCATGCAATGTTTGATGTTTTTCTTATAGATCCCATCATCAGAATTTAACCAAATTTATATGGGACCATTCTGAAAATATTACCTTTCAAACAAAAAATAATTATCGAAATCGATCAACGTAATAACGAATGATTGCTGAACATACATAAAAAAAAATAAAAAAAAGATTCCGACGAATTGAGAAGCTCCTCCTTTTTTGAAGTCGGTTAAAAAACATGTAATTACAAATACAATGTTTTGTATATTTCAAAAGGTTCTTTAGGTCAAATTAGGTAGCTATTCAGTGTGGCAATGTGATTTTGTTGATTAAAAAAACAAAAATAATGAGCTCAAGTGCGATTGGTAAATTTCCTATTAATTTTTAACGGAGCTCTTATAATTAGATTAAAAAAAAAACAAAATTTCTATTTTTCCGTAGCCGTCTGGCCAAAATAGAAAGAGCTTTATTTAAAACACTCCCGAAACCTCAAAGATCAATCATAACTAAAATTTGCTCTACAGTAATTTTATGTAAAAGTTGGTCAATTTAAGTTCAATGTACTACCTAGATGCTAATGTTATCTAAATTGCATCAATTGTTATCACTTGTTACTCATGACGTCGTGACACGACAAATATAATTGCTAATTGCATATTCATGTTCATACTCACAGTCTGGGGATTGCTAAACAAGAGAGAGAAAGTGCCAAAATCGTATCATTTGTAATTTACTTTGTTTTTGGATATCTATTTATAGCAATAAATATAAATAATAAATAAATAATATATAGGCTTTCTGTATATAGGTATTTAATTAATGTTGAAGTTTTAAAGCAATCTGCCGGCTTTTAGAGACCATTTGTCACATCACAAACGCGTCTAGGCGTGCGGTCAGTGCTTACGCACACTGCGTTACATGGAATTATAACAGCGTTATGGATGCTGTGTTGCCAAATGTTGCGTGCAGAGCGAGTGATATATCATGTTTGCTTAGGGGTTTCCCAGACTTGAATGATAAGTGTCAGGTACAAGTGGCGGTTTTAAATCCATCGATTTAAACAAAATTATGGAATAGCAACACTACATTTTAAAGATCCGCAAATAAAACAAGTACTTTTATTTTCATTAGTTTTTATCCGGGGAAGTTCTGATTGCTTAATATTCCTAAAAATCATTTTAATTAAAAACAGGAATTGTCGATGTCATAAACTAGTGACACAACTTAGATTTTAACGATACTGCCCATGGGCAATCACCTTTGACGAGCCCACTGCCAATCCAGTTTGCTTATCGTTTGAGATAAGTATATCGATTCTCTGTTGGATGGCTTTATTTTTTTTTTTTTTTTTCAGAGAAATGCCGAGCTCTCCATAGCTTATTAAGACACTATATTAAGTTGGCGAACAAGTTGTATCATAAGCGTAGCGTTTTCTAAGTCTATGAGTCATACCGTGACCGCGAGTGTCCACGTCGCGGCCCCGTAAGTCATCATGCCAGATGTAGAGTCATAATTCGTGAAACAATAAACTTTTCAGTTGTTTGTCTGTTCTGCTCAAGCAATACAATTTATTTTGCAACCAATGTTGACTACAATCTACAATTATGTTAGAAATTATTCCCATTATTATCATCAATCGGATCTCTTATACTGTATCCATGTTGAATTGTTTGTTAAGTTCAGGGAACTTCTATTGCTATGTTAAGAAAGCAAAGTTAAATCGTCTAAGCAAGTGTGTGTTTCGCTTACACAATTGTTTATGCGTCTCTATCGCCACACATGTCACCGCTATATGCGCTAAGACAGACATATTGTTCTGGACTTCATGAAAATAAACGAGCGAAACGGCGCAAACACTGGTGACGATGATTGAGATGTAAACTTGCGAGTATTACGAAATCTTACAGGAAATTTTCCAAAAGGCAATTTATTCTTTTAAATTGCTGTAAATACCAGTTTTGTATAAACAACTATTAGGATTTGTTCACGCTCGTATTATGAAAGATTTCAACGGTCGTGTATTGATCATCATTATCATCATCATCATCATTTCAGCCACAATGACGTTCACTGCTAAACATAGGCTTCCCCTAGTGATTTCCAGATTGGTCGATTGGAAGCGACCTGCATCTAGCGGGTTTCTGCAACCTTTACCAGGTCGTTTGACTACCTTGTGGGTGGACGTCCTACGCTGCGCTTGCCGGTGCACGTGTCACGTACCGACCGTGGCTTTCATTCCAAAACCTTTCTGCCCATTTGGCAGTCAGTGTATTAATAATGTGGCGAAAATAAGATATGTGTAGTGTGAAGTTTTAAAGGCGCTTAAGACCTTAAACATACAAAAAAATCCATGTATTGAACCAGTAAACAGCTGCAACTTGAGAAAGTATTTCGTCATTACATCACATCGAATCGTATCTAATTAAATACATTCTAGTTTCAGTCTAGCATGTGAGGCAGACTTGCTGTGAAATGATGAATTCGTTTGATAAGCTGTCAGAAATGTTTAGTCTACTGCGACCAAACAATACAGCTGAGCGGCCTCGCCCTAGCATTAAGAAGCTATTAAAAGCCCGGTATTATGATAATACACTTCACTTCCATACAACGAGACATAAGGAAATTATCGAGCAGTTTTTAGGGTTCCGTAGCCAAATGACAAAAAACGGAACCCTTATGGATTCGTCATGTCTGTCTGTCTGTCCGTCCGTAATGTCACAGCCACTTTTTTCCGAAACTATAAGAACTATACTGTTGAAACTTGGTAAGTAGATGTATTCTGTGAACCGCATTAAGATTTTCACACAAAAATAGAAAAAAAACAAAATTTTTTGGGGGTTCCCCATACTTAGAACTAAAACTAAATATATTTTTTATCAAACTCATACGTGTAAGGTATCTATGGATAGGTCTATAAAAATGATATTGAGGTTTCTAATATCATTTTTTTCTAAACTGTATAGTTTGCGCGAGAGACTTCGAAAGTGATAAAATGTGTGTCCCGTCCCGTCCCCCCCTGTAACTTCTAAAATAAGAGAGTGATAAAACTAAAAAAAATATATGATGTACATAACCATGCAAACTTCCACCGAAAATTGGTTTTAACGAGATCTAGTAAGTAGTTTTTTTTAATACGTCATAAATTGTAAACCGCAATTTACACTAGGTATTAAAACATCGATCAAAGTTACAACGAACTACAAGAACTTTTATATTTTGTTACTCAATAATAATGTTACTTACTTGCTGCTACGGAACCCTTCATGGGCGAGTCCGACTCGCACTTGGCAGCTTTTTTTAACCTATTTAGCAAAGGGTGGCGTTTGATTTCTGGTCGATCGAGACAAAAAATATTTAATTATGTTTACTTGGCTTCCTATTTTAACCTAAGAACTGAATATTTAAAAAAAAAACAACCTAATTTGATGCTTTCAAATAATTACTGCTGGAATGTTATTAACTAATCACTGTTACTAATGTGTTAAATCGTTTCTGTATAAATGCAGCGAATCAAAAATTAATTATCGCCTTAATTATCGCCAAAGAAAATACTGTAAAGAGTAATATAAACAACGCAATAGACAATTAAATACTTTCACTTCTAAGAGAAAAGTTGCAAAATACATAAACATGACATTGAATTAGTTATCAACACAGAACAAATACATTTTAAATTGACAAAACAATACGCTAAGCTGAGTTTGCGAAGGCAAGTTGCGTTAACACAGTAAGTGTAAGAATTAATTTTTTATCAGTAGGTACTTTTAATACAGTTTTTTTAACAATAATGAAGATAGAAACGTTTTGTTCTTAACATAAATGCATAAGACCAATTTATTGTTAGACTGATCAACGAAACGTTTCACCTTTTATAGAGTAGGATTTTGATGATTCAGCTACCATTTGCTTTGCGAAAACAGATTTAAAATATCGTTATCCTTGTAGCAGTGCAATGGATAAATCATCAAGCGATACCTTTCGTTGGTCAAACTTAACGTCTCGTATCCAGATACACACGCGACACGCTTCGCTCGACATGTCGTGCGATGTCGGGCGACGTTGTCCGTGACGTGAAGTCGCTAGTACTCGCCAAATCTTCTTCGTCTAAAAGATCGAGAGAAAAGATGTCTGGAAACATCGGGCAACATCGCCTGACATCGCACGACATATCTAGCTACAATTCAATTACTGACATTGGTCTCCTGAGAATAATAAATTACCTATAAACTTTTTTAAGTTTTATATCCCTTCTTTACTATCCGTTTGAACTGTAACTGGTACCCAATAGGTATTGGGCTTACATCTTTAGGAACTAAGAGCTCACTAAGGTGTACATTGGAGTCTATGCATTTATGTAAGAACTCATATCTTCTTGTAAGCCGTACACAAAGCTAGCGTGGCCAATCGCGAAACAGATGATCACTGTACCTGGTTACAGCATTTTCTCGGGCACGGTACCAAATGGTAAATGTGGCTCACCGGAGTCAGCGGGCTCGGGATGCTGGAGGTGCGCAGCATGCTGAGCCGCCGCCGCTGCTCCGCCGAGAGCGACGCGCGCCGGCTCCTGCTAACCCCATAGCCATAGTCTGCTGAGTCCACGCTTACGCCTCGAAACAATGACGGACGGAACATTTTGCCCCGGTTTTAGTTATTAAAGCAATGATCGTGTGGTACAATTTTATGTCCTTAAAGTATAGCAATTTCTGAAAGTTAACTAAAACAAACGCGAAATTGCTAACTTGCGCTGACTCCTGCAAACGTCATGATTTTATAAGTTAACCTCGGAATGACTGATGGAACAATTTCCCCCGGATAAATTGTATGTGTGCAATTTTATTTGCTTGAAGTGTGGCAATTTCTAAAAGTTATCTAAATGATCGCATTGTTAGATTATGCTAGAGCGAAGGGCGCTGACTCCTGCCAACGTCTTATGAGTTTACCTCGCGTTGCGGACCAACGATCGATGGAAATGGATGCTTTGAAAACGATCGGATGCGTGCAAATTTATGCCCTTAAAGTAGGGTAGACCAGGGATGGTGGACTATAGGGGTAAGTTGACTGACTGCAAAAAAATACCGTTTTGAAAATGTCGCATTATTCAACTTGGTGCGAAAAGCTGTTTTCTCTCCCCGCTCAGTTGTCGGACACGCATTGTCGCGCATTGCATTTCTCACGCTTAGTTGAATGACGCAACACTGGAAATTAAGTCCAGTTTTTGCCAGTTACTTAACCTATCCCTATAGTCTCTCGGTATCCTTTATAGAAATTTCTGAAAGTTAACTAAATGATCGCGAAATTGTTAACTTGCGCTGACTCCTGCAAACGTCCCTCGCGCCGCACTGTACACTAGACTCAACAAATTTACTCCCAAAGTACTGACTGGTACTTTTTTAACACCCTATATTATCCTCGATTATTAAATTAAAGTATGACAAATGTTAGACAGTTCTGAAAGTTAACTAAATGGTCACGAAATGGTTTAATTAGACCTGAGTTTGTCAACTATTGCTTTTACGCAGCTCTCGCCGCTGATTAATGAATTATTATTATCTACCCAGTCTCCCCTCATAACAATTACTTTGCTTGTGTTTTATTTGCAAGCGATACTATTATAATTTATGAATAAATGGATACTTTTTATTGCACACCACACAAAGTAAATAAAGTACAGAAAATGTATAAAGCTGCACAATACAGTATTTCACACCACTGATCAATTGACATACTTTTCTAAAAATGTCTTAACGCTACTCTTTTATATAATTTTTATGGCGATTGCAAACTATGACGTCACTGTTTACCTAATCTTGTATTGTACTATTGCGACTAAATAAAGGATAGAGATAGGTAAGTATTTTAAATCCTTCTAGAAATACTATGAATACTATGACCTCATACCTTAACTATAACATCGATACTGTGTTGTATTCATGCAAATAAATGATTTGATTTGATTTGCTTTGATAAACGTTAAGTGCTCGTTCATGCACTGTTTTTGTTTTAATTTAATAACATACCCATCCAGTTTTTTGTAATTTTGGCATTATTGCAAAATATTTCAGCTATTAGTTCACCCACCAGATTGAAATTAAATTGAGTTTTTTATTATGTTTTCAAATTATACCCCTATGTGCTCTAGTTTGTTACTACATTATGTGACATCCATGACTCGACACTACTGCTAGTTCTCATCACTCAAAATACTTGCCCCTTGCGGGATTCGTACCCGCAAAAGTTTTGTTTTAAAGTCCGGATCGCAAATCACAAGACCAACGCGGTTACGTAGGTGACATGTCTTGTTTGTGGCTTAAACAAGAACATTAATTCAAATACGTATACAGTTCTTCACTCAGACATGTTTCTTAGCCAGAGGAATATTAATAATAATTCGTTTTGGCAAACAGTCTGCTATCGTAGTTTTGATGTAGGGTAATGACTTGTATTGAACCTGTGCGGATGTCACCCAAGGCAAATTGCGGCTGGCAAGTTTTTAAGGCTAGGATGTTTTACTACTACCTACCTACTTTGAATTGTTGTTTCCCCAGTGCCTATGTTAAGGCGAGTTGTGTCCCTAAATTAGCAACTCGACGCGTGTTAATACGAATATCGCATGAAAAAGCATTAAAATACGGTTTATGACAGCGCGCAATCAAACGTGTCTGTTACCACAATCGCTGCGTCTTTATATAGCGAAAATTGGGAAAAACAATACTTTTCGCATGGACGCAATTGTTTGATTAAAAAGCCTTATGTTCAGTTTGTAGCCATCATATTGGCCTATCAATCGTATAAATAAATTAAATTGGTCAAGCGGTTAAAAAGAAGAAGGAAAATTAGCATCTACTTATTCGCTTGTTTTTTCAATGATTTCAATATTTATTTTCTCCAGAAATTTAAGTACTTGAAACAAATGCTATGCTCAAAATATTTTCTGACAATTTGTGTTTAAGTAATACTACTATTACTTAAACACAAATTGTCAGAAAATTGTCAAAAAAACCTACGTTTTAAAACATGCAAGTTTATATTTGGCGACTACACTCGCCTTAAACTATTCTTATTTATGTCGTCTAGAGGTCACTTAAGTTCTCTCTCGCCTGAAGACAGGTTCAACCTAGTTTAGGCGAAAGATACCTACTTCATACAGTACTCATAGTTTTAAGTTGTTCTAATTATGTTCTAATTATTATACAGGGTGATTGGTATAACGATACATTCCTCTTAGGAGGTGAAAGAGGAGCTAAATGTCAACAACTTTTGTTCAACTAACGTCAAAATGTTTAAAAAAAACTTACCTTCCCATACAAATCTTAACAACTGATCTTGTAGTTAGTATGTAGAAGCAAAACATTTTTTTAGGATTTTGCCGTGGGTTTATTAGCAAAAGTTGTTGCAATTTTGCTCCTCTATTACCTCCTGAGAGGAATGTATCGTTTTACCAATCACCTTGTATAATAGCTCTCCTTGTATTCATTAAAAGATGTATTATCATTATTTTATTATACGACTGCAACCGTTTATTAATTAATATTGTCAAATCGTAAATGTCATGCAAGACGAGTTACATAAGGCGTCTAACTTTACAATTTTTGCTTAGTTTTCTCTGGATTGAATTTAAAAAAATATATAATCTTTCGTTTACTATTATTTTGATATTTATCATAATTTTAAACGTATTAAGAACTATTTAGAAATTAAAGCAGTCTTTGAGATTTAATTTTATTCTCTTTAGTAAACTTATAGCATTTTGGCTTATGCTGGCCAGTATTATCATTTATCACTTACTTTTTTTAGAATCCAATTTCCTATTATTATTCTTTTCAAATCATTTTAGCAATAACTAGCCTTAAACTCCGTTTTACTCTAATAGATTCTCCAGACACATGCTAGTAAACTTCACTATCATTGCAAGTAATCTTCGACTAAAGTGGACTTATTACTGAGACAATGTCTCATACAATCTTTTTTAGAAACACGTCTTTTATTGTTCCATAAAAAACAATAGTAATATAATTAATTTAATACAATTATTTGTTTCCATGACCATAATGTAAAATTAATGGGGTAGTAGATAAAGGCTTAAAGCTATACAGAACATTATGGACCCTATCTGGCGATGCAATTATAATAATAAATTTAAGTGGCAGAAAGTAATAAGTTGTTCTTCTGATAAGCGAATTGGTAGGAATCAATATCATCATCATCTACATTTCAGCCATAGGACGTCCACTGCTGAACATAGGCCTCCCCCAGTGACTTACAGATTGGCCGGTTGAAAGCGGCCCGCCAGCGGCTTCCTGCAACCTTTACCAGGTCGTCTGTCCACCTCGTAGGTGGACGTCCTACGCTGCGCTTGCCGGTACGTGGCCTCCATTCCAGAACCTTTCTGCCCCATCGGCCGTCAGATCTACGTGCTATGTGCCCCGCCCACTGCCACTTCAGCTTGCTTATCCGTTGGGCTATGTCAGCAACTTTTGTTCGTTTACGAATCTCCTCATTCCTGATTCGATCTCGCAAAGAAACGCCGAGCATAGCCCTTTCCATAGCACGCTGTGCAACCTTGAGCTTTCTTATGAGGCCCATAGTGAGAGGCCACGTTTCAGTTCCATATGTCATCACTGGTAACACACACTGGTTGTAGACTTTCGTCTTTAGGCACTGAGGTATTTTGGACGAGAAGACGTTACGTAGTTTTCCGAACGCTGCCCAGCCGAGTTGGATTCGGCGATTGACCTCCAGAAGGAATCAATAATTGGACTAATATAATGCACTAGTTTTAAAATACGCAGAATAATTTTTAATTTAGCTGTATTTTTATGTATGTAGTATTTATTTACTCTGAGGCGGTATATATTTTTATAGCTTTTTATACTTTTTTACCTATAAGTACTCATACCTAAACGTAGCTGAATGTTTGTGTCCTTCTATGTTTTATTTTTAAAAATTTTTGAATAACTTACTATCGTCGTAACGTTATATACCTACCTAATGTGTAATAAAGAGTATCCATATAATTATGTCTATTTTTTGAAATAACTGAAATTTTAAATTATAAACAAGTAATCAAAAAACTAGTTACAATAATTGTTAGTTATCTGTGAGTGAAGACTGGTGATATGGTATAATCATGATGATACGAAATAAATTGATACAGAATGATCACACAAATTAAGTCAATATCAAATTGAAGTGTAAATTCTTGTTTTCTTCATTCACGAACCAACAAAAATCACCTTTTCCTTTCCATTTCGCGGCCAATTAAGACGGTACTCGTTTACTTTGCTGCACGCATTTCAGTCACACAACTGAAATAAACCGAACACTTATTGTTCTCGGTGCTGCCAAAACTGGCAATAAAACGCACCCGAAGGAGTATTTGCGTAAATTAGAACAATATTTTTGGAAACACGCGTAAATTCCGTAATTTTACGGAAATTTAAATGATCTATTTATGATCTGTTAAAATTTACTAGTAGTTAAAAACGCATAAAGATACATAAACTCGTAGTGATGTTGTAAATATTTTTCCGTTACTTGTAAAACGGTAGGTAAGTAATTATTTTGATTTATGACTGAAACTGAAAACTAATTAACCAACTACAACTAAATGAAACTAATGAAAATATTAATACTAAGAAAATTGTAGGTAAATAGTAATTTTTTAACTTAATTTACTCCAATTTTAGGTTATAAAAAGTTTTTCGCGCGTTTTTGCTGCCGATTCGGCGGTTGTAGCGCGTTCGGAACGCCGGGCAACGCTTCGGACGGTGAAAATCCGCGCACTGAAGTATTTCAGTATCGGAGACAGGTCTACGTGTGGAACACTGTTGACCGTCCGCCAGCGGGTTGCACAATTATCTATCTGACATTTAAAATTGGATCAGACGATGCGTACGTTAGCGCGGGAGGTGTGCCGCGGAAATCTCAACTTTTTTTTATTTTCATTTTTAAAAAGATTGCGTATTTTTTTGATTTACGGAAAATTTAATACAGGATGCTAAAAGCGATTGCTGAAACAAATGATGTTTTTTTATTTTTTTTTAGTATTATTATTTATTGTTAATTTAGGGCATACTTGTAGGTAAATTAAGTTTTTGACATTTATTAGTATTTTGTGTAATTAACATTACCTTTATAACAATTACTATGTCCTTCAGAATAACAGGGTCCATAGATCCTTTAAAAAACAAGTTTCGGCAGCCAAACGTTCGATAAATATGTTTGAAGTTACCCCCTTTCGTGATGAATCTATGAGTAATTATTCACATTTTTATTACAAGTAGATTTTATTGCGTTGCAGTTTATCCACTGATTTGATTTAGTGTAGGTAGTTATTAATTTATTTTTATCTATTAAAATATACCCAGCATATAATACAACTGCTATGTGAATTAATTAAATCAGGTACATGAAAAATACTCATGTACGTATATCAAGTCACAAAAAACCTGAACTAGAATCAATGGTTAAAAAAACGTTAAAAGTAGGTGTTTGCCCTCCTGGACTAGTCTAAGCTGTGCTTACAGACGCAGAAAATGTAAGGCTTCAGAATTAGGATCGATGTAATCAGTATGACGTGATTTTCCAACCGTACCTATGTTCGCGTAACTAATTAACTTCAATAAACCAACTAATTAGTAAAACAAACAATAATTTCAACCATAATAAAGTGCACTGATGGCTTAATACAACTAGTGCTGTATCAAATGATATTTTTGTGATATTTTTGCTAAATGATTACTGTCATATTTAACTAACTCAAAGGTGTGAGTGATTGGTTTATCATTTTTGAATCCTAGCGTTTTGCCGCTCATTTGGGTCACAAAACGCCTTCGGCTGAAGAGGCTATACAAGCTACAAGAAATAAAACAGCTAGGTTGTGGTCATTGGTCGATATAGTGCCAGATCACCAACCGATAACCGATATTCAATAACGAGTCGCTATTTGAGAAACCTAGGAAAATTTGAATTTCGAGGGCTGCCTTGCCTTAAACGATCCTCTTTCCCATTAACAAAATAGTCCTCTGACAAAGTCATAGGGGCCCCATGGCCCCCAATAATTTAAGTTAAAGACGGCCCTGCTTAAAGGAGTCCTTATTTAGATTTATTTGTTGCGTCTTCTAAGTACATAATGGGGAATATGCACGTTTTTTAATTGTACCTAAAATAAATAGTACTTAATTATAATAACAAAACTATAAGAATTTTTGAAAAATATTAATAAATACCTGACTTACAGCCCATTAAAGTCGCGTGTTAGACAAGGAGATCCGATATGTACCGTGACGTCACATTACACATTCGCCATACATTTTTCATAGTAAAAGTTGTTTTAGAAAGAGATAGGTATACCTTAATTTCTAATTACTACATTACGGTTATTTTTTACCTGAATGAAAACAATTTTGTTTTCACTATTAGTTCTGTCATTTCATATATTTTCAAATACAGTAAAAACAATATTTTTTTTTCATGCATATTCCCTATTTTATTTAGCTTACCTAATCAGCAGATCTCTCGCGCCTAAGCTACGTAGGCTAGGCGTCATGCACTTCGGTACCACCGCAATTTTTTTGATTTATTTTCTGATTGCGAAGAAGACAACGCGTGAAAATAGAAGTCACTTGACTTATCAGTTTCAACAACGGAATACACACTTACCAACATGGTGCTAGTTATTTGAAGTAAACAGGGTTATTTGTAAAACATCAACAACCCCCTAGGGGCTGATTCTGGTGCTTAAATCCAACAACTGGTTCCATGTTAACAAAATCATAATCTAAAAAAAAATACTGGTTCATACAAACTGTTTTCGATGTTGGTCCCATAGGAAAAGTTGTTGTATTTAAACACCAGAATTTTAAAATAATTCTGCACAGGTACTTACTCGAATGGAGACCACTTACTGACTATAGCGCAGAGTAGGCCAACCAACTGTCTGATGGATTGTGGACCCACTGCAGATTTCAGGAAGCCTATGGGTGATCCCGAGAGTGATCGATGAGGGTTGATGTTCAGCAATGATTAATGAACGGTGATACGGTGGTTTGGGCCATACTCTACCCTTTAACCCGTTAATATCCAAGCGGTCTCATAAGACCGCTTATCAATAAAATTTCTATTGTGTCTCATTTACGTATGCTTGATCAGTGAATTATAAAATATCGATACTATCGAAGATTTGAACAATACTATTATTATTTAAGAGGCCGTGCATCTTTTTTCAGTGCAAAATTGAAATACAGTTCTATGCTTATGTGCGTCTATGATGAGGGATAAAGCGTCAACAATGTTGATCCTTTACAAGATAATATTGATAATTTATTAGGTAGTGGACGTCCGACCTAGGTTTGAAAAACGATCGGTTTTGCGCGCTTGATTTTATAGTTAATTTTGACTTAGGTTTACTACTTAATGTTTTGTTCATTACATAAAATAAAAAATATGTTATTTTAAAAATACACCTCAAGATTATTGTGTAGTGTTTAAATTTCATAATAGTGGTTCATAACGATAGAAAAATAAATGATATTTGAATTGAAATTTCAAAAATTTTATGTTATTTCAGCATTTTTTTTCTGCTATATTTTGTAAGAAACTAAAAAAAAGTATTCAACATATGTGAAAGTAAACCATATTTTCAATTTAATGTTAAAATTGAATTGTCAGGACAACTTATAGTCTCTTGTAAACTGATGATCAAACGTAACTCGAACGTCATTTTTCCGAAATATGGGTAGTTCTATTGGTGATTTACCTTTATTTTCGAAATAATATGAAAAATCCATTCAAGCTACATGTAAGAATAAAAACTAATCTTTAAAAATCACGAGTTATTTTGTTTCAATTATTATTC
Source organism: Anania hortulata (assembly GCA_963576865.1). Taxonomy (NCBI): domain Eukaryota; kingdom Metazoa; phylum Arthropoda; class Insecta; order Lepidoptera; family Crambidae; genus Anania; species Anania hortulata. The sequence goes on along the minus strand of OY756392.1, from coordinate 21,231,448 downwards.
ACGTCTTTACAATCAGAGAACAAAATGTCCGGAAAAACGACGATTTCTAGGACGGCCTCTTAAGAAGAAAAGGGTATTATTCGTGCTCATCAGACAAACATTTGCCCCTAGCGGGACCCAAACCCGCAACCGTCTGACTTTATAGTCCGGAGCGCGAACCAGTCGTCAAAGACCGCTCGCGCTATATTTTTCCATCTGCTGCCTGCAGCATCAGTGTGCGTCATCGGTTTACATCGGAGAGCTTTAAACTACATATCAGACGACCTCCGTAGCCGAGAGGCGAGCATACCGGACTTGGTGTCGTTATCTCTGAGGTTCCGGGTTTGATTCCGATGACCGACCGTCAATGTAGAAAAAAAAAACTGTATTGTCTCGGGTCTGGGTGTTGTGGTGCCGTCGTTGTTTCTGATTTCTGTAACACAAGTGCTTTGGCGACTTACCATATAGGATCAGCCCCCCTAGCATGTCTACTAAAACACGATATGATATGATATGATATAGCGATATATCGACACCAACTTTAAAAATATGATAGATATAGCCGCCATTTTAATTTTTTATCGAAACAGCGATCCTAATATGTGACGGCGATTCAACATGGCGGCTATATCTATCATATTTTTACAGTTTGTGTCGATATTTATTATCATATCATATCATATCGTGTTTTAGTGCTCATGCTAGGCATGCAGAGCAATGTATGTATGTATTATTGTCGAATATTTATTTAATTATTCGCTGTTGCTGTTCTTTCGCGTGATCTTCAGTTTATTTATAAATAATTTTCTGCGCAACTTTCTTAATTTTTTCCATCAAAAGAACCTTCTCCTAACAATAATCAACACAACAAAAAAATAATTAGCAAAATTGTCCCATCCGCATCTCGCATGATGCGATGACCAAGAGAAATAGATAGATAGAAGATTGTATGAAAGTTTTATCGCTCCAACCCTATCTCGAAGTTTGTTGACACCGATTTGTACACGCAAGATATTAATAATTTATTCTAAAACGGCGCTCGTTTATCTAACGTATGATACAGATCTTTTTATACGAATGAATGTTTCATTGTTTTTGCGTAACTTGGCTGAGCCGTCTGAGCTGACTTGAAAACGAATGGCTTTTAAGATTGATTGATTTGTAAATATTCGACAGTTCAAAGCGTTTAGCGGATTCTATTTCGATTTATGACTCATTAATTGTAGCAGTGCTAATATATTTTTACATTGAACAAACTTTATTGCGTTGATACTGTCACACCCACTGCTTAAAAGTCAATTGGTTAAATTTAATTGAAACAACGATTCAGTTCTATGTTTTATGTATTTATAATGAGGCATTTATAGATCACCAAATTTTTACACCAAATTTCTTATTTTGTTTTGTAAGCAAATTAAATAAATAGAGTAAATAAAGGGTGTTTAGGTTAGCTAGGTAGGTATGTATTAAGAAATTATAAACTTCCACAAACACAAAAACTATGCAACTGAATAATCATGTAGGCCTATTTATTTAATGTAACTTCTAAACAACTTCTGCAATTATTCTTATATTTTATAAAGAGTAAAACAGAAAATATGGCTATTGTTTTAAAACTGAACTAAGTATTACTCAGATTAGCAAAACGCCTACTTAAAACTTTAAGTAGGTGTTTCTGTATTCACAAATTTATGTATTAGTGGAGTAAGATTATAAACACAGGCTTTTAACTAGCACAAACTGACAAATTAACTTATTCTTTAACAGATTCCCTGTCCTATGTATCACATAACTACAGTTATTCCTACAGTAAAAGTGACTCAAAGCTTGTTTAAATTGGCTTCTAATTACCTCCTACTTCAATTTCTACATCTTTAACAAGAAAGCTACTTACCAAAAACTGTGTTATTTACTCGTACACAAAATTACAGACCCTAGACTAATGTATTATTGACGAGTTACTTGGGTGAGCAGGTAATAAGACTCAACAGGACATCTCTCATCCAATCAAGATTAAATAAACTCAAAAAACACTTACCCGCTCCACGATCGGCCTTTTCCTTCGAAAGAAGTCGGACACTCCACACAGATACATTTCACTGATATACAACTCCGATCCACTTTTAAACTACAAGTTAAACTAGAAACTGATGTTTGTGTTGCAATCGACGCACAACGGGGGGTATCTTGGAGCCGCGGTGACATTGTGGCGGTAGATGTAACTCACTTGTCCTTATTGAAGTGCGGCATAAACAGAATACAGGATGTTTCTTTTTTATTATCGTAATAATTTATTTTTTAACCCTCAGTGGCAGAGATGGTCTAGTCCACAGAACAGGAATGGCAAGCTACGCTCCGCTGTGGTCTTGTCCACTTCTAGGGTTTCAATTACATAGGTAATTCTAGATTTTTACTGTCATTATTTTACATCATCATCATCATTTCAGCCATAGGACGTCCACAGCTGAACATATGAGTCCGCCAGTGACTTCCAGATTGTCCAATTGCAAGCGGCCAGCATCCAGCGGCATCCTGCAACCTTTACCAGGTCGTCTGTCCACAGTTGTCACTGGGCCAGCGTAGTGGAATATCGCCTACATTTTAATACAATGTACAAATTAAATAAATATGAAGGATAAGTTATAAAGAAGTCTAAGTCTAAGTTCAAATTCGTGGCATGACACAGAATACATGTATAATCAATTTTATATATGAATATCCATAGCTAAATCCTATAGGCCTGTTGAAGTGGGATAATTTAAAACGCATTTAAACTCCGAACTAAATTAATAAGAGCTATTTAATAAACGTAAAAACATAGGTAGGTATATTTTCTTTTTATGTTGTTTTTATGTTTGATATTTTATTATTACTGACCACAATAATAAATAAGTACGGTTACGGTTCCGGAGGTCCCCGCCGAAAATCAGCGTCGTGATAAGTCTGTGACTGTCACGACAAATGCTGAGCGGGAACCTTTTTGTCACACCAGATATCCTTCATTGTTTTATTGTTATGAATATTTTATTCGTGTGTGTCAAATAAATGTTTTCTATTCTATTCTATTCTATTCTACGTATCTTTCTAGTTCCACCACATCATGAGAGAGTTTTCTACTTACGTAAATGTTGTTTAGTAGGATCACCCTGTAGCAGTAACCGGAATTAGTTGTAACCGCCTCGATCCCGCGGGAACCGATGCAGCTAATTGTTTACAATTCCGCGGCGCCTGCGCAGGCAGTGCGCGTGCGCCGATTATTGAGATCGAGACAATGTTAAGTGTGTGCGCCGTTCGACATACTCGTAAATACGAGTATCTGACACTACAGGACATACGAAGAAGGTTTTGTTAATTCAGCATCTTCACTTTAATTAACAAGTAGGCTAGTTTCCTGGGTCAAAAAAAGGTTATTCTATTTAGTCCGTCAGTAAGATTATTAAAACATATTGGACCCATATTTTGTCTTTCGTCAATCAAACAAAAAATGACGAAGATAAAGCGCATCAAAGTGAGCACGTGACGTCACGCCTTGCTAAAAAGTGTCGTAAGGCGTGACGTTACGCGGAACTTTAACGTCTTCATCATTTTTTGTTTGATTGAGAAAATAAAAAATAAGTGTCCAATACTTTCTGTAAATCCAACAAACGGACTATTAGATTTTTTTAGGAAACGATCCCATTATAATATTATAAATACGAAAGTTTGGGATCCATATTTGTTACTTAATCACGCCAGAACGGCTTAACCGATCTAGATGAAATTTGGCAGAGAAATAGATTACAGCCTGAAAAAGCAGATAGGTTTTATTTTAATGTACGGCTCCCGAGGGATGCAAGATACCTAACTATAATTATACATAAATGACGCTTCTAACCGTTCAGTTGGCAAACATTTTTGAATCTGAAAAAACAATGTAACACTAGCGGTTGCCCGCGTCTTCGTTCGCGTGATGTAACAAATTGAAATAATCAAATTGAAATTATGAACAAAGTGTAGCGACATCTATCTCGCCACATACGAACTAATCTGACGTATCCTACATCGCGATATTAAAGTTATCGGAGCGATTGAACCATATATACAAGAACCAGACACAACACCCCTCTGGTCGGAGGATCCTCCCTTTTCAATAGGGGATGAGGAACTTAACACCCCGTTCCTCTCACTCCCCCAAAAAAGTATATCATTTTCTTTTGTTTTTTCTCTTTCAATTAACGTATATTTCATCACCAAAATAACGTTATTTAAGGTTACTTGCAACGTGAGGAATGCTAGGCTCCATACAAAAAAGAACGAAGTCTTTTGTTCGTTCGGTAGGTAGGTGCTACTGCTGCCTCTTTTGACTCAACCTGTAGTTAGTATTTTTAAAACAAAGATAACTGGATTTGTCCAGTGTCACAGGTTGGATAGAGATTAAGTAATTCGAATTGTAGTAATTACTCAGGGGTCGTCTGGACATGAGATTAAGATACCTATGTATATTATGTTCATTTACCTCACCTCTTTACTCACTTACCTATTTTTTTTTTTCTCAACCTTACTCCGATATGAAGAACATGATGATAATAATATGTAGATCGAAGTATGGCTTTATTTTACAATAAGTACCAGATTTTAAACAGAAATCTCTTAGTTGTTAATAATAAATTTTATTTAAAAAAAAACCGTCTTCAAACCACTAAAGAGCTAAAAATAATATTAACAGTTACCTAATCAGTTACTTTTGGAGTCGGTGCAACGAAAATATTCAAACTCTGATCAACATTGCAAAAAAAAACATACAGTCGAATTAAGAACCTCCTCCTTTTTTGAAGTCGGTTGAAAAATAATACAGTACCTATACATTTACTATAAAACAACAGAACCTATACACTTGTACTTATGTTTCTAGTGGAACCTGTTGATCTTATGCACTATGTTTACCTAGGCCAATTGCTACCAAGGACCTAAAAACCAGGTTTAAGACTTAACCGCTTAGACGACTATCCCGACGTTCCGCTTAAGCCTTATTAAGGGTAACCCGTATACATATCGGGTTAGCCCGAATAACATCACTCGGATAGAAATAGCAGTAGATTGTATGGAAGCTTGAAAAAACTAAACGAAAGTAAACCTTAGACCGCAACCCGTTCCAGCCGATTCGGTTAGCCCATATTTCGTAAACGTCGGGTACTCGGGTTTCCAGCCGAATCCTTAGTAAAACCGATTAAACCCTCTATATAGGGTTATTTGTAAAACATCAAAAACCTCCTAGAGGCTAATTCTGGTGCTCAAATACAACAACTTTTTCTATGGGACCAACATTTAAATCGCAAAAAAAAATTCACTTCCCAATACTAAGCCGCCACCAGCTGACATCAGTTTGTTTGTATGAAGAGGTAAATTATTTTTTTTAGATTTTATTGTTTGTCCCATAGACTTATAGAAAAAGTTGTTGTATTTAAGCTCTAAAATCAGCCGCTAGGATGATGTTTTACAAATAACCATGTTTATAGATAAAACTTTTGGTCCTTGATTGCTACGCTACTAAATTCTGTTGTTTGAGGTACATCACTGCTGACTATTCGAAGTACTTATTAAATAAAAAAAACTGTCCTTTGTGCAACAGCCTGTTATCTTAGCACAAAAAATTTTGTAAGTGTAATTTATTTGTCGGAAAAAAAAGCGATCTGCCTCCCTAGCATGACCACCGAAACACGATATGATATCATATGATATAGTGATATATCGACAGCAACTGTAAAAATATGATAGATATAGACGCCATTTTTTTTTTTCGAAACAGCTATCATAGTATGTGACGTCACCAACACGGCGAATCAACATGGCGGCTATATCTATCATGTTTTTACAGTTGGTGACGATATATCGCTATATCATATCGTGTTTGTTGCTCATGCTAGGGAGACTGCATTACTTGGCTTATTAGATGCTGTGCAGTCTTAAAACCGCATTACAATTTTTCACAATTTTTAGTTGAATAAATAATATAGTTTGTTGAAAATATGAAGCCCAATATAAATTTACATGTAATTTTGTTAAGTACCTACTTACTAAATTTAAGTATTTTTTAAACCATTCATACCATTATCCAATTTCATTTTACTTACAAGACCTAAGTATTAGGTATGTTTTTTTTTATTTACAATTACAATTTAATTTTTCTTATCTATTATGTTTTTTATATAATTTATATCATATATTACACTAGACTGACTAAATATTTTAAAAGACATTTACAAAAGCATTTAATTATCTTAAAAACAATCGTACTAAACGTGTTAACTAAGTATGCATTAGTGAGAAAAAATCCGTTTTCAGCTTATTTCCAAAACAAAATTATATCTTGTTATGATATATATCAGATAAATTATAATCATTACTATTCATCACGTTTCTTCATGCAGTACGCTCGCACGGTTCCTCTTAGATCATCTCCAGGTTTCGCCTTGGCTACCACCGCAAAATACCGGTAGCCGGCGCCTCCGCGAAGGATAATCGGGATGCCACCACTTGTTTCTATGGCTAAATGAGTTATCTGTTGGAGGACATAGTAAATACAATCAATACAGAGATGTAATCTGATTGAACATGTCAACGAACGAGGGTACATAAATTCTTTGGCTATAATTTTAGCAAATATATTTAAAAGTGAAATTGCTGTTGTAAAATTAACAGGGGCAATTAAATTCACAGAACGAAGAGAGACCGGATTTTTAGTGCTACAATCTTACAGCCAGCTAGTTCACAGTTAAGAAATTCTCAAAAATCTAGACCAACACAATTGAGTTAGATAACTACTCATCGCCTTCACCATGAGTAGGCACTGAGGTTTGGCCTTACTCTCCTCTCCACACCTACTTTACTACTACTAAACTAAGTATGCACAAGAGACATGCATACTTAGTTTAGTACTAGAAGCGCTAAGCTATTTTAATGTTCAAGTGAGAGCACTTGAACATCAGAATCGCTTGCCGCTTCGCAATTCAATTTGTTATTTCTGAGCTTTGTGGTGATGACCAACTCGTGACAGATTATGCAAGTGATTCCTTGCTTAATCTGTCACGAGTTGGTCATCATTGGAGCGGTGCCCTAAAAATTATCATCTAGGTCGATGAATGTTTTAAGAAGCAAATAGTTTTTTTTTTTTTTGTTGGAGGTAATATGTACAACATAATACATACGTCAAATCATACCATTGACCTCCTTACTATAAAATTTACGGTACCGAATAATTACTTACAATGCAATCAAACATCCCTTCGCAGAATATGTGGTGGCCAGATTGCCGGGCTGCATACTCGAACTTTTTCCTGAAGACCCTCGTATCGTTGGTTCTCCTGGAGCCCTGGTACAAGTTCTTGAAAGGCGATTTTAACCATTGAGGCGATCGCGTAGTCGACGGCAGAGGCTCGGGATGCTCCCTATAGCCTAGGAAGCGACGGTAGTTTGGGCTGATAAGAAAAAGGTTCAGTTAATGAAATATTACAGGCCATAGTCCTCCATAGTCTTAATTACCCAGTCTACGAACACCCCAACCCAGAGTCCGGTATCCTTTGTACCTATATTCTGTCATGCCCTGCTCTAACCAGTCCTTGGTTGCATGTCATTTGACATTGTAGTAAGGTTGTTGGCTCGTCCACCTTCCAAAGATCCGTGACTCCATAATCGTGAGATTAGAAAAAAGGTTACTTAAGAATTTTTGACAACCCCTTAGCTTGTTGGTTTGCGCTTTGGACGAAAAGGCCAGCGGTCGCCGGACTTATCTCTAGTAAGCAGGTACGATCAAAGTAAAATGTAATGCTCAAGTGGGTACTTACATAACACGGCTGCCTAATCCAAAATTGTGAATTTTCTCATAAACAAAACTTTGACTAGAGCAATCTACATCTAAAAATTCTAAAACTAAACTAAGACTAAAATAAGTTAACGAGAGATCAACGAACAGTTTCATATTTTTACCCGAATGCCAAAAGGGGGTTATATTTTTTAAATAATGTTCATAACGATGACGTTCAGAACGCCTAGTTTAGACAAAGCTCATTAATTTCGGGTAAAATATTATACATCTGCTGAATGTCTAACTGAAATGCTGCTACCTATTTTACGATCTGTTTGGTTTGTGATACGCCTACATGACTTTTACTGCGCGATGTAATAAGTAATAACCTTTGTTACCGCCCTAGTATACAATTTTGTTATCAAAGACTTTATATTTATATAAGTAATGTTATGATTGTAAATTTAGTTATGAAATCAATTTACGTAACATTACTTGTAACATTCGAGTTTTCAAATGATCTTAGTGTATGAAAATACTATTATGTAATACCACAAAAATATACATGGTGATAATGAAATAACCTACCAATGTATTTGAACACCAGAATCATCACCAAAACCTCTTAGGGGCTGGATCTGGTGCTACAACTTTTTTAGGACACGAAATTTTTTTTTACTTTTTTTTTAAATTGACGTTCTCATTAAACCGAAGTCAGCTGGGCGCAGTTTAGTATAGGAAGGTGTTTTTTTTTGTGATTTCGAAAAAAGGTGCTGTATTTAAGCAGTATAGTAAAAATAAATAAAATTTTGCGTTATTTCATGAACACCTTGCGGCTTGCTTAATAGGATACCTAGGTACCTATTGCTGATCATTCTTAGTCGAGCAAAATTAACAAACTTATATATACTTAAGTAGTATTATTTTCAAAAACTAAAAAATGACGACCTCCGAACAGAGAATTGTTCAGACCCCTAAGTATGTTACACGTTAAAAACATCATGTAAAATAGAATAGGACACCCTTGTAAATTATTTTTACGCTCTCAGTTTTGCTCTCTAAACGTGGCTTTGATTAGTGTCCTATTATTTTGAACACCTATATAAAGCACGCATTGGGCAAGACAATCGACACGTATCCACAAATCCAATGCTATAATTTTATTTCAGTTACTAAAACGCTTGTCTGTCGGCTAACATTATTTTTAACAGAGTTCAGTCAGGACTCAGGGCCACTTAGGTACTAAGAGTTCACCCAGGTCTGCCTTTTTATATAGATGACATAGTTGTCATAGGACAATAGTACGAAAAAGCAAAGCAGTTTAAAAAAGCAGGCCTTCTAGGCTAAGGAGTGGTTACTTGATCAATGGGCTAGGGACCTCTGAAGAGACCATATTATGCCATACATAGCTACAGAGCTGCAGAGGAGAGAACCTAGGAAACAAAACGCTATTTCGAACTATTAAATTTTAACCTATTACAACTGAATATCTAAACGCATCTGACATTAAAAAATTGACATTGACAGATGCATTGATTGTTGGTCTTTTCTTCACTCGCGTTTATTATTTCCATTGTAAATTAATTTAAACTTGCCATATTATGTGTGTGTATACAAACTATCACTAATTTAAATTAAACATTTCCGCCAAGTTAATCACATCTTAAATTTTCCCTTTGTTAGCACTATGGATGGTAAGACCTTTTTTCACGTTGTTTTCCCTGTTTTCTCGCAAGAAATTCACAAAATAATTATATTATTCACTTTTTAGGGCCTACTGCAAAGAAATCTACCTCTCTTGAAACTCTAGTTATTCAAAACATTTCGAATTTAAATGATTTAAAAGCAAAACTCAACGATATCATCCAAGTTGGTAAAGATTATGAATACGAAGTTTCCTCCTGTCTAAAGAATCTCTTGGGTAATTTTGATCAAGACATAGTAGTATTGACAATACAAGCTATCTCAGAGCTTGCAAAATGTGAAGATAAAAGGGAAACTTATGCTCAGAAGGAGGTCATAGAGCCAATAATCAGGATACTGGACAAAGAAATACATTCTGAAAATTTGGAGCTCTTGAAGCAATGCTGCAGGGCATTGGGTAACCTGTGTTGTAACTGCGACGCTGCACGGACTATAATACAAGAGTCTAATGGGGTTCCTGTGCTCATAAAGTTGCTAGAGCAAACTCTAGCCAAAAGTGATGGTGCCTATGATGAAATAAAGCTGCTAATGAGTAAGACCTTGTTGAATTTCGCGATTGGAGGTTCAGAGTATTCTGAAGCTATAGTCCAAGGCGGTCTGATAGATGTTTTGCACAAAATACTGTTGGTAGAGCTGAGTAAGGAAGATATGTGTGATGATATGGTATCAACATGTCTGTTGACTCTGAGTGTGATTAATGAGAACACAACAGAGTTCCTGTTTGAGGAGAAAGTGAACAAAGCGGTGCTTGATGTTCTTCGGGAAACAGCCAGCATTGAGATATCAGAGCTGTGCTTGGATCATTTGCATGTGCAGGCAGAGCATGGTAAGAATACTATTGTAACCTTTTTGAAACTATTTAACTTTACTTTTAATTGATGTATTGATTTGAAACATTGTATGTAGGTATGTGATTACTTGTATGTAGGTATGGGAAACTTAGTTCTGTGTGTGCCATAAAAAAGATGCTTCCCCACCGCCATCAGGAGGCGTGTCATAAGAGTCGACTAATTTCTGTAGCACGAGATGGGCAGCAGCGTCTGCTTTTAGATATTGTAAAAAAACTGCCAACTAGCCTGCTGAGCGTGGCGAGTATTCGCAATTCCCCTCGATGATAGAAGTCATTTGGGGAGGCCAGTGTTCAGCAGTGGATGTCCGACGGCTGAAATGACGATAATGGTGATGATGATGATGTATGTGATATTCATTATGGTGACAACAATATGATATTAAGTAAAACCTGCACATTCATATCTCTAGATGTGCAGCCATGGTCCAAAAATGGTTTGTTTCCCCTGTTTAAGGGTTACAGAGTTCCTATGGCAATAGCTCCAAATGTAATTAAACAAATTTACCACATCAAGTATCATAGTCAAAGCATACCCTGACTTGGGACAAAAAGAATAAGAGTAAAATGGTTATAATGTTTCTAATAGGCGGCCTGATGACATTAAGAGGTCAGCAAGAAAAAACTGTCTTAATCTAGCTCAATACCGCAAAACATAGAATAGAATAATTTTCTGAAAACTGCATCAAAATCGGTCCAGACAAACGGGAGATAATTGTTGACAAGCATACATACAAACATATGGGTCAAACTAAGAACCTCCTTTTTTTAGGTCGGCAAAAAATGGAGGGGCCTTTCACCCAAATAAGGACAAACCAAATTAAAGCACAAAACATATGTATTAGGAAACTATTTAAACTTTGTAGAATCAATAAAGCTATCCGTTGAGCACTTATGACTTTCATAAGTGCAAATTGAAATGCCTTTAAAGACTGAAATAAAAATATATCTATTCTATTATATTGAATTTGTATTTTATTTCCTTGAATGTTTAGAGTCAGTGAAGAGCATGTTGGCGGCCTTGGGCGGGGTGCAGCTGGTGTGCGGGCGCCTGGAGCGGCTGATGCGGCGCCGCGAGGCGGGGCTGGCCGCCGGCGACGCGGACGTGGACGCCGTCGTCAAGCAGGCCTGCGACCTGATCATCATCGTCTTGACCGGAGGTAGTTCTAGCAAATATTATTACAATCCTTAGGCAACATTTACAAGCATCTGGAATTTTTCAGAAACCCGTACAAATCAGATTGAAATCGGGCTTGTCTGGAGCAGTTTTGTATGGAGTTCTAAAAAATTCCGGATGCGTGTAGTCCGAGCCTTTATCTGTGGTAGGTACTATCATCATTTCAGCCATAGGACGTCCACTGCTGAACATAGGCCTCCCCCAGTGACTTCCAGATTGACCGGTTGAAAGCGGCTCGCATCCAGCGGCTTCCTGCAACCTTTACCAGGTCGTCTGTCCACCTTGTAGGTGGACGTCCTACGCTACGCTTGCCGGTACGTGGCCTCCATTCCAGAACCTTTCTGCCCCATCGGCCATCGGTAGGTACTATAGTTCTATCAAAATATGAGGAGTTTTGTGACAGCTCACTGTTGACACGTATAGTGATATGCCCTAACGAATTCCAATCGATTCTATTTGAAAATCGAGTGAGTTTATAAAGAGTTTTATCGATTTTTGTTCTACAGCCAGAATGCCATGTTTAGTTTTTTTTACTATTCTTTTTTGCTTCTTTTGGCATTTTACTAAATAATAACAAAAACTTTACTAAAATCTCAACTAAAACAGTAATAAAAGTCAAAACTGAAACTACACGAAGCACAACGAAAACACCGCACCGTATAGGTACAAGGCAGACGCTCTCGTACTGACGTCGACGCATAGGTTTACACAAGACGACCAAACCGGTTCATCGATTTAGTGTCGATTAAGTAATTAATTATCAATCCGTATAGGTAAACGTTCCGTTTTACACATCTAGTATTTGAAGGAAATTTCTTAAAATTTTAAAAAGATTCTTAAAATCTTAAGCTATACTATAGGTTTGCAATTTCTGCTTAGATTTCTAGAGGCAAAGATAAATTGTTTTTGCATTATAGTAAAATATTATCGTGAGTAGTAAGTAAAATGGGTAAAACGGTAAATCCGAAGTGTCACAAAACCATTCTTATCTTAAAAGGACTTCTCTCTCTTATCCATCTATATCTCTTATCTATAGTATATTCGCGAGATTGCCAAGCTTACAACGTCATAATCTCGAAGGAAAACTCAACTATACCTATATTTTTACTTGGGGTTGGGAGTTAAAACCTTGAAACCCCCATCGAAACGATCAGAGAACCTTGGCGTTTATTTACTTTTACGCTTTTAACGCGATTATACTCGTTTAACGCGACCTTAGATCCCCACACGGACATGCTTCTCTTTAGTCAATTCCTGAAGTAAGGTGGTTCAATTTAGGCTGCCACTTCCAGCGGAGCCAGCCCTTTCTTTTGAATAGTCAGTCTGACTGACCATTATTAGTCGAAGATATCACGCCGCTTTTTTAAACGACGCATGACTTCAGGGATCTTAAGCTGTGCCGCGAGCTGCTTTGGGTGATTTTGTAGACGCAATTTGTATTTAGCGCCATGTGCATTTGTCTCGTCATCAACATTCTGAAACAAATATCAAATGCACCATGTTTTATCAGAACATCCGAGTTTCATGAAATTTTTGACATGCCAATGGTCAAAGAGGGCTTAACAACATCTGTCAGTACTCCGCACTGAGCCCGCGAGGTGGAGTATGGCCAAACCACCTTATAGTTGAAGTGAGGCGTGCCCTGCAATGCGACGTATAAAAGAGGCATACTTTAATTTAAGGAAAATAGGGTTAACGAATGGGTAAAGAAAATGAAATTCTATTTACTCATTTACTCCGTCAGTTAGATTATCAAGAAGTAATGAACTTTTAAATTTTTCCTTCAATCAATCAACCAAAAAATTACAAAGTCAAAGTTCGGTAATGGCAGCTCGTGACGTCACTTCTAAGTAAAAATTGTACCAAGACGTGACGTCATGCGACATTTTAAATCAATATATTTTTATAATTTGATATGCGAAAAAAGAAAAACCTTTTGCCTCATCGGCTGTCAGTTCAGCGTACTACGTGCGCCGCCCACCCGCCCAGGTTTTAGGCCACGTACCGGCAAGCGCAGCGTAGGACGTCCACCTGAAAGGTGGACAGACGACCTGGTAAAGGTTGCAGGAAGCCGCTAGATGCAAGCCGCTTCCAACCGGGCAATCTGGAAATCACTAGGGGAGGCCTATGTTCAGCAGTGGACGTCCTGTGGCTGAAATGATAATTATGATTTTTTTTAAAAATACGTCTCCATTATTTCGACGAAGAAAAAAGTTGGTCGTCATTCGTCATCCCTATTGCCCCTGTCAGACGAGGCGATGCACGCGCTGTACAACAACGGCGTGGGCGAGGTGTACCGCACGATGGTGCGCTGGCTGGAGGCGCGCGACTGGCCGCGCCTCACCACCGGCGTGCTGGCCGTCGGGAACTTCGCGCGCCGCGACGACTACTGCGCGCAGATGATGCACGACAAGATCTTCGACAAGCTGCTGGGTGAGTCACTCGGGACACGTTGTTTTGAAGCATCAGAAATTAGTCTGACGACCTCCGTAGCCGAGAGGCAAGCTGGACTCGGTGTTGCTATCTCTGAGGCTCGATTCGATTCCCGGTCGGTCAATATAGAAAAATAACTTTTCTGTATTGTCTGGACCCGTACTGGACCTCCTTAGCCACACTAGGTGAGTTTTGTGAGTACTGAAGGCGCATCATCTTTGCCCAACTAGCTGCTTGATCGGGCCTTGTGGTGCGCCCTACCAAATGCCAAAGCCGCGCACACCCGTGGCGCTGACGAGACCGGGACTGCCAAAGCAGGCCGGATCGCTGACGAGACCGGCACTGCCATCGTCATCATAAACAGCCCACGTCAGTCCACTGAGCCCGATCCTCTGCTATTCTTTTCTATCCACTGCCAGCAGCCTTACGTATATCATCGCTCCACCTTGCCAGAGGGCGCCCCTAAGCAGGTCGAATCGCTGACGAGACCGGGACTGCCAAAGCAAACCGGATTCCTGACAAGCTCCATTCTAGCTGATCCTATCTAGGGCCTATCTATCTGGGCCAAAAGGTCTCTGAAGGCTCGGACCTCGGCTTGAGTTGTCGTCCGAAAGATAGGTGTCGACATGTCAACTGTTTTATCCTAAATTTATTAAGTGCTGAAATGCTGATGTCACTTGTGCAGTTTAAGGACAGTCATTAATGACATCATCATCATCATCATCATCATCTGCAAGTCTACTGCTGGACATAGGCCTCCCCTATAGAACGCCACAGCGAGCTACATGGCCTCAACATTGCCACTATAGCTTTGTTATTCGAAGAGCTATCTATGTCTGATTCTTCTTAGGATATCCTCGTTTCAGAACTTATCTCAAAGAAACGTGTATAGCTAAATAATAATTTATATCTTCGAATGCGTCTACAAGCCTTTATAATTTGCATGTGCTAATACCTGATTCGCATGCAGACATCTTCGAGGTGTACAACGGGTTCGGAGTGAGGATGATGAAAGACCCCGACGCGTTACGGCCCATGGACCCAGCCATCGTGACTAAGGTCCAGCACGCAGTTCTGTCGGCGCTGAGAAACCTCATTGTACCAGTCGCAAATAAGGTAGGCACGAAAAATTGATTGCAACCGATATAATAAAGTTGTTGTATGAGTTAACTGTGTTTTATCTTATAGAAATAGGTCCAATATTGAAATCGCCCACAAAAACACTTTTCCATACTAAACCACGACTGGCAGCTATCAGTTTGTAAAGAAAGATCTTTTTTAAAAAAAAAACGGCCAAGTGCGTGTCGTGGCACGCGCAATGTAGGGTTCCGTAGTAGCAACAACAGGATAGTAAAGACAATATAGAACGATCCTGTTGTTCTTTATTCTGAATCTAATTAATGGTAAATAAATTAATATTTGGTACGAAATTATCCAACAGTTCCAACACCCAAGTTCAACGACTATTACTTCTTAACTAATAAAGTTAGCTTAACCGCTATAATTTTCCTTTAAAGTTTATGAAATGCACTTATCTTTTAAAGGTGGGGGGAACGCCCTACTGGAACAAAAAATTGCACTTTGAAGTTTAATATTTCGTAAATGGAGCATTAAATCGAAAAATAGTATTAGCAACCTAAGTCATTTTAAAAGACCTACTCAACGATACCATAAACACAAATGATGATGAAAAATCCCCACTTCTTATGTGAGAAGAAGCTACCCTAAAAAAAAAAATTTAATTATTTATTTTACCACATTGTCGGCGTAATTAGTATACACACACCATTACAGCTTTCTAGTAATAACAGACTCTTAGCAAAACTTTGGACAGACAGACAGACGAACATGACGACACTATAAGGGTTCCTTGACAGGACTACGGAACCCTGAAATACTATTTTGGACCAACCCATAGACAAAGTTGTTGTATTTGAGCACCAAACGTATTGACCGCCGCCGACTGTGAGCATGCTCACTCACAGCCCCAGTGTGAACGTAGAGTCAGTCTGCTGTTTGCGTCCTCACCAAACTGACAATACGCTATGGCGTACAATGCGCTACTTGTGTAACAAAAGAGTAGGCATGACACGTTCACACTGGATGCGTACGCTAAGCCAACTATTTTACGCATAAATAATAATACGCACGCAGTGCTTGAAGTTGCTCGTAGTATTTTACAAACTATTTCGCGTTAAATTAGACGGTTTTTAAGCAAATGATGCTCAATCAAATAGTAGTAATTTGGGAAGCTCTAGAAGCTTACGAAAATAGGAAAAAGAAAAGATTGAAATAATTTAAAGAGAGGTTTTCTTGATCATCTAATAAGCTGGTTCGGTAGCGAAGCCAATGGGGAATATGAATGGTTTTTTATTTGGTCCTAAAATAAATAGTACTTAATTATAATTAATAAAATTTTAAACATTTTCGAAATATATTGATAAATACCTGATTTACAGCCCATTAAAGTCGCGTGTTAGTTAAGGAGATCCGATATGTACCGTGACGTCACATTACACCTCCGCCATACATTTTTCATAGTAAAAGTTGTTTAGAAAGAAATAGGTATACCTTAATTTCTAATTACTATATTACGGTTATTTTTCCCTAAAATTAGTTTTGTTTTCATTATTAGCACTATAGTTTCAAATATTTCCTATAAATAATATAGTAAAAACTTTTTTTTTTTTTATGCATATTCCCTATTAGCATCTGCCGGCTGCAGACAAGTAGTACAATATTCGGCCACCGAGAGTCAGCGTCAACGCAGAGCATAATCGGTTCGGTGTGAACGAGAAGTTGCGAGAACGAGAAATGTATGGAAAAGTGATAAACTGCGTGCATTCAGTCGGTGCTGTAATAATTACACTTCCCCACCGCCAACAGGAGGCGTTACGTAAGAGGCGACTAATTCCTGTAGTACGAGACGGGGAGCAGCGTCTGCGTGCGAAATATTATAAAAAAACTGCGCTCGCCAACCCGTCTGCCAAGCGTGGCGAGTATTGGCAATCCCCCCCTTTTCGGGGAGGCCTATGTTCAGCTGGACGTCTTACGGTTGAATTGATGATGATGATGACTCAGTCGGCCGGGGGACAATACGCTGATTTGAACAATGTCTTATTGTTCTATTGGTATAGCGTGTAGCGGCGGCCCAAGGGCGGGCCGCGCCGATGTTCCTGACCGCCCTGCCTCACGTGGAAGACCACCAAGTCGCCTACAAGCTGCTAGCTGCCATCCGGATGCTGGTCGATGGACAAGGTAAGCTCTTAATTGCATTAGAAATATATGACTAAAGGTTGTTTGCAAGAGAGAGATTTTTTTGCGATAAAACCTAAACTGTACAGGGTGGTCCAGGCCAGATGGATATAAATTTTTTTTTAGGTAGTCGGCTTAGGGTCCTATGTATTTGTACCCGCCAGAAAAAAATCGCTTGTCAGCCGCTTAAAAGATATGTTTTTTTATTTATTTTAGAAATATCACCACTTTTAATGTTTTAATAATTTTTTATTTACTTTTAAAATGAAAAATTCTATTATTTTTTTATTTTAGGTGCTTGCTTAGACATTGCACTCTCTCAGAAAATAAATTCAGACTGATCTGCAAATTTGAAGTACATTTAATTTCATAACAATGAAAGAAAAATTACTCTCCTTGAAATCGACAGATTTTTCGTAAACTCCAATTAAAAATTAAAAAAGCGGTTCAAAGCACTCATGATTTTTTTTAAAACTGTACCAACTTATGCTCTTTCAATTGCCAAAAAAAGTCTCATGTTAATAAACCAGAAAAAAGTTAAGATTTTTTCAAAAATCTAACTAGGAAGAAAAATAAATAACATTAATTTCCAAAAAAAAAAAATTTTAGTTCTTTCACTTAAAAGACTATAGCAAATGTTCAAAATGCCCACCGTTGGCTTGAATACAAGCTCTGCATCGTTTTAAAAAAATATTTCTTAATTTTCTAAATGGTTCAGAATTATTTTCCATTTGTACTTGGACTTGGCGTAGCCGATCTCTCAGTTCTTGTTCCGAGTTGCATTCTTGAGCATAAACCTTGAATCCACCTTCCCGGTTGAAGTTTTTATGTTTCTTAATTTCAACCGTTTCACGCACAATCCTTTTATAGTAGTGGCGATCGGTGGAGAGCATTTTGGTATCATTAATAGGTACATATTTTACTATTTCTTTGCCTGACGTAATTTTCTAACTGTTACATTTTGTCTCAGAAAGCGTAGCTCGACAATTGGCTACGAACCGCGACGCGTTATCGGCCGTGGCACGCTGGGGGCATGCGGGCGAGTA
Organism: Anania hortulata; assembly: GCA_963576865.1. Taxonomy (NCBI): domain Eukaryota; kingdom Metazoa; phylum Arthropoda; class Insecta; order Lepidoptera; family Crambidae; genus Anania; species Anania hortulata. The sequence continues at coordinate 21,213,227 of OY756392.1, read as the reverse complement.
CGCGGGTGTCGCGGGCGAGGCGCCGCGCCTGCTGGCGTGGGCCGGCAAGCAGCTGCGCCACTCTAACCACTGGGGGCACATCGTGGAGGTATGTGTCTGCACACTGCACACTGCACCACGCGGGCCAGGCGCCGCGCCTGCTGGCGTGGGCCGGCAAGCAGCTGCGCCACTCTAACCACTGGGGGCACATCGTGGAGGTATGTGTCTGCACACTGCACACTGCACCACGCGGGCCAGGCGCCGCGCCTGCTGGCGTGGGCCGGCAAGCAGCTGCGCCACTCTAACCACTGGGGGCACATCGTGGAGGTATGTGTCTGCACACTGCACACTGCACCACGCGGGCCAGGCGCCGCGCCTGCTGGCGTGGGCCGGCAAGCAGCTGCGCCACTCTAACCACTGGGGGCACATCGTGGAGGTATGTGTCTGCACACTGCACACTGCACCACGCGGGCCAGGCGCCGCGCCTGCTGGCGTGGGCCGGCAAGCAGCTGCGCCACTCTAACCACTGGGGGCACATCGTGGAGGTATGTGTCTGCACACTGCACACTGCACCACGCGGGCCAGGCGCCGCGCCTGCTGGCGTGGGCCGGCAAGCAGCTGCGCCACTCTAACCACTGGGGGCACATCGTGGAGGTATGTGTCTGCACACTGCACACTGCACCACGCGGGCCAGGCGCCGCGCCTGCTGGCGTGGGCCGGCAAGCAGCTGCGCCACTCTAACCACTGGGGGCACATCGTGGAGGTATGTGTCTGCACACTGCACACTGCACACTGCACCACGCGGGCCAGGCGCCGCGCCTGCTGGCGTGGGCCGGCAAGCAGCTGCGCCACTCTAACCACTGGGGGCACATCGTGGAGGTATGTGTCTGCACACTGCACACTGCACACTGCACCACGCGGGCCAGGCGCCGCGCCTGCTGGCGTGGGCCGGCAAGCAGCTGCGCCACTCTAACCACTGGGGGCACATCGTGGAGGTATGTGTCTGCACACTGCACACTGCACACTGCACCACGCGGGCCAGGCGCCGCGCCTGCTGGCGTGGGCCGGCAAGCAGCTGCGCCACTCTAACCACTGGGGGCACATCGTGGAGGTATGTGTCTGCACACTGCACACTGCACACTGCACCACGCGGGCCAGGCGCCGCGCCTGCTGGCGTGGGCCGGCAAGCAGCTGCGCCACTCTAACCACTGGGGGCACATCGTGGAGGTATGTGTCTGCACACTGCACACTGCACACTGCACCACGCGGGCCAGGCGCCGCGCCTGCTGGCGTGGGCCGGCAAGCAGCTGCGCCACTCTAACCACTAGGGGCACATCGTGGAGGTATGTGTCTGCACACTGCACACTGCACACTGCACCACGCGGGCCAGGCGCCGCGCCTGCTGGCGTGGGCCGGCAAGCAGCTGCGCCACTCTAACCACTGGGGGCACATCGTGGAGGTATGTGTCTGCACACTGCACCACGCGGGCCAGGCGCCGCGCCTGCTGGCGTGGGCCGGCAAGCAGCTGCGCCACTCTAACCACTGGGGGCACATCGTGGAGGTATGTGTCTGCACACTGCACACTGCACCACGCGGGCCAGGCGCCGCGCCTGCTGGCGTGGGCCGGCAAGCAGCTGCGCCACTCTAACCACTGGGGGCACATCGTGGAGGTATGTGTCTGCACACTGCACACTGCACACTGCACCACGCGGGCCAGGCGCCGCGCCTGCTGGCGTGGGCCGGCAAGCAGCTGCGCCACTCTAACCACTGGGGGCACATCGTGGAGGTATGTGTCTGCACACTGCACACTGCACCACGCGGGCCAGGCGCCGCGCCTGCTGGCGTGGGCCGGCAAGCAGCTGCGCCACTCTAACCACTGGGGGCACATCGTGGAGGTATGTGTCTGCACACTGCACACTGCACACTGCACCACGCGGGCCAGGCGCCGCGCCTGCTGGCGTGGGCCGGCAAGCAGCTGCGCCACTCTAACCACTGGGGGCACATCGTGGAGGTATGTGTCTGCACACTGCACACTGCACACTGCACACTGCACCACGCGGGCCAGGCGCCGCGCCTGCTGGCGTGGGCCGGCAAGCAGCTGCGCCACTCTAACCACTGGGGGCACATCGTGGAGGTATGTGTCTGCACACTGCACACTGCACACTGCACCACGCGGGCCAGGCGCCGCGCCTGCTGGCGTGGGCCGGCAAGCAGCTGCGCCACTCTAACCACTGGGGGCACATCGTGGAGGTATGTGTCTGCACGCTGCACACTGCACCACGCGGGCCAGGCGCCGCGCCTGCTGGCGTGGGCCGGCAAGCAGCTGCGCCACTCTAACCACTGGGGGCACATCGTGGAGGTATGTGTCTGCACACTGCACACTGCACACTGCACCACGCGGGCCAGGCGCCGCGCCTGCTGGCGTGGGCCGGCAAGCAGCTGCGCCACTCTAACCACTGGGGGCACATCGTGGAGGTATGTGTCTGCACACTGCACACTGCACACTGCACCACGCGGGCCAGGCGCCGCGCCTGCTGGCGTGGGCCGGCACACTAAATAGTTATCAGTTAACTTTAGCAAACAATGACGTCACATGTTGCTATCGCCCGTATAATTTTTTAGAAGAATGACCTTTACACTGCTCAGTCAAGTCAATTGATTGGTGGCGTCAACTTTCGTATCCAACGATTTGTTTTGCTTGTTCTCAGGTTGAAGGCTGCATATCCAGTTTAGTGAATATGCTGGTTGTGTGTCACTCTGTGATGCAGAACGAAGCGATTCTCGCCCTAACGCTCCTCGCAATAGAGTCTTTAAAAGACAAATCGCCCACTAACGAGATCCCGTCCGAATTCGATTACGAAAACAGCTTTATCTCTCAATTAATAAAGTCGGAAATCGGAAAACACGTCGCAGTGCTAATCGATACGAATTGCGCGAAAATGCCAATGGAAGTTGCGGAGAATTTGCTCGCATTCCTAGATATTACTTCAAGATCGAATCAACTCGCTTTTGATTACAAAGAAGCGAAGGTTCATGAGTCTCTGACGAAGTTCTGCGACTCTCGGAAAGATTTTAGCGATGATATGAAGGCGTGTATAAACGGGGTTGTGACATCTATAACGAACAATGGCGGGGCGGAGTAAACCTCGATTCAGTGTGTCGGTTTTTGAAACTAATCGGCTTATTTTTGAATTTCCACGGGGTTTGTAATAGTTAAGTATTACAGCCACTGCAAATGCGTTTGATCTAAACTCAAAATAAAACTTAAAATGTCCGCTAAATGACCGACACGACGTATTTTTATCGCGTTTAATAGATTTATGAAAAAAATATATACTTTAACTCTACAGTGCGTAAGCAGTGTCGTTTTTATGTCACTCTTTACAGATAAACAAAACATGCTTTTTTAAAAGCTTATAGTAAGGTTCATAGTAGGCCCCGGGGTACTAAAGGTGAGGGCTGATTGTTTTCAGTCAGTGTTAGCCTTTTTATTTTCAAAAAAAATTTTAAGTAATCTTTAATTGTTGACATAAACTCACGTTTATTCGAAAACTACACATATTGGAATCGAGGTTGTTTGGGAGTGCTTGAATTTTTCGCTTCCTATCTAGTCATAGTTTAATTAAGCTACTCGTTAGTCATTTTGCTAGAATTTCCTTAAATATTTAATGTATTTTAGCGAAAGATTACTTAATAAGAATAATAAGTTATTTTTGAGATTCTCCTTTCGTATTTTTACATTCCACTTGTAATGTTTACGTTACAATGTTTCTAAATGGGATGTTTGACCAACGTAATATGCCCAGTTAACCCCTAAAGATGTAGTGGGAAAATATTCCCACCATACTTTTAAGGTGTTCTGAAACAATGGAAATAGATGTATTTTGTATTTACCTCTCGTTCACTCTTAAAAGGAATAATAAATTAATATACGTTCCTTCTGTAAAATGCGAATAGGATTGTTGAGTCAATGCTGACATCCTTTTAATGGCTGATTCTGGTGCCCAAAAACTTTATGATATCAACATCGAAATCTAAGATTTCCTATTTAACATTATCGTAAGCAAGTGTCTGACTGCCTGAGGATCAACGCACAATCGAAACTGCTGGATCTTGAAACATTAAATTTTGCACAGAGATTCCTTTGTTATGTATACTAAGAAAAGATATTTGGAAATTGAATAATACAGTGGATACAGTTTTATGGCAGTGGATGGATGAAAAAGACGGAAGATCGTTGTCTTTGGCGCTCTTTGGCTTACGTCCAGCAGTAGACTGCAGTAGGCTGACATGATGAAGGGTTAAAATGGAGAGTGGAAGTTTTTAAACAAAGTCGCGGGGAACTGCTAAAGCTAAATAATAATTTAGTTGCTTTATGTCAGTGTAGGGAACTGCTTTTTGTGAGATTTTGATGTTGCTCCCATAGATAAAGTTAGGGCGCCTGAACTGTAGTATTTTTATACATTGTTGGTCAAACATCGCTTTATTCTGCTTTAGATAATAGTAAACATGAAATACAAACAAACAGCAATACGAATGAAATACTCAAAAGTACAATACTGTAGTCACTTGTTGAATTATTATTAATAAACTAGCTTCTCTGTAAGATACGATATTTCTCTAAGATTGTAATTAGTAATATTTGCTCGAAGACGGGCTCTTACCACGCTCTAAGGCTCTCTTATTTTGAGCGAATCTTTAATCTAAAAATAGGTTGGACAACATTCAAGTAAAAACATTTAAACTATTCCACACATTTTTCTGAGGCACTAGACATTAGTCCTAGACAGATTAATAAGTATAGAAGTGACGTTTGAGGTTAGTCTTCGTTTTAATAAAATCAGATAAGGTGTTTTGTCAGTTAGCAAGCCAGCGAGTAAATTAAAGAAACGCAGATTCCCCTTTAACAAAAAAAAGAAGAATAGGCTGATTCCAGGGTCAAAAAAAGATTATTCTATTTAGTCCGTCAGTAAGATTACAAAAAATATTGGACCCATATTTTGTCTTTTGTCAATCAAACAAAAAATGAAGAAGATAAAGCGCATCAAAGTTTGGGAATGGGAGCACGTGACGCGGAACTTTAACGGGCTATATCTTCATCATTTTTAGTTTGATTGAGATAAGCAAAAAATACGTGTCCAATATTTTCTGTTAATCCGACTGACTTTTTTAGATGATGAGAATAAGATGAGATTTTGATTTTTTTAGGAAACTTGCCCATTGTGTATAGAAGTAGAAGATTGTCTGCTGGCCTGTCTTTAGATTGAAGTTTAGATAGTATTATGTGGTTCCATTCGAGCCGAGGTCTGTATGAAGCACAAATAAATTTGAAAAAAAGACTTAAGTAAACTTTCTTTGATAACTATCAACGGAAATTACGGCTATATATTGGATGTCATGTCTTATGTGTTGTGATGTCTATTTTCAATCAATACATCTTTCAAACATTTTATTCGTGCTTCTTTTACCTCGGTCTAAGAAGACTTCCTAACTTCTTGCATTTTCTAGTCGTAAGATTTCGACTTCTACCAAAACTTGCTTGTCGGGAGCACACTTCGCGAGTCTTAACACTTCGTGTCATGTAAGATACAATAACCAGAGAGCCACAAGATCTGTGTTCAACGTTCCTATCTTCACTTATGTGCTTGGGCAAATGTTTTTTAATCATAGCCCAAGGGCTATGCAAGGCAATAATGTTGATTTTACATAGAATGATTTAAATTTAACAAAAATGTTTTCCACTAACAATTTTTGAGGGCGCCCCTGTATGAAAATTGCCAATTGGGAGTGGATGGCGCGACTGTGGTGATAAGTTTAGGGAATTAAATAACTTGACTGCCCTGCTCGCACATATTTTTTTGTAAACATAATATTTAAAAAGAGGCAATGCTGACCGAGTTTCTTGCGCTTTTATCTTGCACGGCGCTAGCGTACAATATCGTCCCGAAACAGTGGGTAAGTAGGGTAAAAAATTTTTTGCGTAAATCAGGGCTATTTGCAGAAATAAATTGGTTTTACAAATTTGAAGGCACGAAGATAAGGCAGTAAGAGAAGTTCAAGCAAGGTGATATGGAATGCCTAGTAAACACACTTCTCGATAACAGTTACTTGACTCGTGGGAAAGAGACGTTGTATTAAACTTAGCTCGTAAAGCATTATCTCTTTCCCACACGTATAATGTGTAAGATTCGCGAGTGTGTACAGACTAATATTTACTACCGTCATTTAAATCCTTCAATATTATAATATTCCTTCTCTTTAACATTAAATTTTAAGATCCGATAGTGCACTTATAAATATAGTTCAAATGCTTCTAATACTTAAATATTTTTAAGACTCAAGAAACCTCTCAAGTTAAAATATCAGTTGCTTTAGTTAGACAGTTTTGTGAATTTTTTACTTCAATAAACTCTGTAGTATTTAATGTAAATATTTCCTATTGTTATTATTACTTAATTCGATTTACTATTATGTCTTTCTATTGTCTAATCAGTGTAATTTATTATAATGTAAGGTATTATGGTTCTATTTTCATGTTTTATGAATGCAATAAACTAAAATGTGCTTTTTAGCCACTAGGCTGTGAAAATAAGGGCAGTAGCATCAAACGAAATAACTTAACTTTTAATTTGATTGCTTATCAAGGAACTTTAGGCTCGCTCTCCACCGGAGGTGAGCAACGTTGCTAGGCTACTGATGTCAATCCCCAGTCTTGCTTGATTTGATTTATTTATTTACAAAAATAACACTAAAAAAATCACTCACAGGTCCACACAGATAGAAATTGAGTAATTTAAAAAAGAAGGAATTATAATACAATTTGAAGTACCACATTAAGCAGCACATATACCGGCCAATAACAGAATAGGCTACTATTATTTTTATTGTCTACTTCGCTAACCTAAACATACAAATATATAAAAGTATTTATTTAGATAGATTTATAGGTTATTATCTCTGAGCTCTGGCGGAAAGGGGTTCAACGAAGCTAAGTTTTTGTTATACTTGATAGACAAGGCGAGGAATATAAATAAGATGGTAAACATAACATAATAAAAATGTTATCTTTGTGATAAAAATGTTGTTTACACTATCTGTGTGAGAGCACTTTTAAGTAGGGGGGGGGGGTTCGTTTCTCGCTCCGCTATATGACATAGCATTAGGGGACATAGTATTGTAGCTTAGGTTAGCTTCGCTTAGCAACGTAGCACATGTCTAGTGGAAAGCCAGCCTTAGTGCAGTTCAGTTAATAAATGAGTGATATTCAATAGCTACTGGTAGCGATTCGTTTGTAACGTCAGTAAACTTGAAAGTGAGTATGGCTTTTTCTCTAATGTAAATAAAAAAACAGTTTAAAACTGTAAAACGTAGCATTCACAGATCATCAAAAGGCAAATACGAGAAAATTCATTACGATTAAATTATTGGATTGAGACATAAAAAATATTGTTTATTATTTGGAATTGAAATAACGAAGTTTAATAATATTCTAACCTTACATATTTAAGTTCACAAATAGGTACCGTACATCTTAGTGAACGTAGACCAGTCCATCCGTGCCCCATACTAGTGGGCCGGATCGAAGGGGGCAGAATAGGCCTCAAGGGCGCCCCTGTAGGCTCGGACCTCGGCCGGCCCGTTGTCTCACTCGATACGATACAAATATTACGAAAAGCGCGATAAGACAAATAATTTGACAGTTCCAGGGAGCTAAAGATTCTAGTTCGGAGTGTAGGAGTACGAATCGCCACCATTAGCAGATCACAGGTGTACCTAAATTAACGCACATCCTCTTAAGGGCAGATTCTGGTGCTGGTGCATTTAGTAAAGACAGGGTCTGTATAATGGTATAAAATATATGTATAGTATGTACCAAAATAAAATCATTAGTATGTACTAAAATAAATACTGAAATTCAGGGGCGTGCATTGGTTTCAGATGGGGGTAGGCTGTGAGTGAAAATTGAGTAAGTTTGCGTGAAACAGTAGGCGATCTCGCGGCAGCCTAACATTGGTTAAATTGCACAGTAACGATCTAAGTTGTGCGCTTTAGTAAGGAATAAGTACAGGTAGACGACAAAATGGTTACAGAATATTTATTGTTTATTGTTGAATACGTAATTAATAATTATGGTCAGCTGTTCTGTCGGGTTTTTATGAAGGTAGGCTCTGCATAATAGCCTATATGAGATGCACGCCCCTGCTGAAATTGTATACCGGACTAATTACCTGTAACGGTCCTGTACCCTTTCTACAATTATTTAACCCTCATTTTATTTCTGTACTGCAATGATTTGCATTGACTGACTTGCCGCACGGAGTGCGGTGTGCGGGAGAGGGCGCTAGCTAGCGAGCGGGGGGACGCGGCAAATGTAGCCAATAAAGACTCAATTTCGTATCAGTCCTTAATAAATAAGAGTATCAATATTATCTGTACTGAAATTTTACGTTACTAGAATATAAAATTATGACGTCATTATGTGTCGGTATTTGAAAATTTGTTACAAAAAAAAAAAAGAGTTGACGTCATACAGAAAAAATTATACCCATATTCATATCGGTAGGTATACAGTCCCTGAGAATGGATATGAAGAATTCGTTGTTGTAATTTGGATGTTAAAGAAAGACTATTTGAGCATCAGAATCGAATCATCATCAGAGGATGTGCGTTAAGTATATCAAAAGACTATATTTGGACGCATAAGACGCGTCTGGTTTTGTTATAAACCTTAGCAAATGCCATCGACTCAAACACTGACTTGAGAGTTTTTCATGTATGTACCTTTCTACTTTATTTTAAACTTTATTAGAAAAATTAAATTAGAATAAACACCAATGTGTAGCGTAACTGAGCTTCAGCCACCTAGAGTACTAGTTATTATAATTCTTGTTAAAATGCACTCTTTATTGATATAGTTTTATTGGACCAAGATTTATATATTACTCAGTATATTATCTTCATCAAATATGCTGAAAACTTTGATGGGGAATAGTATTGATATACCAACTAATATTATTGTTATTAGATTTATTATATTATCATAGTTTCTGCTGAAATATGAATATTATTCTAAATATACAATGAGTTTCATTTCGTTGCGTTACGTTGATGTTTTTGTGATATTAAAAATACTTAATCATTATCAACTTTTTATTACAATCATAGATTTTATCTAAATCACAAAAATATTGTACAACTTGTACCTTATTTGTACTAGAGTAGCTACTATTAACTAGTGTATGACACGTTTTTATTAAATTGTTTATTTACATATTCAATCTATTTAACCCATACAAGTCGATAGATACGTAAATAGACAAACTTAGAAATACTGACAGACGTATCGAGATGAAATGAAATGTCTGGTTTACAATTTATGAGCAACTAATATATCTATAAATGCGTTATAGAAGTCATACACATTACTACTCATTTCTTTCTGTTTTTTTTAGCTGTTTACAGTAAAATATTTTTGAAAAAAAAAAAGCAGTTGCCTCAAGGTGACATTAAGAAAAATAGTTTTACAAGTTTCTTCTAGACGCATAATTTGAAAATAATATCATGGCATCTATTGTAATCAATCTTATCTTAGCACGGGTGTGCAAAGTGCGCGGGATTCCTGATTAACGTTATAGTACTAAGAGCATTGTAAAAAAGACAAACTCGACAGACACGCAACTTGACAGGCACCTGAGGCCCAATTCCCGTAATTTGACAATAGCCGCAATCCGGTGTCGATCCGCTCCCAGTAACATTACAATCACAAACGGTATTCTCGTAAACTTTTAATTTGACTTAAAATTATCAAAACTATCCAAATAAGACTGAAAATAGAGCAAAAAAAATCTAATTTTGTTTTCTTCTATTTTCAGTCGCATTACGAACCATAATTGCGTTTTTTGGGTTTACGGGAATACCGTTTGTGATCGTAATGTTACTGGGAGCGGATCGACACCGGATTGCGACTATTGTCAAATTACGGGAATTGGGCCTCTGGTCTACTAGCTTAATATGCTTTACTAGCTTGTATCTTATGTAGGCAGTAGGTGTTAATAAATTTAATACAATGTAATATTTGATACAGTTATTATCATATAGTAATTAAAATATTATCTCAATTGCTATGCCCTTACAGGTAGGGTTGTCATTCGTCCAGGTTACCCCGGATTAATCCTAGTTTAGAGGGTCCCGGGGAGCATCCGGGCAGGGTTTCCTTTTCCGGATTTTTATGCAGAATTAGACAAAAAATATAAAAATAACACCAAATTTTTTTTAAACAATGTTTCACTTGCAACCTTCAAATTAATATTAACTCGCGCTCGCTCGAAAAATTCTAGCTCGCTTTGCTCGCGGCTTTAGTTGTGTGTGTTGTGTTGTGTTGTGTTTCTAGTGACACTATAATTATTTATTATTACCATTTACTCATACTATTGACTTTTTTTACCACGCCAAATTAATAAACATATTGATTTAATATCTTTGAAATTGTATTTTTGAAGGTACGCAAAAAAATATAAATCGTTATGTACAATCTGGGTCTTATTCAAAAAAATCTCTTAAGCTGCGTGTCTTAAGAGTTAAGATCCTGTCTTGTGACCTGACGACTGCGTGTAATCTAAAACTAAAATAAATTAAAAAAAACAGTTTTACTGAAAACTAAGTAACTAAGAACTCTAATCTTAACATAAAAGATCACCATTTATATCCAACCACCCTGTATACTCTCAGGAGCGGTCCTGTATCATGGTGGAGTGCTGCGTGAGCGTCTTGCGGAACTTTAACTCCTCGTCCGATATCAGGTGTTGCTGAAGAATTGGGCCCCTGTTGCCGCACCCAGCCACTAGACAAACAAAATAGTAGATAGTAAAATAAATGGTGCATTTAGTTGTTCTTTTTTGTAAAGTAAAATTTAATTGTTTTGTGTAAACAAACGAACAACTTTTAAGCCCTGGGCACACAGCCGGCGGGGCGCGACGGCGACGGGGCAGCAACTTGGCCTGAAGTTCGTATCGTCGTACTTAACGGATCGGCGATACTGCATAAATATTCGGAATAGGTATTTGGATTAGGTATTTTTTAATATTAGGATTAGGTGGATTAGGTATCGATTTTACCTAATATCTCTAGCGTGAACGTCACACTGCTGCAACGCGGACGTGACGGTTTCGTTGACGTTCCCAATAGGACGTTATATTTTTACACTATCCATTATTAAATCACTAAAAAGTTGTTAAATATACCTGGACACTTAGTAGAACTTCTCTTATTGATTAGATTCATAATGGACTCCCGCTCATACACATGCCCACACACTGTGTTCTTCACTGGGTCTGAGATTGGCCTTTTCGTGATTGGATCAATCTGGAAGAACGATAAATAAAAATAATATTGTTTGCCTGACAAGACAGACAACACACCATTCATCGTGGTCTCGAAGTAAGGAATTAACATCCTTGTGACATTCCAGACAGTGAATTTTGTCAGGGGCGATTCCAAGCACACCCAGACACATATCAATTTAGAAAAGTTAGTTTTTTTAATTAAGCTGAACTAAGAATCGAACAGGACCCTTTGCGTTCAAGGCGAATCATTGTGCCGATACGACAATTGGGTCGTCAAATGTTGTTTAATAATAATGGTGTAAAAACTAAGAACGAAATGAGATCTGTAGAAGATCTGACGTCACCGACTTAGCATTTCTAATTGCAAAGCTAAAGTGGCAACAAGCAGGCCACATATCGCTCACAGAACTGAGCTCTGAGAACGGAACTGAACTCTGGGTTGATGTAACAGGGACTCAGGGGCGTGCATTGGTTTCAGATGGGGGTAGGCTGTGAGTGAAAATTGAGTAAGTTTGCGTGAAACAGTAGGCGATCTCGCGGCAGCCTAACATTGGTTAAATTGCACAGTAACGATCTAAGTTGCGCTCTTTAGTAAGGAATAAGTACAGGTAGACGACAAAATGGTTACAGAATATTTATTGTTTATTGTTGAATACGTAATTAATAATTATGGTCAGCTGTTCTGTCGGTTTTTATGAAGGTAGGCTCTGCATAATAGCCTATATGGGATGCACGCCCCTGGGACTGTATATCAATATTATATAAAATACAGGGTGTAAGGGACAGCCCTCCGCAAACTAACAGGGTCCATTCTTCTCCTTATTCTAAACCATATTTCACTGGAATTTTCCTCAGGAAAATTTTCTTTTTTTTTTCTCGTTTTTTTAGTCTCTATTACTTTATTTTAATGTAAAATTACATCCTTTGGACACAGCAATCCATTTTTTACAAAACAACACATAAAATAAAAAGCAATGTATTCTTAAATCTCTAACAAATAACGACGCGGATGTTATCACGTGACGCGAGCGCATTGACAACGTTAGCAGCGATGACAGCCGAAGGCTCGCTCGCTGTGCTACTCGTCCGCAATGTTAGCGATACATTGCGTGCGAAGAAAACAAACAAATCGGAATTTCTGGATTTCTATAATGTTCCTGAAAAAAAATTAACTACCTGTCTTCTTTTTATAATATACTGAATTCACCCTATCAGTCTGTGGAGGGCTGTCCCTTACATCCTGTATAATATAAATACTGAATTTTTATACCTACCAGAATTTTTCAAATGTAGCCATACAGACTAAATTTCGTATTACCTAATTAAATAAGGGTTATCAATAATATCTAAAAAAAAAAAAATATTTTTTTAATTGCCTCTGGTGGGATTCGAACCCACGACCATTCGCTACCCGGGCGACTGCTCTTCCAACTGAGCTACGAAGGACATAGTAATGTAATAGTAATAGTCTCTACCTACACCTTAACCAACTTCTAATTTCACATTTTTTCTTAATAATTTCAATGAAAACATGTTTTTTTTAGCAAAAACATACTGACAACACTTATCATGCAAATAATGTTTAAATCTACGTTTGGTTGGCTTTAAAATGAGGTTATTACACTCAAAAATCGATAAAGATATGAGCAATACAATAGGCGCAGGTAGACACGGTATCCTAGTAGTCACAAGAAAACAGCTCCTTGCGATATGCGTTTGTGCAACAAGAAATGTGCAAAAGAATTAAAATTAATGGTTTTTATTTAAGTAAGTGCTCAAAATGGCTACCTCTTTCTCTGATGCACAAACAAGTTCTTTTTCACGCCACACTTTTTACAATTTTTGAGTTTGTGATTGTATTTTGTAAAACCTGTAAGTCACCCTGTATAATGTATGGTGTCAAACAGAAATAAATTTCAATATGGGTAGGTACTTTAAATAAGTACCTAAGTATAAAGTTATTACGAAATAAATATATTGCACTCAGATTCAAACGTATACAGTCCCCGTGATGTAAACTGTGATTAATGTAGTTTGTAGTTCTGAGTTTTGTACTTACATGTTGGTCTAGTGATTCTGTGATAGCTAAGTCTGACTCATCCAAGTTTTCTAGAAAAGAAATGCTAAAATTAGAATTCATTTTTGGTAACAAAAACAAACATTGGCATGATCATAGTTTTCAGCAGGGATCAGAAACCGGTTATTTTACTATGGAACCTTAACCGGAATAATAAAGGTTTTTGATAAATTGACTATCACATACTCCAAATACCGACTTAAAACCTATGGAAAATTTAGTTTTATGGTCAAATCTTTACAACTACTATCAAATATTAGAAATGAGTCTTATACATTCTGAAATAAATATTAACCGGTTTCGATCCTTGGTTTTCAGCCATAAGATGTCCACTGCTGATCAGACCTCCGTCTGACGTTCTAGACTGAAATTATAGTTTCACTTCGTGTAGTGAAAAATTATTGAATGATAGATAAAAAAGATTGAATTATGTTATTAAATATATTATATCTAAGTCCAGATTACCACAAATATTTTTATTTTGTTAAAAAAAAGTATTTTGTTTAAAATTGTTTTGTGCATAAAATTACTTGTTTGTTTTTACTAAATTACATTTGGGCCAGTGTTAACAATATAGGTATTTGATTTAATTCAATTAAATTATATATTTAACTGAATTGGTATGGCAGAATAACACAGTTTGCGGGTCTCCTGCAATCACTGAGTCATAGACCATTTTTTCTTTAAATATTACACTATTACGCTTCACACTATTCTGTTGTATCTGTAATCTGCTTTAAGACAAATAAATACATTCTAATTTTAATTGCTTACTAATTAAGTGTTTTACTTTGATTATCGAGCACATACCCTATAGAGCAGCAATAAGGATCATCTTTCTCCGAGACTAGTAAGTGATTTTTCACTTACATTTAGTATGAAATGACAAGTCCTGTCAACTCTCGTCCATACAAAAAAAGTACAGATAAATAATAATAATAAATATTAATAATGATAAGTAGCCTAAGCACTTGTGTTACAGAAATCAGAAACAACGACGGTACCACAACACCCAGATCCGAGACAATACAGAAAAGTTATTTTTCTACATTGAGCGACCGGGAATCGAACCCGAGACCTCAGAGGTAGCGACACCAAGTCTGGTATACTCGCCTCTCGGCTCTCGGAGGTCGGCATCATACAGGAAAAAAATGGCGGTTTTTTTTTTGTCGAATAGTTCAATGAAATTTCTACTGTACAGGGTATTTGCTCCGTGACTTTGATGGTAGGCATATGTATTACATATTAAAACTTAGTTACCTAGTTTTAATATGCAAAGTTTTGTATAATGAGCAGTGATCGGAATAGGTAGATTGATTTGATGTACTTTGGTAGTGCTAGCATAATACGGATATGCCGTTTTTTCAAAAACGGATACTAAGAAATGCCAGAGTCCAGGAGGCATGTCCATATTAACATCAATGTTTGAGACAATTGACCCCAAATCAATCTACCAATTCCGATCACTGATAATGGGTAGCAATTTATAAAATTTTTGTACTGACATATGGGCTAGTTTTGAGTTTTTAATTCTATAAGGTGGTAGGTAGAGCCTATCTTTGTGCCTTGCTAAAAAAATGCTGTTTCTTTAGCCTTTTTGGTAAATAAAGAAGTTATTTATCATCATCATTTTAGCCATAGGACATCCACTGCTGAATATAGGCCTCCCCACATGACTTTCATCGGGAGGATTGCCAATACTTGTTATGCTTGGCAGACCGGTTGGCGAGTGCAGTTTTTATAACATTTTGCATACAGACGCTAATGCCCGTCTAATATTACAGGAATTAGTCGCCTCTTACGACACGCCTCCTGTAGGCAGTAGGGTAGTGTAATCTTTCTCCACGTGTTGAACATCATAAGTAACATGAGACTTACCTCCAGCCTGTTCCTGGCCCTTTTGATACCGTTTAGTCAACTCTATCATGTACGGGTGGTTGTTCACATTGAGCCGCTTGCCAGCCATACTGCTCAAGTGGGTTGCGTGTCTGTCTTCCAGTGTGTCTATATTTGAGGTATCAGTTTCTCTCTACAAAAAAATGGTGAAATTTAAAAGACAATCAGAATAGAAGTAGAGCTCATGCTATCATTGAGTTCTTCTCAGGATGATTTTCAACCAAATGATATATATGGCTATTTGTGATGGTGCTGCCTATTATACTGATTCACAATACAACTGATGTTACCGTATTTCTAGCATTGTTGAATAAACACCAAACTAAAAAATTGTGTGTAGGTAGGATTAAATGCTTGTTTAAAGCAAAAACAAAAATAATAGCATGAAAATATATACATGCACATTATGCACTCACTTTAGCTTTATCTAACGCCTGTATCGCCACATCTTGCTCGGCCTCCTGTAAACAGTATCTTTCAACATAAGACTTCAATTTAGTGAATTCAGCATCTTTCTCGTTGTCCAAATATTTCACTACGTTGTCCGTGCACAAATAAAGACTTGTAATGCATTGTTTTCTAAGTTCTGCTAAATCTGCGTCTGCCATTTTAATCAGTTTCAGTGGTCAGGTACCTACTGAATTTAAAAAATAATTCTCACAAGTTTTAACAAACTTAAACAGTACTACAACTAGTGTTGCCGGTCGATAGTTCACTATCGATAGTCTATCGAGCAATAGTAATAGCAATAGTATCGAAAAAGTATAAGCAAAAGCAATAGTAACGATAGAACTATCGGTACTGACGATACTATCGATCGTATCGATAGCCCCATAAGCGTAAATACTATCGAAACACAGCAATACTATCGATAGTATCGATACTATTGCTACTGCATATTGCTACAACAATCGATAGTATCGATACTATCGATATTTAGGTCCTATCGATAATGAACTTTGTCTCAATAGTATTGCGATACCAGCGGTGGCCAACTTGGTTAGACGGAGAAAGCGCGGGAAACGTCGGTTTGTGCGGTCGACTTTTTTTTGGTTCTTGTAATTTTTCTGTTAAAATTGTAATATAAAGGATCAATTGTAGAATATTGTGTGCATATTTTGTTTATTTGTATATATTTAATTTAAGTAGTGTAAAAATCGCTGTATATTGGTAAGTTTCTCACTTAGCTAATTTTGCATGGAGGAACCTGACGATCCTGGCAGGACAATCCCCCAAGTATCAAACTATGTAACAATCTCGCATGGAACAGAAACTGAAGGTTCACAAAGAGACACCGACGCATCTGAAAGTGGTAAAAGTAGTTCTCATCGTAAGCGTGTGCAAAACCGCAAATATTGTAAACATTGTAACAAAAGGAAGAGAAAGAGACATAGATCTACAGGTTCAAAAGACGATACAAAATTACAAATGGTTGCTTTTGTGAAAATGACAGTGACCAGCCTAATATTTTTATTAATAAACCTGATAACTTTGTAGTCACCAATTCTCCCACAGCGGAGCCCAGTTCCATGAACGTCACTTAAAACCGTCAAATTGTTAGGTAAAAAACGACACGGAATAATCGTGTTTTTATTTGCTAATGCTACGCTTACACGTAAATTGCGCCTTACGGAGCGCTTTTTTATTTATCAATCACGTGTTTGACGTTAAATGCAAATTGTCACCATGCCCGACACCCATTCAGACTCGGATTACTTTAAAATGGCTTTATTTACCATGAGGCAAACTACAGCGTTCCACGAACGGCACGGGTGTGCGCGTGTGTTATCATCACCAGAAGGCATGAAGTTACCACTGTCACGAAACATAGAACGAAGATAGATAGTGATTATCTATCTTAGGCTGAATAACAGTTTCGTGACAGTGGTAGCTTCATGCCTTCTGGTGATGATGGCAGACCTCGCAGTTCATTACGGCTTGAAGAGGACGTGCTGAATTTCTTCGAGCATTACCCGACCGCCAGTGCTGAAGAGAGAACGAAGACACCCGAGAGTGCAGAAGCTGATGCCGAAGGAGTACGCGTGGAGTTCTGTCAATGGATTCGGCATGTATGTTACGCTGAGCCAATATTTTGTAGACGGATAAGTGTAGGCGAACCCAAATTAGGCGCGTCCAGTAATATTTTCAATTAAATGTCTATTAAATTGAACTGTGTTGTTATTTTACTGTGAGAATTGATAGGAGCAATTAGCAATTAAAATACAACATTAAGTGAATAACTGACGCTGAAGGGATTTTTATCTTTAAAGGAGGCATTAACTCATAATTTTGCATTTTGTGTACGAGTGTTATGTTACAGACCTGCATTCAAACTAAAAGTCGTCTTTAAAGATAATGAGCCTTTCTGCAAAAATCTAAAGTTTAGGGACGTCACACACGCACACACACGTACACACACAATGAAATGAAACGAGTGAGACAGAAATAATAACAGTGTTTTTATCTCATAGTAAATTCATTCATACTCACACTTACATGAGCTTGTGTGTCGTATGATTTTTGAGTGCACGAATGAGACCCTAGAGATTATGAATTGGTTTTGACTAGTATTACCGTCGTGTATTTGTGTGTTTGTTTGCGTGTGTGGTTGATTGCGTTAATGTACAGGCTGATGTAGATTATTTATTGTTTTTCTTTAATTTATTGAAGTTCGTTCAATAGTTTTAATTTTCTATGATATATGATCCATGTGGTGGCCTAAGTTACCCCTTAAAATATTTTACACAAATTTTTGACCACTTTATATTAATATCGTATCAAAATCCGATATTAAATATCGACATAAAGTTAAAACGATATTACCCACCGCTACATACGTCAAAATTAGTTCTGGGTTCAAATACTAGTGGCGCTTCAAATGGGCATAAAAATTAGCTGTCATTTGTACAGGCCTAACCAGCATAGATTAATTTCCAAGTCAATAATCTAATCGGTGTTAAGTAGGTATAGACTCATCATCATCATCATCTCAGCCATTGGACGTCCACTGCTGAACACAGGCCTCCCCCAATGATTTTCATCGTGGGGGATTGCCAATACTCGCCACGCTTGGCAGCTGGGTTGGCGAGCGCAGTTTTTTATAAGATTTCGCACGCAGACGCTGCTGGCTGCCCGTCTCGTGCTACAGGAATTATTCGCCTCTTACGACACGCCTGTTGGCGGTGGGGAAGTGTATTCTTTACGGCCGTCCCCTCACGGCAAGTATAGACTGGCTTCAGTCAAATTATATTCGTGCCCTTTTTATTATTGCCATTTTACTGTCCTTTCAAGATAAGAAGATACTAAAGCTGTTGACAAGCTGCGACGGACGCGGCTCCGGACTTGTCTTGACATTTTGAGGTTAAGCGCTGCCATTGGTATATCCTTCAGTCAACTTCCGCCAGCCCAAGGATCGACCAATGGCAGCGTTTGACCTTACAATATCAAGACAAGTCCAAAACCGCATTATGTATTTGAAGGAAATCTTATTAATTTGTTTGATAAATCATTAAGATATATAATTGGTTTGCAATTGCAAAGAATTTTAAAGGCAAAGATTATTGTGTTTTTGTTATCATATTAATTAAAAATTAAAAATATATTTTATAAAATATTATCGTAAACAATATAGATGAAACGGAAAATGGCAAGTGGAGTGGATTTAGGACTCGTCTTGACATTGTAAGGTCAAACGCTGCCATTGGTCGATCCTTGGGCTGGCGGAAGTTGTCTGAAGGATAGACCAATGGCAGCGCTTGACCTCACAATGTCAAGACGAGTCCGGAGCAGCGTCCGTTGCAGTTTGTCACCAGCTCGTGTGAAATGACAAGTCCTGTCAACTCTCGCCCATGCCACCATAGACTTAGACAAAGAGTAAAATATTATTTAGTACGCTACGCTTAACCCCAATTCCTCATACAAACGTAGTATTCTTCTTTAGATATATTAATCTGTGGTACATATTAGTATACTCGGATTAAACAGAGTACGTGTTGGTACTTGGTACGTGTATTACTTGTTTGTTGTTCAGTCAGTTTCTTCTTTTAGTTTTACCTTACTTGATCAGTGGTGTCTCTGCTGGAACCAGCCTGGAAGTGCTAGACTGGACGGACATTTCCAGTTTTACTTGATCAGTATCTCACGAATATATGAACATTTTAGCTAGTCATTGAGTGCCCCCTGGTGACCTGGTCATACATACTATACCCACCATTGACTTAAAGTTATTTCTATGTCTATGATACCTACTCCTGGTACTACTTGCTTAGACCACATCATGTTAAAAACGAAACAGGATGCCATTGTTGTGGTGCAATCAACTGTAACGGACCATGATAGTGCTGCTCTTGTTAATAATCTTGACACTAAACTTGATGACTCCAATAAAACCAAAATCATAAACTCTGGTCTGGATACGGCCATGAACAATATTGATGTTAATGTTGCAACTGACACTGTTGTGTCCAGTTTAGCCACAGCAATCCAGGAAAACTCTAAAGTACCCAAGGTATCAAGAAGAAAAATGACAATCAAGCCTTGGATCACTAGCGAATTGTTGCGCTGTATGAAAAAAAGAGACGGTCTCCACAAAAAACTCAAAAAAGATCCTGATAACGAAGTCCTCAAAACTACCTATAAAAAGTATAGAAACTTCTGTAATTCTGTTTTAAAAAAAGCTAAAATAGCTCACGAGGGACAAAAGTTGAATAATGCAAAAAATAATGAAAAGAAACTGGGAGACCATTCATAATGTAAGTGGAGCTAAAAAGCCTCAACCATGCTTCTGATCTTATTGCCTCAAACAACTACTTTAATAGTATTAACGCAGTAAACGGGTACTTTGCAAGAATAGGAAGTAAGCTTTCTGAGCCGATTGCTGCATCTTGTGTTCTCTTCTTTCAGCATCCTAGTTTGGTTTTTGGTCAGGCAGATCCACTGACATATGCACGAGCTTACAAACGCTATTGCTACTAGTCTAGATGGAAAGATGAAGTGCATCACAGTATTTTTGGACTTTTATAAATGACTTGTGCTGAATACAGCTCTCTCGCGGCAGGATTTTTACTTTTGCGGATGACCCAGCACTATTTTTCAGCAGAGAAAAGTGGGAGAATGTATTCCTGAGTGCACAGACAGGTGTAGAAAGGACAAAATCTGCAATATAGAAAAATCTCTCAAAACAGCCTCCTCACATAAATTTTACTGTTTCCTTGAGCCATACTTATATAACAAGTTTAACAAAATTCTCTCTATCTATCCATTGAACAAACATTGTTTGTAAATGGCTATTAAAATCAACTTAATTACCAAGGAACAGGAAATCTATTATTATTAGTTAGATATCAGAAGAAAAAAAATCCACACACACACACACAGGTATTTATGTTTATGTCGTAGTCAGATCGTAAAATTGACCATTTCATGATGTGACCGACCATTTCATAAAATAGTGGTATTTCATGATATGGCCAATTAAAACTGACCGCTTAATGGTTCCGGGTTTCTTCGACCGATTCTGTGCTTCCGAGGTCCCCGCCGAAAATGAGCGTCGTGATAAGTCTGTGACTGTCACGACAAATGCTGAGCGGGAACCTTTTTGATCCTTCAAATAAATGTTTTCTTCTTCTTCTTCATCTATACGGGAAATCCCGGTTGCGTCCAAAGCCATTGCTTTGGAGCCCAGGGTCTGCTTTCCTTGATTAAAATAAATGTTTTCAATTCTATTCTATATCGTTCAAAAAAACGTCAACATTCTATGAATGTAAATCCGTTTGGCCATATCATTAAAATAAAAATACGTTTACAAGTTACGTGAATTTGGTTAATATTTGTAATCTTGGTTAATAGATAAATTTAACATTTTAAATAGTTATTGTTTTTAAAACAAAACTAATAAATAAAAAGACTTGAATAGCTAAATATCCTCTCAAATTACGTTCCGAACTCCTAAATATTTTGACGTTTCGCTCGTGTTTTGAGTGACTTTCATAAAAATTGCCTAGCTTGGTGTCGTAACGATAATTCACTTTACTTTCACCTTAAATTTACACATTATTATTCACTTGAAGAATAAAATATTTGTCCGCCGCTGTTATTTATCACAAAAACATAGCAACATTAGCGTCTCTACCGGTAGGTAATGTAACGATTTTACCATATGATGACTAATGTTTAACCATTTCATGAATCATGAAGTAGTCGTGCTTTTACTGTCTTATCTTCATACGCTGAGTATTCATTGATCTGGCCAGACCACATCATGATGGATGTAGACAGCGGGTTCTGTTCTATATCATGAAATACCACCATTTTATGAAATGATTGGTCACCTCAAAAAATAATCAATTTTACATTCTGGCCACAACATATTTTATATTATTACATTGTTATTTTATAAATTCTTCTTTATTAAAAGTCTGTTCTAGCTCTCTTTAGTTGCTTATTTTGTCTCTGACCCGATGAGTGGGGCCTGGTGACCTGAAATACATGTATTCTTAAACCTATCTCAGGCACTACACTCACATTATAGGTATTCTCTGTATACATACTAAGCTAAGCACTGCATGTATTGTGTAAACCTATGTGAAGAGTAAATAAAATTTTAAATTATAATTTATTATTGCTAAGGCCTCTATCACCTTGCCGTGGGCATGTATTTGGCAGGCCCTCTTCCATCATGCCTTCTTACCTACAACATGCAGTCACCGACTACCTTAGGCAGCGAACAATTTTCTGCGCTTCGCTTACAGGCGTCATCCGGCAGGAGCCTACCTACGGTGTTCCACAGGGGTCGGTCCTCGGACCACTCCTGTGGAACATCGGATTTGACTGGGTGCTCCGGAGCCGTCTTGTTGCGGGGGTTTGTGTAATTTGTTACGTCGACGAATGCTTCTACAGGACCGAAAAGTTGGAGCCCACTTTATGGTAGGAGGATTGCGCAATGGGGTCGGAAGTGCAACGAATTACCTAGACCTGATCCTTGATGAGGTGGTTCGAGGCGCACTTTAAGGGCCTCGCGCCAAAACTCATGGCGACTGCAGAACGCCAACAACGAAAATGTTCCGTACGTTCGGACGTATCGATCTAACCGTAGGCGCCCTCAGTAGGCTCCTGCCTAATCTTGGCGGACCATTAGCCACCTGCCGGCTCCTCTACATCGGACGGGACACATCCTGTCTCCGCGGCGGCTGGTGTGGTATACATTTCCCTTACGTAAAAAAGGTAATAAAAAATCGACGTCTGACGGGTTAGGATCATAGACAATCATGTATTTATGCTAAGTTTTTAAAGAGAAATAAATTTATGTTATCTTATAATTGAATTATGTTCATGCAACAAAGTACCTACTTCATTCATTACGAGGGAGAATGTACAACAGACAATAGTTCGTTAACCTACCATAAAACGTCTTTTCTTAATTGATATTGATCTCTACATGTCGGACTTAAAAGTTGAATATCGGTTTCATGTCCTTTAACTTTACGGTGTTGGCAGCTGTCGCGCTGCAGTGAGCGTGGCCTTCTTGCCGATCGCGCGACACAGCCGCAAAGATCGGAAAGCGCTATATGGACTAGACTCCATTATTGCCTGAAAAAAATATTGTGATAATGAGGAGAATGTTGTACTCGGCATAGTTATAGGTTTTTTTTAAAAAAAAAAACAATCATCATTAAAATAAAAAAAATTAGGACCTAAATAATATCGTAAATAAATGTCATTTGACACAAAAAAAAAACACTTATAAAAGGAGATGGAAACGTTTGCATACAAATTTGGGCCCTGGATGTAATAAGATGAAAATGGTGTAAATGAATAGATTGATACTTGGCAAAGCTTGACTGAAAATTCTGCGGTTTTTGTCATTCTCAGAGCCGAATAATTTAGGGTCTAGTAAAAGTAAGGTTATGTAATAAACAGCTGATTTCTGAAATACAAAAGATATTTTAACGTTACTTATATAGTTATTTACATTTAGGCCACAAACTAGACGACGACAACTGGTTAGATAAGGTATACTTACAGACTGAGGTGCAAGCCATTGTTAAAATACATGCAAAGCAGTTTCATCGTTTAGGGGTCGCCTGCCTAGTGCATACAGTGACTACGACTAGTCACTGTTACACAGTTTACACAGAGATCCATTATCTTCTGTATCCAGTCCATGCCGGTATAAAAAATCCAAAGTATCCGAAACTAAGTCAGACGTGCAAGATCTTCTGTGTCCAGATTTAAAGCATTGCAAGGTCGTTTAGGTTAGGCAGGGTCAGAATTAGTGAAACAAAGCCGTGGTCGATGAAAAACAAAAGGATAATATGAAATCACTCAAACAAAACGCACACGCAGAAACGTAAAATACGAAACGTGGAGTGATCCAACGATTATTTATTTATTTGACAAGCCAGCTGTCAGTATCAGTGCACAGAATAAATATACAGTATCAGTTTTATTTAGGTAATCGATTAATAATCGATATCTTTTTTTTATAAGCTAAAATAGCTTAATGTATTTATTTTAATACAAATAATTATTTTGTTTGCGTTAATTGCCTAGTATAGACCAAAAGTACTCCTTTTTTATCAATTGTGTTATCTTATTTACATAAATCGATATTATTTTAATCGATTTTGCAGTGACTGCATAAAAATCTTGTTTTTCTTATTGCTCAGTCTCCAGGAGGAGAAATGGGCAGATTTTTTGTATATTAGGATAGAAAAACATGACAATTTTTTTAAACCATACTTCATCTACTTACATTAAGGGCCCAGAAATCCCCGTCTCCTTTAAACTTTTTATTGTTTGCATTCACGATTAGGCTAGTTCATTTAATCAAGGATAATATTTCACAGAAATATTTTTTTCAACTTTCCACTTTCCTACCAGTGGCAGTTGAATAATTTCAAGTGAAAATATTATCCTTGATATAATTTGCAAAATGATTACATAATTTGAATAACATAGAACACTTAAGCACTTAGCGTAACGAGTAACATAATAAATAATTATAATGATTGTGTAAGGCATAAAAATAACATACTTAATTATTTAACAGCATTAAGACCAATAATTTACCAGAACATTGAAGTGAGGGTAACATGTCGCAATGCTGGTGGAATACGGGTTATTATAAATATTTATAACTTCCCAATTTTTAACGCCCACGAAAGAATTATATGGACATGTCTTACTTAACTAACGTATTTATTTGGTACATTATAATCCCATAACCGAATTTTAAAAAAATAGTTAAGGTAATAACATGGAAATGTTAAATTAACTTTTATTTTTTATTCAGAAAGACATCTTCATATCAATCTGGAAGTCACTGTTATAGGAGGCTTATGTTCTGCAGTAGACGTCCTATGGTTAAATTGATGATGGTGATGGTTATGAGGCGCGTGATTATCCGATCTCACATTTAATGTAATCTAAACCACATTATGTTATAACGATAACGTTTTTTAGATAGATCCGTTAACGGAAATAAAATAGTGTGCCGTCGTCTTGACATTGCTTGTCCTTGCTTTTCTTGGCGTCAAACGCGCGCTGCCAAGGTTAAAAAGGTTAAAAGGTTCATTCGTCAGTCTACGAACGAACCATGGCCAATAAATCATTAGGTTCTCATTACTTGCCATATTTGAATCAGTAGTGACAATAATAAGAACATGAACTCATCAAACACAAACCCGTTATTGAAAACCGCATCAAAATCGGATCATTAGTTTAGAAGATAGGTGGGAACATTACTTTGCACAAACGCACAAACATCTCTCACCCTAAACGCATATACCTGCTCCGTTCCGTCGTGGGTAAAAATAGTTATAGACCCGAATCTCGGTCATTTATACATATATTTTCATTAAAATATTTTATTTAATCATAATTCCATAACATTTTTAACTAAATAAAACTATTCACTAACTAAACTAAAATGTATGGTCTGGTATATCTAATAAATGTATGGTCATTTAAAAGTCATTTTATTTTCTCCGAAATAGACCCCGTCCCCTTTTTGTAGAGAAACATTCTGTAATAAATAAGCCAACTAGACTTTAATGTGCAGGATTTCGATCCGGAGTTTTTATTTAACCCTTACCACCCGACTTTAAGTAAGACAAAAACGATATCTTGGTAAACCATTAAATATATAATATTTATATAAATAATTATTATATAAATCTGTGTGGATGGTATATATAGCAACTTGCAAGGAAAGTAAGAGTGGGGACAAGGTCTTGCAAGATCAAGACGACGGCATCGTCAATTTGGCGTATAGAGATAATACAAACAATTTTAAACTTTTTTGTTGCATTTTTGAACTAAAACTATACACATACCTATATATACCTACTATAGTTTGTCAGACTGTCTGTACCAAGGCTACAAATATGGAAAAAGTGCGGGTGGGTGAATATTTTTCATCGCGCTAGGGCAGACGACGCTGTACATCGCGATGACTGGCGCCATCCCGTGACCACGGCCTATGCAATTAGGTCGTTATTGTAGGAAAAACAATTTCGTAAAAAGAGGTATGTATTGCATTAATACCCGTGTAGTGTATAGTGTTAATACAAACGTTGTAATCGAACCCTAACGGTAAGTTACCTATATCGCAACACAATGGTGTACCGTTATAGATTACACAGTAACGCCTACGTGCCCTAAGGCAGCCGACAGCTGCTTCAGTTGCGCTCGCATATCAGCAGGGGATAGGCCAAGCCGGGCGCCAATCACTTTGAACGCGTTCAAGTATTCCAACTCGGAGAATTGGGCGCCTTTCTCGCGTACCGACGCTATGATTTCCTGTTGACAAAAGGTTTATGTATTTTAGTAAAAAATATAATTATTACGTGCGGCAGCCGCAGCGCGGCGGCGCGGAGTATACTGTAGGCCAGGGCTGTAGGACGAAGCGACGTCACCTCAGGCTCGCAGGCCAGCAGGTGCAGGTAGGCGTGCGCGCGGTGCAGCCCGTCGTGCGGCGGCGCGGAGTGTACTGTAGGCTAGGGCTGTAGGACGAAGCGACGTCACCTCAGGCTCGCAGGCCAGCAGGTGCAGGTAGGCGTGCGCGCGGTGCAGCCCGTCGTGCGGCGGCGCGGAGTGTACTGTAGGCTAGGGCTGTAGGACGAAGCGACGTCACCTCAGGCTCGCAGGCCAGCAGGTGCAGGTAGGCGTGCGCGCGGTGCAGCCCGTCGTGCGGCGGCGCGGAGTGTACTGTAGGCTAGGGCTGTAGGACGAAGCGACGTCACCTCAGGCTCGCAGGCCAGCAGGTGCAGGTAGGCGTGCGCGCGGTGCAGCCCGTCGTGCGGCGGCGCGGAGTGTACTGTAGGCTAGGGCTGTAGGACGAAGCGACGTCACCTCAGGCTCGCAGGCCAGCAGGTGCAGGTAGGCGTGCGCGCGGTGCAGCCCGTCGTGCGGCGGCGCGGAGTGTACTGTAGGCTAGGGCTGTAGGACGAAGCGACGTCACCTCAGGCTCGCAGGCCAGCAGGTGCAGGTAGGCGTGCGCGCGGTGCAGCCCGTCGTGCGGCGGCGCGGAGTGTACTGTAGGCTAGGGCTGTAGGACGAAGCGACGTCACCTCAGGCTCGCAGGCCAGCAGGTGCAGGTAGGCGTGCGCGCGGTGCAGCCCGTCGTGCGGCGGCGCGGAGTGTACTGTAGGCTAGGGCTGTAGGACGAAGCGACGTCACCTCAGGCTCGCAGGCCAGCAGGTGCAGGTAGGCGTGCGCGCGGTGCAGCCCGTCGTGCGGCAGCTGCAGCGCGGCGAGCGCGTGCCGCAGCGTGGCGAGGCGCGCCGCCGCCGCGTCCGCCGCCGCGCCCGCGCCCCGCGCCCCGCCCTGCCAGCGCCACACCACCCCCGCGGACATCATCTCCCCGAGGCCGCCCAGGACGTACTGTGATCGATGTACAAGTATTAGGTCGAAACCGTCTCGATTGACAGTCCAACACGTTGACCGGAAATAAATATGAACTGGCTGTTCCATACAATACGATGACAACTATTTTTGTATGCCCATTTAAAGCGCCAAAAGCGGTCATCTCACGATGACCGTACCGGGAACAGATAAACTGCTTTTGCCTATTTTGTGGCTTTTACTAATTGTACAATTAGTTTGACTATACAATGAATAAAAGCTATTTCAGAGCCAAAATAGCGATAATCATACGCATGAATTCAATTTGACAGTCAATCCATTTTTATTTTAAGTCAGTAGTGACACAGAATATTAGGTCCTTACATATGAAATTGAATCAAAAAAGTGAATCAACTGTTTTTAATGAAATTATTATTTAATCAATTGAAGTATGTGCCGTTGTTATCGATATACGAGTACTTCCGCCATTTTATAGGCAGATCATTGATCCCTTTGAAAAAATACTGGGAGCGAGAGTCTAAGAACTGTTTTAAGGCGGTTTTGACTGCCTCATTAGATTTAATTTTTTTTCTTGTAAAAAGTTATCTAAATTTTGAACGAAAGTGGTAATCGGTTGGGGAAAGATCTGGGAGAGTATGGTGGGTAACGCAAAGGTTCCCGTCGCAGCTCAATCGCAGAATTAAAAGACCGAAACATGTGGAAATCTAAGTTTAAGGCCAGGTTACTACCTCCTAGCCACTCTCTTTTTTTTCTGAGTGGCAAAAGATGTATGTGGTCTAGCGTTATCGTGATGAAAGACCACACCCTTTCTATTGATAAATTCTGGCCGCTTTCTTTCAACTTCTTGCTTTAATCTAGAGATCTAGAGATCCGAAATTAATCGAGATCCGAATCGATGGTCCTGTCCCGCGGTAAAAACTCATAATGAACAATGATCTTCCAATCCCACCATAGACACTGTATCACCTTATTGCGTGTTAACCCGGGTTTCACCACAGTCTGTGAAGCCGGACCGACCATTGACCACGACCTTTTACGCACGTTTTTGTCGTACGTGATCCACTTTTTATCACTAGGAGGCGTTCAAGTATTACGTAACGCAATTTGGGGGGAGGGGGGGTCTTTTAAAACGATACGATGCGTTATAAGGGCGGGAGGGGTACAGACAACGCGTTACGAAACTTTCTTTTTAATCACTCAAGCATGTGTAAACGAGACACAATAGAAATTACATTGTTATGCGACCGCCGGCGGTCTTATAATCCTCAACGGGTAAAAAAAAAACTAAGGAATTTAAATGCTTAAGTTGGCAACCCTTTTGGTTTTTGGATTGTATTGTATAGTCAACGGCAGGTCAACCTACCTAAAAAGTTAATGTCATTGAACCGATTTTCAACCTGAAGTCAGACACGTAGAGATCAATATCAATTAATAAAATTTGACGTTTTGTAGTAGGTTGACGTGCTGATGTCTGTACGTCATTTTTATTAGGAACTAGGTATTTTGCGCAACATAATTTTGACTTAATTTAAAATGATCATATGGGTGTTACGTAACGTTTAACCGCGCGTTACATAGGGGGGAGGGAGGGTCTAAAATCTTCGAAAACTGCGTTACGTAATACTTGAACGCCCCCCTAGTCATACATCATCAATCTCTTCAAAGCAGTTAGGTTTCATTACGTCTCAATAAAGAATCGCAAATGAGTACACGGTACATTAGGTTTGTTTCAGTAAGTTTCGTGTGGCACCCAAATATCGGGCTTTTTTGTGTACCTAGCTTTTTTCAAATGAGTCAAAACTGTGGGTTGGGGTCAATTCTCAGTTCTTGAGCTATGTCGTAACTACTGATATGCTGATCTTGCTTCACTTTTTCAAAAATGGCATGCATTTTATTCGTAACAGGGCGACCAGAGCGAGGTGCATCTTTGACACGTATTACAATTTTAAAATGTATCGAATATCTTTATTGGAATCAATCTACTTTGACAGAAAGAAAAATAAATTGAAAAATATCTGAAAACTAATACTAATACTTCATTTTTTGAAATGTTACCTTTTAAATGACATTAAAACCAGCCAGATACAAATAGTACAGCCAAAGAGCTTTGATTATAAGTATACACACTATAATGCGAAAAGACTTTTTCCCTGACCTATTTCATTTCTAAGGTATGCAAGATACTTTGGCTACGTTAAACTATGTTTCCATGGAAAATATCAGTGCTATTGGTGTACCAAATTTATTAAAAACAGGCCAAGTACAAGTCGGAGTCGCGCACCGAGGAATATAAGTCCTACCGGGTAACAAGTTTCAACGTTTTTTTGTGTGATATAGCTACAAATTTATGGGTTTCGGACTTTTTCCTTTCCTTGTGCTTTATAACATTGCTTCTTGCCAAATTTCATGATTCTAGGTAAGTACACTATAGGATTTGATGCCCGTGAGAGTATCAAAAATGTGGCATAAATAAACAGCCGCGTCATTTGATTGCATTAACTAGGTGATTAACTTTGATTTACAAGAGACGGGATCACACCTACAAGGGATTAAAGACCTATAGTATTAATATTAATTTGAACTTGATACCTTCAAAAAAAAAGGCTAGTAAAAAGGGTCTCAGAGGATAGACAGACAGACGGACACGGAAGTGATAAGAGTCAAGGGTTCCCTTGATCCGTTATCTATAGCTACTTATATATAAATAAAATAAATAGATAGGTACATACACTTAAAAACTGTGGCGCCAGTATAGGCGCCGCGCACTCGTGGAAGGCCAACAGCGCGTGCGCAAGCCTCGCGGCGCCGCCTGCACCCGTCTCGCTCTCTCCCTCCGCACTGCTAGTATCTCCCGTCTCTTCCTGCCCCAGGTAGTAGAAGCAGGCTATGCGGAGCTAAGGTCAAAAATAACAAAAGTATAGTAAACATATGTATGTCTTATTGCTGGGCACAGGGCTCAACTCCACTATAATAAACTAGCTGATTCCCGCGACTTCGTTCGCGTGGTCTTCAGTTTAATCGTAAATAATTTTTTACGCAACTTTCATATTTTTTTCTTTCAAAAGAACCTTCTGACTATAAATACCACAATGAAAAAGAATAAGCCAAATTGTTCCATCCGTTACCGCGTGATGCGATGACCAAGGGAAATAGAGAATCATTTTTATATATAAAGATTATGTTTAGTTTATGTGTAGTGGTTTGGACTTACTTCACTACGCGGATTGATAGGCGAGTGTTGTAAGGCCAGTCACTAAACATTACTGTCAGATGTAATCAAGCCACCTAAAGGCCTCTTACTAGGCTTCACTAGACGTGGCGTTTTATGGTAAAGGTGACTAACTGTACTGTACCTCTGTAACTTACCTCGAGATGCAGAAACAGCAGGCACTTGTGCGCTATCTCCTCGAAGATCATGGCGGCGGAGTTGACGTCGCTCACGAACTTGTCACTTAGCTTGATGCCCGGCCCGCCGATTATTGATGGCAGCGTTTTTATGTTCGTCGACAGCCAGTCCTGGGAGACAATGATCATCATCATCATGTCAGCCTATTGCAGTCTACTGCTGGACGTGAGCCTCCCAAAGAGCAGAGCACGATTTTTCGCTTTTTTCATCCAGCCACTGCCAGCCATCTTCCTTACGTCGTCGTACACTACGTTTGCCAAGGCGCTCTCCACTCGAGAACCGGGTTACTCTACCTTTCATCGGTTTTGTGACAGATGTGGCCAGCCCACTGCCACTTGCTTTAGGACTAGATACAATACTATTCTTTACTATTTACGAAAAAATTTGTTTACCTGACAATTATTTATTCTTGTTCTTATTAGCCTAGCACTTTGTCTCGTTTTTAGTCTGGTAACGGTAACTTATCTTACTTTCGAAACTCTTCCATTCGAATTTCAATAAGTAGTTCAAAAACGGTTTAACGAAGTTTTGATTACCAGGTTGTTTTTTTTACATAATAGCGGTGCACAACGCCGCTATAGAAGTGAAAACTTCTTTAGCGGCGTTGTGCACTTTTTGGGATGGGTAAAAAATGTTAAGCTCGCGTCAGAACACGTGACCTAATCGATAATTCGTAAGACGGAGGGAGAGTAAATCGCCGGCGCGGCGTAGGAGAGAAGGATTTGTCATGTTTGATGTTCAAGTTTTCACTTCTGCCAGCACTCCCGGAGTGCAACCCGTTGTTTTTTTGGAACATGACTACACATTCAGTGTTATCTGAATGTGCACGTATCCAGCGATCTTTTCCAGCATAGCCGAGCAAGAGGTAGAAATCCGTACATAGATTTAAAAAAAAGAGGTACATGCTGTGGCGAACTCATGACCCACGGCTGTGATGCTTCGACCTCTACGCTAGAGCTAACTCTTCTTAATCAATGTCAAAGTCAAAAAGCATTTATTCAATATAGGACAGAAAACTGCCACTTATGAACGTCAATAATAACATTATTGGCCCATATGGGGCAGAACATGTCTTCTTATTTTTGGGCCCTACTAGCGCTTCGAGACAAGACACAGACAATCTGGCAAGTGCTGAGAAGAAACGCCGGAACAAACTCAATCACCACTAGCTGCCACAAAAAAAAAGATAATAGGTATGTGCGAGCAGGGCAGTATTTAATTCAAGACATTTTTGTCATTTAAGTAGTCATTAACAGTATAATAACCCTTTTTTATTAAAATAATCTTAACATGCGATTTAAACACAAACATGGGTAGTTCAACAATAGATCGTGGTAATTTGTTAAAAAAGCGAAAACATTTCCCCATTAACGAATTCCTCACTTTATGCAGTCTGAAACTTGGAACAAATTCTTTAATGAATTGTTTAATACTGAATTCTTTACTTACTGAGAATTGTACCATCGGTGGTATAGTGTGACCGTAACCTACCAAAGGCGCGCTCAAGTTATTTGCACCGGACTGTGTACGTCATCATATGAGACACAAATTCAAAGATGGGACGTCTTTTATCTCATAACTTCGTAGCCGTCATTTACAAAGTTACTAAATATTTTCGTGAAAAAAAAAATTGCTTGATTTTTAAATGTTAAGCAAAAAAAAAAAAATCTGCAAGTATAAGTATAAATATTCTATTCTATTCTATTCAAAGTATAATATAGTTTCCGCTGAATTACTGTCCAGAACATTGATTTAAAGGTTTTTTTTAAACGGCTAATCAGCGCCACTTTTTAGCCGAGAACGAACCGAAAATAAAACTCACCATGGACTCGCACAGCAAAGCAAGATCGGCCAGCGCAGTCACATCGGCTAACACTTCGCGCCGAGTCACAGCGCCGTCGCCTAAACTCGAACCCAGAATTTCCGCTTCCCTCTCATACGCTTGTTTTAGTTCCTGTTAACAAAAAAATCCCTGTTAGAACATAACATAATGAGAGTTAAGCTCACTATTAAACCATTAAATACGCTATAAACTTTCTTTGACGAAACTAAGTTATTTCGATATATTCGAAAACAAGGTGATAGAACTCTGAAATTATAAAAGACTATTAGTATATTATCAGTATCTTAGACGTACTACTTACGTACTTTACTGTTTTAATGAATTTGCAAATGTTGTGTACACTTGTTTTGTATGTTCTACTGCAAGTAATCGCTATAAGACACAGATCTGTGCACTAATGGTCGCAGTAACCGCTTTAAGACCCAGACCTGTGCACAAACGGTCGCAGTAATCACTATACGACACTGATCTGTGCACTGATGGTCGCATTGATCGCTATAAGACACCGACCTGCGCGCCGATGGTCGCGTCGGGCTCGACGGCGCAGCGCCAGTTGGGCAGCGACTGCAGGAAGCGCACGATGTCGTCGTCGGCGAGCCAGCGCGCGGCGCGGGAGGGGTGCGCGGGGTGCGCGGGCGACAGGCGCGCGTGCGCCGCGCGGCACTGCGTCGCGAGGGCTGCCAGCGCACCTGGATTATTTAAAAAAAAACTCTTTGGCTTAGGACGAACTAGTTTGCGCTTCAATCGGGTTGGTCGGTAACATACAGGGCTATAATGCAAGGCCGTGAAAAATTTAAAAATAAGGTCAGGAGAACAATATAAAAAAACATAAGATCATTCATAAGAGATCACAGGCGTACGCCTGACGCCGACGTCACGCAAACAAAGACCTTATGCACTGCACATACAAAATAAGTCATAGGAGTTGTGTCCTATTGTTAAGTGAGAATGTTATATAATTTGTGTTCTATGTTTAGTAAGAGCAAATTATTTCCGAGCTCCGCAATCACTACCAGGCCAGCCACCACATCAGCCCTGACGAAATCTCAGGTAGTGATTGAGAATAACACTGCAGTGTCATCCGCGTATGAAAAAATATGAGCTTTAATTATTTTAAGGTTGCAGAGGTCGTTCAAGGTAACCAAAAACAGAGTAGGTCCCAAGACACTACCCAGTGGTACTCCATAGCCTACAGTTTTACTTTCACTTACCATCTTACCAATCCGAACCTTCTGAGCCTCGTTACTGAGGTAGTCCTTAGGAAGTTTAAGTAAAACATCTAAAGCCAATTATTTCCAGCTTGTTTAAAAGTACGGAACGGATACGGTATTAAATGCCTTTTTTAAGTCAAGAAATACGGTAAGGCACTTGAGGCACGCTGAATTTGGTCTGTAGTTGTTGGTGTCCTGCCCATCCCCACCCTGTATACCAGCGTATGATGGCCTTATTTAATAACTTTTCTCAAAGCAGAGATTGACAAGATGGCAAATAGTATGCGAATGCCTAGCGTTTATATGATAACTCTGTACTCATAGATTGTATCAATACTGTTGTTGTTCCGAATAAAAACAAAAGGTACAATATGTAATCGGGCGAGCTTTAGAAAACTGGTTGAGATGCAATCTCATCCAGGGGCGCTGTTTGTTTTTAAATTTAAAAGCACATTGTGGATTTCTTCCTCATCAGCGTCGAAAAGAACAAAAGGAGAAGTACTTGGCGTACCCGGAGGGGTCATATCTGGCAAACTGGTGAATGATAACGGTATGGCATCGCTGCATCGCCGAGTTCTTTATTTAAGTTACTAAAGTATATATTTATGAAAAATAATCCCTTCACATACACTTAACTTTATTGCTTCAACATATGGTCCTTGGAGCCGGATGCATCGTATTTTTGTAGATTTGTTTTCGAACGGTAAGCTGCCCGCGAAGCTTTGAAATATGATAACACTGTTTTCTTGGAATGTATCAATGCTGTTGATGATTAAATAATTAATTATCAATAAGTTTTGTGCGTTAGTTCATTATTAAAGTTATTACCTGTGTTTCGATACGTTTCTTTTATTCGTAGCTCATCGCTATTTGTGAAGACCTTTATGTGGTTTAATGGTTGCTATTCTGTTATAATTTAATATTGTCTAAACCCTGTAATAAATTAATTAAAAATACCTGTGGTAGCCCTGAGTGCTTCCGGGCCGCCGCACGCGCCACATCGCTTGGCGGCCAGCGCGGCGTCCACCACGGCCTGCCAGCCTGCGCCGCAGCACGAGAATATCATGCGATGCTTCGACCTGACCACAATAAATAAATAAATTGATTCCACAATAACACCAAACTAAGCAAAGCTTGTACTATGGCGTATAGATAATGACATTTATAAACATCCATGACTTTGGTACAAATACTCGTGCTCATCATTTTTCCCTTGCCTCCCCCTTTTTATTTTAAATAGTCAACCAATTAAGACACCAAGCCCGGCGAGCCCTAGACTCACCCGGGGGCGGCGGCGCGGCGCCAGGCGGCGGGCGCGCGCACGGCGGCCTCGATGGCAGCGCGCGCGGCTCCCGCCGGCCGCTCGCTCTCGCCCGCGCGCGTGCTGCGAGCCCTACACTCACCCGGGGGCGGCGGCGCGGCGCCAGGCGGCGGGCGCGCGCACGGCGGCCTCGATGGCAGCGCGCGCGGCTCCCGCCGGCCGCTCGCTCTCGCCCGCGCGCGTGCTGCGAGCCCTACACTCACCCGGGGGCGGCGGCGCGGCGCCAGGCGGCGGGCGCGCGCACGGCGGCCTCGATGGCAGCGCGCGCGGCTCCCGCCGGCCGCTCGCTCTCGCCCGCGCGCGTGCTGCGAGCCCTACACTCACCCGGGGGCGGCGGCGCGGCGCCAGGCGGCGGGCGCGCGCACGGCGGCCTCGATGGCAGCGCGCGCGGCTCCCGCCGGCCGCTCGCTCTCGCCCGCGCGCGTGCTGCGAGCCCTACACTCACCCGGGGGCGGCGGCGCGGCGCCAGGCGGCGGGCGCGCGCACGGCGGCCTCGATGGCAGCGCGCGCGGCTCCCGCCGGCCGCTCGCTCTCGCCCGCGCGCGTGCTGCGAGCCCTACACTCACCCGGGGGCGGCGGCGCGGCGCCAGGCGGCGGGCGCGCGCACGGCGGCCTCGATGGCAGCGCGCGCGGCTCCCGCCGGCCGCTCGCTCTCGCCCGCGCGCGTGCTGCGAGCCCTACACTCACCCGGGGGCGGCGGCGCGGCGCCAGGCGGCGGGCGCGCGCACGGCGGCCTCGATGGCAGCGCGCGCGGCTCCCGCCGGCCGCTCGCTCTCGCCCGCGCGCGTGCTGCGAGCCCTACACTCACCCGGGGGCGGCGGCGCGGCGCCAGGCGGCGGGCGCGCGCACGGCGGCCTCGATGGCAGCGCGCGCGGCTCCCGCCGGCCGCTCGCTCTCGCCCGCGCGCGTGCTGCGAGCCCTACACTCACCCGGGGGCGGCGGCGCGGCGCCAGGCGGCGGGCGCGCGCACGGCGGCCTCGATGGCAGCGCGCGCGGCTCCCGCCGGCCGCTCGCTCTCGCCCGCGCGCGTGCTGCGAGCCCTACACTCACCCGGGGGCGGCGGCGCGGCGCCAGGCGGCGGGCGCGCGCACGGCGGCCTCGATGGCAGCGCGCGCGGCTCCCGCCGGCCGCTCGCTCTCGCCCGCGCGCGTGCTGCGAGCCCTACACTCACCCGGGGGCGGCGGCGCGGCGCCAGGCGGCGGGCGCGCGCACGGCGGCCTCGATGGCAGCGCGCGCGGCTCCCGCCAACCGCTCGCTCTCGCCCGCGCGCACGTAGTCCGTTAGGAATGCGCGCAGGGAACACTCGCCCCCCCTGCAAGTGTACATGTCTAACTGCTACTGTTGCACTTTGCTGGATCCTTTTCCCATTTTTACGATACAGGGTTACATTGCAATGGGGTGCCAAATCTTAAGGAGTGGCTCAGAATCAGTAACTTAATCGAACTATGCAAAGAACCAAACATTTTTGTTTTTCACATTTAACTATTCCTATCAGCTGTTAAAAATCTGATTATTTAACTTATTCATGAAAAAACTGCACCGTATGTGTACTGCGTACTGCAGACAGCTCTGCTCACGGCTCGCCGTACCTACGCCTCTGATGAATGACCGCGTGGCTTTCGAGAGTTCTATTGACTTTATTTTCGGATATTTAAAAGTAATTTTTTTTCGTAACACGATTTTTAAAAATAATAACGATTAAGACGCTTTATTATTTTTTAAATTTGGCACCCCTTTGCAATGTAACCCTGTATAAAAAGTCTAGCGTCACAGATGTTGACGAATCATTGATTGAATTCATTTTGTGCACTTTTACTTCGATCAATCACATTGTTCTACATTACACTCCGTAAAGAGAAATCAGACTGAATACACAAAAGGGCTCCTATAGCAGGGTCGCCATATAAGGAGTTGATATCGAAACAACCGAACTGGATAAATCTCGTTTATTGAATGCCCACAAAATATATGATCAAACGTATAACTACGAGTCTAAGATAAATGTATATACGCATATAAACTAAGGTATAGACAAAAGGTTGGCACATCATAGAGGCAAAGTTCACACGTACAATCTCCGACACGGATCTCGAGCGCTGGAGGAAAGAATGGGGATCGCTTTGCGCATTTTACTAGACGATCATCGGAAAGCAAGCAATCGTGTGCAAGCGTGTGCGCAGAGCAACCAATCCCGGCCGGCGGTGCGGGCTAGCCAATCACGTAATCGTAATGGTCTTCTGCGAATCTTTCGCCCAGCGCTCGAGATTCGTGTTGCTAGTTATATTGTCGGCTGGCTGGCTGGCGACTGGCTGTGAACGGGCGTTAAGAGGTCTATTACAAAAAAGACTTCGAACTTTTTTGTATGGAGCCTGACTGTTATGTATGTAGGTACTTACCTATGTATAGCGGCTGCGCCCGCTCTGTTCGTTTTAGTTTGCAATAAAACAGTGTGCTAAT
This sequence comes from Anania hortulata, assembly GCA_963576865.1. Classification (NCBI taxonomy): domain Eukaryota; kingdom Metazoa; phylum Arthropoda; class Insecta; order Lepidoptera; family Crambidae; genus Anania; species Anania hortulata. The sequence continues at coordinate 21,175,830 of OY756392.1, read as the reverse complement.
AGCAACCAGTGTGTTCACTCGTTTCGGCGGTCCTCCCATACTAACCACTGACATTGGTATCTAAAGTTGCAAGTACCTAAAGTAACGTTATTTTGGTGTACACAAATGAAATATACGTCAATCGAAAGAGAAAATAATTACAAACAACAAATACTCTTTAACAAAATGACGTAAATTATTACTCGGTTCAGAATTTCAGTTTGAATATATAAATAAAAATAAATAATATATTTATATGTATGTTTTATAGGTGTACACGGAAATAACATAATTAAGGTTATCGGGCGACTGTTTGAAGCTCCACAAGATACAAAGGTGTAAAGGTCTCACCCCATGGCGGGCTCGATGTCGGCGCAGAGCGCGTGCAGGTGCGGCAGCGCGGCGTGCAGCAGCGCGGGCGCGGGCCGGCACACCAGCGGGTAGCGCTGCCGCCGCCCGCGCCCCGCCCCGCCCGCCCCACCCGCGCCCCCCGCCGGGACCACGCTGGGGCCCACTGGAATTTGCATAATGTTCTAGACTAGCCGTTCCCCGCGGCTTCGCACGAGTGTAATTTAGTTTGTCACAGAAATTCGTTAACTAACGTCTCTCAGTAATGTGTTTTTCGGAGTAAACAACAAAATATACCTACACCGAACCTTTATATTTTGGTTCGCTTTAATTGTGACTGAGGTTTTAGGCCGACTTCAATCATGATGAAGTACAAGGTGGATCATAAGCTTCCTTATTCACACATTAATTAACAGGATGTTGGTACCCACGCAGCCTGAAATCTCGCGCCAAGCTTTAAACCTGGTACGCCAGAGTTATCTTACACGCATATGTATTTATTTTTAAAAAAAAAGTCAGTATTGTAAGTTGTTTTAAGACCACTTCCCTCTATTTTACTCTCCTTTCATCCCTTTTTGGTAAGCATTTATGTCACAAATTATAGCTAGTGACTAAATTTCAACTCTCTATCCTAAGTCATTTGGGCTGGATGAAGATTTCACATTAATACTTTCATGCCCTATTTGACACTCTAAAGGGATGCAAGTTGACAAATGCTGAAACGGGTATTCATTGTTTTTTGTTAGTGAGTAGTTGTGCCAAATTTCAAGAACAAAAAATATATTTTGCCATACAAATTTTTTCACCCAATTTCACCCACTTAGGGATGTATTTCCCCAAAAACTCCGAAAACAGTATTTTTTATTTACAATTTATTAGTAGCTTAAATACGAATTTAAATCTTTCTAACTTAATACTCGTCATTTTTACCCCCTTAGAGGTTAAATTTCCAAAAATCCGTTCTTATTCCTTATCTATGATATTAAAGGAACCTCTGTGCAAAGTCTCATCATTCTAGATTCAAGGGTCTGGGCTGGGCGTTGATGAGCCAGTCAGTGAATGAATAAGTGAGTCAGGACTTGTCTTTTTATGTGTAGAGATATGCTGACTATAGTTTTTTATTTTATTTATTTATGGTACAGCAACAGCATAAAAATCACAACTTGTCACCTAGAAACATTATTACACAATACACATTTTAAATTTGCACTCCGATTATAGCTGAACACGAAATTGGTTTAATCTACGTAAACGCTTTAAAAATGATTGATGATTTTACACCTTAAACAATGAAAAATTTACATCCAAAACGAAAACCACCAAAAAAAATATTACAACTGATTTATGACTATGTTCAAGTAAGAACGATAAGGAAGTGAAAATATATCTAGTTCCTTACTAATATTATTGTAGGCTATACACATTCGAAAGACGGGGACATTATGTGTATTTATTTATTTATTTTGGACTCATCCCGCTCTTATAGCCGAGCAGTGATTCTGCCAATGTCGAGTGTATTCTTGATATATTGTCAAAGCTTAACATAGTTTACAATAAATAACAGGTGTTTAGTTTTTATTGCTTTTCTTGGATTCAGAAGCAGTATTATTATATATATTCCCGTAGAAGCAGGTTTCAGGACGCTATCGGGTCTTGCAAAGCAAGTTGTCTTGAGACAAGTCACTTGACACTCGATGCAGCGTTGAATACACTGATATTTCAATAATTTCAGATCTTTATTACTTCACAAAACATTAAAACACAAACTACACCAAACTTGCACTCTAAAGCTGTTTAAATGATAAATAAAAACCATTAAAATAGATCGACCATGCTTTTCGTTCGACTACCCCCCCCCCCCCCCGGCCCACCGAATCGACTATAGTTCTTTCAAGATAAAAAAGGTATTGTGACAAATCACGTGACTTCATTGTTAAAACTTAAAGTGATGTGCCCCAACGTAATCCAATCGATTCTTTTTGCAAAATCAAGAAAGTTAATAAAGAAAATTTAATCGATTATTTTAGGTACCCGTTTCTTAAAATAAGAAGTATACATGTTGCGCTTCACCCCAGGGGGTTAACGTCCAGCTGTGAGGTGCAATAGGCTGACGGGATAAATGAGTTACTAACACAAATGTAAATACTAAAAAACTATTTAAAAATAATGACAAAATGTGTTCCACCTTCCTAACATTGTTGTGCCCATCAGGGTCCATAGAGATATCATAAAACTATGTCACACTGTTTGTAAACTATCATTCATCATCATTTCAGCCATAGGACATCCACTGCTGAACAAAGGCCTCCCCCAATGATCTATCATCTAGGGGGATCGCCAATACTCGCCACGCTCGGCAAGCGGGTTGGCGAGCGCAGTTTTTTAAAGATTTCGCACGAAGACGCCGCTGCCCGTCTCGTACTTCAGGAATTAGTCGTCTTACTCGTTGACGGGGGGGAAGTTCTTCGCGGCCGTCCCCCGGCACATCTTCTTCTTCTTCATCTATACGGTCAATCCCGGTTGCGTCCAAAGCTATTGCTTTGGAGCCCAGGGTCCGCTTTCCTCGATTGCCCCCCGGCACCTATGGAATGCGATGAAGTTATTGAGTGCCGAGTTACCGCTGAGAGTGAAGAGCTTAGCGCGTCGCCTGGCGGGGCGGCGGCGCGCGAAGTAGTCCCCCAGGCGCGGCTCGGGCGCGGGCTCGGGCCCCGGCGCGCGCTCCAGCGACAGCGACACGCTCTCGATGTCCAGGTATTCCGTCAGCAGCAGTTGCAGCTGCATCGGAGAGAACTTCTACTCATTTGGCACTAGTGTTGCCTAAATAGGGATGACGACTGACTTCTTCTTCTTCGTCTACCAGATTATCAAAAGTATTGGACACGCTATTTTTCTTTTTTGAAATAATCGAAATATTACAGAGATACATTGATTTGAAATGTCGCATGACGTCCCGCATAGGTACGATTTTTATGTCCCGAGCCCCCACTCCTGAACTTAGAAGCACTTTATCTTTGTATTTTTTTGGTTGGTAGATAAAATAAAATAAAATGTCCATTCTTTTTTGATATTCTAACGGACTAAAAAAAAAAAAATTTCATTTTCTTTACTTAGTCGTCATCCCTATTGTGCAGCTTCGAGTGCGTTCCTGTGCTTTATGTCTTAGCATGGTGTGCAATAAAATCTACTTATCTATCTATCTATAACTCCTATATTCGTATTCGTGGGTATTTAAGTCGGAGTGAACACCGGATGTAGGTATTTGAAGAAATGAACGAATGAACTAAATTATATTTATCACAATTGCAAAAGAGTACTGAATCGTACACAATTTAACATTAAAACGTGTACTAAATAGGTCCACGGTTAGAATAAGTTGAAGCATATTTAAACATGAAGAACAACCTAAAAATGTTTACACTAAACGACATGTCCGCGCAATGTACACGCATGAATGTGAGAAAGTGTACGTCTCTCAGACTAGATGGGATAGGTGTTCTGTTTAGATCCGGATACCGGGTACCTAACATTGCAGTATTTTAATAATCGAATAAAATGACGTTTTGTAATTGAAGAAAACATGTATTGCATGAGGAAAGGAAAAGAAAAAAATGACGTGTATTTCAAATAAAGTAAATACGTAAGTAAATAGTTACAAATATCATAAAAAAGTTGCATTAACATGCACTTACGACTTGCTGTACTGCACTCCAGTAGTGCTGCTCCGTGTGGAGACACGAGTCGGATATCTTGTGCCTCTGCAACGCGGCGCGCCACAGCTGGAGTAGTCTACAAGTGACATTAGAAAAAGACATCAATATTACTCGTACGTTTACTAGTCATCATCATCAATTCAGCCATAGGATGTCCACGGCTGAACGTAGGCCTCCCCAGCGACTTCCAGATTGGCCGGTTTGAAGCGGCCTACATCCAACAGCTTCCTGCAAACTTTACCACGTCTGTCCACGTTGTGGGTGAACGTCCTACGCTGCACTTTCCGGTACGTGGGCATTATTGCAAAGCATTGCTATTATCAAAGTTTAAGAGTGGATTGAAAAATTGGCTTATGGGTAAATTATTTTATAGCACAGAGGAATTGATTAATATTAATAAATAAATTGACAGTAAAAATAAATAACGCAATGAAAATAATGTATATTAATAATAATTTTGTAATTTCGTGAGTGTTTTAATTTGATAAATTGATTTATAAATTTTGCATGCTTTAAATGACAAAGCTAAAAGTGCTGATCTATATGACATTATACTTATTTATAAGACCCACTGTAACCACTTTTATAGCAAAATAAAGATTCTATTCTATTCTATTATTCTAGAACCTTTCTGCCCCATCGACCATCAGTTCTACGTGCTATGTTCCCCGCTCACTGCCACTTCAGCTTGCTAATCCGTTGGGCTATATCAGCGAATTTTGTTCGTTTTCGAATCTTCTCAGTCTTGTTGTCAGTAGTATAGGTAACATTTATTATCAATTGGATATCGCGTACAAGAAGGATAATACTAACAAGAATTTATAAATGTTGCTCATTTAGACGGAAACCCCTAAGTGAATGAATGAACGACTGAACGTGAACGAGTCACTGTATCATCACCTTCTGTTCCGATGCATAGTAGCGCGGAACTCGTGCGCCAGCGTCTGCACGAGGCTGGCGAGCGGGCGGCCCGTCTCTGTCACTCCCCCCGCTTCCGGCATCGCACCGTCCTGCTCGCACTGCTCGGACTCTGCGTCTGCGAACGCGCCCGAGCCGAACTCTATGATGCGTTCGGATACGCTGCCAATAACTTCCAGAAGCTCATCTTGGATTTGGACTTTGAATTTCTAGGGACGAAATTTCGTAGTTACTACGCGAACACACCAATTAGATGCAGGAGGGAAGGCATTTTTGACTTTTTTATTTTTGACTTTGACTTTGTTTGTTTCTCTCTCATGTAAAAACTACTCAGATTTTGATGAAATTTGCCATGATAGACCATGGCCTGAATTAACACATACGATTTTTATCCGGGTAAGGTCAACGTAGACGAAGTCGCGGGAAAAAGTTAGTCTGAGGTGCTTGTAGCTCAGTTGCGGCAGCTCTTCGGTAGTGATTACCAAAGTTAAACGACCTACGCAACGGTTGTTATAGGATGGGTAACCATTCAAACCATATTAAGAGGCATTTATCAAAAGCATCTCCGTGCTTCGGAAGGCACAATACGGCTCGTCGTCGAGCCAGGAGCCTAGTTAGAGGCCTTAATAATTAGACGGCTTAATATCATCTGCCAGTAAGGTTACGTCACTGGCCTTACAACACCCCTCCACCGAAAACCACTGAATCAGTGATCAAATAATAACCACGGGCGTGACCAAACACAATGCGACACCTATCGGGATAAATTTGCAGTGTGGTTGGGATTGGTCGGCTAAATGCTATAATATAGTCTTCTTCTTCTTATAGTGCCTCTCCAATTACTGAAGGCTGGCTAACAGCCCCCGGAACTTGTCTTTGTCTTTGGCGATGTGGAATAACTGGGCTGCATAATATAGTCTATACATAATTATCTAGCAGTCTTAAAAAGTTACAAAATCACCTCAGTAGCCTCCTTCAGTTGCTCAAGCACTCCCAGCGCTTCTAGTGAGATCATGACAGTAGTCTCAAACGTCTTGTCCTCCTCCGAGAGGGACGCCTCGTACTCCGGCGTGATGTCCTGGAGGTACGCGTCGGTCACCTCCTCGGTTTTGGTCAGCTCTGGGAAACAATGAGAACCAGAAACTTACAATTGGTTATTGTAAAAAATAAAGTTATATAGTCAAACGAAATAACGACTAAAACACTCAGTTAAAAGGTAATAAGAAACAATTGGATATTCGGACGCATGAATTGGATGTCTAAACTTCAAAATGTTTGCCACCCAGGAAACGTTTATATGGACATACCGTACAAAATGAATGTGTTATATGACTTTAATACTGCTTTATAAGATCATAGATGCATATGGTTCTACACGTCCAGGGAGCAAAGAGAAAGACAAAACAACGGTTAAGTTGTCTGAGCGCTAAACTATATAACAATATCAAAACATCATACACATTTATCCTAAGACCAAATAAGAAGTTAATTGCAATATCACTGCCGCTTAATATACAGGACTTGTTCTAGCTTAGGAGATTAAAAAAATGATTGTTTAAACTTTTTACAACCCTACTTATAAGCACTAGTCATAGTGATGATCAGTGATCGGAGTAGGTAGATTGATTTGGGGTCAATGATCTCATACATTGATGTTAATATGGACGCCTCCGGGATTCCGGAATTTAATGGTATCAGTTTTTGAAAAAAAGGGATATCCATATTATGCTAGCACTACCAAAGAAGTTCTACCTACTCCGATGACTGGTGATTATGGTTACCCGCCAGCAGCAGTGCAGTGCGGCGGCGCGCCGACATGCGCAGCGCCAGCGGGCCCCGCTCGGCGCGATCGCCGCGGTACAGCGCCTCGCTCATGCGCTTCACGATCACACACACTAGTGACCGCTTCTTCGCCTAGGAGGTCACAAAATAACTTAATTATGTATCTATTATGTATACAATATATTCCCTTAACAGATTTCGGCTACGGTGACAACTTTACTTATTTCACGGGCGCAGGCTATGTGCCCTAACGTGGCTAACATACCCAATTTTTGCACTGAATGTACGAGTGCAATGCGGACACGTCAAGATACCAGTCACGTAATTATAATTTATTGTATATCTATCGTGTATCCGTTATCTGGCAGCAGACCAAAGGACATAGTCCAAAATGTAGCAACCTAAAGTGGCAGTGGGCCGGCCGCATCTGTCGCAGAACCGATGAAATACTCCACCTTTGATTCCTCCACTGATTCTCAAGTGAAGACGGCGCATTGGCAAAGGTAGTGTAGGACGCCCCTTCGACTTAATAGACCGACCGTTAGAAAGATGGCTGGCAGTGGCTGGATGAAAAAAGCGGGAGATCGTGCTCTTTGGCTTTAGGGGAGGCTGACGTCTAGCAGTTGACTGCAATAGGCTGACATGATTATGATGATGATGATGTATCTAACACAATCACCGATAGGACAGACGGACAAGCTCTCGCTAGGTCATCATCATCATTTCAACCATACGACGTCCACTGCTAAATAGGCCTCCTCCATTTACTTTTAGATGACCGGTTTGAACGGAAGGACCTTTTGATTGTGTGGACCATCAAACCTTACTGAAAAAACTAAGGCATTATGGTGTTTCAGATGATGCCTTAGATTTGGTAAACTCTTATCTCACAGGCAGAACACAAAAAGTTTGTATCAATGAAACTGAGTCTTCTGGGTCGCCTCTTACCATGGGTGTGCCTCAGGGATCGATATTAGGACCCCTGCTGTTTCTAATTTACATTAACGACCTTCCTTCTTTTACGAAAGACCTCTGTGAGACAGTGTTATTTGCAGATGATACTTCACTGATTTTTAAAATCAAGAGAGGTAAACATTCATTTGACGATGTAAATAATGCTCTCTCACAAGTGTTGCATTGGTTCACTACCAACAACCTTATGCTTAATGCAAATAAAACAAAATGATTTAATTCACAATGCCGAACGTAAAGCAAGTCCCAACATATCTTACTGTAAAAGATGAACGACTAGATACGTCTAGTTCCACTACCTTTTTGGGAATAACTTCAGATTCCCGTCTGCAATGGGGTGCTCATGTTGAGACTCTGTCGGGAAGACTTAGTTCAGCTGCTTATGCCGTGAGAAAGATAAGACAATTGACTGATGTAGGAACGGCAAGATTGGTGTATTTTAGCTATTTTCACAGTATAATGTCATATGGAATATTGTTATGGGGCTCAGCAGCAGATATTGAGTCTATCTTTGTACTACAAAAGAGAGCTGTACGGGCAATTTACGACCTTAGACCCCAAGACTCGTTAAAAGATCTGTTCAAGGAAATTAATATATTAACAGTGGCTTCTCAATTCATTTATGAAAAGATTATGTACATTCATAAAAACCTGCATCTATTTCCTAAGAAAAGTGACATTCATAATCATAATACTCGGAATAAAGACAAACTTGCCGTTCCAAATTTCACACTGCATAAAGTAGGTAATTCGTTCATGGGAAAATGTATTCGCTTTTTTAACAAATTGCCGCAGTCTATTGCTGAACTACCTATACATAAATTTAAATCGCATGTCAAGATGGTTTTAATGAAAAAAGGTTATTACACTGTAAATGACTATTTAATAGATAAAAATGTATGGAATTAAATACTGCCCTGCTCGCACAGGTACATATTATCTTGTTATGTAAACATACTATTTAAAAAGAGGCTGACAATAGTGACCGAGTTTCTTGCGCTGCTTCTTCTAGGCGCTAGCCCACAATTGTCCCGAAGCAGTGGTAGGGTAAAAAAAAATGGGACGTGTAAAAGATCTTAATTTAGGCCTATTTGCAGAAATAAATTGGTTTTATTGGTTTTTATTGCATCCAGCGCCTTTCTGCGACCTTTACCGCTTGCTGGTACGTGGCCTCCATTCCATAAATTAAAAAATAATGTAGTACAACTTGAAAATGCATGCTATGAAAAATATGACAGAGACTAAACTAAAATTTTGATTATTTTTATGAATACAATTTGTAACAAAAAGTTATTTAATTAAATATGTTAAATTACTATCAGATGGCCTGTAACTCTACAGATCCAACGCCCGTCTGCATCGGCGGAGACAAGGTCGAGCGCACGGACCAGTTTAAATACCTTGGATCTGTACTTCACGCGTCGGGAGACATCGATTGCGACGTCAAAGCACGCATTGCTGCTGCGTGGGCCAAATGGCGAGGTGACTGGTGTCATTTGTGACCCCAGAATGCCGGTTAAGCTGAAAGGACTGATCTATAAGTTCATCATTGGGCCTGTCCTTTTATGTGGCAGCGTGGCCGCTACTTGAGCGTCACAAGCAGGAGCTGCGTGTCACGGAGATGAATATGCTGCGGTGGATGTGCGGAGTCACGCGAATGGATCGCGTGAGAAACTCGCGCATCCGCGGTAGCCTTCGTGTCCGTGATATTGCAGACAAACTGCAGGAGAGTCGCTTACGCTGGTACAGCCATGTTTTGCGGAAACCGGCAAGCTACGTAGGAAACAAATGTCTGGCTATGCCGCCACCGCCAGGTCCCGGCAAAAGGGGTAGACCCAAGAAATGCTGGCTTGACGTTGTGAGGGCTGACATACGTGCCAATGATCTCACAACTAGAGACGCTCAAGACCGCGCGAAGTGGAGGAGTATATCAAGGAAAGCGGACCCTGGGCTCCAAAGCAATGGCTTTGGACGCAACCGGGATTGACCGTATAGATGAAGAAGATGTTAAATTACTATCATATAGTAGAATTCCTACAATGCATTGGTAATTTGTAGGAACTTTAGCAAAAACTTAAGACGATCGTTTAGGGCCAGGAGACGTATTTTTGAATCATGCGAATTTCAATCCGAATACGAAATCGCAAGATTCGCATGCGAATTCTTAAAATCACTATTTTTGAAGATTCATTCCGTGAATTTTGCAAAGACCACTCGTTTTTGTTTTCTACTAGTAGAAAGTACGGAAGAATTACATTGACAAGTAAACGTATGTTTGACAGAAATTTGACATAATAACTTTTTATTTACGTTCGTTAACGAGTTTTTGCTTTATGGTTTATAATATTTTCTGCGTAAAACAAAAATAGTTACAAGATTTCAATTTAATAGTAACACCTATTTCGAGTGAGTCAAAAATGCATAAAATCGTGAGCAATAGAAATGAATTTCATACACGGATTGTTTTCGTGTTCGAATTTGAGATTCATTTCTAATGCTTCAAAAATACGTCTCCAGGAGACGTTTTTTTGAAGCATTAGAAATTAATCTTGAATTCGAACACAAAAACAATTCGTGTATGAAAATAGTTTTTATTGCTTCCGATCGAAATCGAAAAACGAGTGGGTAGGACCACTCGTAGCAGAATTCACGGAATGAATTTTCAAAAATAGTGATTTTAGGAATTCGCATGCGAATCTTGCGATTTCGTATTCGGATTGGATTCGCATGATCCAAAAATACGTCTCCAGTATGACCGACTCCCAAAATGTTCATACGTCTAACAAGGTAAATAACGAGTGTTTTTTTTACAAGTCTCATGCTCCGTCACTACCCCGCGGCCACAGTACACATACAATGTAGATGCGTACCTCCAAGTGTTGCCGGGTCGTGTTCAGCGCGTCGACGTGCGACAGCGTCGTGTCGGCCGTGTGCAGCGCGGCGCGCAGCGTGTGCGCCGCGCCCAGCACGCGCCCCGCCGCTACCAGCTCGCGCGTCTCGCGCTCCGACACTACCACGCGTTCACTATACGCCAGACAACACACGAATAGTCATGGTCTCGAAGTAAAATATTAAACAAAACAGAAACACAGAAAAACCATCAAGAAAAGGAATGCCACTGGTCAGGCAAGGTCATATTAATAATTAAGGATAGGAGAGAAAATGAAATGAGAGAGGATAGAATTACTGAATGGTACCCTAGACAAGGCAAACGAAAGGCGTGGAATATTAGACATTAAAAGGATAACATGCAATATACTAGAAGGGCGAGAGATAGAAGAAACGAGTGAAAGCTGTTAGAGAAGGCATTCGTCATGGGACAAGCTGTAGTAGACGGAGTTAAATATGCACTACAGGTACTGGAACAGCAATCAATTAATACTCGTATAAGGCTTAAAAAATAAGGAACCATGTTTATCCCAATAGGTGTCGCATTATGTTTGGTCTCGACAGTAGTATTTATTTGATCAAGGATTCAGTAGTTCTGCCACTGATAAAATAATCACTATGTTATAGGCTCTGCTAAGTTGTCAAGAGTGTGTCAAACTTGCGTCAAACACAATAATTGTATCTATGTTAAATACTACGCCTCTGTGAATTAATTATAGTCCATTAGCAAATACATTTTGTGTTTATGAAGAAAAGATTTGCCTGTTTCCTGATTATACTTAAACATTAATAAATACTTAGGTTTCTATGACATTAACTAACTTCCTTTTAGGAATTATGCCAAAGAGGGAAAAAGCGTGAGAAAACCTGCTAATTCAGATAACACTTCAGGTGTAACTATGGTCCAAAATTATCCAAAAGATATTGTATCCCTGTTAAAAACAATGCCTCTGTAAACTAGTTGTAGTCTGTATTACAGTCATTACATTTTGTGTTTATTTAACTAGCACAAAAAAGTTTTAGAGATCGACATTTATTTACGTGTACATGTGTTGACAATGTTTGACCGGACCTAAAACGCCGGCACCATCTGAGATTAGCTTCGCCTGTGTTCCTCTATTAAATTAAAGCACTCACATATCAGTCAGCATCTGCAGTGCGTAGTGGTGCGTGCGGGAGTCGGCCCACAGCCGCTTGAGGTCGTCGCGGCGCAGTTGCAGCAGCCCGCGGCACGCGCCCAGCCGGGCCACGGCCGCGTCGCAGTGCTGCCCCCACACGCTTAGAGCACTACTCACACTGCTGAATTTCTAGAAACAAATATAAAGTGTAACACACACGGAAGGCTCGCCGCGCACGTAGGCTGTCTGTGGGCTATTTAATCGTATGTTTATAGACCCGCCGTACACCGGTCGCTATCCCGCTCACACCTTCTGTGTGTGTTGCCTGTAAAGTCATTTCAACAATACTTACACATCGCGTGGTGATCTTGATGACGGAAAATTATCCTAACTAATAATAATAGTTTAAATGCGAAAGTAACTGTCTGTCTTACGTTTTTACACCTATTAAGAGATACTAAAACATTTTTGACGAATTTTGGCATATCAATAGACATGACCTTGGAGGCATATCATGCTACTTTTGTAGCGAAAATGAAACTTGAAGGGGGTATGAAAGTGTGCATGGCGAACCAACCATTTCTTAAGGTTTTTGACGTGATAACGTCTTTAAAATCGTTTTAGTCGGGTGACATGTTCAGAAACTTGTGTCACACCAAAACCTCACGAGCGCGATCGCAGGTATAACGAGAGAGAGACGGACCGATCTCCCGTCTCATCTCGAGCGCTGCCAGTCATTCCGTGAAACTTGTCACGCGGAATCCTCACGAGCGGAGGCTGGCATAGCGTTCGAGTGAGTGGACCGATCTTCCGTCTCTCTCACTCTAGCGGCATACAAACGAATGGAGATGGAATGGAAAGTGTGAATAAAACGATAGATGTAATTTAAAATTTGAAAAAATTGTTATTTTCATTAATTCCTTACTTCCCAAAAACTTATATCACCAATAAGACGTTATCACGTAAACATCTCGATCGTAAACCTACTTTACAAACAACCAATTTTTTTTAAGTGTTAAGTTAATGATTATTATTATAATTTAAAATACTATACTTTTAGTAAAAAATACCTGATAATATAAATATAAATAATATTCTGAGTTTTTGATCAATTGTCTCGTTTTACTAGGCTGAAGAACTAGATAATATTTAAAAAAAAATTTAAGCCAAATGAAAACTGTAGATAGAGCATAAAAAGCTCTATCTAGTGTCCAAAAATAGTCCTAATGAAAATTACACGCTTTTTTAAGATAAAAAAAAAATGCTAACCAAAACAACTCAAAATCGCTATTGTGGAAAAATTGTGCGACTTTTACGAAGTCTAATTTCAGACAGGAGATAAGATAATTTTTTGCTCTGTCGTAATTTGTCTGGGTAATATGTACCAAATGAAACATGGAAAACGTTTTAATTAAAAAATTGATAACTAACCTGCATAACATCCATAATTTCCTGAGCATGCACAGCAACTAATTCATCGAGTCTTGCATCACTCTTTTTGTACTCCTTTTCCAGTTTGGCCCTCTCTTTCTCCCGCTGCTCATTTGTCTCACTCGCTGATAGGGTGCGGATCACTGACATTAACAGACCACTCTGAAACAATTATTTATATAATAATTTTGTGAGCAATATTAAAATTATTATTGCACAAAATATCTAGTCATTTCAAAGTAAAACGCCAAAAAATTAACCAGGTAGGAAAATATGACTTCAGACCACAAAGATAATGTCAGTGTATGCAAACTTTAAGCATAATAAGTGATAATTTAAGAAGTATTCAAGTTTAATGGACAACTTTTCCTAAATTATGTTTGTAAGTAGGCATCATTCCAAAACAATACATTAATAACTTACCGTTTCTTTTCCCTGCTTAACCCCACGAGGGGGTTTAGTTGGAGGTGGCGAAGACATCTCGTCGTTTGCAGTAATAATTTTAGTAGCAAATAAAACTCCGCCCCTGAAATGCCTAAGTTTCACAAAATAAATTAACAAATGTCGTCACCACAAAAATGACAACAAAACTGACAACTGACAAACTGAAATAAATTACGCAAGTATTCCGAACTACGTCAAACCTATTTTAGCGAACTTAAACTCGTTTCAATTGGTTTTTGGCCAGCTTTACAGAGTTGAAGCAAGCTCAAATCGAATCAGCCGTGTTCGGAACAGGTGATTGACTCTTTCAACCTGTTTGATTGGCAAACTGATCTACATCACAGCTGTCAAAGTTTTATGATGACTTTATGTTTTTTAATTCCTACTTCTGCGAAGATAATTTGTATTAATGCTTTAAAATTAAATTGTGAAAAATAAAACACTTTTCAATCGATATAATTGATGCGGTTATTTTGTGATAAACTAACACTAGATACGCTTTTTTTTTTGTCGCGGGAAAAATCTATTTCGCATACTTACCCCCAGTACCTACCGCCGCGGGGGCAGCGATAAGTTATGGTAGGTAGTTACTCCTCACTTCCCAAGATATTATTTAATGATTGATTAATCCATCATCTTCATAATTTCAGCCATGCTGATCCCACTGCAGGATATAGATCACCTCCTACTTAGAGCACCATGTACAACTACAGTCCTGTGCTAATTCAAACCAGCCGATCTCGTGCCCAGAAAGACGACCCCGACCTATTTTTTCCTATTTGCGGCCACCATTGACTTAAATGTTAAACAATAACACATTTTTCGTTTCGTCCAATATTTTGAACTAAAAATCTTTATGTTTTTTTTCTTTGTGGTTTGCTTGAGCTTTACCTGTCCCAAGAGGGAAGGAGGGAAGGAGAATCCCAAATTCCAAATTTAATAATCACTTAATTGTTTGAACACAACTGATAGTAATTTGACAGTAAAAGGCAGCCTCTAACATTGATCTGGCGTCAGCTTTCTCTGAACTATAATAGTTCATAGAAAGCAGACGTAAGTAATACGGACGTTATTAATTAATGTCCCGATTGGCATTAAATAATCATGGTTACCCTACGTAGAAAGAGAGGTCGGCAGGTTCGTAGTGTTTCCTCCACCTACAAATACAACTTCATGGGTCTGGCAGGCGGGCTAATGACGGAAGTCGACGGAAGGATCGTCCAATGGCAGAGTTTGTCCCCACAATGTCAAGAGGAGTCCGTCCTCCGTTTAGCAAGGGCTTAAAGGTCACAGTAAAGACAGTCAGTCAAAGCAGTATAGTTACCAATTACATTGTGTCTAGAGAGCAAAGTTTACAAAAAAGTAAAATGTCATCTTGCGACAGTTGAAGACAAAAATTTAAATGTACTTTTCTTTTTGAGGAATTCAAAGGTTTTACGAAGAAAAAGCGCTGAAATTCATTTTATTCATCGTAAATATATTAACAGTGTGGGGATGGATTACTCGACCATTAGCAACAAGACCAACTGCACAGAAGTTGAAGACATAACTAACGGCGAACTTAATGAACGGTACTACTCGCTCAAGAAACAGTATGATAGCTTATCTAGCACGTACGAAAGCTTAAAACAAGAGTTTCATGATACGAGACGATGCTACCAAACCGCTTTGGACGTGCAAAGTCACTTAAATGCGGAGTTGGAAAGTTACCAAGCGGATGAAGGGCGAAAAAAGAATGAAGTGAACGCTCGTATTAGTTCACTTCAGGAGGAGATTTCATCGCTTCGTGAGCAGAGGGCGGAGTTGGTGGATAGTCATGTTAGTGAAGTGAAGAAGTTTGAAGCGGAGATTCGTCGTTTGAAAGAGGAGCAGGCCTTTAAGCGAGATAGTCCTGTGCGTGAGACGGATACGGCCGAGTTGGACGAAGCTCGGGCTGTGGCCTCATCTGCCTTGTCGGACGCCGCTGCGGCAAAGGCAGCGTTAGAGGAGGCGAGAACGGAGGTTCTGTCGTGGCGGATGAAAGCGGAAGAGCTAGTTGCGGAGATGGGCGAGATGCGCGCTGCGGCGGAACTCAGAAGAGAAGAACTCCGAGCGGCTGGAGAGCGCGAGGCCGTTGCGTTGGCGGATCTGGCCGAAGCAAGGGCTATGCTGCATCAGTGCACTGACTCACAGGATTTGCAGTCACATGGTAAGCTCATTATGCTGAACATGACTCCCCCAATGACTTCTAGATTCCAGATTAATAATAATGTAGCCATATTTTATTTGTTATAATATTTGTACTGGCCGGCTTCATACAACCCTTATTATTCATTTGGTCCATAACACAGGATAAAAAGTAACTGTCCACCCTAATGGGCACACATAGTTTAGTAGAGATTTTTTCAGATTGATTGAATTTTATGTTTCAGCTGCAAAAGGTAACTCCATATTTGCTGAAGTAGAAGATAAAAGGCAAGAAATGGCCAAAAACCTTATTCAAATGAAACAAACTAATTCCAGGGTAAGTAATGAATAATTGAAATGAATGAAATCTTTATGATTTCTTTTTTAACTTTTCTGTATTGCAACTTCTTTATTTTAATTAACTGTAAAAGACATCAAACTTTTTTGTATGAAGCCTGGCATACCTCAAGTTGCAAGTAACCTTAACCCGTTGAGGATTATAAGACCGCCGGCGGTTGCATAACAATGTAATTTCTCGTTTACACATGCTTGAGTGATTAAGTAACATTATTTTGGTGTACTACACCTATGAAACATACGTTAATCGAAAGAGAAAATAATTACAAACAACAAATACTCATTAACAAACTATCATATATCATACATAGCCTGTTCAGAATTTAAATTTGATTATGTAAATAAAAATAAATATCACATGTTCACCCTGAAATTCTGAACAAAGGCTATGACATATAATAATTCTTCAAAGAATATTTGTTGTTTGTAATTATTTTCTCTATCGATTAACATATGTTTCATAGGTGTACAAAAAATTACGTTATGGTTACTTACAACTTGAGGTATGCCAATTAGGTTTGATGCCTTTTTAGTAACTGTAAATTTTTCTGTACAACACTATAATGGCAGTGATGGAAGACACTATTTTATTTTATTTTATTTATTTTAGGAAGATTTACAGTTTCAATAATACAGTACTAGTACAATATACTGTGGTTCAATACTAATTACAAATCTCCACATATGAGTAACCAGACAGGTAAGGATAAGTCTAAGTGAGGCAACTAAGAAATAAACAATATTAACTTAGTAATAATAATAAATGTAACAGGCTATCGTCAAAGTTCGAGAATCTCAAAATATGTCCTTTTCATTTGTCGCTTTATCGAGGCAATGCTGGTAAAGAACAGATCAATATCAATAGACAGTTTAGATAGATGTAGTGATGACAGGGAGAGCAGGTCAGGCAGGGGCGTGCATTGGTTTCAGATGGGGGTAGGCTATGAGTGAAAATTGAGTAAGTTTGCGTGAAACAGTAGGCGATCTCACGACAGCCTAACATTGGTTAAATTGCACAGAAACGATCTAAGTTGCGCGCTTTAGTAAGGAATAAGTACAGGTAGACGACAAAGTGGTTACATAATATTTATTGTTTATTGTTTAATACGTAATTAATAATTATGGTTAGCTGTCGGTTTCTATGAAGGTAGGCTCTGCATAATAGCCTATATGGAATGCACGCCCCTGAGGTCAGGTCAGGCCCCCGATTCAGAACGTTTCCTGTCCTGTCAGCGTCTACTGCTACACATAAGCTTTTCCCGATCTATTATAAGATATCATAGTTTAAAAAACTATAACACACGTCAAACGAATTGAATGAGCCCAAATATGTAGGTTTTACTAGTAGTTATTAAAGAGATCTACTACCTACCTCTTGACTCCTTCATCAGATCAGCATGATAGTGTCGTAGATGCTAGATATTCTAGTAGGGGGTACTTTGATTATGGTAATGGGTTAATAACAAAGAGTTGTAACCTTCAGTTGAGGAGAGAACTGGCCAACAAGCAAGCAGAAGTGGATGCTCTTTTGAATGAGAAGCAAACCATCTGGGAGCAGCAGGCCGGGGCCGCTGCTCATTACGACAGGGAACTCATTGGTCAGTATACAGTAATCCATTTAGCTAGTGGTCTTAATTGGTAAATAAGTTCTTTAAAAAATCATACCGATTAATATCTCGTGATATTTGGGTCTACCCGAACTTGCTTAGCTTGTACTATGGTGACTCGATAACAGACAACTATATCTACAATCCCTGGCACTTATCTTGAGCGCTAGGGGAAAGAGTGGGGATCTGATCATTGTCTCAAAGACGCGTGTGCGTGGAGCGTGCAACCGATCCCGGCAGTGCAAGCGCGTCACGCGACTAGCCGATGACGTAATCGTAATGGTCTTCTGCCTATCTTTTGCTCAAGATCCGTGCCGCAAGTATGCCTATAGATGTCCTATTGCATGGCACAGTACTCTTTGGAACTAACCTATGGCTAATTTAATTACAGAAAGCTACGAAGATCGCATTACGCAGTTGGAAGGTCTCTGTGAGAGGCAGAGAAGGGAGTTGGCTCGGTGGTTTGGGAAGCTGTGTGAAACTTCTACCCATGGCTGGCTGCCAGGGGTTCTTGATCACTTGAAGTGAGTTCTATGTTTTTTACCATATCACCAATTAGTCTCATTGGGAGACCGTTTTTTTTTAAATGACTGGCGCAGTCCGGTAGACAGTTACTAGCAACCAAGACTAAAAATATCAATTGATAAATAAAAGTGAAGTTTACTGTTTACTTACGGGCCGCAGAAAAACCAATTGTCATTGTGTTCAGCCATTCCGCTATTTGACCGTGTGGTTGAATGACGTTGTTCAATGAAATGGCTAGCCATGCAATTAAACGGCTATTTTAACCTGTTGGCTGTAACATACATATTTTTTTCTAGTCAGTGAAAAATGTTAAAAAGAGTTAAAAACTGTTGGTAGCTTGTCCCTTGGTGACCGAACAAGGTTAAAAATAAACCTGTAACTTTCTTTTAACCTAAACGCATGAACTTCTTATAATAGTTAATATTAGCTAAAATACTATTTTTCTCCATAAATATTTGTCCTTATGGAGCGGCTTCCTGCAACCATTACCAGTTTGTCTGTCCACCTTCTAAAAGGCAGAAAGGTTCTAGAATGGAGACCACGGATCTCTGTTACTCTTTCACTCAAAAACTAATAAACAAATTTTGATGAAATTTGGCATACAGATAGACCATGGTTTGGATTAACACATAGGATACTTTTTATTCTACTCGGTTTTAATTAAGAAGTTTCTGGAAATGTTTGTTTTATTTTCGTGTTCAGATGTTGTTAATCTATATTTTATTATTTTCTGTCTTGTTTTTGTGTGTACGTGTCTGTCTTACGAAATAAAATTTCTATCTATCTATCTATGCGGGTAGGTCAACGCAGACGAAGTCGCGGGCAAAAGCTAGTATTCTATATCAAAACTAAAAACGACTTAGATAATTATTTAGAGCGATATCGTTAACAAGGCTCCGCAACTCCAGGTCGGAGTGTGAGCATCTCCGCGCGGAAGTGCTCTCCCTCGGCGCGGCGCAGCTCGCTAGCGCCGCGCAGGTGCGCGCGCTGCGCCGCAAGCTCGCCGCCGCCGCCGCCCCCGCCGCCCCTCACCCCGCCCCCGCCGCCCCCGCCGCCCCTCACCCCGCCCCCGCCCCTACCGCCCCTAGCGCCCCTAGCGCCCCCGCCGCGCAACACGAAGCCGCCGCGCCTAAGCCTGTGCAGCCTAGAAGCAAACTCATGCCCGACGATGTCAAGAAGAAAGTGTCGTTTAATTAGGTATACAATCCAGTAGATTATATCGAAATAGGTGAGGGTAGGGGAAAATAGTCCGAAGTTAATTGAACTTTAACACGTTGGTTAGGGTGCTGTAGGAAGACTATTTAAGAGAGAAGCGGTCTCCCCCCACTAAAGTCAGCATAGTGCCATTACCTTGGAAATCACTTTTCAGGTAAAAAGTATACAGGTTTAAAGGACCAACATGCTATTAAAAAAAAATGCTTTATACCAACTGATGTCCGTTGGTGGCTTAGTATGGGGAAGTTATTTATTTTTGTTATTTCAATGTTTGTCCCATAGAAAAAGTTGTTGTATTTGAGCACCAGAATCAGCCCCTAGGAGGTTATTGATGTTTTACAAATAGCCCTGTATAACTGCTAGACTACTAAGTAATATCTTTAGTGTATTAGCTGAAAATTATGTAATACTCATCAAACAACGTATTAACATTGGTCAAAAAGCTCAACTCATTGAAAAAAGTTGTTTAAAAAGTCATTTGAAGTCTTACTAGTATCCGAGTTTCACTTTATAGTTATTGACGAGAGCGTAAATATGTATAGTCAGGGGCGTGCATCCAATATAGGCTATTATGCAGAGCCTACACTCATAAAAAACCGACAGAACAGCTAACCATAATTATTAATTACGTATTCAACAATAAACAATAAATATTCTGTAACCATTTTGTCGTCTACCTGTACTTATTCCTTACTAAAGCGCGCAACTTAGATAGTTACTGTGCAATTTAACCAATGTTAGGCTGCCGCGAGATCGCCTACTGTTTCACGCAAACTTACTCAATTTTCACTCACAGCCTACCCCCATCTGAAACCAATGCAAGCCCCTGTATATAGTATATCTATGGTCACGTCTAGATTCCGACTACTCTCGAATTTACCAGTTCTATAAGAATCAAAAGCTCTAAAATAGGCCCGCTGACAAAATAGATAATTAATAAACCTTTGACCACACATATTTTGTAGAAAATGTATTAAAGGATGGTTTGTAATCCCATCTTATTCATATTATATAAAAACTGGCATCAGTAACAGCTAAATTTGCAAATGTGCAGGTCACTGCCCAAATGACTGACATGCGTTTAATATTCAATTTATCAAGAATACACATAATATGTGACTAATACTATTACGCTATTACAACGGCAGGTAGTCGTAAAAACAAACATAGGTTTTCCGATAAAAGACACATTTCCGCACTCTTTAATATTTTAGATCGCTATCATCATTCGCCAGATTTTAGATAAACCATTAAAAATATCATTATGTGATGTTAAAAAAAATAATTGTATTTAACGTCAATACATTCTGCATCCAAGTTACCAGCTAACTATGCGAAGAATATGTATATATCTGTGATCTATGTATAAGAGTTTTTCAAAATAAACTTTTTATAAAACACAAATCCTGTTTTCAATTTATTTATTGCTGTCATTGCATAAATTAATTACAATTAGTCAATTGTTTATTTACTAGTCATGTTATGTTGTCTATATTTGGAGCTGACTTAATACTTGATATTCGTTTGCCCTTATATTAATGGGCTTTATAAGTAGTAAAAATATAAAATGATTCAGGTAGATGACACAACTTGATGCACTGTGTTCCTTAAAACATAAAATTAATAACATCTCTGGCAAATGGCAAAATTAATTGTCTATTCCTTATGTAGAGACCATTAAAATTAGTATGTTTTCTGCTGCATATTTACTAACTTAGAAACGGCATTTTTAGTTCACACCGAACCAGCAATATGCTGCAGTTTACAATTCGCACGTATGGAAAAGCGGTAAATTGTATGCACAGTCAGCGGCCGACATAACGTTTGGTGTGAACATTTCCTCAGAATTTCTGCGTTATCTGATTATGTTACTGACAGCTGCAGGCAGCAAAGGTTTAACGGCAATGTTTAATTACCATTGAATGCTGTAAAGCCACTATTATTTATTGTAAAATTTTAGTAATGGTTCCTGAGGCTTAAGTTACCGTAGTTTTAAAGTAGTCGACATTCAATTTCAGTCCCAGTAACATTATTATCAAAAACCATTTACTCGTAACCACGAATACGTCAAATTTACAAAAAATGCAACTAGTTCGTAATGCGACTAAAAATTTAACAAACAAAAATGGTTCCTGGGACTGGATCGAAACTGGATTTTGACTAAGTACTTTCAAAATACGGGAATTCGGTCTCAAGTTGCAATACGTACACAATATTTGTAAAAAATACGTGACTAAGAATATAAACTGTAAGAGCGTTATCGCACAGGCAATTTGCGAGCGAATTCGAAGCGAGGCGAGAACGCAGCGGACGCGCCACAAGATCTTAGCGAGCCCGCTACGCTCTCGTTTCGCTTTGACCTCGCTCGCGAATCGCTAGTGTGATAAGGCTCTTAGCCGTTGAGCACGTTTCTTCTTAAATACAGTTTTGTTTGGATTAAGGATGACGACTGTGCAAAGAAAATGACATTATTTTTAGTCCATCAGATAAATTATCAAAAAGGATTCTTATTTTTTCTTTTGTCAATCAACCAAAAAATGACAAAAGATAAAGCGCGTCAAAGTTCGGGAGTGGGGGCTCGTGACATCACTTCTAAGAAAAAATTGTACCAAGACGTGACGTCATGCGACATTTCAAATCAATATACAGGGTGTACAAATGGATAGGACACTCCTTAAAACCACGTAATCAACTGCTCATTTACAACATCTTTTTCTATGGATGCAACTTTGAAATCGGGAAAAAGTTATAAGAGCATCTCATAACTTTTTCCCGATTTCAAAGTTGCCCGATTCCATACAAACTAATGCGTTACCTCGATGATAATGTCTCGAGCAACTAAAAAAAATTCAAGATTTCGTTGCTCCCGTAGTAATGAGCACCTGATCACGTGGTTTTAATGAGTGTCCTATTATTTTGTATACTTTGTATAGGTATCTAATATTTTGATTATGTGAAAAAAGAAAAAATACGTGTCCAATACTTTTTGATAAACTACCTGATGGATGAATAAAAAATTTTAGTCGTCATCCCTATTGTCAAGGCACCGTGCCTTCCCTGTGCGGCGGCGTGAGGTCCTTGAGAGCGTGCTCGCGAGCATGCGCGACGTCGCGCTCGCGGCGAGCGTGCTCGCGAGCCTCCTTCTGCGTGCGCGCGCGCAGCCGCTCGCCGGCCGCGTCGTGCACGCATTTTGTGAACGCTCCTATAAATAAATATTGGACAACATCACATACATTGCTCTGATCCTATGGTAAGTAGCTGAAGCATTTGTGTCACAGAAATTAAAAACAACGACGGTACAACACCCAGACTCGAGACAATCATCATCATCATCATTTCAGCCATAGGACGTCCAATGCTGAACAAAGGCCTCCCTCAATGACTTATCATCGGAAGGGATTGCCGATACTCGCCACGCTTGGCAGGCGGGTTGGCGAGCGCAGTTTTTTTTATATAAGATTTCGCACGAAGACGCTGCTGCCTGCCCGTCTCGAGCTACAGGAATTAGTCGCCTCTTACGACACGCCTCCTATTGGTGGACCCGAGACAATACAGAAAAGTTATTTTTCTACATTGACCGACCAAGAATCGAACCCGGAACCTCGGTGATAGCGACACCAAGTCCGGCTCGGTGCTCGGTGCTCGCCTCTCGGCTACGGAGGTCGTCAACGCTATAGAATCGATTATTATGGAAAAAAAACATTGATTGATTGACTAAAAAAAAAAACATTTGATAAAAATATTGAGACACGTTTAAGTAACGAATACTTACGAACTAGAGTGTGATCCTTCGTTCTCAGTTCCACCCAAATAAATTGAAGTTAACAATTACAAGAAAGTAGTGACGATGTCTGACTTTTGCAGACCCGTGCCGCAAGTTTATTAAAGCAAGAACTACATACAAGTAAGTAACGTTTCTTGATCAAAATGTTAATTCGACTATTCTCATAAATAGCAGAAGAGTTCTGAATCGGAGGGCCAGCCTTCGATAAGAAATTGTCAATAGGAATACCACGTGATACTATAGGATTTAACATGAGTGTCACGTGATTTACCGGTTCTTAATTCGATAGCGAGGGTTCTGAATCGGGGGCCTGGTCACAGGAAGATAAGTGCAGCATCTAGAGCAGTACTTACCGACGGTGTCCCAACAGCGAATGATATCGGATGGTGTTTCGGAGCTGATGTAGCAGTCTATGACCTGTTCCTTGGCCTCCTCGCAGACCGGGTCGGGGCTCACCATATTGGCTGTGCGCATTTCTATGCGAGCGGCGGTCGCTTTTATATCTTCTACTGTTAATCTGAATGAAGCACCAATAAATTACATAAAGAGTAAAGAATAGGACGCCACACCACACCTACAAACCACGTAATAATAATCATCATCATTATTTCAGCTCAGGACAACCACGGCTAAACATAATAGGCCTCCCAGTGTCTTTCAGATTGGCCGTTTGGAAGCGGCCTGCATCCAGCGGCTTCCTGCAACCTTTACCAGGTCGTCAGTCCACCTCGTGGGTGGACGTCCTGCGCTGCGCTTGCCGGTATGTGGCATTCATTCTAAAACCTTTCTACCCATCGGCCGCAGTTCTACGTGTTATGTAATGTAATAATCAGCGGCGCTTTTAAACAACTTTTACTTTAAGGTCATTATTGGCGACATGATTGGTAATTCGCGTTGGACGCTAGGGGTCCCGGGTTCGATTACCGGTTTGGGGCAATCCAGGACCTTAATTATCTGGTGTCGTAACACATAAAACACACCCTCAATCCTGATTTCACGATATATAAGCGCTCGCTCCATTTGCAACGGCGCGATTCTGTAAAATGGCTCAAAAATTTAAATCAAAAGCAATTCGGAAGCTAAAATTAGATCATAGTTTGAGTAAATAATTTGAGTATTAGCCATAATATCAAGATAATATGGTCATGTGCTAATTTATTTAAAGGTCAAGGTTGCGTGACGCAGTGTATGAGTGTATGGGTTTATTTTGGATTATTTTTAAATTGACCGTCCTAAAAAATACAAGCTGTTTTAAAAAAATGTTATTTAAGTAAGGTACCGGAAACTAAATAAATGTACGATCGACTATTGTCTGTGGTTAGCGCTCATGGCATGAAGTCAGATTCCGTTATTCCGTAAAGGGCATAAATGTCTGTGTGAAGAGCCTGAACAATATACCACGTTTATTCGTTGTTGTAAGTAAATACAGCTGTGCTTAGTCTATAAAACCCGGCCCAATGTGGACCTGCGCACTAGAGTTCGGTACGTTACGGTCAGCATCAAAAGTCCATGACCACATTCAGATTTACAAAATAGCTATACAACAAATTATTGGCCTTACTTACGATAACCATTCAATTCTGGTGCTTGTCATGTTGAGCAATTAAGGTACCTATTAATATGGTTTATAGCGATTTTGAAAATATTAATATGGTCATCGATTTTTGATTCTGACCGTACACTAACGCGTTAAAGTATATTAATTAATAAATAAATATGCGTCAGATACTATTAAAACAATTAAAGTTTTTGTGTTACGACAACAGACAATGAATTTTGCTAGGGGCGTCTCCTAGCACACCGAGTTTCGAGTCTCTTGAGAAAATATCGTTTTCCAAGTTGGTCTGAACCGGGAATCGAACCCGGGGCCTTTTAACTTCAGAGCCACCGCGCCACTACGCCAGGGTCATCAGTCCAGAACCCAACACACATTTCACTTTAGTTTTACTATGTTTAACTTCATAGGGTTGTATTTCTTTCTCTCATTCATTAGTCATCATCATTCCAGCCATAGGACGTCCACTGCTGAACATAGGCCTCCTCCCCTCCTCCCCCAATGACTTATATCATTAGGGGGGATTGCCAATACTCGCCACGCTTGGCCGTCGGGTTGGCGAGTGCAGTTTTTTGTATACGATGCCGCCCGTCTCATGCTACAGGAATTAGTCGCCTCTTACGACACGCCTCCTGTTGGCGGTGGGAAAGTGTATTCTTAGTGGCCGTCCCCACACAGCATTCATTAGTATTGAGTAGTAATTATATTACAGTACCAGCTCCGACCGGACTGGACTGGACTGGACTGGACCGACGACCTTAAGAAGATGGTTGGCAGTGGTTAGATGAAAAAAGCAGGAGATCGTGATCTTTAGCGATCTTTGGGGGAAGCTTACGTACAGCAGTGGACTGCTGACATGATGATGATATGACGATACGAAATACTTACCCGCATCTCACTGAGTGGTTCTCGTCCATACACCTCAGTTTCTCCATTAAGATGTTGTCCTTGTAGTCCCCCCGGTGGTTCACCCCCGCCCCCGAGGCCGCTTCAGCACCCCCCGCTAGGGTCGCGTCTTCGACTAGCCTCTCCACCTTTAAGAGCAATCACTGTTAAAAACACTATTATTATTATTGCTACTGTTTTTATGTCGTAATTTAAAAAAATATGTTAACTTTGTAATGTATTCTAATTTAATTTAACATTTTTTTTTAACTTTATTATCTAATGTTGTATATAAATGAATGAATGAATGAATAATTAAAAGAATTATTGAAATGATGATTTGTTCGACAATATTTTCCGCCATTTTTTAATCTGCATCTGTGCTGTTTTTGTATGGGCGAGCGTTGACAGGAGCTGTCATTTCATACTAAATGTAAGTGAAAAATCACTTACTACTTTCGGAGAAAGATGGTTTGTATTGCTGCTTTATAGGGTATGCACATGATGCCGCCGCTGAATACCAGTGACATGGCATGCCATAAGCTGTCATGACCAAATCTTACCTTATACCTTTTTGGCACATATACCGTTTATTCATAAATTTTTATGTGTAAGTAATATTTTTTATGTGCCAAATAAAGCTATTCTTATTCATATTTAATCATCATTTTTCTCCATGTCGTTGGTATCAATAAGTATCTACCTACAGTCAACAGTGTGCCACCCTGATGGTGCATTATCATTAAGCACCAACCTTTGGTTTGGTTGCACTAAGAGCCGTCGTAAATATCAAATCGCATTATCCGACGCCGTCGCATACGATTAGACGAGTTTCCAGCTACGTAGAACAACTGGAAGTGATAGAACCCACCAACCCACAAACCAAGGGTTTGTACGGAACCCACAAAGGCTTTCGCACGTCGGTACATATTATAAATAGTTCAGGAATCGAGTCTCGAAGTTTAATAACAGATGTATAGTTTTCAGACTTTTCCATACTTGTAGCACTGATTTGGTATTAAGACGATACTATTACTTGACTTTCATACTTCTAGGTCAGGGGTCCGTAACCTTTTGAGTCGGAAAAGTCAAAAATTACAATTTACAAAATTAGAAAGTTTTTAATGATCCATATTTTTTTGGATTAGGATCAATTTTCAAATTGGATTTTGTTACTATTTGTGTAGAGAGGATTCACTATGAATGCTAGAGTGGTTTTGTAAGTTTTGAATTGCTTGAGAGATAGAAATGGTGCCTAATTCTCGTTAATCGATTGAGAACGATTTTTAATGTTTTTTTTTAATTACTTTAATTCGAGTATGGAACTTAAGAGCCTCAGCTTTACATCCAAAGAGCCGCATGTGGCTCGCGGGCCGCAGGTTGCCGACCCCTGGTCTAGGTCAACGGAACGTACGCTATAAATTTTGATTCCCTTGAGTGTCGAAATATACGTTTTTTGCGGCATAAACTTCATCTAACTTTCCTATCTTTTTGTACGCTAACTTAGAAGTGTGATTGTTTTACAGCTTCAAGGGATTTTAGACCTAATTTTAACTCGATATCTTGACGCGTTCCCAAGATAAAGGGTCTTAACAGACAGGCTGACAGACGGACGGTAAAGTGATCCTATAAGGGATCCGTTTTTTCCTTTTGAGATAAGGAACCTTAAAAAAAAGAAAAAAATCTGTCAAGTTCGTGCGTGATACTAGCGAGTGGCAATAGACGCTGACGGAGACTAAGCATGCTAAGGATCACAAGTGGCAGGTATTGCAGTGAGAAAGTTAAATAGGCCCCTACTTACTGTCTTATTCATCATCATGATTTCAGCCTTAATACGTCCACTGCTGAACATAGGCCTCCCACAATGAATTTCATCGGGGGGGATTGCCAATACCCACCACGCTTGGCAGGCGGGTTCGCGAGCGCAGTTTTTTATAAGATTGGGCACGCAGACGCTGCTGCCCGTCTCGTGCTACAGGAATTAGTCACAGTCGCATGTCGCCTTTACGACACGCCTCCTGTTGGCGGTGGGGAAGTGTATTATTTAAGGCCGTCCCCACACGGCACACTGTCTTATTACCTTGATAATACTGACGGTACCTTCGTACCTATAAAGGTATGTATGATACCTAGAAGTATGTATGATAGTATTTAGTTTATGTATATCGTTATTTACTGTATGTAGTTTATGCTTTTAAAAATAATCCACACGGACCTTTCATTTGAATTTGTATCGCCTATATCGCACCGCCCACAAAACGTCTCTGTTTAGCCTAATGGTCGACTGGTAGAGAATGCCTCTAGGCATTAAGTCCACCTTTTGTATGATTTTTTAAACTGTGCAATAAAGTCTAAATAAATAAATAGGTTGTAGTACTTAGTAGATCGCTCACTCTGCGGCGCTGCTCAGCACACCTGTAAGGTTTCTTTGTAACAGTGTAATGCATCCTTGTACCGATTGTCACTGAACCGATTTTCAACGACAACTTTCAGAGATCAATATCAATTGAGAAAATTACTTTTTATTATTATAAATATGTCTGTCTGTAAAACTTGCACGACAAATCCTCAGCATAACGATAACGGTGGTAAAACCTTAAGGTGGTCCCTCACCGGGAGCATTCACGTGTAATGTAACATTATAGGTTCAACTTTGAGCATAACATTAAAATACTACCTCCCTGACTGACGAGCATTCGCGTGTAATGTAACTTAATAGATTTGATTTCGTGCATTCACGCATTGATGTTACAAGTTGTACCAGGATATCACACATTATATCATTACAAGGTGCGCATTGTTATGCTCGGTTAACCTCCTTCACTGATGTATACTCGTTTTGTATCATTACAAGGAGCGCGCTGTATTGGTTGGTTTTCCTCCCTCACTGATGTAGGTAATGTTCGAATCTGTTACATTACACGCAAATGCTCCCGGTGAGGAAGCACCTTTAAACATATAGGGTGCCGACTGGGGGCAATGAGACCGCGTAAAGATAAAATGTATATTGTGTCTCCTCTAGTAGCAGGGCTAAGATAATATATAAGATAAGATAATAGATAGATAGATAGATAGACACTTTATTGCACAAAACATTAAGGTTATTACACACAAGACACAGTTATGTACAATCAGGCGACCTTATCGCCAAAAGCGATCTCTTCCAGACAACCTTAGGGCAGAGGAAATTAAGTTTTAATACAGTGGGGTAACGTAGTGCGAGAGCAAAAGAGATAATATATTTCGCTTTTGATTATATTTTGGAGAGCTTGAGCCTTGAGGCATAGGCAACTTTAATCAATTACCTCCCATAGGAGTAAAATAAGGACTACGCCGTCGAGACCACTCGAGTGAATACTCGGGCACAGACAGTTAGTAATAGGTAAAATTACAATGTCCTTCATTCATTCTGAAAGTTCGGTTGGCAGTTGCGGTATCAAAGCTTAATCATTTTTAATATTTATTACTATGAGAATTAAATTTGTGCCTACTGAATTCATCATCGCTGACCTTTATTCTGCATTATGACGATATTTTACGACGAACTTCGATGACTACAGACATTTACGTTGAAATTCCAATCAGCATCACGTCGCAAAAAATCGGATGACAATTTGGCTGATTAAAATGACTATCTTTAAATAATACCATTGTTTGATAAATACGTACAGTCCTCAATATACTTAGTTATCAATGACCAAAACGGTTTAGTGGTTCGCGCTCCGGACTACAAAGCGAGGCGGTTGGGGATTAGAATCCCGCAAAGGGCAAATGTTTGTGTGATGAGCATTACTATTTGTACTTGAGTCATAGATGTTTATAAATGTATTTAAGGATAATTATCTGTTATCTACCCGATACAGTACAACCTCTGCCGCCCTAGCATGAGCACGAAAACACGATATGATATAATAATTAATTATTGACGACCTCCGTAGCCGAGAGGCGAGCATACCGGACTTGGTGTCGCTATCTCTGAGGTTCCGGGTTCGATTCCCGGTCGGGTCAATGTAGAAAAATAACTTTTCTATATTGCCTCGGGTCTGTGTGTTGTGGTACCGTCGTTGTTTCTGATTTCTGTAACACAAGTGCTTTGGCTACTTACCACAGGATCAGAGCAATGTATGTGATGTTGTCCAATATTTATTATTTATTATTATTATTAATTAATAATAATATAACGCTTTATTTGTCTCAAAAAAAAAAATTACAAAATTATACATGCATACAATTTTCATGTCTTAATATAATAAATAAGTAGCACATTATTTTACATTAATGAGACAAATAGCGATATGTCTACACAAACTCTAAAAATATGATAGATATAGCCGCCATGTTAATTTTTTTCAAAACAGCGATCATTACATGTGATTGACCGGCACGGCGGTGGCTTTTTCTATCATATTTTTAGAGTTTGTGTCGGTATATAATTATATCATATCGTGTTTTATTGCTCATGCTAGGAGGGCTGGCCTGCTTATAGTTTGGGGTACGATACTTTGGTATGATTACAGAAATTAAAAAACCGGCCAAGTGCGAGTCGGACTCGCGCACCGAGGGTTCCGTACAAACCTGTAGGTACCGTTATGAGTAAAAGTTCACCCATCACGACAATCAAGTCACAGTTATGGTATTTTTATTGCAAAATGAAATCCATAACATTACGAAAGTTAAATTGCGGTTTACGATTTATGACGTATTAAAAAAAAACTAATTACTTGATCTCGTTCAAACCAATTTTCGCTGGTAGTTTTTATGGTAATGTACATTATATATATTTTTTAGATTTATCATTCTCTTATTTTAGAAGTTACAGGGGAGGGGACACACATTTACCACTTTGGAAACGTCTCACACGCAAACTATTCAGTTTAGAAAAATTATATTAGAAACCTCAATATCATTTTTAAAGACCTATCCATTGATATGCAACACGTATGGGTTTGACGAAAAAAAAAATTTCGAGTTTTAGTTCTAAGTATGGGGAGCCCCCAAAATTTATTATTATTTTTCTATTTTTTTGTGAAAATCTTAATGCGGTTCACAGAATGCATCTTCTTACCAAGTTTCAACAGTATAGTTCTTATAGTTTCGGAAAAAAGTGGCTGTGACATACGGACGGACGGACAGACGGACAGACAGACAGACAGACATGACGAATCTATAAGGGTTCCGTTTTTTGCCATTTGGCTACGGAACCCTAAAAACTTACTTCGAAGTCTTATAAAAATACGCATTCTAACTACTAGACCAGTTCACCAGTCCTAACCTCGATTAAAAGATGTTGTATTTATTACAATTGAGATTTTGGTGTTAGTCTTAAAGAGAAAATAGTTGATGCGTTTTATTGTTTTTCACCTGAAAGTAATAATCAGTGATCGGAATAGGTAGATTGATTAGGGGTCAATGATCTTAAACATTGATGTTAATATGGATATGCCTCCAGAATTCCGGCATTTCTTGGTATCAGTTTTTGAAAAAAAAAAAGCATATCCATATTATGCTAGCACTACCAAAGTACCTCAAATCAATCTACCTATTCCGATCACTGGTAATAATAATGACTACATTGAATTCATATCACTCTTATTATTTTGCACTCTTTCTCAAGTGCATAAATAAGTTCATACGCCAACAGATTTATCTTCAGTTCCGTTAGTTGGTTATCCATAAAACAAAATCAAGAACACACCGCTTCGCTCGTTCGTGCCAGGAATCGCAAGCGAAACCTGTTACGATGACTCACGCTTTTCTGATGTAAGTAAACAGTATATTACAGCTATAAGTATAATTTCAAGAGAATTTCTATAAAATAATACATTACATAATGTTTATTAAGTAATGTAAAAAGGGTATAAATAAAACAGGCCTCGAACACAGGTCAGCCGTCGCAAGGATAATCTTAAAGTGGAGCTACATTGACGGCAACAACAGCAAGTGTGGCAGCGGTGCTTCTCCCGAAACCATGGGCCACCTTCTATCATGTCTCGTGTGTTTGGATAGCTGCACACGCGAAGCTCTGTTGCGCGCCAGTGCGGTTTGTGTGGCGGAATACTGATCATCAAAAATTTGAGAGCATTGCCATCGACACCAGAAGAAGAATAATAAATAGGGTAATTTTTTTGCAGCCTGGATTTTCCCACTGCAGGGCAAAGGCCTTTACCATATCCCTCCAACTATCTCGATCTACCTACAGCCAAATACTTTAGCAGTAGTTATCATACTAACTACGTACCTATACTACCAAATCTGAGGGGAAATTATTTATCGCATTTTGACAGTCAATTGATTGAGAGTGTAATACTTCTAGTTACGTAAGTAGTTATAACTATAAGTTTAACTAAAGCCCCTACATAAAAAGTAAATCGGAAAAAAGGTCATTCGACAGAGAACTAAAGTACCCAAGCAATCGATATAACTCAAAGGTTAAGCAAGCAGAAGTGGCAGTGCGTGATGTGATAACATTCGCAGTAACTAGAACCGATAACCGATGGGTTTTAACAGTCGGATGTGTTCTTGAGAAAACACTGCGACTTGACAATGTAGTAGGTATAGGGCGCCCTCCGTCAAGGTGGAGCAATGGAATACGCAAAGGTGCTGGCAGCGGATGGGAAGCCGATGTTTGGCAATAAAACGTAGGCTAATTATAATAAAAAAGTAAAAATACTCACTAACCATTTTATTGGATATGCTGATGTGGTGCTCCTCGCCGAAGTCGTCGTCGTCCAGGTCTACATCCTTGCTGGGGTGCTGGAAGTGAGTCGCGCGCGACTGGCCGCCCCCCATTATGCACCTGTGTGTGCCAAGGATGGGTGAATTAGTTATGTTTAAGCTTCTCAATACTGTTTATAAAAACCTTCATTATTGTTTATTTATTATTTGAATGAGTAGTGGGTATTAACCCACTATTAATTTATTATTAAATCGGTCAAGCGGTTGAAAAGAAGAAGGAAAATTAGCACTTTTTAGTTTGTTTTTTAAAGATTTCAATAATTGTTTTTTCTAAAGTATATGTTTTAGAAATAAATGCTATACTCAATATGTTGAAAAGGTTTTTACATTTTTTCTAAGCATATTATTTTTAAAAAAAAAATCCGTGAACTTAGGTTTTTCAATGAGGAAGGCCTATGTTCAGCAGTGGACGTCCTATGGATGATTAGGCTTAAGTAGTAGGCTATTGAAATCACGTGCTATTTTACATTTGGCGACTATACCTACTCGCCTTAACGGTATGCATAAAAATGCATCTAGACATAAGTGAATAGTAATTTTCTATTTTAAAATATTTTTTGCACGATTTAGTACACACACGCATTGAATACATAAACGAAATTAAAGCAAAGTTATTTAGCTTGCATAAGGTTAACTAATTCAGTGGCATTTAATGTCTTTTTATTTACTTCTTAGTTTAATAGAAGTACGATGTTCACATGTTCTATTTTATTCAAGTAGATGCATTTAGATAGTATTTTGATATAAAACATTGGTGTATTGCCAACTGAATTTTAAAGCGTTTTTTGCGACAATTTCTTGATTTATCTTGTTTTGACTTTGCGGATCTTTTGGCTGTGTTTTAACTCTGATTTATTGCCATAGGTCCTCATTATAGCAAACCATGAAATCGTAAGCACCATTGAAAATCCTGTTAAAAAATTACAGCAACGCCAGACGAAACTCAGACATTGACATTGACGTATCGACGACTGCGCAAAACTCAATGCGCAACACAAACACAGAATTGACTAACCGTCGTTTGTTTTCTTTTTACAACTCGTGTAAGTGACATGGAAAACGCTCGATGTATACTCAAAGTCGTATAATATTGTGAAGAAGCCTCAAACGGGTTTTGAAAATAGCGGGCGTGACGTCATCGGAGGCTGCGCGGTATATAGGAGATGCGCACGCGCATCCATCGTTTGTTTCTCGTGTTGCGTGAGAGATAAGTGATATTGTACGAGATGCTGCGTTTTGTGACACTTTTCGCCGCTGCGGTAAGTGTTTTTTATAAATAATTTTATAAATTTACTAAAGGAGTTAGCATTTTGAAAAGTTTGATGTTAGACGAGTACAAAATATGGTTTGAATAATGAACTTTGTTTTCATTCAGAAAAACGGTTTACAATTTTGACCCTGAACAATTGTCAAGGTATTTTTAATAAGTTTGGAATTTTGATGTAACGACTGTGTTTGTAGTTTCAGTGTATTTTCAGATGTTTTAATCATAAAAAATATTTTTTATAATTTACAAATTATTATAAGACAATTCAAATAAACCGTAATTATTGTTAGTAGTCCTAGTGACGAAGATGTCAAAATAAAAATTAAGATCCGTGGTTATTTTTTTGTGATACTTACTATTAAATTTAAAAAAAGTTAGTTTTTCACTATGGGCTATTATATATATTATAGTTCAAGAGGTTTTTGAAGTAATATATATTCTATCTCAGTGTAAACAGTAAATTTAAAACTACGGTAAGCGATAAAAATGATATCCCATAGTGAAAAACCAGCTTCATACTTTAATATTTAAACACCAAACTACTTTAAATACTGTATGTAGTTTCGTTACATTAACTAGTAGGCCTTAGGAGTGTTGAGTAGATACTTTGTATAAATATTTTCCTCCTTACAATCCTGTTCTCGATTGTACTATAAAATATTAATGCAAATAATAGATTCTTAGTTTTTCTCGACCATTCTTGACCTACAGGTTATGAAGGAGTGTCACTAATATATTTGCGACGACGAACACGTGTGTTTTAACGTGTTTGATAAATCACATACGAATCACTTAATTATAAAGCATCAAGCTGGTTTAGATTATCACAAAGTTGCGAGAGTTCAAAGCCAATTAAACACTAGTCAAAGCCACTGTGTTCTTTACTAGTCTAGCGTATCGGAACACAAATATCTTAGTGTCACCAAAGTCTTATTATAACAGAATTTATTATGGAATGGCAATATGTAAATCAACGGAGACTCAATAAAATTTAAGTAGGATCTCTAACTGAATCTTACTGATATTGAAAATGTAAGTTGGATGTTTTTTACTAACGTGCTTCATTATTAATGAAGGTCAATTTTAAACACGTTTTTGTGTTTCCTGAGATAATTCGATACTACTTACTCCTCTTAGGATTAAATTCTGTAGTCTGCGCAGAGTCGCAGATGATGTCTAGGCAGAAGCTAGTGAACTTCTGACTTGATCATCTTCATACAAGTTTAAAACTGGTCACAACACAAGTAGCAGAAAAAATACACCATAGGATCCAAACCGTTGAAATGAGCTGTGGCTATCGCAGTGTTGAGGCAGAGGGTGAAAAAGTCTCTCTTTTCTAAAGAACATAAGTTACATAAAGATTGAATGCCAAAAAATGTTACTGATCGAACAAAAACACACGACTTTGTAGACAATACCTAGAATTACAAGTGTTATTAGTATTAAAATCGTACCTGAAAATGTTTCTGCTGTATTGAAATTGTAAAAATAAAATAATAAATCACTGTAATTTTGTAAACGTTTGTGTTGATTGATGAAATTGACCAAAGATTACGTAATCACCATAAAGTTGGCTGACAGATGTTGACTGACTGATGGATCTATGACATACGAGGGTGAAGAAAAGGGTTTAAAGAAATGGTCAATCATCTTTCATCATAATAAGTAGTATGTACTGGTTTTCCGACTAACCAAAAAGAGGTATATTCATTATTAAGTTGAAAAGGGCCATTTATGATGATGAACCGTGGATTAAATTGACATTATTTACACGTTTATATTGTACCTCTTTGACGTTGGTAAACAGATTATCCAGGTATCACAATAGTGTATTCTAATGTAAGCCTATGGTCTTAAAACACAAACACAAATTCTTATCTAATTTAATAGAAACTGAACGAAATTTAAATGTAAGTTAATCAATATACCATACTTCATAGTACTCGCCTACCCAATCATTTTATAAATCAAAATCGGACGACCCAGTATAAAGGTTTGCATGGTCATAAAAACGAACTAAACAAATATATGCGTCGAATTGAGAACCTTCTCCATTTTTGAAGTCGGTTGAAGGATAGGTCCACTGCTGAACATAGGCCTCCCCCAGTGACTTCCAGATTGGCTGTACTTTTTCCTTTATCGTGTAAGATTTTATTATGTTAGTGTTATTCTCTATTATCGTAAATACATAATAACAATTCATTGCGAAGTTGCCTCAAAGTGTGATAGTGTAAGTTAATCAATAAGTCACAGTGATTAGAAATGAAAACAAACGATATGCATAAAGTAGGTAATTCGTTCATGGGAAAATGTATTCACTTTTAAAAAAAAATACTGAAATTGCCGTAGTCTATTGCTGAACTGTCTGACTGACTGAATGTCAAAAAGGTTCTAATAAAAAAAGGTTATTACACTGTAAATGACTAATTAAATGATAAAAATGTATGGAACTAAACACTGCCCTGGTCTCACAGGTAAATTTTATCTTTTAATGTAAGCACACTATTTAAAAAGAGGCAGACAATAGTGACCGAGATACTTGCGCTGCTTGTTCTCAGCGCTAGCCCACACTTGTCCTGAAGCAGTGGTGGTTGGGTAATAGAAAAATTATGACGTGTAAAAGAGCTTACTTTAGGCCTATTTGAAGAAATAAATTAGTTTTATTATTTTTTATTGATATTTGAATATCTTTTGATTTCATAATAACTCAACTAATTGCACATTAAATATTGTATTAGCTGATAATACGGATATGGTTTTAATATCGAAAATACGAAAACCACAAATGTTTTTTTTTAAACTGGTTCTAATTTTTTATTAATTAGAATTTGTGGATCATAATAAACGAATTATCCTACTAATCGGAGATTGAGGTAATTAGATGCAAGCCAACGTTCAGATTACTAAGTTAATTATCTTTAGCTTGGTCTAGTATGTATACAAAATAAAAAATATTGTACTGCTATTACTTTATATTTTAAATGAATAAGTGAATAAGGAAATATAAATGAATATTGCTTTTTGAAATTTTTGCTGCTCTATACAAAATGTAACAGAATTGATGCAACCACTTAGGGGTTGATTCTGATGCGCAAATAGAACTTTTTTTTTTATGGGGCCAACATTGAAGTCTTAAAATAACTTCATATTCATACTAAATATCCAATCAGCTGTTACGATTTGTATGTATGTTGTTTTGGGATTTCGTTGTTAGTCTCATACAAAAAGTTGTTGTATTTAAGCACTATACTCGGCTCTTAAGAGGATGTAAATTAATTAAAAAATACTATAGTTTATAAAATATTTACTGTATACCAAAAGACAATAAAATATTTACTGTATAGTCAATTGGGATGTTCACACCATTCATAAATAATTCAGACACATTTTTTTTAAAATAACACCTTATTTAATTAATTTGTTCAGTCATAATGTTAAATTGTTTCTTGAAATAGATTTTTAATTGTTTTAAAACTAATAAATAGATAATCAGTTGAGTTTGGTAAAGAGTGACGTCACTATCCGATATTGCCATACAAATTCTAGGGAAGAGGTACGTTTTGACAGCTCATAAAAAGTATGTCAATTGATTGATTGTGTCAACTACCCTATTAATTAATTATTCGACTACGCATTTAGTGAAGCCAGTAAAAAGACATCAACGCGCGCCCCACAACAACAAACATTATTAATGAGCAAAAACTCTTCCTTGCGTTTATAAAACCTGATAAAGCATATTTGCAAGTGTAAAAAAACACTTTTACGATGTAAATTGCAGGGGAAGTCAACCTTGGACAATACCATTTACCACTAAGGGACTTTTCATAACAAAACACGCTCTTCACATGTTTTTATCGTGTTTAATGGACACGCTTTTTGTTGAAATAAAACACTTGGTAAAGTTAACGAGGTGAGCGTCTGTGTGAGACAGGTTGCGTTTCTAAAGGAATAAGGGCGAGTGTATACTGAAGACTAAGTTAAGCCATTCAATAGTAGATAAAAATGTTCCATAGATGTATGATGTTTTTATGGAAGTTTGTAATTTAAAGATATTAAAATAACAACAACCATGCTTATAATTCAGTAATCATTCGTTTCATTTGAGCAAAAATAATTTATAAAAAATATTATTGTCTATTTTTGGTCCTAAATTAGGATAAAATAGACACTAATAATTTCACCATTTCGTACTAGATAGACTTTATTTCACAAATAATATGGGTACGTGATTATGGACAAAGCATCATCATCATCATCATCATTTCAGCCATAGGGCGTCTACTGCTGAACACAGACCTGGATGGCCCATACTCGCCACGCTTGGCAAGCGGGTTGGCGAGCGCAGTTTCTTATTAAATTTCTCACGTAGACGCTGCTGCCCGTCTCGTGCTATAGGAATTACTCGCCACTTACAACACGCCTCCTGTTGGCGGTGGGGAAGTGTATTCTTTACGGCTGTCCCCACATGGCACAAAGCATAATTTTGTATAATTAGTTTGTCTTATAGCCAATAGCAATTTCGTCTAAACAGGCCTTTAGGAAGAGGAAATTAAGTTGTACGGTCAGCATCAAAAGTCTTCTTCTCCTCTTCTTCTTCTTCATCTATACGGTCAATCCCGGTTGCGTCCAAAGCCCTTGCTTTGGAGCCCAGGGTCCGCTTTCCTTGATTTACTTCTTCACTTCGCACGGTCTTGAGCGTGAGTACGCACCATGGTTGTGTGGCAGGGTTGGCTTTTATAGGA
Organism: Anania hortulata; assembly: GCA_963576865.1. Lineage (NCBI taxonomy): Eukaryota > Metazoa > Arthropoda > Insecta > Lepidoptera > Crambidae > Anania > Anania hortulata. The sequence continues at coordinate 21,137,401 of OY756392.1, read as the reverse complement.
GTGACTGCCGTCTGACCATCCAATCCCGAAGGGAAAGCCTGCGCCAGAGCCTCGTCTGTTGTTCAGCAGGTGGCAGGTGAGGTTGGCTTGGGCCCAAAAGGTCTTGGTTGGGCCCCTTACATCCATCAAAGCATCAAAAGTCGATGGTAATAATCAAATTCCGGCGTTTGTTATGATGAGTGATTTGATATGACTCAACATGTCAAATGCGACATACATAGACTCGACATGACATACATAGCGATTTTGAAAATCTAATTTTAATCTTTTGCTCTCGCACTACGTTACCCCACTGTATTACAACTTATTTCCTCTGTCCTAAGGTTGTCTGGAAGAGATCGCTTTAGGCGATAAGGCTGCCTGATTGTACATAACTGTGTCTTGTTTGTAATAATCTTTAATGTTTTTGTGCAATAAAGTGTCTATCTATCTATCTGATTGTGAATTGTCGAAGCACTAGTAGGGCCCAAAAAATAGGGACACATGTTCGGGCCCCATGTGGGCTTTAAATATTATTGACGTTCATGAGTGGCAATTTTCTGTCCTAAATTGAATAAATGATTTTTGACTTTGACTTTGACTTTGACTTTGACTTTGTGGTCATCGACTTTTGATGCTGACCGTACTAGTGGTATTTCAAGTTTATAAAACTCGTGTTCTTGGACCCTTATTTTAATGAACATTACTTTTCTGTCGAATAGGCTGATATATGGTTCCCCTTTAACGAGATAATCGTTTTTTACACTTCCGCATTGTTGCGACTACGAAATTTATTGATAAAACCGTTTAAAAAGTATGTGAGTTATTACGAGTCATTACACCTGCTGTTCCACGCTCCTACCTACTAGTTCCTCGAACTGCCAGTTGCCAGATGAATTGGCAATCATTTCAGCCATAGGACGTCCACTGCTGAACAAAGGCGTTCCCCAATGACCTATCATCGGGGGGGGATTGCCAATACTCGCCACGATTGGAATTGGCTTGAATGGGGAATATGCATGTTTTTTTTATTTGGTCCTAAAATAAATAGTCCTTAATTATACGAGTAATTAATAAACCTTTAAGCATTTTTGAAAAATATTGATAAATACCTGACTTACAGTCCATTAAAGTCGCTTGTTAGACAAGGAGATCCGATATGTACCGTGACGTCACATTACACGTCCGCCATACATTTTTCGTAGTAAAAGTTGTTTTTGAAAGAGATAGGTATACCTTAATTTTTAATTACTATATTACGGTTATTTTTTACCTAAAATCAATATATTTTCTTATAAATATAGTAAAAACAATATATTTTTTGAAGTGAACGTATGATTAATGCAATAAGGTCCTAATTAGTTATACACTATAACCCTGTTTGGTAATTGGTATATCAAGCCGAGACTAGCTTATGTTAACATATGCATATAAATACTACGGTGCAGTCAGTTTTTTTTTTACATACAAAACTTAATTCCCAAAATTCGATTTGAATAAAAATATATTTAAAAATAAAATTTATCAAATTTCCAACTTTACCATCATAGTATTTATATGCATATGTTAGCCTTTTTCGAATTGATAACCTAACAACCTGCATGTTGGCCGATTAGTGAGTAACCCTGTATAACTTATTTCTAGGGGTGATAATACTGCTCAAATACAGTTTTTTTTTAATGCGACCAACATCGTTCTGTCTTCAAATTTTAATTTACAGGTTAAAGGAAGCTAGGTTAAGGTTCGTTAAGTGAGCCCAGCCCCCTTTAGCATGCCTACCAAAATACGATATGATATAATATGATATAGCATAGTGCTATCGACACCAACTCTAAAAATATGATAGATGAAGCAGCCATTTTTATTTTTTATTGAAATAGCGATTATAATATGTGACGTCACCGGCACGGCAATTCAACATGGCGGCTATATTTATCATATTTTTACAGTTGGTGTCGATATATTGCTATGTCATATCATATTGTGTTTTAGTGCTCATGCTAGGCAGGCTGAGCGTTGGTAGAGTGATAAGCTGGAGTGTAAGACAAATGATCAAACCTCCTAACAAAAAAAGTTAAATAAATAACCTGTATCATAGATTTAAATGAGATATAATCAAGATATTAACTGGCCAGTATTTAAAAAAAAAATATCAGTAAGAAGTAGTCAGCTCAGAAGCAATTGGGCGTATGCTGCATAATGACTTTATACAACTTACGCCGGTATGCTTCTGAGGTAAACAAGTAGTGACTCAGAAGCTGTATTTTAAAAAACTTTTATTAGGTAACTAGCTGTTGCCCGCGACTTCGTTCGCGAGGTGTTTCATTAAAAAAAAACACTACTTTCTTATTTTTTTCATTCCTTCTCTTGACTATAATTAATACAACAAAAAAAATTTGCCAAATTGTTCTATCCGTTCACACGTGATGCGATGACCAAGGGAAAAAGCGATTCATTTTTATATATAAGATTTTGTCCATTAAATGCGATGCGCAGAACAGATGAAATCCATAAATCACCATTAGTACATTATTAGCTAATTATATTTTGAGAAAAACATGATTTGACCTTTATCTTGTTTTATATCCGTGTTAATCTTATTTAAGTTACAATCTAACAAAACACGATGAATAACATATTAAGATAAAGAATACAGACCTTTTAAAACTTTGATAATATAACACTTGAAAAAAAATCGACTGCCTCAGGTGGGACTCGAACCCACGTCTCATCGCATGCCGGGCGAGTGCTTTTCTACTTTCAAGTGTTATAATATCATAGATACAACAAAGCATGTAATTGCTAAAAACAAAATTTAAACTTTTAAAACTTGTTATAAATTTTAAATAGATTTTATTTTTGAATTAAAAACCAAAAAATACTTTAATGTACTTAATGTTAGACTAGATAATAGACGAAATACTGTAGAAAAAGCAAACACCTTAACATAAAAATAATAAAAAGTCTTGGGATATAAACATTTTCATAAAAGCATTATTCAAAAGTTAATTAATGGACAAAAGATATTATTAAACGTTCGAGTATCATGTTGTCTCCTTTTAGCTATTCTGTATTATTTATAACTCTATGCAAAATGTCGTTCAGGTTTGCTAACGTATTTTATCACCACACGAATTAGTCACAGTTAAGCAAGGTGACTTTTTATCATCATCTAAATTATAACATAAGTATTATACTTTTAATTATGAACAACATTTACTCCAGACTTACTAGGAAATAAAAATCAGCTTTGATTTTCGAAAATGTGTTGAAAAATTTTGGTCGAGTAAAACTTAGTTTTTAGATGAACAGAGGCCCAATTCCCGTAATTTGACAATAGTCGCAATCCGGTGTCGATCCGCTCCCAGTAACATTACGATCCCAAACAGTATTCTCCTAAACCTAAAAAATTCAATTATAGTTCATAATGCAACTGAAAATGGAAGAAACCAAAATTAGATTTTTTTTGCTCTGTTTTTAGTCATATTGGGATAGTTTTAATAATTTTACGTCAAATTGAAAGTTTACGAGAGTACCGTTTGTGATAGTAATGTTACTGGGACCGGATCGACACCGGATTGCGACAATTGTCAAATTACGGGAATTGGGCCTCTGAGCTCTATTTTTCTCGATTTTACTTTTTAATTAGTCACATTGTAAAAGTTTTTCTTAATAAAAGTAATATAGGTACTAATAAAAATGTAACTTAGGTAATTAAGGTTCATGTTGAAAGATTTTTTTATGTTCTGGGATAACTTAGGCCCAAATAAAAGCATAGTTATAGCTCACATTGTACATGTGAGTTGGTTACTTATTAATCTAATAATATTAGTATTAAAAGCTGATATTTATATGGCAACAACTCAGTAACTCACAATATTATCAATGACACCAACAATCGGTAGGTTACTACCTTAAAAAACAATAAACTATATGATATACTTACTATTTATCATCTAAATAAATAAAAAATACATAATATAGACATAAAATATAAATACTGAGAGAATTATTATTAATAATAACCACTATATTTCATAGTTTCTTAAATCATCAGCGCTTGAATGAACAATGAACTAAATTTGTATTGCTATGTCATTACTGAATGGTAGATTTATTTACATAACGTGGAAATAACATAATATCGATAATTTAGATCAGTCACTCACATGCAATGGTAGAGAACATAACGTTTTGCATTCGAGCTGGTTCGATTGATTATACAGGGTTATTTTTAGAATATCAACAACCCCCTAGGAGCTGATTCTTGTGCTCAAATACAACAACTTTTCCTATGGGAACAACATCGAAATCGCAAAATAAAACGCTAAAAATAATCTTAACACTTACGTACCTAATCAGTTACTTTTGGAGTCGGTGCAAACGAAAACATAGAATCTCTCATCGACTGGCACCGACTCCAAAAGTAACTGATTAGGTACGTAAGTGTTAAGATTATTTTTAGGGTTTTTTTAAAATAAAATAAACTTATTTCATCTATTTTAGTGAAAAATCCTAATCAAAACAAATTTTACGAGTGCAAACATAATTTAACTGCTGAACACTGATTTCATTTCCTATTTTTCCACCCTTAGGGGTTAATTTTTATCCAAAAATGTTTGATTATAGTATCTTTGAAGTATAAGCTATTCATTTAAAAAAAGAATCATCAAAATCGGTCCACATTTGGCAAAGATATTATGTAAGATAGATACTAAAACCAGTAGGCGTGGTACGGAGTTCAAGCAATGTTTGATGTTTTTCTTATAGATTCCATCATCAGAATTCAACCAAATTTCTATGGGACTATTCTGAAAGTATTACCTTTCAAACAAAAAAATAATTATCGAAATCGGTCAACGCAGTAACGAATGATCGCTGAACATACATAAAAAAAAGAATTGAGAACCTCCTCCTTTTTTGAAGTCGGTTAAAAAATACTGCCCCATACTATGCCGCCGACCAGCTGACATCAGTTTGTATGAAGCAGTGAATTGTTTTATAAAGATGTTGGTCCCATGGAAAAAGGTGTTGTATTTGTGCACCAGAATCAGCTCCTACGGGGTTGTTGATGTTTTTAAAATAACCCTGTAGATACTGCGGAAGGGTAGAAATGAAATAAATATAAAATAAACTGCACAGTCCCTAATTAAAACCAAATGCGAAATAAAACAACAATTTCATGTATATTAACTTTTGCTACTGCGTATGTATTTAATTCATTCATTCATCATTTATTAAATTTAGGACAAAATTGCCACTTATGAACGTCAATAATAACATTATAGGCCCGTATGGGGCAGAACATGTCTCCTTATTTTTTGGGCCCTACTAGCTAACTATAAAACCTAATGTCTCAAAAAAATTAAGGAATGAGACTGAGTAAATTAGGTTTTCCTAGCAAGCACGCTCTACCCTTTTTTCAACCGACTTCAAAAAAGGAGGAGGTTCTCAATTCGACTGTATGTTTTTTTTTTGTATGTTTGTTACGCGATTACTCCGCCAATTATGAATCGATTTTAATTATTCTTTTTTTGTTTGGTAGATCATACTTCAGAGGTGGTCCCATATAAATTTTATCGAAATTGATTTAGAACTTTTTGAGAAAATCAACAAATATATACCCAGATAATATTTTGGTTGTGGTTCTTGTTACCTATCTTCGACTTTTTGTTTTATTGAATAGCTTATACTTCAAAGATGCTATGATAAAAGTTTGAAAAATAAAAATCACCCCTAAGGGTAGGAAAATAGGGGATGAAATCGGTGTTCAGCAGTTAGATTAGGATTTATCACTAAAAATAGATGAAATAAGTAAATTTTATTTAAAAAAATCGGTGCAAACAAAAACATTGAATCTCTCATCGGCTGGCACCGACTCCAAAAGTATCTGATTAGGTACTTAAGTGTTAGGATTATTTTTAGCATTTCAGTGTTTTGAAGTCAGTTTTATTTTTTTTAATAATATTACACTAATACGGTAGTTTACACCACTAATCAATTGACATACTTTTTAAAAACTATCTTAACGCTATTCTTTCATATAATTTGTATGGCGATAGCAAACTATGACGTCACTGTTTACTTTACTCAACGGACTAACTTTTTATTCATTTTGGAACAATAAAGATCTAATTTTTCAAATTAATTACAATGTGCCGGGTTATAAGGCCTAAAATAAGGTATCAGTTTTAATAAATGTTGTTTTAGAATTATTTATGAATGGTGTAAACAACCAATTATCTAGTCCTAAACTAAGCAAAGCTTATGTAATATATAATAATGTAGCAGTTTTTTATAAGATTTCCCACGAAGACGCTGCTACAGGAATTAGTCGCCTCTTACGACACGCCTTCGGAACCCCACGGAAGTGTATTCTTTACGGCCGTCCCCACTCGGCACTCGGGATCTATGAACTGAACATTAAATAATAAAGAAATTAAAAAAAGTTTTTACAATCACACCAATTATCTAGCCCCAAACTAAGCAAAGCTTGTACTATGGCGACTAGATAACGGATGAACATACATAAATACGTTTACAAACATCCATGATTTAGGTACAAATGTTCGTGCTCATCACACAAACATTTGCCCCTTGCGGGATTCGAGCCCGCAACCGCTAGCTTTGTATGCGAACCACTACACTAGCGGGTTTCCACATTCAGATAACAGTGGATGTGTCGCCATGGTCTCAATGTGGTCTGGTTTCCATGTCTAAGGATTTCACAGGTCTGATGGCAATCGCTCCAAATCTACAGGGTGGCCAAAAAATTGACGTCCAAATTTTTTTTTAGGTGCCTCGTGTTGTGAGGTATCTGAATCACCCCTATGTACGATATTTCTACGATTATTCATAGTTTTCGAGTTACGATTTTTTTTAATGAATTTTTGCAACTGGATTAGTTTGAAAATTTTCTAAAAAAAAAGTAGAAGCTTTCTTTGATTTTTTTTCTTGCAGCTAAATCTATATAAACTGTGCATTTATGCATAAAATAAACAGCCTCATAACTTTAATAGAAGTTACTAAAAATTGACCTAAAGTTAACTTATTTATGTTAAGTGAGTTATCATTTAAATTTTCAACTTAAAATTAAAAATCTAAACTGATTATTTCTTAGTCTCTAAGTAGCTTCAGAGAATGCGCTAGACTCTAAGCTTTCCTGATAATAATAATAAGTTCAAAGGCGTCGTCGTTTCCTGATAATAATAATAAGTTCAAAATCGTAGAACATACATAGGGATTCAGATACCGAAAAAAATGGCAACATGAAACCCAAAAAAAATTTTTGGACGTCACTTTTGTGGCCACCCTTAATACTAATGATATTATAAAACTAAAGAGTTATTATTATTATTATGTTATTGGCAGGCAAGCAGTTGAAACAACTGATAACAGCCTGCATCTCGTTGTCATAGTTTAAGTTATCTTTTCCTCCAGATACTTATCTAATCTGTTCTTAAACTGGTTAGTAGTTATTTTATTTGTTTGTTTGCTTGAACGCGCTAATCTCAGGAACTACTGATTCAGATTGAAAAAAACTTTTTTTGTTTGGTAGTCCATCTATCTAGGAAGGTATATTAACATATTACTACGACCAATAAGAGCGGAGAATCAATGAAAAATGTTGCAAAAGCGGAAAAAAATATTCCTTAAACGGAAGTTCCGTTGCGTGCGCCGCGTAAACGGTTAAAATTAGGCAAAAATCAAGTATGAGTGATTTTTTTACTTTAAAAGTTCTAAAAATAAAGTCAGTGACAGCATATGGCTGTCTTTTGAGGTTGGCTCACTGTGGTAATCCAATTTGTTCTAATAAATTGCATTATTTGGTTGTTAACTTTAAGTGACAAGTCAAAGCGTACTCTGACATGAACGGGGCTAAGCACTTGGAGGAAGACTTTTAGAAACTTAAAAAAAACATCATAACACTTAACCTAGGTACCTAATTAACAATGAATTCCATTTGTAAGTTATGGTTGTTTTTTCAAATAATAAGATGTTTATTTTTTAGTAACTATACATTATTTTAATTGCAAGAATAATTACATAAAGACAAAAACAAGTAGCTAAGTAGTTGTTTACACTTAAAAATAGATGAACATCAAAAAACGTGTTTAAGCGGGTTTTTATGGGAAACGCAAAAAATGGGTGTTTACAAAAGTGTACGAGAAGTACAATAAACTGAATTTTATTTAGTTTTAATAACAAAACATGATGATGCTCGTTTTTCGGTTCAATAATCTTTGCTTTAGGTAAGTATTTACCCGTGTGCAAAGAGCAATGGTAAGCTAGGTAAGTTTTACTAATGCTTCGGTATCCTGATTTAATACAGTGTGATCCTGACTAAGGTTTAAACGATGCGGTCATTACGATAACGACACTTTTACAATTTTGTTATTACGATAACGATACCGTTAACGATAGTAAGCACAAAAAGAAACTACTTACTTTAGAACTAACTAATTTAAGTCATAACCTTAAAACTCAAATGTTACATTAAGCTGGCAGCAGATAGCAGGAAAAGAATTATATATATAATTATATGTAGCGAACATTTTACTGAAATTTTACATTAAACTTGTCAAACATATCCTGCTGTCAACAAACCAATAATCGTTATGCGTCAGTACTGATATTCGCAATGAATCGGTTAAATTACTACGATACCGATGAATCGTAATAGCCATGATAATCGACGTTACGATTCATCGCTTCGGTATCGTTGAATCGCTAATCCTCTAATACATTGAATTGAAAGTATTAAATTGCAAAGTTTTTCATTAGCAATTGTAACTAATCGCTGTTTTTTAAAGATACTTTTTTAAAGATTGTTAAAAAGGAAAGGTTTGACAAAACCGCCTCTTCATGGCCACTCATTCGGTTGCAGCATAGTTCAAGTTCACGGTGAAACATTCTCGAAACACGTTTTTATTAAATCACCAGAGATCGATTATGTTCAGACCGGTTGCAGTATTGTGGAGATTTCTTTATTCATCACCTGATTTGATTGTATTAGATGAAACGATTCTATTTTTTACTAAGACTTCACTGTTCGTCTGTCTGTCTGTCTGTCACTAGGCTGTATCTCATGAACCGTGATAGCTAGACACTTAACATTTTCACGGATGATGTATTTCTGTTGCCGCTACTCGTACAAATACTAAAAACAGAATAAAATTAATATTTAAGTAGGGCTCAGATACAATCGTTTCATAAAATTTATTTATTCATTTTAGAAAGACCAAGGTTTACAATTTTTCAATAGGTATACCTTTTTAGCCTTACTTAGCCTGTAGTCTAGAAAATTGTATATAGATTAGTAGGTAACTAATAAAAGTACTTAACTAAAACATTTTTCCACGTTTTGATATGAAAATTAGAATGGAAAAACTGCAATAGTAGATACGTGACGTTTTTGTAATACTTTTGACTCTCTGGATCTCTGAATTCAGGTATCACTAGCTGAAATTCTTATCAGCATATTCTAAATTAAATCAACTACATAACAGATGTTCTTTACTTGTGTAGATGTATCAAAGGGGCACGGTAAGCAGGGATACTGCAGTGCCTTCAGAATTCTGAATATTAAACAAAATAAGAATCAATTAGAGGACTTTTAAGCCTCTCTCTCCTCTGTTCGTTTTTTTCTAGAAGATATTAAACAAAAAGTAATTTGTGAGTGAGTGTAACTACAAATTAAAAATGTCTACCAAGCGCGCATGGCATGGATACGCACACTTTTTATTTTTTATTTATTCTTTATTGCACGAAACAAATGTAGGTACAATTGGCGGCCTTAATGCCTAAAGGCATTCTCTACCTGTCAACCATTAGGCGAATCAGAAATATTGTATGGCGGTGTGGTACTTTAAAAATGAATTAAATAATACTTTTTTATTAAAATATTTTGATGAAATTGAATTTATGATTACGTAATTTTGCAAGTCATACAATTTAAGATTGCTAGGATTTCCCACCGATATATAATCCTCAAAGATAGGCAATTATGAAACGGATATGCTTGCCTTTTAACAAATAAGTTACAAAAACATCTAACAATGCCATCGATAGCTTTTTTGCTTGTCATGAGCATCTATTCGTTATCGCGGAGGTAATTTAGTTATGCTTTTTGTGCCATAATTCGATTAGTGTCGATTACATATATTTATTGTATCAATAACATTATTTTGCACAAAACAACTAATTGTAGTTAGGATGCTGATTGGATTAATTTTTACCATAATAACACCATACTGAGAGAAACTTGCTTATTTAGAATAAGTCGAAATCTTTGCATAAAGACTTCTGTTTAAAATAACATGCGTAGACTTCAGAATAAAGCCAAAGACGAATTAATATTATTTAATGGGAACTAAAAACAAGACAAAAATATTCTATCTACTTCTATTAACTGCCGTCGTAACGCAAAGTGCACAATATTTTTTTCAAAACTATTTGTACATATCTTGATTTCACAAAAAATATTGTTGTGCCCTTTTGCGTTACAACATTAGTATAGAATCGTAAAAAAATAATGCTTCATGTAAATTCACATAACATGTACGTCGTCGATTTAGACTGGATCAAAATTTTTTTTCACAGTAAAAGTGTTTGGTATAAACTAGTACAAACTATGTTTTAATTTATTGTCTCATGCATGATCGTCCCCACCCTGTATAAAAAAAAGCACAAGATAAGATGGTCGTCAACATTTTGTATATTTATAGTAATACTCGTATCATTATGTTCGATCATAATTTTTTACATAGACTCTCAGCTCATTAAAACGAGACATAATAAAAATTTTTTTGTTACATTGGTGGACAGTATACGCCTATAGGCGTCCTAAAAATAAAACTTATATTGTGTCTGTAATACTGTCCACCTATGAGTTAATAGGGACAGATATACTTAATCTTTATCCATTTTGTGTTTCAAAACCACATCAGCTAAGAATAGACGAGATAAACAATCACAGAAACAAACAAATGACAATGTCCAAGGAAATATTATCACAAACAAGTTTTTATCTGCAATTTATTCTGAGCTCTACCGCTTTGTATTAAAAGGAATTATTCTTTGTAACGTAGACTTTGTTGCTGACCATACCGGCTTATTAAACGTAGATAAAGTTTTCTTCCTCAGAGATGACCTTTGTGGTCATCTTCACGAGAAACAAATGATATGGAAGGTCGTCATTAATACTGCTAATGTATCATAGAGCAAAAGAGCAGACGATTTCAATGTTGCAGTAGGCATTATTTTAAGACAGTTAAAATGGGGCCTTTTTATTTTTCTCATCATAATGGACACATCACAATTATATTTTTACAACTGAATCTTCACCTTAAGTAACTTATTGTTTTTATGTTACATGTCTTAATTTGTCTTTGGCAATAAAATTCTTTATCTTTAGATTACTCATCATCATCATTTCAGCCATAGGACGTCCACTGCTGAACATAGGCCTCCCCCAGTGACTTCCAGATTGGCCGGTTAAAAGCGGCTCGCATCCAGCGGCTTCCTGCAACCTTACTTCTTACCTCTTCTCTTACGTCTTACCAGGTTGTCTGTCCACTTTTAGATTACTATTTGTAAACAATTCATCTGTGCAGGGAAGTTATTTGCCCTCGCATAATCATCTCTACATATTTTTGTAAAATTAGTAAATACTCAATAAAAATACTAGACAATACTAGAAAATCTGTATAATTGGATTAAATGTCAACTTGTATTAATAGAAACGTGAAGCGATACGTGTTAAATGCAATGACCACGAGACAAGATGTATAAAAAAAGAAAATCAAAGAATATCTACGTAGAATGTAAGAGTTCTAATAATATTATGCCTAACTTTAGTTTTATAAATCCTTATGCAAATTACATTTGTACGCTACAAAACAAATGACTCAAAGCAAATAACAAACACCACTAAAATAAATAAAATGTGTTTTTTAGAACAGAGAATGAATACTACATAATTTTCCCACTACCCATCAAGAAAACACCAAACAAAAACATGTCTGTTTATTAAAAACCATCTAATTTCAAATACAAATACAAATACAAATTTCACGGTAGATTATGCGTAAGCCATATAATTTTTTGCATGGACTTAAACATTACTGATCTATTGGACGAATATTTATATGGACATCACAAGAATATCTTATTGTAGCATCTTATTCATATACTGATGAGAAGTGATTATGCAGTCACGATTCCAACTGAAGAACCGGTCAATGATATTTGACTTAGTCGACCATTTTCCATTTATTTTTCAACCGAATAATGTAGTTGACCGCAGGTGACCTTTTCTGATACTCGATATAGGACATAGCAAAGTCTTATATCCTTTATCAACGGCTTTTAAATAGATGCCTTGGTTTTTAATGCTAATATTATTAGATCCGTAAGCCTTGCCCACTTCTTATTTTCGGATCGTTATAAATTAATTTTGGTGTGTGAATGTATTTTGGAGCCATTTAATGGTGGAAGATGGTATAATAGATACCAAGTCACCCAGTTCTTGACACTGACAGTTTCGTATACCGTAATGCCTAGCACCTTCCTTTGGACAGCAGCACAATAAGTGACATACAAAATGTCTAAAATGTCAGTGTTCTCTTTGTGTGAATGTCCATGCAAATAATCGAGTGCGGAGTGCGTCGCAAATCGGTCGCCGGTATGTATGTCATCGGTATAAATGCTTGACATTAGTGGAAGCGATTTTTCGGAGCCGACTGAATTAAATAGGTCGAACTGAGGTTGAATTGTTACGGATCATTATGATAATGTGATTATAAAGTTTAGTCTATCGATGTTCATCTATTGTGTAGTTTGATATTATTATTTATATGCTTCTGCCGTGACTTCAGAACTAAGCAGAAGGGATACAAAACGGAATAAATACATGTTATTCATTAAGTTAGACTAGCTAGATCAATACTTTTTATGTGTGCCAAATTTTTGTTAATTCAATTATTCGTTTAAGCGTGATTTGGTAAAAAACATTCAAACATACAAACTTTCACAAATATTAGTAAGATCGTCTGTTTTGGTTACTAAGGACTAGTAACCAAAACAGTAATAAATTTGTATAGAAAAACATTTTTCATCGTATACTACAGTATACATGTCATTTTGTCAATGTAGTTTTGTTTAGTTAAGAAGTCTTGGAACTGACCCGTACTGGGCATCGAACCTGGGACCCTTTGCATTGTAGGCGAATTACCCCGCTACAGCGCTGATCAGTTCGTCCTGACTCCAGATTCTAGCTGCAGATAAATGAATATCATAGTATTTTAGCTTTTCGCGAAACGATCTATTATATCGAGAACACTTTCACATTGTCGATTTTAACATTGACATTTTATAGGTGCTAGTGCAAAATCTTTGATGTATGAATTTATCACGTTCGTTTTCAACCGACGACGGAGACGCATATTTGCACAAGGCATAATGTTATGTGCAAGTAATAACTGGCGACCTCGTGCGCATGTGTCATTGAGTTCTCGTGTTATGCTGAAAGACATGTTTATTTTCGTCTACCACACTGATAACTTGCATGACAAACAAAATTGAGACTTAAAATTTAAATTTGTACGAAATTATCGAAACGATCCCCAATCCACCGCTTCGTCGCAAGCGTCTTTCATTTGTTAAATCTTTTACTGTCAATAAGGCCTTGACTTTTGGATGGACTGGCTCTTTCCGTGCTAGCCAATTTAGTTTTTTTTATTTTAAGGGTCGCGAAATTTTAAACTGTTTCGTTATAAAACCAATAAAACCAATTTATTTCTGTAAATAGGCCTAAATTAAGCTCTTTTACACGTCCCAATATATTTTTTTACCCTACCACTGCATCGGGACAATATTGTGGGCTAGTGCCGAGAAGAAGCAGCGTAAGAAACTCGGTCACTATTGTCAGCCTCTTTTTAAATAGTGTGTTTACATTACAAGATAAAATGAACCTGCGCGAGCACGGCAGTATTTAATTCCATACATTTTTATCATTTAAATAGTCATTTACAGTGTAATAACCTTTTTTCATTAAAATCATCTTGACATGCGATTTAAATTCATACATAGGCAGTTCAGCAATGGACTGTGGTAATTTGTTAAAAAAGCGAATACATTTTCCCATAAACGAATTACCCACTTTATACAGTCTGAAATTTGGAACGGCAAGTTTATCTTTATTCCGGGTATTAATATTATGCATGTCACTCTTTTTAGGAAATAGATGCAGGTTTTTGCGAATATACATGATATTTTCATAAATGAATTGAGAAGCCACTGTTAGTATATTAATTTCCTTGAACAGTTCCTTCAACGAGTCTCGGGGTCTGAGGTCGTAAATTGCCCGTATAGCTCTCTTTTGTAGCACAAAAATAGATTCAATATCTGCTGCTGAGCCCCATAATAATATAATAGTTCCATATGACATTATACTGTGAAAATAGCTAAAGTACACCAATCTTGCCGTTCCAACATCAGTCAATTGTCTTATCTTTCTCACGGCATAAGCAGCTGAACTAAGTCTTCCTGATAGAGTCTCAATATGAGCACCCCATTGCAAACGGGAATCTAAAGTGATTCCTAAAATGGTAGTGGAACTAGATGTATCTAATATAGTTTAATTGGTACGTATTTTTGCTCTACTCTCTGCTCTGGCTGCTCTGGTGGAGTAAAAACGGTTTCGACATAATTATGTTGCTAAGGTATGGTGGGCTAATGGCCATAAAGGCATACCAATGTCAATTTATTAAAATTGACATAATTATGTTGCTTAGTTTTGTTAGTAGTGTAGTTTGGTGGCTGGTAAAAATTAAAGTTTTCGACTGTTGACATTATTTAAAAAAAAATGGCTCCTTTATTTTAAGATGGCGGCTTGGGCCTGTTTTTCATAGTCGCAAACTTTAATTTTTATTATGACCCATAATATCTAAGCAACATCATTGTGTCAAAATCGTTTCTACTACACCTTTTATAGAGCAAAGGCTTTTAAATAAATAAATTGTTTCCACAATCACACCAATTAGCTAGCTCCAAACTAAGCAAAGCTTGTACTATGGGGACTAGATAACGGATAAACATCCTTAAATACATTTTTAAACATCCATGACTTAAGTACAAAATATGATCGTGCTCATCACATAAACATGCATCCAACATCCCTTGCGGGATTCAAACCCGCAACCGCTGGCTTTGTAGTCCGGAGCGCGAACCACTACACCAGACGTTCGTCCCTACAGTCACAGTTATATCGTTAATGTAAAATGTTAATACATAACCATAATCAAAATCTGTTCACATTTCACGGTCCAATGATATCATACACAATAATACAGTCGAATTGACAATCTCATCTTTTTTTTAAGTCTGTTCATAATAGGATTGGTATTTTTGCATTGAAACAAAAACAAAAACATTGAATCTCTCATCGGCTGGCACCGACTCCAAAAGTAACTGATTAGGTACTTAAGTGTTAGGATTATTTTTAGCATTTTAGTGTTTTGAAGTCGGTTTTATTTTTTTAAATAAAATTTACTTATTGCATATAATTTCTTTTCTAAAAGAGGTTTAGCAGTTTATTGATCTTTTATTAAAAACATTATATACACATAACACATCTAGATTCCTATACTAAGAGATGACGACACCCAATAACAAGATGTGCCGTATTGAAATATGTTGAGATAAGGCTTTATGTCAAGTTATAGTTAACGAGGTCCGGTTCATGAATGGATCGTGCATGCGCATGAGTCAAATAATGTTTTCGGTGCGCAGTTACGTAACTCAGTTTGGTGATTTATAGCTCGGTTAGGTGCGTGTTGGGAATGCAAATAACTGTTTTGGAAAGGAAGATTTAAAGGGTGTAGGATTTAAATTGTTTTTTGAAGTTCTTGAGAAATGAACGTGTAGGTACTTACTACTTAAGCGGTCTTTTATAAATGTTTGTTTGTTTATCCCATCTTGCGTTCCTGAACTGTTTATCTTTAAACATAACGTAGACTTGTTTGCGTGCGCAAGCGCAAGCTCGGAAAGGTTTTGAACGGGGAAATGGGAATGGGAATACGGGAAGAACGAATATCAAGCGTCCAAAGTCGTGATTTAGGTTAGCACCTGCTACTAATTTTGAATAACAAAAGATATAGGTACCTATTTTCTCCAGGCATGCTTAACGGTTTAAAGATGTCTGGATAATGTTAGGTTGATTTTTGATACCTATTCTATGTATGGTTTATTTTAAATATATTATATATACAGGTTGTTATACCCCTAAAATGATCGAATATCACTATAGCACCAATATTTCACACGAGAGAAAAAAGTTCACTTTTAAATTTATATAAATTCAAAATCGAGCTCTTTTACCTCAACATTATTACTATCATATAAAAAAAAACTATTGCTTCATACATATAAATTAGAGGCGGAACAAAGCCCTAGAAAAAACAACCTTGTCCAAGTATTATGATATTGATAAAAAAAAAATTTTAAAAGCAGCTGGTAAATAAAATATATTGTTTTTTCTTCCAGGCGGTGCTGACTTCTGCGGCACCAAACCCCAACATCTTCGAGATCGACATCAGCCCCGAAGAAGCACAGAAGTACCTGAACAGCCCACCATTCACAGAGCCTCAGCTATCTGGGAGAACTGCTATCTTGCCTCTGGTAATTCACATTTACACTTCGATCTCTTGAAAGTTTTGACCTATTCCTAAATATTGAGGCATGTATTCTTAGTGATCGCGAAATAAAACGCCCTCTTGTTAGATGATAAAGGTTTTTTTAAAATGCAGTCTTTTCTTTGAGGACTAATTCTGTTAAGTGGGATTGCTCGTGAACACTCACTCAATTAACTGTTTACGCGTAGCTGTGATTAAATGCCTGCCTTTCAGAAAAAACACTTTTCTGAGTAATTGAAGTAGTGAATTAACTGATTTAATTTTTTTACTGTTTGGTATTCTGACGGATCTAAATACCTCTGTTGCGATTAACCACAATCTGCTAAATTTCATTGCAGTTCTCGTGTGATTTTGCGAGAGTTTTACTGAATACTAAATACCTAATTTTGAAGAGAGAGCGGTTGTTTGGTCTTCAAGTTTTGGTGCTGGACACACTATAAATCAGAACTAACGTTGTCTACACTTGTTTAAAGCCTAATTTTTAAAAATGTGTTTATTCCAGGTAAGATGGAATGACCCTAGTTTCCGTGCTGCTGAAGCTGGCCCCACTTTGGGACACTACTGGAAGAATGGACGCGAAATTGAAAACACCAATGATTATATCGAAGAGGTTGGTTTTTCACACTACAGGAGGTATTAACGTGAATTTTAGTAGATTCCTTCAGTTAATCTTTCTTTCGTGTCATGTCAAGTCCGATTTCTGGATGGAGTTACGACCAAGTTAATCCAGGAGGCCAAGCGTGACGAGTATTGGCAATCCCCCCTTTTCGAGGAGGCCTATGTTCAGCAGTGGACGTCCTGCGGCTGAAATGATGAAACCCAGCTTCTTTTGATCTATTGCCGCAACAACAAGTGTCAAATGGTTACTTCAGCAATCATCATCTTCATCATCATTTCAGACATAGGACGTCTACTGCTGAACATAGGCCTCCCCCATTGACTTCCAGATTGGCCGGTTGGAAGTAGCCTGCATCCAGCGTCTTCCTGCGACCCTTAAATTGTAAAATACTTAGATAGTTTTAAAACTACCAAACATAAAGTTTGGCCGTCAGAATGGAGATTTCCTTTCTCGTAGCGTCATATTAGGTAGAAAATGTTATGGTGGAATAAAGAAACGGACAATTGAAACGGACTGAACCCTAGAAACATATCACTCCTTTTGTTTTGGCAGTCATGTAAAAATGCTTCTAGCATTTCCTGCTACGTCGTCGTTGGTAGAAGGAAAAATAAAACACCAACGCGATATTGTCTTCCTGGGGTCGTCCAAGTTGTTTAACTTTATTCTATCATCTTCCAGGTATACGACGCGGCCCAATTCCACGGGCAAGACGGTCTAGGCGCGTACACTTATGGCTACAGGGCGCCCGAATCCGCCAAGGTAGAGAACCGTGTTAGGTCTGGTGATGTCACCGGTTCCTACACCTACAAGTCTCCGGGAAACCCTGACATTAAGGTATGTTGACAGAAATCCAAAATTGCCCTAAATGAATGTGTCATAATCTATACTTAAATTAAAACTTATACGTACGTACATTAACTAGAAAAAATATAAATATTCCCCAGGCTTTCTCTTAGACCAGTATAGTCCAAAAAATGCGTTTTTTTTGACAAGCAACTAAGTTCCTATTATTGATTTAAAAGCAAAGTTACGTTCAATGTGTTGCAGTTTGCATTAAGTAGGCAACATAAATATGTTAACAAAGTTTTAAAGTTAACCGCAATCGAGGCAAATAGTTTTTAAGATCCTTCAAAATTGATAATAAGTGGTCCTTCTAATATGAGGAGCACTTAAAAACTGGCTGTTTTTAGCCACAACATCTCTCAGCTCTGGCTATAGTACCTAATTGAGGTTGCGACGCCTGTTATACTTTAATTTACCACAAATTTGCTAAATAATCGTTAGAAATTATATATGAATTTAAACAATTTTATTCCGCAGGTTCGCTACTGGGCTGACAGCCAAGGCTTCCACCAAGAAGACAACTTGCCCAAGGTAGAGCTTAAGCCAGCGACTGAGACTGCGGCGGTTAGAGAGGCTCGTATTGCCCATGAAAAGGCCTGGAATCAGGCTGCAGATGCCAACCTGCATCCTAATGCTCAATATGTTCAGTAAGTGTCTAAATGAAATAATAATTCTTCTAGCATAATTATATCGATGATATGGACGATGAATTCTTGGCTACTGCAATAGTGGTGTTGTCACCCAATTCAAAAACTAGGAAAGATTGGTTAAGTTCATATTTTGTATATGGCTAGGCAACTCCGCCAGTCGAACAGGCGCCATATTTTAAAAGAACTAAAGATATTTAAAACACGTATCAGCAAAGAAGACTACAAACAACCATAATATGATCTGGACAGGCTCCTAGACAAACAAAACCTAAAGAGGATCAAAGGAAAAAAGTCTAAGGCATGACTCGATCTACCATTCTACATCAATTCAGTCATAAAGAAATAGGAATGGTTTACAAGACCAGCCTTTCAATCAAACTCATCTGGTTGCCGACGCTACAACTCTGTTTGCTCTTTCCTCATCAATGTATTTTTTTGCAGGGGAGCATACTCCGGCAATAACTACGATTACCAGCCCCAGGGTTCTGAAGTCCAGACTTCTGTGGTCGCACCTGAGTCGAATCAAGCCCGCGATGGCAGGGCGTACTACTCAGATAACCAGAACAGCCAATCAAGCCAACAGTACTCCGGGCAACAGTACCCTGGCCAGCAGAACTCCGGGCAACAGTATTCCGGACAACAGAACTCTGCACAGTATTCTACTACCACTGAAGAGCCTACCGTAAGTTAAAATTATTTAAATGCGTATACTTATTATTTACTTCGAATAAAATATTTAATCTCCTTGCACAAATAAAATACCCGAACACCGAATAACATTTGAGTGTATTGAGCTTTAAAATTAGATTTTTTCAATTTCTTCAAATTGTAATTAATTATCTAACCCCAATTTATCCAAGCAAAGCTTGTACTATGGCGACAAGACAACGGATAGACATACTGAAACACATTTATAAACATCCATGACTTAGGTACAAATGCTTGTATGCTGCTATGCCCCTAATATGTGCAGCAAATATATGCCCCTAGCGGGATTCGAACCACTAGACCGGTCGTCACTTCTGCCGCATATTTATTTATTGACTTACTTTCCAGGGTCCTCCCCGAGGTTTCTTTTACAGCTACAACTACCCAGTGTCCATAATTGTGCCCAAGAACGAGGCAGAGGCCGGTTCCCAGAGCCATGGACACCCCGTGGATCACGACACGGTGTCCATCAATCGCGCCCAGGGTGGATTTTAAGTAGGGATTAGATGACTAACCTAATAATTGTGTAAACAGGTTTTGTTTTTATTTAGTGAAAGCTTATTTTTAAATGGCATGAAACCAACGATGCATCATTTTTTAATGAAACGTTTTGTAACAACTTTTCTGTTTCGTGAGTCACATAATATTAACAACAATTGTATATTTTTAGTATTTTCTTTATGCTGTTTAATCAGTGTTTTATTTACTTTACATTGACTTAAAACTTGTTTCTTGATTTTGGTATTTAAAAGATATGAATAAATAAAACCTGTTAGCATGGTGAGGTTCAAATTATGTTATCCTAAAATCACCCGTAGAGTTTCTCTTACTAATTTAAGTAGTTAGAAACTAAATAAGGTATACAGGATAATATTAGTTGTATGTGATCGCCTTTAGCTAGTCGATAGTCTAATAATAAGCACATTTGTATGTAACTACGCCCTTTCATTATGCTTAATCGATTTCTAATATTTAGACTGTCGAAGCTAGGTACCGTTGCCATTTTAGGTGTAGTTAAGTATTTGGTTACATTTTGTAACTATTGCATATGCGTTAGAAATTCTAATGGGACGTTTAAATTATTGTAATTTCTGAGTTGAAAATGCAGTATGAAAACAGTTTGAAATGATCGGCGTTTGAAAGTGTAACACAAAACGTTTTGGTTTTAATTACTTAGTTAAACTCTTGAACCCGGTCTTGCGATTGTATAAAGTTCGTTACCGTAATTTAGTTAAGTGATAAATGCGAGGTCACTGACCAATATAATTAATGTAAGATTTGGTTTATAATAAAGCATTTCACTTACGTTGTGTTTTTTCATCTTTTAAGAACCCCCTAATATGTGATTAGTGATTTTTAGAGAATAATATCTTAAAATTTACTTATGGTGATTTGGACATTTTAGATTCCCTGTATCTGAATATGCAAATGACTTATAGGTTACTCTTGGCTTCTGCTCGTCATTTGTTTTGTGATACCCTTTATTATTTTAAAATTAACACAGACTCTATTAGGCAGGGCGCAAACGTGTACACTTTTGTGTCTTGTATCAGATACAAGCTATCGATGAATAATTGATGTATAGAAATATATATTTAAAGAACCAGTATGAAATCATCCACCCCCTGAGCAAACGTAAACATTTTTTGTGTCCAGTTGCTTCCACTTAACACATACTCATGACGATCAAAAAGTGTTCGGTGTCGGTAACTGGAAACTAAAAGTGGTCAGTTGAAGACACTAGCAACATTAACAAATTTCCTTACAATTGTATTGAGCTGTGCAAACGGAGGAGTTGCATTCGGTGTCCGTATCCTGTGTGCGACACAAGTCACGCACACTGAACGGGTGGCGCACTAGCACCGGTGACGCAGGGGAACGAGCAGGGCTGACCGACAACAAAAAACAATTATGGCCGGAAGTAGCGACCGGATGACACAGCAACTACGGTTCCCTGTGATAGAGTGCCGTGTCGGCAACAAAAAGTGGCTGCGTTTGCGCAGCGCCTTAATAACCAAAAAATAAACTTTCACCTAACAATTTTATTCAAAACTGCACCGGATACACTTGAGCCACGTCGGGCAACATCAAGATTGGAGCCGGAACATTTTGGTTTTTATTCTGCAATCGTTTGATCAGTAATCTTACATTGGCGTCTGATTCTGGTGTCTGCATTGGCCTTTTGAATGGAAGTCTTTGACCGATACCAGAAATGATACCGGCGATTCCATTGTAGATCCAGGATATGGTGTCAGGAACGTTAATTTCTATAGGTAAGAAAGGGATAGCGGATATCAACTCTCCTAAAGAAATTCTTCCTCTATTTGGTATGAGCAGAATAGCTTTCTTTGGTGAAGGTTCTGGAGTCGGTTCCATTAGGGGTTCAGCGTCTATGACTACAGAATCCAAATCATCTTTTTCATCTTTTTGTTCGTTGCTTTTCGTTTTTAAATTCACGTGTTTTGGAAGTTCATCAATTTGATTCCAATTGTTATTTAGTTGAGGATCTGGCAGCAGGATCATCATTGGAAGGTTCTGTCTTCTGAAATGTGAAAGTGATTTTTTATTGATTGTAGAAGTGATACAGTTAGATAAGTCTGTAATATTTAATTTTATGTGATAAAAATGACACTTCCTGGGAAAGTGAAAGTGATTCATTGGCTTTATTTATCTCTATTGGTAGTTGTGTAATAATTACCCTGTTAAAATGTTAATAGCTTCCGCTGTTTTTCAATAAAATATTATAATTTATTAGATTGAACGATTAAGGGTCATTAAAATTAAATCGACATATAACATAAAACTTACTGCACTATTTGTGGATAATAATTGTTTAGCTCGTTCATCATCTGCAAGTTCTGCAAGTTCTGCATGTTCTGCAGCTGTTGCAATGCAAATAGTTGATGCTGCAGGAGCTCCTCTTGCGTTGGCTGCACCGATAGCTGGCTCTGGTACTGCAGGTGAAGTGGCGCAGAACTTATTGATAGTATTTGTCCACATAACATTATTATCAAGGTGTAGCTATCCATTTTCATAGGAATTATATTATGTGTCACTTTTGATACACTGTAAAGTTCTTACTTTTTGTTTATTGTATTCTTCTAGATTATTGTAACTAAAACTGATTTTAATTTTAGTTTTAACACACGCAAAATGTAAATTTCATCACATAATGTTAGTATCATTTACAGTTTTCACTTTTTGCACGGATATTTAGTTTTCAATTCTATCCATCTTATTTGCTTCAATATTTATAATGCAGCGTCAGCACTATTTTGATTTAAAAACCAATATTGTTTTATTAAGAACACTGATTCTCCTCGATGTACCGCAAACACTGATCTCCAAAAGCCAAATCAGCTTCAATTGTTTTAGAAATCCGTAATTCCAATAGCTCAGTCCACTTTTATTTCAACCACTGTACACAGGGTGTGCCCAGTACGGCACCAAGTTTAATAATGGCCAGGACATGCAGACACGCATACGAGTTGTCATTCAACACAGTTAGTACCGTGGCCTACTGACTGCAGTGACCTTGATAGCATTTCTTTACAAGGTTCGCCGTATTTGTATCACAAATGAAGTTTTCGATTTCGTCCTTGTTTTCACTTGAGATTGTTTCTGTTAAATGTAGATATTCTTTTAAAGAAATTTAAAAAATTCGGTGCCATTTTTTAAAGCCAACAATTACATAGTAAGCCGAGTTATTAATTTGTGTAACGATAGAAAACATGAACAAAAGGGCATTCAACATAAAAAAAAAGTTACATAAGTATTTGATTATCAGGATTAAATGACCAGAAAAAAGTAATGTTGGCAAACAAAAACATTGAATCAGCCTGTACCATGATTCCTTATTGCTGCTCATTACTATTTTGAGGTTTTAAAGTTAACGACTTAATTATCTAAATGCCCGTCTTTATTAACAACAAGGTAATTAAAGGACCTCGATCGGGAAACCTAACCTAAAATGCTAAAAATAATCCTAACACTTAAGTACCTAATCAGTTACTTTTGGAGTCGGTGCCAGCCGATGAGAGATTCAATGTTTTTGTTTGCACCGACTCCAAAAGTAACTGATTAGGTACTTAAGTGTTAGGATTATTTTTAGCATTTTAGTGTTTTGAAGTCGGTTTTATTTTTTTAAATAAAATTTACTTATTTCATCAATTTTTAGTGATAAATCCTAATCTAACTGCTGAACACCGATTTCATCCCCTATTTTCCTACCCTTAGGGGTGATTTTTATTTTGTAAACTTTTAGCATATTATCTTTGAAGTATAAGCTATTCAATAAAACAAAAATCATCAAAATCGGCTCATATTTGACGAAGATAGGTAACAAGAACCACAACCAAAATACTATCTGGGTATATATTTGTTGATTTTCTCAAAAAGTTCTAAATCAATTTCGATAAAATTTATATGGGACCACCTCTGAAGTATGATCTACCAAACAAAAAAAGAATCATTAAAATCGATTCATAATTGGCGGAGTAATCGCGTAACAAATATACAAAAAAAAAAAAAAAAAAAAAACATACAGTCGAATTGAGAACCTCCTCGTTTTTTGAAGTCGGTTGAAAAGACATGTTTACTGGATAAATAAATTACTATTGCTTACGCAACTAAAGAATACCTACATAATTATAGTAATTACAGCTACGCTACACGAATGCAAGAATGCTAGATTTTGTCTTTTGTATATTTTGTAGTTTTTCGGACGCACAGACTAAACATAATTACTTTCAATGAATGACACTGATGTGAAGTCGAAAGCACTGCTTTGCATTTAAAGTGTCAGAGACACGCACATTATAATAACGCCGTAAATACCTATAATATTAATCAATTATTAGAATTTACAAACTAGCTATTGTTCTACGGCTACATCTAAGAATAAGAATTAGAACGTTTATTGACAATGGACATCACGATAACAGCTACACAGTAATCATATTCACAAAAAACAAACAAAAAAACAAACAAAGAGACAGAAACCAACACAGAAAATGTTGAGAGGAATAAACAAAATGTATATGCGTGCCGTGTGGGGACGGCCGTAAAGAATACACTTCCCCACCGCCAACAGGAGGCGTGTCGTAAGAGGCGCCTAATTTCTGTAGCACGAGACGGGCAGCAGCGTCTTCGTGCGAAATCTTATAAAAAAACTGCGCTCGCCAACCCGCCTGCCAAGCGTGGCGAGTATTGGCAATCCCCCCCGATAATCAGTCATTGAGGGAGGCCTTTGTTCAGCAGTGGACCTCCTATGGCTGAAATGATGATGATATGCGTTTTGCTTTTTAAGTCAGTAAGTCAAATGAAATATCCTATTCTATCTTACCATATACCTAATATTTTGTTTGATGCATTCTACGCAATAATTTTAAAAAGTAACTTAGATGGCTTAGTAATATGTGTAGCTTTAAAACTATAAGAATATAGGTATATCTATATAAAACTATAAAGAAATTGATAGATAGTGTAAAGAAGACCATGTCGTAGATCTCGAAAAACTTTCCTTGACCAGAATTAGACAATACGAGTACTACATAGTTATACAATTAAAACTTTTAAAACTACGAAAAGATGTTTGATTTGTAAGTAAGTATAATTGCGATATTTACCTACCAGCAATGTACATCACTTAGTAAGCAAATAAAGATTTGAATTTGAAATAAAATAAATAATGATTTGCAAAAGTAGAACAAACAAACTCACTTTCGCGTACAAGTTATTTTATAACTCGAAATCGCCTCACGCGAGCATTGATTATATTTTTATTACAGTGAGTTTTTGCAAGTTTCACGATCCATTCGGTGAACAGTAAACATTGTGTCGTAAAAATCGTGAATTTAACTCAAATGATGTTGACTTTCGCTGAGATATTTTACCTCTAAAAACAGCTGTAAGTTAAATAGCTAAGCCAGTATTTTACTGACGGTAACAAAAAAAACACGACTGTCGTTAATAATAGCAAAGTTAAAAGTTAGAAATAAATTGTGAATACAGTAGGAAAAGGGCCGTGTGGGGACGGCCGTAAAAAATACACTTCCACACCGCCAACAGGAGGTGTGTGTCGTAAGAGGCGGCTAATTCCTGAAGCACGAGACGGGCAGCAACGTTTACATGCAAAATATTATAAAAAGCTGCGCTCGCCAACCCGCCTGTCAAGCGTGACGAGTATTAGCAATCCCCCTAAATCTAGGATTGGTACGAGTATAAGGATATTTAATTTTAGTTACCTATTCATTTTATTTCATACTGTTATAAATAAATTGTCATCGAAAAGTATATTTGGCAAAAAATTTGTATATTTTTATAATCAGCTTACAAAATCCTATATTTTGATACTCGATAAGTTTGAAAGATTTTTGTTTCTTCATGCCGCACATTATTGAGTATTTCATTCGCCATATTGTTTTAATAATGAAATCACATAGCCTATGTTACCCACAAGAGCCTAAGAATTCTCTAACGATATCATACATAATATTTAGTAAAAGCATCTGGTCGTTATGGCGGAATAAAGAAACGCACACACGTACATACATACATGTCTACCTGAAAACGTTACAACACTTTTCGGGCAGTCGTGTAAAAAAGTTTTTGTGTGGGAATAGAGACCTCACTTTTCCTAAGAATGAAAAGAGTTGCTGCAGATATTTCCAATCCTCCAAGGCAATAACTTTGTTATTGAGTTTCAAAATGGTAATAAACTGTATTTCTATAGGTGAAAATAGCGTGTTGGTTGTGGCTTTCCGCAAGAGAAATCAAACAGAAACATGGGATGGCATTTTATGAGGTTGTAAATAGTTTTCCAATTCCATGTTTCAGTAAACTATAAATTCAATAGCTCTATTAATTTAAGCAATTCAAATAAAGCTGTTAACACAAAAACTACTTAATACAACAATAATATTCACCACATTAAAAAAAAGAATACTGTGTCCGCGTGTTTTTACGCGTTAAATTCTTCAGAATCTCTTGATAATAATGTGATAACCGATAAATAAAGTGAGATCAGAAACGAGGAGATCCGTAAACGAACAAAAGTCACTGACATTATCATCATCATCATTTCAGCCATAGGACGTCCACTGCTGATCATAGGCCCCAGTTTTTCACTTTCAGATTGGCCGGTTGGAAGTCACCTGCATCCAGCGGCTTCCTGCAACCTGACATAGCCTGGCGGATTAACTAGCTAAAGTGCCAGTGGGCGGGGCATATAACACGTAGAACTGACGGCTGATGTGGCAGAAAGGTTCCAGAATGGAGGCTAGCGCAGCATAGGACGTCCAGTCTCAAGGTGGACAAACGACCTAGTAAAGGTTGCAAGAAGTTGCAAGAAGCCGCTGGATGCACGCTTTCAACCGGTCAATGTAGAAGTCAGTGAGGGAAAACTATGTTTAGCAGTGGAGGTCCTATGGCTGAAATGATGATAATGATGAAATCACGTGACACTAATGCAAAATTAGACAAAATCCTATAATGTCACGTGGTTTTTCGGTCGACAATTTTCTATCGAACGGTTCTGAATCGGGGTCCAGAACAACGACGTCTACGTAATTAGCACCATCTAATTTGATATATTTTATCTATCTTGCACCTCTTGGGAAATGTGTATTTTTTCTGGATAGATAGTAGTCTATGTCCATTCGGAAGGCTATTTTAATTATTGGCCAATTAGATATTTAAATCGAATGAGTAGTTCTGGAGATGACTTCCTATATCTTGACTAAAATTACCTCTTTTTAAATATATTAGTATATGTAGATCCATTTGCGTTTTCTCTTTGTAGTATCGTTTTTGGATCCCGTTTAGATCTGTAGAAACTAGGGCTTGCTGTCGGAATAGTATAACTTTTATCGATACATTTATAACTTTCATTCAGCCCTCAGTAATAAATCTGCATTTATCCTCGATAGCACAGAATTGGTAGTTAGCTATGACACAGCATATGAATGTCTGGTAGGACCTCTGTTGATCCAAGAATGAAATGCACACGTTTTAGTTTTTTGTACTTAACAATGTAAATTTTAAGTTCTTGTTAATTTTTTTATTTATTTTTATTAAAGACCAGTAGCTTTTACAGTTATAATGTTAACGAGATAGAAAGTAAAATTGAAAATTTATTACAAAGGGCCAAAACGACAATCCTAAACCTATCGTAGGTACTCGTACAAGGGCTAAACTACGGCGAGTGGCCCTTTTAAAAAATAACGAAAGCGCACCAGTTCCTCGTGAAACATGTCGATGTGATTTTATGTACTGTTATACTTTTTGCTACTAAAACTATTCCTTCTGTAGTTAGTCGAGCAGTTATATATTACTCGAAAATCTCGGATAATTCACATAGTCATTTAACTAAACATTTAACCAACAGCCATTTAAGTAAACAACAAACGAAGTTATTGAGCCTGGGAGGGGCAGGAATTAGCGTTTTTACGTGCTAAAAAGCTCGTTTTCGCGCTATAAACTCACAGAATACCACTCGATAAAGCTTTGGACATAAGTGAGCTTTAGTTACTAGGTCAGAGAGAATGCGTATTATTAAAAGTCAGAAAAAAATTGACCGACAGCGCTAAGCAAACTAAGAAACTAGTAAGTGTTTAGCGAGTGGACCAACTGTTTGTACCTTAGCTGTGGTCGCACGCAATAAAGCTATCATGCTTATCTACCGTAACTGGATCCAGAACCTAATTATGTACAGTTGACACACATCGCGGCAAATAACAGCTGATGGCCGATTACCTACATAACTTAATGTCAGTTGTGATTTTTCCACGTCTTGTTACCTTTTCCAAGCGGTAAGGGAGCTTGTCCACTGCAGCCGTCAATTGAGAACGAGATGACATCGCCGGCGATATTGTAAATTAACCTCTATTAAAATCATTTTAATTTTGATTTGGACATGACGGAAATTCAATCTTAGACATGACAATTTTAATTTAAAATCAAGCACACAATTTGCATAATTTTTAATCTAGTTTGAATAGCAAAGTTTCGTAATAGAAAGATCGTCTTGCCGTCCAAAAAGTAATAAATATTTACATAATACATAAGATTTATAAAACTATTCGCACCCCAAGGTACGAATAGCATCACAGATATTTTCCAGAAAGTAGCAGTAACCTATTAAAAAATTGCGCTCGGATAAGGGCTATGCGGTGGAAATGCGGCTATAAATTAGCAATGTATGTCGCCGACGTCACGTCATCTCGTTCTCGGTTGATGGCTGCGGTGGACAAGGGTCGTAAGTGTATTCTGCGGATAATCTAATAGATAAATTGAATTATACACTAACTCTCTAAAGATAGACGATCTGATCTGAATTAAAGACATGAAGCCAAGCTCCCGTAATTTTATAGAAGTCGCAAACCAGTTTCGATTCGGTCATCATCATTATTTCAGCCATAAGACGTCCATTGCTGAACATATGTCTCTCTCAGTGACTTCCAGATTGGCCGGTTGGAAGCGGCCTGCATCCAGCAGCTTCATGCAACCTTTACCAGGTCGTCTGCCACCTTACATAATTAGACCCCTGAAAGGTCGCCATACTTGGTACAAATGACCGGATTTTTTTTGTCACTATCTCCTGGTCTATATTCTTAGGACATGACGATGCCTGTTAAACATTGGTGGAGGTGGTCTCATTCACTCAAAGTTCACTTAAAGCTAAGACTCCGTTATCCGCTGTCATGGCGATATACATGGGGCACACTAAAAGTTTTGCACTTCTAGCTAATGGGCACTATTTGAATTTCGAATGTTATATTTTTTTAAACGTTCCAACCTTCTTAGTAATAAAAAAAATAATTGGCGGGAAATGATTTGTCAATTGTTTTTTTATCACACATCGAAGGTTTACGTACGCAACGAAAATGGAATTAAGTCGAAAAGATTTTAGAGCGATGATTTTATATGATTTTAAAAGTTCTCTCTCTCCGCAAGACTGTGCCGCTCGTCTTCAAAATACTTTTGGGAGAAAAGCACCTTGTTTAAGCACCGTGAGGCGATGGTTTGCTGAATTTGAGAGAGGTCGAGTTTCTTTACATGACGAATTTCGTGACGGGCGGCCTTCAACTGTCGTCAACGAAAATAATGTGGCTACTGTTAAGCGGCTAATTGAAGAAAACCCGCGGATTACCTATGAGACTATTCGAGCGAGGACTATTGGGGATTGGTATGAGCCAAATTCAGAAAATTTTACTCGAAGAATTGAAAGTTCGGAAACTTTTCTGTCGTTAAATCCCTCATGAACTGACAGCGGAGCAGAAGCGGGCTCGCGTGGAATGGTGCTCACAGATGCTACTGAAGTACGACCACTGACATTCTAATGCTGTTTATGACATTGTCACAGGAGACAAAACGTGGATTTATTGTTTTGAACCCGAAAAAAAACAGCAATCTTGTGAATGGGTGTTTGAAAATGAGAACAGGCCAACAAAAGTGAGGCAGGCGAGAAACGTTGGTAAAAAAATGATCGCGTTTTTTTTCTCAGCTACGGGTCCTATCTGTACAATTCCATTTGAAGATCAAAAGAGTGTTAATGCCGAGTGGTATTCTACCATTTGTTTACCCAGAGTGTTATAAAAAGTTCGCGAAAGACGACCCAAAAGCCGCGTTCTCCTACATCATGAAAACGCTTCTTCACACACGGCCAAACAAAACAAAGTCATTTTTAGCTTCCGAAAAAGTACAACTCGTCACCCATCCTGCGCATAGCCCCGACCTAGCACCCTGTGATTTCTGTATTTTCCCCTAAATCAAAGATAGCGTTCAATCAGCACGTAGAAAACATGCCTTCAGATCTGTGGTCCTCCTGTTTTAAAAAATGCTTCGATCGCATGAAAAAATGTTTAAAATGTAAAGGAGAGTATTTTGAAAAGTAATAAACATAATATTTTGGTTATAACATGTTGTTTTTTTAAGTTACGCAAAACTTATAGTGTGACCTACTCATCTAGGGTTGTTTTCTAAAATGACGTTAAAGCGTGAAGCTGGTTTTTCTATATGAAATTTTTATTACATCTTGAGATGTAAAATATTGCTCGCTAGTTTTAAATAGAAGTGTTTACACTGAGATATAATATACAGGGTTATTTGTAAAACATCAACAATATTCTAGGGGCTGATTCTAGTGTTAAAATACAACAACTTTTCTATGGGAACAACATAATAATTTAAAAAAATAACATACAAACTGATATCCGCTGGTCGGCGGCTTAGTATGGGGAAGTGAATTTTTTTGTTGTGATTTCGATGTCGGTCTTTTAGAAAACGTTGTTGTATTTGAGCACCAGAATCAGCCCCTGAGAGGTTGTTGATGTTTTACAAATAACCCTGTATATCTGTACATCATTTAAAACCTCTCGAAATTTGTCGACCTCTGTAACCGAAAGGCGAGTTCGCCGGGCAGCAAGGCGACGCCTTCTCTGAGGTCGCAGGTTCGATTCTTGGTGTAGTAAATGTACGAACTTTTCTAAGTTGTCTCGGATCTAGGAGTTGTGGTACTCTTGCTGTTTCTGATTTCTATAACACAAGTGCTTCAGCTACTTACCTTCGAATTAGAGCATTGTATGTGTTGTCCAATATTTATTTATTTTTATAAACACCATGGTAAAAACTAGCTTTATTCTAGTCTTGAAAAAGAATTATCGTATTATTGCCGTCATAAAAATGACAAATGTAGTTTCAAGACAATCTCAGACAATAAGCGTATGTAGTTTCAAGACAATCTCAGACAATAAGTGTGCCAACAAAAAATATATAAATTACAAATCTGTTAATAATTTAACAACTATCTAATTGATTTAATGGTTCAATAGCAAATACGTCAAAGATCGAGCAGCGTTAGTGCCTTTTATCATCATCATCATCATCATTTCAGCCATAGGACGTCCACTGCTGAACATAGGCTTCCCCCATTGACTTCCAGATTGGCCGGTTGGAAGCGGCCTGCATCCAGCGCCTTCCTGCGACCCTTACCAGGTCGTCTGACCACCTTGTGAGTGGACGTCCGACGCTGCGCTTGCCGGTACGCGGCCTCCATTCTAGAACCTTTCTGCCCCATCAGCCTTTTAAACCCTTTTAAACACTTTTCTCGTAATGAAATGATACCCTTGGAAGCCGATTTGACCTACTCCTAAATATTGTGGTTGTTAAAAAACGGTTAAAATTAGTGTAAAAAGCTTTAAAGGTATTTTGCGCCACCAAGTATTTTTATTGTCGTATGTAAGTATTTTATATTATTGTTTTTAGTTATAATGTACTTGTACCTTAATTTATAGTTTAACTAAAGAATATTGATATCTCTGAGGTCCCGGGTTCGATGCTCGGTCGGTCAATATAGGAAAATAACTTTTCTACTGGGTGTAACGAAAAGGTCAAATAAAACTTTAAGGGGTTATTCTACGGCTAAATTACATCAACTTTTTCTATGGGACCAACATCGAAATCGCAAAAAAAAAACACTTTCCCATACTAAAACGCGACCAGCTGGCATCAGTTTGTATGGAAACGTCAATTTTTTTTTTTGAGATTTTGATGTTGGTTCCATAGAAAAAGTTGATGTAATTTTGCCGTAGAATAACCCCTTAAAGTCTTATTTCACCTTTTCGTTACACCCTGTATATTATCTCGGGTCTGGGTGTTGTGGTACCGTCGTTGTTTCTGATTTCTGTAACACAAGTGCTTAAGCTACTTATTATAGGATCATGATGTTGTCCAATATTTATTTATTGAAAAGTCAAAGTAAGGTAAATGTTGTGATGATTAAAAACTTTGTAAGTGAAATCCAGATGATATTGTAATAATTTGAAAACATCGAGCTGTTCTAGTCATGTAGCAGCAGGTGCATAGTGAAATCCTTTAATGACTACTAGTAAAAACTTCGAGTTTGGGCTGATTTGATTCGTTTTGACGAGCTCTAAACTTTTATCAGACTTTTAGTGTAAATAGCTGATAAAGCGGCTTGAGAATTACATTGATCGTTATTAAGGGGCCTAACTACGAGTATGAGCTATGAAAACAATACGAATGGGTACATAAACTTTGTTAGAATTTTTTAATATAGTTTGTCGTAAAAACAAGACTACTCATGTACTGTTTAGAGTTCATAGTTTAGTTTAAGACTTCGCGTGCCACAAAAAAATGTTTCTAATTTTTATCATTGTTTTTCGGTCTGCCACGGGTAAGCGGACCGCGAAGGGTTTACTATGCATGTAGTATTTCCCAAGATTACAAGGTGAATGATAGAACTATTTGTAACAAATATTTAAATATTGATCACGAGCCAATATGTAGTCCCTAAAGATGTGGTAGGACAAATATATATTTTGACAGTCGTATATAAGTGCCCGGAAGAGGGCCTATATCTACTTATCTATATTATTATAATGTATATAACAAAGTCGGGTTAGTTACACCATTTATAAGTCGAGAACGGCTGGACCGTTTTTTATGATCTTTGATTTGTTGAATTTGTCTCCGCCCTGAATAGCAGAATAACTAGAAAAACACGGAAAATTTTCCGAAAAAAATTATGAAGGGGCGGTACAAAGTTCGTCGGGACAGCTGGTACTGAATAAATGAATATTGTTAAGTATTATATTTCTATAAAATAGACAAAAACTATTTCATACTGTAAGAGAAAATTATAAATTACTTACTTTGGGCGCATTTTAATTTTATTCTTTCTATCTTGCTTTTTACGTTTGAAAATTATGTAATAGAATGAAGGATAGCTCATTTTATAACACTTTATTTACATTCCATGGGTTTAACATTGTGCACAATAACCAAATTAAATCTAGGAATAAATTAATATTTTTCTAAGAGATCTAAGGCGTCATAGAACTGTCTAAAACGTTATATTATTATGTAAAATACAACAAACTCCATTTATTTGACTTATATATGGCAAGAATAAATAGAGGCCGAAAACTGAGATTCGACACTAAACTAAAATAATAAATGCAATTTCTAATAATATCACGAGAAGTCTGAATTTGTGAGAACTGTCACTAATTAGATTTGCCGTCTTCTGGCTGTCCGTCGTCGACCACCACATCGATTTCCACCTCGTACGTCCCGGGTTTGGTTCTCGAAGGCCGCACGATGACTCCTGGCATCCTAGCCTTTTGTAGCCCATCGATCTCGTTCTCAGCAGCATCAGCTATGGGGACCTCCTGTTGTAAGTGTTGTGGTTCAGAATGGTAGTCAGCTTGCAGGTTTTCTTCAAGAGGCCTCCTCACAGACATCAACCCTTGCACACGTTGCACTAAGTACTCCAAAATGGGTCCGAACCTGGAGACTCCGTCGGTTGTCAGCAAGAATCGGTCAGGCGCGTCCTGTCTCGGTTTGAGAAGGAACATGTTGAAGTTTAAGGTTCTGCGCACCGGTCTGGCCGCGACCTGCGCGGTGCAGGCTATAGCGACTAGGATGACGAGGGATCGCGGAGACATGGCTGTTCCTTGCGTTGGATGCGTGCGGCCGGCACGGCTCGAGGGTCCACACTGCGCCCGCTGCGCCTGCGCCCCGCACCTAAGCTAACATAACGGGGCTCCAGCAAAAAGATCGTAATTGCCCGGTGGACGGCGGCCGTATAATTGCGACGATGTCTCGACACCTTTCGTTTGGAAAGCTCCAACTTAATTTGAGTGAGTCATCATTTTCAACTTACCAGTCTGTTGAGACCCTCGGAAATTTGCTTGTTGCGTAAATAGCTGGTTCCCTGTTTCGTTTCTAGATGGGTCAAATTATTGTGGTCATTATCATCCTATTATCATGTCAATAAAAAGGCGCATATGGTCATAATACACTGTTGCCAGTCTTTCATCTTAGTTGTTACGCGTGTTTTCGTTCTTGTGTTTAAATAATAAAGATTAGTTTCCTCTGTCAGGTATTAAGAAGCAAATGCACATCGGTTTTTTTTAATCATATTTACAGACATTAATCACTGGGATTCTAAGGGATTCCGCACACGGGTCTCTTACAGTAGCCACAAAACGCCGCCCGCTACAATTAGCACGGTTGTCACAAGTGTTCGGTGGATAGTACTACCTTTTTTAACAATATATTCTAAGAATTCGTTTTGTTGTATAAAAAGGAAATTGTTAAACAACCGCAAGAGTGCATAATTGAGGCGATCTTATAGCCAAAAACGATCGCTTCTGATAGAGACAATGATGCTGGTTGCCTGAAAAAGTGAGAGAGTGTGCTAATGTCGTCTTAGTCGTAAGGCAACAAGCGGTGATTCGTGGCGTGAGATGAACATTTCAGAAGCCAAATACTCATAAATAACAGTATGGTTAGAATCAAGATTTGATCCGGTGTCGTTAGCACATCGGTCGTCGGTATCATCATCATCATCAGCCTTTGGAGGTCCATGGCTCTGAGCGGCTCTGAGCCGTTGGTATCCAGCAGCTGCCCGTGACCTTGACTAGATCGCCATTCAAGAACCTTTCTTATCCAATGTTTGACAGTTCTGCGAGAAAAGTGGCCTAAACACTGCCAATTTAGCTTTGCAATTCGTAAATCTATGACGACTTTGGTTCCTCTACGGATCTCCTCATTTCGGATATTTAATTAACTGACTCTTAAGGACCAGAATACTGTTTTTATTTAAATCATAATTAAATCTGAGATCCGGTCAATAACAATAGGTTTCTTTTAGATACTACGAGAGTTGGGCAATAGTTCGCTTTCGGCTTTCGTTCGCGGCTCGTGCGCAGCGCTCCTAAAGCAAGTGATTGATGTTAAAATAATGATGCAGTATCAAGGCCACGTGATGCAGGTCAGTAAAAATAGGCGAAATGCGGTTTGTAGGATTCGTATTGTTCTTCGAACTCTCCGCTCGAGATAATTGTAGATATTTTGTGGGCAGTTTGCG
The DNA here is from genome assembly GCA_963576865.1 of Anania hortulata. Classification (NCBI taxonomy): domain Eukaryota; kingdom Metazoa; phylum Arthropoda; class Insecta; order Lepidoptera; family Crambidae; genus Anania; species Anania hortulata. Next base: position 21,102,013 of record OY756392.1, on the reverse strand, counting down.
TGAACAAATTGCGAATTCGACGGTGAAACTTGCAAGTGTCTTTGGAAGTGTGACAGCAAATTGGCCGTAACAAACGGAGTTATTTGCGACTGTATAAATTATTTGAGCTGCAAACTGAGTTTGAATTAAAATAAGCTGTTTGAAATAGGGCACGCTATTCAAATTATGATAATCTGTTGGAATTAAGACTAGCTTCTCTTCTCAGTAAGTTATTTACTTAACTTCAACCAACATGAGATATAATTATTATCTGAACTAGCTGTAATATTTTCTTGATTTTTTTACAGGTTTACCCGTTAAAAGCTGAGAGAGTGGAAATTTAATTGTTACATGGGCAATTCAGTTCTGTTCTAGCGCTAAAGTATGCTGATGTCTGGAAACGAAAACGTGTTAGACAGACTACTATTAATATGTATTATGTATGACTTCCAAAATCTCTAGATATTATTTAACAATAAAAATAACTCTTGGTGTGCCTTATTGTAGACTGGATGTTTAGATTTGCAATCGTACGTTACATCGGGTTAATAAAGAAATGTTTGTGTACAGCTTCACAGCTACAAGCGAAGCTATACAGCTGCATTTTCAAACCTTCACTAAAGGCGGTTTTCATAGTGAGAGCTCAGATTAAAATGAAAATGTATAACTTGACATCTATCCGTGTATGCGTTTTTTTTTTCAAGATCAACATCAAAATCTAAAATATCATTGATTCTGTTATTTGAAAATAACCACTTTATCTCCAAGATCAAAATAACAAAAAAACACAAATCCGTCATAGAATCATAGAAAACTAGTGTAAGTTTAACTTAAGGCTATTGTCACTTGATCGAGACGCAATATGTATACAAATGCTGGTTGAAAATTATTAGAACCACATCTAAGTTTACTATTCGATCATGTTAAAGTAAGAAAAACATAGATTAGACCAGTAGTTACTGCAGTTATGGGTAAGGCCAATTTTTATCAGCATTTCTTGACAACCCAGTATAATTGTAACTGTAAAACAATACATTAGTTAATTGTAAATAATACACATTCGACGGACGTAGTTCTCTTCTATCTTTCAATCTCGTTCTAAGTATGTAATAAACTTCGTTTTAAACGATCTTGTGTTTGTAATTAATTAACTTCAAGTTATCTCCGCTTGCAATTAAATCATGTTTATTTCCTATCACGTCCAACAAGACATAATTGCACGACCAATTTTCTTTGTGGATCATAAACTAGAGAATGGAATTTCATCGTTTGTAATCTAACATAATTCGAAATTGAATCTTATCGCTTTAATTTTAAAGATGAAAGGTACATTCTTAGCTGGTTGCGCTTATGATTTCTATGATTCCTTACATTTGTTCACTCAAAAACTACCGCTGACCAAATTAAGACCGTAGTAGTCGGAGTTAAAGTTGAAGATAGGGTTTTCTGGCTGCGGAACAGGTGGTTGGAGTGTTTATGATGGTAGATGCCCACAGGATGGGAACCCGTTATGGGACCATTCGCAATAAAGTATAGTTTAAGGCTGAGAGCATACTAGCCAGAACTTACTTCACCCTCAGATGATAAAGTGAAGGAATCATTTTATCAAAAGGAATGTAAACTATTACCAAAAAATTGCGGACGGAGAGGCAGCACCATAAATTCAAGAATTAAACATTGATCTAAAAAAACATTGGCTTGGACGACCAATCAAAGCCAACATCACCTGCTCTTGGCACTTATACTGACTGACTGAAGCTGGGGCCAGTGCAAAAGCTGTAACCTTTGGAGTGCCATGAGAAGTGAATATTGCATTCTGTTTTTTCTACCACAGAGGATGTTGGAAGAACCCTGTAGTGTATAATTTGTAATCAATACTTCTTTACCAAACCTATGTGTACTCTCTGACCGCAAACCTCACTCAATCTGAAGTGGTGGTGCGGCATAGCAAAATCCAAGACCGGTACAGGTGCTTCGAAACCATCCCACCCAATCTAAACAACTTACAGGCTAAAGTTGCAAGTACCTAAAATTACGTTATTTTGGCACCTATGAAACATACGCCAACCGACAGAGAAAATAATTCAACATCATCTTTAGCCGTAGGACGTCCACTGCTGAATATAGGCCTCCCACAATGACTTCAAGATTGGCCGGTTGAAAGCGGCCTGCATCCAGCAGCTTCCCGCCACGTTTACCAGGTCGTCTGTCCACTGCTCTTTTGAGTGGACGTCCTACACTGCGCTTGCCGGTATGTGGCCTTTATTCCAGAACCTTTATGCCCCATCAGCCTTTAGTACTACGTGCTATGTGCCCCACCCACTGCTACATCAGCTTGCTTTGCAATCTTTAAAAATGTTATATTAAAGCTCTCGAGACGAGAATTTAAGAACACTTTAATGATACACGTTTAAGTGTTCTCATATTTTATAGCTGTTCTCAAAGTAGAAACATATTTTAATGTTGCTGTGCATGCAAGTTTTGGAATATGAAAGAAGAAAGAAAGAAAAGACATTTATTATACATTGGACATCACACACAAACAGTAAAAGACATAATACGTTATTTAAATTAAAAATAAAAAAATAAAATAAGAAAGGAGTAACAAAATAAATTTATAATAGAAAAAAGAGTAAACCAAGCGGTGCCACGATGTGCCTGTGATGTCCGGGATAATGGGACCTCACTCAGCTTGAGCCACGGCCTGAGTAGGCCGCGACGCTGGTTTTCAGTAGGCCCCGCTGAGTGAGGTACACGGACGCCGTGACGCCGCCGACGAAACTTAAATAAATAATATGCATATTAAATATAAAAAGAAATAAACTTAAAGACAATAAACAGTACGTAAACTAATGAATAGACAGCGTTATAATTATTACTTAAATAAATATTAGGTTTCGCGTGGAGAACAGATTAAGAACATAATTGTGTGTTGTATAGATATAATAGTTATGCATCAATATAATTTGGTTTGTTATTTAAATACCTATTTAGTAATACCTGTGTTCTTGTAATTATATTCTGTTTTGTGTGTCTAATTAAATAAAAATAAAAAATATTAGGATGACGACTTTTAGAGAGAAGTTAGCTATAGAGAGCAATTATTTCCTAAAATAAATATTGAAGATAAAAAACTAAGTTACTGTTAACTAAGTTCTGTGATTTTGCATGATTAGTACATTTTTTCAATTTTTTTTTATAATAATAGTGTTATTATTTAAGTGTTTAGTTTAAGACTTTATTTTTTATTTATTACAATATTTCAAATGTCGATTGTTGTTATTAGTGATACAAATTTTGATAATTAAAGCATTTTTATATCGTGTGAATATTATTTATTTTAACTGTACTTTTAATCATATCGGGTGGAGTTGGGATTTGTTGTTAGATAATTTAAAATCGGGTAGAGACACCATGGTGTGTCCTCAGCCTATTGGTAACGGTAGCAGGGCGCGGGTAATTCATGTGGTTTGCTTCGTTAGGGCAGTACTGTTTGAGGCGGTTCCGCAATAGCATTTCTTTGATGTAGTTTCAAATGTTATAATCACTTACACCGAGTCATGATAATAAACACATAATAAATAAACATTGCTAGCTCAGTGGCGGCAGCGTTTTGGAGTGATTAACCAAGTTAAGCCAACTACGCCGCATTTGTAATTGGATGGGTGACAATTCCAACTATTTAAAGTGATATTTATCACAAGCGTCTCCGTGCTTCGGAAGGGACGTTAAAAGTTGGTCCCGACTATATCGCTTGATACTAGTCTATATTATATGAAAGTAAGGTTAAGTCACTGGCCTTACAGCACCCCTCTACCAACCCGCACTGGGCCTGCGTGGTGGAATATGGCCCAACCACCTCATAGTTGAGGTGAGGCCTGTGCCCTGCAGTGGGACGTATTATTAGAAGGGGATCCTCCAAATAATACGGTATATTAACTAATTAAAATATATTGATATGAAAAACGCGCGAAAGCACAGTTACGACGCATGAAAAAGAACGCTCCGATGACAGCTGACGGCTAGTGCCGGTAACCGCTCATAGGGATGTTCCCAGCAATCGATTCCCCGCTAACAGTATATAGGCATACTTAAAAAAAACATTAGACAACATCACATACATTGTTCTGCTCCTGAGCTAAGTAGCTGAAGCACTTGTGTTAAGAAATCAGAAACACACCCAGTTGGTTTCTAGATTGACTCGACCGGGAATCGAACCTGGGACCTCAGAGATGGCGACGCCAAGTCCGTCGCGCTCGCCTCTCGGCTACGAAGGTAGTTTTCGTTTATTACACTAACTGTCATGGTCTCAAAGTGAGGAATAACATCCTAGTGATACTAGGTACCAGACAATGTACCTCCGTATGACGACCTCCGTAGCCGAGCGGCGAGCATACCGGACTTGGTGTAGCTATTTCTGAGGTTCCGGGTTCGATTCCCGGTCGGGTCAATGTAGAAAAATAACTTTTCTATATTGTCTCGGGTCTGGGTGTTGTGGTACCGTCGTTGTTTCTGATTTCTGTAACACAAGTGCTTTGGCTACTTACCACAGGATCAGAACAATGTATGTGACGTTGTCCGAAATTTATATTAAAAAAAAAAAACATTATATTTAAAACATTATTAATGTATTTAGCCAAGGGCGTTTTCCAGCACTCCCAGACTCGAGACAATTTAGCAAATAATGTTTTCTCAACTGAACCGATCCGGAAATCGAACCCTAAACCCTTTGTGTTCGAGGCGAATTACCGCACACTATCCCAATCGGGCCGTTAAATAAATGATTGGTAGAAGTAGATGATTATAAGGGTAATAGGGCTGACGACTGGGTAAAGAAAATACAATTCTGTTTAGTCCGTCAGTTAGATTATCAAAAATTAATGGACATTTCTTTTTTCTTTTGTCAATCAACCAAAAAATGACAAAGATAGAGCGCGTCAAAGTTCGGGATTGAAGGCTCGTGACGTCACATCTAAGTAAAAATTGTACCTAGCCGTGACGCCATGTGACATATCAAATCAATATAATTATATCTCTGTAATATTTCGACTAAATGAAAAAAGAAAAAAATACGTCTCCAATATTTATAATCTACCTGATAGACGAAGAAAGAAAAGTAAGTCGTCATCTTTATTTAAGGTGCCTTTAGATCTGGCGAAGGAACCGCGAACTATTCCCGCATCGGTCGAGAAATCGAGAGCCGCGCGCGAACTGCGTGCGAACAGCGCGATCGCAAGATCGGGCGACGTATTTTTAAAGCATTAAAAATTAATCTTTAAGGTGGACAGACGACCAGTGGCCTAATTCTCGTAATTCACAACGTAACAGAAACAGTAGTCGCAATCCAGTGTCGATCCGCTCATCATCATCATTATTTCAGCCATAGGACGTCCACTGCTGAACATAGGCCTTCCCTAGTGACTTCCAGATTGGCCGGTTGAAAGCGGCCCGCATCCAGTGGCTTCCTGCAACCTTTACCAGGTCGTCTGTCTACGTGCTATGTGCCCCGCCCACTGCCACTTCAGCTTGCTTATCCGTTGGGCTATGTCAGCATCTTTTGTTCGTTTACGAATCTCCTCATTCCTGATTCGATCTCGCAAAGAAACGCCGAGCATAGCTAGCATGGAACTGAAACGTGGCCTCTCACTATGGGCCTCATAAGAAAGCTCAAGGTTGCACAGCGTGCTCTGGAAAGGGCTATGCTCAGTGTTTCCTTGCGTGATCGAATCATGAATGAGGATATTCGTAAACGAACAAAAGACAAAATTCTATACTGTATAATTTGAATTTTGATTACACTCTCCAGAACTAGATCTTACGCTCGAATAGACATCAACGCGCTACTAGCATAAAACGTTCAATTTGTCCTCTACCCGAAAGTTGTTAGCTGACTAAAACTTAAGAGCTGATTTGTATAAAAAAGACAAAAAAAACCGGATAAGTGCGAGTCGGACTCGCCTATTGAGGGTTCCGTACAAAGTTGTAGTTAGGAATTGAGCCCCGCAGTTTAATTACAAATTAACTACAAAATTTAATAACTAATGTATAGTAATCTGGTTTTTTCCTGTTCATGTAGTATAAGACGATATCACTTACAAAATTCCATAGTTCTAGGTCAACGGAAAGTACCCTATTAATTTTGATTCCCTTAAGAATGTCGAAATATACGTTAGGCGCCATTAATGGCCGTATCTTTTTTTTTTAACTAGAAGAACTAGATGAACTAGAACTAGAAGTTAGATTTTTTTACAGCTTCAAGGGACTGTAGGCCTGAGTATATTCTTATACTTATATGTGGCGTACCTAACTATGTTTCATGTAAACCTATTTTTAAGGAGTTAAATATCTTACCACTGCCGTGCATGTAGGGGAGACCGGGGCAGGATGAGATAGCTAAGACAAAACTCGTTATAAAAATAAAATTATACTCTTTAATGAGTTTCTTTAACAAAGGAGGTAACACTTACATATTTGTCCCTTATAATTAAACATTGTTGCATGCAAAATCACAGTTTTTTTTGGCAAATTATGATTAATGTCAACTCGGCCAATTTCCCGTCTTGCCCCATAGCCGGGGTAAGATGGGAAATGCTATGGGGCAAAACAAGTATACATTTTAATCGGGCAGACAGCGTTCACAAATATGTGCCTCTTCGTCCTCCTCATCTACTCCGGCACATGAATTATGTGCCCAACCATGGCACACGCTACAGATAACCCAACCTTCAGTGGACTCTGAGTATAAGTACCCACAGTAAATGCAAGCACAGTCATCATTCTCTTCTTGGGATGAACTATCTTCCGATTTCTTTTTTAAGCCTTTTGGTTTGACGCTTTTTCTCAGGGTTTGTCTTGCCAGTTTTCTTTTTAATCTTCTTTACAGTTTTTTTTTCAACTTCCTTAATTTGTTTTACATCTTTTTTAGTCTTCTGATTTTCAGTCTTTTTCTTATTTTTACCGTCTTTAATACTAATATCTTTAATGAGCTCATTTTTGTAAGGCGATTCAGTTAATATTGCAGTCTTCCCTCGTTTCCTAGTCTTTCTCTCTTGTGTCCTTACTTCTTTAGGAATTGCCATAATATTTTCAGGACTTACCAGAAAAGAAGAAGAAGTAGAATTTATTTGTCTTTCGGGAGTTTTTTCTTTAGCTATAAATGTTGACGTCGAAGCATGCTGCTTAGTCTTAGAAATGTCAATTCGGGAATTCAAAGAGACTTTGGACATAACATTTTTATTCGAAGAGGATGCGGCCTCCTCATCAATGTTTTCTTTTCCATATGACAAGATGGGATAGACAGTGTTTTCGGAGGACATCAGAGGCTCTGGAACATTTTCTTTATCAGAATGTAAGTTAGGATTAGAAACAATATTTTCTGAACTTTTTGACAACTCAGGAACATTTTCAATCTGAGAATATGTAGCTGAAGAAAGTACATTATTTTGTTGAGTTGCAGGAGGTATTTGTCCAAGATGAGCTAAAGGGGATGGCCTTGGTTGATTTTCTTCAGTAATTGCTGGTTCAGATGTTAGATTGGTTTGAGTTGATAGAGCATTATCCACATTCGGCTTTTCTATTACCAAGTTTTCTGTGTTAGTCGTCTCCGCAGCTATAAAATCCGCATCCGTGAATACATTTTTATCAACCGGCCATATCCCACATTTGCGAAAACCATTTATGGCCGTGAGCATTGTAGCTGCTTGCAAATAAGCTTGGCCAAAAAGCTTTGCCACTTGATAAGATGTAACCACGCGACCAGGGTGATCTCTCAACCATTTTTTTACTTCTGCGCTGTAGTACGTGCTTAGTGGTCTCATAAAAGACACGTCTAAAGGCTGTAATTTATGGGTGCAGTGTGGTGGAGTACATAATAATATCACATTATTTTCTCTTGCGTAATCTATTAGGTCAATATTTTTTGTATGTGAAACGTGACCGTCTAACAGAAGCAACACTGGCTTTTCTTTTGTTGGTTGTGTGAACTCAACGAATGATTTAAACCAATCAAAAAATATTTTTGATGTTATCCAGCCGTTGTCACTGCAAGTTCCCCAAAACCCTGGCGGAGCGTCATCCAAAAGTTCATCTTTCATCCGCTTTCGAGCGTATATTAGCATAGGCGGAACATAGGTTCCGGCAGCGTTAAAACAGATTTCAGCCGTGACCAACTGGCCTCTCACTGCTGATGAGAGGCAACTGACTTGCTTCTGGCCCTTCATTGACAATATCTTAGATTGACTTTTTGGAACAGTACTGATCCCCGTTTCGTCCACATTGTAAATTCTTTCGGGCGTAAGTTTATGTTTGTCTATACATTTTCCAACAATGTAAAAAAAATATTGACTGCTACTCTGTTAAAAGCCGTGTTAATAGCTCTTGCGGCTGATGTTGGTTCTGGGCGTCTGTACGCCAGATCTGGGTGTCGTTTTAAAAACCCGCTAAGCCAGTCTTCTCCTGCCATACCAGTTTCTTCATTAAATGGGTTATCTATGTGATTTCGCTGGGCCAACTGATAAGCAATTACACGAAGCTCTTTTCCTGTTAAACCAAAAAGCCTTCCTTCCATAGATTTCACATATTGCGCCAGCTCATCTTCTTGTTTTGCTGTGAAAACAGTTTTGAATTGTCCCAAATGCTTTTTCCCGCAATCATTACCGGAATCAGTGTCGTCATCACGAGCTTTTCTTACTCGGCGTTCTAAGGTCGACTTCGGAACGTCGTATGTAGCGGAGGCTCGGAGAAACCCCATCTTGTTAGTAAGAACAGCATTTATTGCTCTCCTCATATTTTCTTCGTCCCATTTGCCACGATCTGTTTTTCGTTTATAGTTGCGAACCATTTTATCTGTGAAAAAAAAAACATCTTTGTACTTCTATAAACATATTTATTTAAATTCTTACACATGCGATCCTACTTAATTACGTGATTGTAATAACTTAAAACTCTTGGAACAAAAAAAATACAGTATCTTAGCTTAAATAGATAGTAGTTACGAAAGTCTAAATAAACAAAAAGAAACCAAAAACCTAAGATACTTTTAATCTTGTTAAACAAGAAGTTACAATAAAAATTATTATCGATACATAGAACAAGGACGGGGCAAAACGGGACAGTATCCCATTATGCCCCGATTATTTTGCCCCGATCTACATGTATTCAAATAAGTTGAAGCAATTCTAACCTCAAACGTTACTGGCGAAAAAAATTTGTCTGAATTCAAAGTTTTATAGTACTACAATAAGCTTAGGATTAAAACATTCGATTAACACAGGTACTTACATGTCTACACATCAGTTTTTGAACCCAATACCGCATAAAAACACTTGTAAAATCAAATTTTTCTCGCAGCAACGTAAAAACGAGTTCCGACGTGTTCGCTCTGCTCGGTCGCACTTGCGGAGAGTGAAGTTCGTGCAAATGGCGCTGTCGTCGGTCCGAACACGATTACTGTTCACGCACACTTCCCGTCCTGCCCCGAGCTTCATCTTGCCCCGGTCTCCCCTACATGTTTGAACTTGCTTGTTTTGTAAAAATGAATCCCCACTATTTCAAGACAGCACGGGATATATATCCCAGGAATACGCGAAATCCAGACAGATTGGTCTTTGATATACTGCCTAGAACCAAATCTTACCATAGACAAACCCGAGCTATGTGTATCAAGGTGTTCAATGCCTTACCGGAACACTTAAAAGCATTGCCATTATCAAGGTTTAAGAGTGGATTGAAAAATTGGCTTATGGGTAAATTATTTTATAGCACAGAGGAATTGATTAATATTAATAAATAAATTAACAGTAAAAATAAATAACGCAATGAAAATAATGTATATTAATAATAATTTTGTAATTTCGTGAGTGTTTTAATTTGATAAATTGATTTATAAATTTTGCATGCTTTAAATGACAAAGCTAAAAGTGCTGATCTATATGACATTATACTTATTTATAAGACCTACTGTAACCACTTTTATAGCAAAATAAAGATTCTATTCTATTCTATTCTATTCTATAATTTAATTCGACGACCTCCGTAGCCGAGAGGCGAGCATACCGGACTTGATGTCGCTATCTCTGAGGTCCCGGGTTCGATTCCCGGTCGGGTCAATGTAGAAAAATAACTTTTATATATTGTCTCGGGTCTGGGTGTTGTGGTACCGTCGTTGTTTCTGATTTCTGTAACACAAGTGCTTCAGCTACTTATCATAGGATCAGAGCAATGTATGTGATGATGTAAAAAAAAAAATTTTTTTTCAACTCTATACTTCCACGCGTTTCTGAGATAAACGGTCTTGACAGACATACGGACAGACAGACTGACAGACAACAAAGTGATACTATAAGGGTTCCTTTTTCCTTTTGATGTACGGAACCCTAAAAATTGCTTAGGAAAAATTTACACATTATCATTCTATCATCATCATCATCATCATTTCAGCCATAGGACGTCCACTGCTAAACATTGACATCCCAAAATGAATTTCAGATTGGCTAGTTGAAAGCGGCCTGCATCCTGGCTGGTCAATTCACTCGTTTTTCAACCGACTTCAAAAAAGTCATAATACCATACATACCTAATCAGTTACTTTTGGAGTCGGTGCCAGTCAATGAGAGACCAATGTTTTCGTTTGCACCGACTCCAAAAGTAACTGATTAGGTACTTAAGTGTTAAGATTATTTTTAGCGTTTTAGTTTTTTGAAGTCGGTTTTTATTTTTTTTATAATACTAGTGTCTAGTGAAGGCCTAGGCCTTGCTCTACTATTTTAATAGTTACAGCTATAATGTCTCGATTGCAACATAGTCCAGATAATCGCAGGTCTCAAACTGGATAATCTAAGTTGGCACTAAGTGACCGTTAGTCCCACCCTCGCAAGGAGCAGTTTGAAATCACGTACCACGTTAATCCGAACAGACCGCTAGGTGGCGTGGCAAGCGGCTAATGAGCACTAAATTTTAGGGCTGTCACTAAAACCATGAAGTTATAGTTTGTTAGAAAATTTGATAGACGACCTGGTAAAGGTCGCAGGAAAACGCTGGATGCAGGCTGCTTCAAACCGGCCAATCTGGAAGTTAATGTCGGAGGCCTATGTTCAGCTGTGGACGTCCTATGGCTGAAATAATGATGATGAATGAATCTGATGATGATGAAGAATATTTGGAATTTCGAAACCGACACTTTAGTTACTTAATTCAATATTTTTTCATGAGAGATTGCTCTGGGTTGCTACCTGCACTACATAGCGAGGAGAGAGCCGACCCCTGAGTATCACGAATGCGGTGCCGCGAAGGACACTGTTGACCACACCCTTCAGGTGTGTTCAGCATGGGTCCAGCAGCGCCGCATTCTGACCTCAGTGGTTGGGGATAACCTCTCGCTTCCCAGCATAGTGCGATCTATGTTGGGAAGCGAGAGGGCATGGGAGGGTATGGTCTCCTATTGCGAGGACGTGGTGTCGCAAAAGGAGGCTGCGGAGCGGGTCAGGGAGGACGATCCTCATGCTGACCCGATCCGTAGAAGAAGGAAGGGGAGAAGGCGGAGGCATTACGCTCTCCGTCATCACAACCCTCTAGCAGGCTAGTGAGTGAAGGGTCAAGGGGCCCTATGCTCGCATTGCACAGCCTGCCAGCCTTGGGGTGATCCTGTGTGTACTGGATCACCTTATTCCATATGCCTGAGGCCCGGCATAGCCGTACGTGGGTGATGCATGGAAGTCATACATTGGGTCCCCATGCATCATCAACATACATTGAGGTGTACACCGCAGGTTTTTTTAGTATGGTATGCTTGCTGAGAGACAGCGACTAGCGTTGCCTCTCGGCAGGAGAGCCCTACATAACCTCCCGCTTACCCTGACGCGGTTGGTATGCTAACGCATTTTCTCCTGCAAAAAAACGGGGGGGAGCAGATTGCTCAGTGCGCAAGTTTGAGTCAGTTAGGTCCTTTTGTTGATACGTGACAGGAACAGAAATGCAATGACCTACATTAGGTTGGTTCTTTAGAGTAATAAGTTTTAACACTAACTGCAACGCTAGATTTCGGGAAAAACAAAATAAGAGTAACATGAAATTTAATTTTATCATCATTGTTATCATTTCAGCCATAGGACATCCACTGCTGAACATAGGCCTTTCCTAATAACTTTTAGATAATAATTCATTTAATCTAATGGGTTTTAAATGTATATTTTATTTAATATATTTTTTTAATTATTTTTTCCCTAGGCGAATCCTAGGGATCTAACGGAAAATAGTTATGACTTCGAATTAGAGTCTAGGCCTTTTGACGCACCGGTAAAAATATTACCAGTTATTTAGGCCTGGTAATACATCAGACACTTAAACTTTAACCGTCTTGTTATAAAACTCTATATATCCTCGGAATAACTTTTAATCTATGAAATATACAATTTAAAAGTTCTCATATTACACACGTCTCGATAATGGTAACATGCATTATAAGTTGTTTGGCTAATAAAGTCATGGCCTAAATTTAGTCGATATTTTTATTACAAAGGGGATTAGGGATGAAACAGTAGGCAACCCTACTGTGCCCTGCGCTTGCGCCGTAGAAAGCCGTCCCGCTAGAGCCGGTCGCGTGCGCTATCGCTCCATATCTGAAGGGCTACGGAGAAATCATCCAACGTTTTTGCTATAACACTTCCTAGGAAGATACGATATCGTTCAATATCGACGTACATATGTATATGTATCGGAGGCATAATAATGTATACTTAGCTGGAATCCTAGTGGGCATTGTTTTTAGAATGATACAGTTTTGACTCTATCTTAGCATTTTACCTTAACAGCGTATCTATATCGTTTGTCGTGGTATCTTAACCGCATTATTTTTCATTTTTATAATCCTTATTTTATCGCATACCCAACGCACAGTTAGTTTTTAATTTTTGTTGTTTGACTACAAGGTTTGCCTTATAATCACATGGATTAGACATTTGTGTGTATTACAGTTTTTTATGTTGACCCATAGGCAAAATGGTTTAAAACTGACAATCATACTCGTATTTTTTTGTGTAATTTAAATTTCTGATTGTTACTTTACTTTTGCTGCAAAGTCATTTTGCTTCTTACTAAAGTTTTATGGTTCTAGATGGCTTTTGCTGGATGAAGTAAAATCAAGATATATACGAGTATTAAGGCTGCATCTTACTTGAATGGTACGACAACAGCACGTCAACCTACCTCAAAACGTCAAATTTTCTTAATTGATATTGATCTCTACGTGTCGGACTTAAAGTTGAAAATCAATTCAATGAACTTGTAGGTTGACCTGCCGTTGTTTGTTTATCGATAGATCGATAAAACATGTATGTGCCATGCCTAAAGATAAAAACTAAATGTACCGTGTTTTATGCAAATAAATAATTACTTACTTACTTACTTACTACTTGGTATTTATATTAATTTATACTTCATAGTTCTACCCGTGCCTGAGAAAAAGTATCTTGATAGAGGAACGTATAGTAATAAAATGATTATACAGGGTTACAATTCACGGTAGTGCCAATTTTTCAGGGACTACTCAGAATCAGTAACTTAATCGATCTACGGAAAAACAAACATTTTTTTTTTCGTTTTTAATTGTTTCATTCTGCATTTGAAAAATAGATTACGTAGAAAATTTACGATTACTCGATTAAATTGCACCGTATGTGCACTGCATGAGGTTCTTTTTGGAGCGGCGTCGGCGTGTGCTTGTGATTTATGATGAATGATGACGGATCTCGTGTGTTTTTTTTCGGAAATTTTTAAGTATATTTCACTCCAGAAATACGACGACTGAAATTAATTACCATAAATTAGTATTTTTTAAATTATTTTATAGACCTTATTTTAAAAATTTGGCACTATCATGAAATATCTGCATAAAGGGTTTCGTTATTTCCTATTTGAGGATTTTATCTAAGGTTGATAGAAATCAAATATTAAAAGCTGATAGTAAAAAGTCAAAGTACATTCATTAATTTATTATTTTCAATCTTTAACATACTCCAAGCTTTTAGAAATCAGGTACAAAATCATACAGGTTTTTCTAATGTCTATAATTTGAAAAAAAACATATTTTATAATGCACCGATTTATTTTAGATTCTTTATTCGTTCGTAAATGGCTTAATAAATTACTACACTCATGTCAATATATACACAAAAAGATGACCCTTAGATTTGATTTGTTGTTGTTTGTTTGTCTGTGAGCTCTTAAAATTGGTAATGCATAAATGTGCATAGTTCAAAATGACAATTACACTTGTAAAATATCAATGGTCTGCTCTTAAACAATTTTAAATGTGTAGCCTTGATTGCACAACCTTTCTTGATTGATGTTTAATTTAAACCTGGTTTAAAACATTATTACATATCCGTCAACATCTATTAAGTGACTGATATATAAATATTTTTAGGATAAATATAATTTTAAAGGTTTGTGCAAGCACTCGCACAGTTTTCTTAAATCTATTTTAGCTTAAATGTCATTTTTTTTTCAGTCTCTATTAACTTTAAACAATCGATACAGAATGGCATTTCAAACCTAGGTAAAAATAAATGTAGATTTGTTTTTAACCTGACTTAGGTAAAATCTGTTAGTAAGTAGTAAGGTAATCTGTAGGTTGAGCAAATGGATTTTTATAAATTTCAGATGATCTGTTATTGCGAATTCAATGACTAAATAACTTAAAAGTTTTCCAAGAGTTCATAGATTATACGAAAATATTCTAGGTAGGGTCTAAGGCTTGATCGGCGCGTGCGCAGGGCGGGACCCACGCCGGTCCTCGGCTTCCTTGTCGATGCTCTCCCGCGATTGCGCCAATCGCTTCGGTTCAGTGTTTTGTGCTGATTCTGAAATTTAGATTTTTCATGTTACTTTAGAGAAGTATGGCTTGATCCTCTGGACTGGAGTATTGGCAACCTCCGTAACCTAAAGGCGAGCACGCCGGACTTGGCGTCGCGATCTCTCGCCGTCTCGGGTTCGATTCCCAGTCGTGTCAATGTAGAAAATAAACATTTGTAAGAAAGATTGGACCTCACACACAAATAGTACAAAAGAAAAGAAAACAAACTATTAAATATCTTTAATGCAAAAATTGGTCATTAGAAAACCAGTTCATTCACTTTGACTTTGACTTTTGATGTCATGGCAGATATTTTTACGTAATATCTTAGATGAGAATAAATTAAGAGCCTTTACGATTGCTTTTAGTAGAAAGTAGTGGAAATGTTGCTTAGTAACGGTAGGACAAATGGACGGACGCGGACGGATGGATAGAATTGCGTAAATTTATAGTAATAAAGGAAAATAGAAATATAAAAAATTAGGACTCACACTTGGCCGCTTTTTATGCTACAAACTTAGGTACAAATGATCGTGCTCATCACAAAAACATTTGCCCCTTGCGGGATTCGAACCCGCAACCTATTAACTAACTTACCTTTGATTGATTACCTTCCTTTTGACTTTTATAAAGGATTATTTGTAGAACATCAACAACTCCCTAGGGGCTGATCTACGAGACCAACATACCACCAATAAAAATCACTTCTCCAAACTAAACCTAAACTAAGAAGCAGTGAATTTTTTTTTTAGATTACGATGTTGGTCGCATAGATAAAGTTGTATTTACGTACCAGAATCAGCCCCTAGGCGGTTGTTGTCAATGTCAATCAATGTACCTGACAATTTATTTTTGATTTGAAAATATCTATGCATTGATACTACTTGTGGGTATACAAACCATTGCTAGCCGCTCTAGGATTGTTGGCTGTGTTGGCCGCGTGTGTCTGTAATGCGATCAGCTGTGCCAGCTGCACCGGTCGAGAGCCCGGTTGCTGAGCAGCTTGTTGTTGCCTGTGTTAAAAAAATGACACATACCATTATCATCTGTTAATATTTGACCATATAGGTGTAGTGGCGCTGTGATTCGCGTTGAACTCAAAAGGTCACGGGTTCGCTTCCCGGCGTAGCTCACAATATTTTCTAAATTAGCTCGAGTCTAGGTGTGCTAGGAAACGCCCTTGACAAAATTAATTGTCTGCCCCCATCATGACCATCAAAACACAATATGAATATTATGATATGAAATAGCGATTTATCGACACAACGGTATTTTTTTGAAATATGAAAGTTATAGACGCCATTATGAATTTTATAATGTATAATAATGTATTTTGATATGTCTATTAGTTGTCTAGTCGTCATAGTTCAAGCTTTGTTCTACAAAGAAAAAAGGTACTAATCACTTACTGGTATGGGACCGTAGGCTCTTGGTAGCCCAACTCATAGGGTCCCTTTAAGGACTGTAGCTGCGGGGCCAGGAGAAAGCCAGGGTGTTGCTGGACTCCGACGCGAGGGTACCCCAGCAGGGGGGATATGACTGCTTGTCCTGAAGGGTCAAGGAGCACAGCGTTTTGGTAGCCTGCAGAAGTAATTTCAGACTTCAGTTTTAGAATAGAATAAAATAGAAAACATTTAATTGACACACGAAAAAAAAAACATAACAATAAAACACTGAAAGATATCTGTGGTGTGTCAAAACGGTTCAGCATTTGTCGTGTCAGTCACAGACTTATCACGACGCTGATTTTCGGTGGGGTCCTCCAATTACAATTTTAGAATTTGACTGTTGAATATGCTGATGCAAATTTAAACTAACGACTATTTTATTCAAGAGATTTGATTGGATTTTTAATACGTTAACAGCAGCTATAGTAACCCATTTTTGAATAAAGTATCTTCAAACTAAAGTCCGTAATGTTGTAAGTAATGTCGAGATGATAAACGAAAAGCGATAATTAGGTAAAGATCATTGGAAATCGTTTGTAAGTATTTCGTCGTAATATTGTCTTTCCTTCTATAAAACCTTTAAACTGCCATGCCCACTCCCAAGTTTATTAATAAAACGTCAAAGAAGAAGATTTTAACTCTTTTTCTGTAAACGATTTCAAACAGACTCTTACTAAAATTCAGAAAATTTTATGACACTCAGTGTCGCTTTGTTAGGTTTTTTCAGTGGAGCGTAGCGTGTCGTTCCTGTTCTGTGGGGTTTTTCTTAGTTCTTAATTAACGAACAATAAAATACCGTTAATATTTCCTGGGTATTGAGTATTGCCTGGGTACTGGGCATTGCCTGGATATTGGACGTTTCCTTGAGGTGCTGCCGCCACAATGTATACAGGCTGGTAGCCACCAATTGAGCCTGGTCTGGAAAGTACAAATATCGACGCTGTTATTATTATCTAAACAATTAAAAAATGTTTTTTTAAGAATGTAGAAATTATTTTACCTGTATCCTGGTACAGGCATATGAACTATGAAGACTCGCTGGCCAGGAATCAGACCAGGTAGATTTGGAGACACTGGTGTCTGAAAAAATTACTCTAATTCAAACGCCTGATCAATTTTACATAACTCAAATGCACGACCAATAAAGTTTGCTGCCTGCAATAAGCAGGAGTAATTATTTTACTTAATTTAAAACTAAGTATCTTAAAAAATGTTAAAGATTTATTCTGAATGAGTTTTATATTATTCATACTTGATGATAACGTTATGCTTCAGTTTATACTTATGTAAAAGTAATGTGAATTAAGTAAGTCAATATAGGCCCACTACAAGGCACAGACATAGGCACTCCACCTCAACTTTAGTAACTAATGATTTCGATTTTGGTCACATAGTAGGTACTTAAACATGCGATAAGTTCGCCTCTGAAAAGAAGTTTACTAATAAATTAGAACCTCATTTATTTTATTTTAATTTTTAATTTTTTCGTGTCGATGACAATTTTTTTATAATAATGAATGTACTAACCTGTTGTGGTGGTTGCTGAGGCTGTTGAGCTCCAGGGATGAGCTCAACTTCACTGTCCGGCTCTAGGCTTTCTAGTCTTGAGGGTGCTCCGTTTGGTCCATTATTTGAGCTTGCTGAGGAAACGACAAACAAAATAATTGTCAATGGTTCTAATAGATCTGATTAGTAATTTTTGTTTGTTTAAACATTGTGTATTACTAACCTTGTTTTTGTTGTGCTTGGTTGTAGTAATTGGCTACCTCCTGGTTATCCAAGTAATAGTCGTATCTAAAAAATAAAAATACAACCTTATTTATTTATCTTTTCTTAAACATTAACTAATTAATAATTTTATATGGTGTCTAAAAAGGAGTCTATCCTGTCTTAAGAATTAGGTAAATTTTATCATCATCATCATAATTTCAGCCATAGAAAGTCAACTGCTGAACATAGGCCTCCCCCAATGACCTATTATCGGGGGGATTGTCAATACTCGCCACGTTTGGGAGGCGGATTGGCGAGCGCAGTTTTTTATAAGATTTCGCACGCAGACGTTGCTGCCCGTCTTGTGCTACAGGAATTAGTCGCCTCTTACGAAATGCCTCCTGTTAGCGGAGGGACGTGTATTCTTTACAAGGTAAATTTACTTCTTTTCAAAATTTCATAGCATAATCACAAGATAGTAACTCACGGGTTGATATGCTGCTGTAGTTGCGCAGGCGCGTGCTGCGTGTAAAGGCGCGGGGGTGACGGGGGAGCCGCGCTCACCGCAACGCACAGCGCTGCTAATGCGAACTGTGGAAATTGAAAGAGAACCTGAATTTTGACTATATTGTATTTGACTAAATGCATTAAGTAATTACAACAACTTTCACTGTGGAAGCAAAAACGAAATAGCGGGAAAATAATCTGTTTTTCCATGTAAAAGTCATATATTATTATATAAAAAAAATAGCATCGAAATTAACCATATACCTTAATTTTTTCAATAGTTGCAATCATAATCCAACGAATTTATCATAGTTATAAAAAAATAAATCAACCGTCTTCAAAAAACTAAAAAGCTAAAAATCAGTAACTTTTGGAGTCGGTGCCAGCCGATGAAAGTTTGAATGTTTTCGTTTGCACCGACAAGTGTTAGGATTATTTTTAGGTTTTTAGTTTTAGAAGTCGGTTTTAAAAAAAATATATAATTTACTTATTTCAACTATTATTAGTGATATTACATCTTCAACAATACTAATGATTAGAGTGCAAACAAAAGTTAACTGCTGATTTCATCCCTTATTTTTCTGACTTTAGAGGTGTATTTAAAAAATAATAATACTATTTTTGAAGTATAAGCTATTCAATAATAATAATGAAAGAATCATCATAATCGGTTTACATTTGCCGCAGATGTTGGGTACAAAAATCAGTTGGCATGGTATGGAGTTTATGCAATGTTTGATGATTTTCTTATAGATCCCATCATCAGAACTTGATCAAATTTATATAGGACCATTCCAAAAGTATTCCCTTTCGATCAAAAAAAGAATTATTGAACTCGGTTAATGTGGTAACGAATGATCGCTAAACATACATAAAAAATTTAAAAAAAAGATCCTGACGAATGAGAACCTCCTCCCTTTTTGAAGTCGGCTAAAAACAGTTGTCGCATGTTACACTTCTTTTACATAACACTATGTGGTTTCATTACCATTCACCGAAGGATGTCTCACTGTCACCTTCGCTAAGTTCTCAAAGGCCGAGAGGCCGGAAAACGCGCACTCTTGCGCAACTTGCCAAATCTCGCGAACACTCAAGTGATAATAGGTTTACTGCCCCGAATGCAGATCAGGGCTACCTTGGATTTAGGCCTAGTGAATTTGGTTGAAATAACAATTTAAGGGTGATTTTCCCAGCACCAAATCGTAAACGGCATGGCTGAAACTGCTAGTGCAGGATGGCACTTTTAACTTGTAATATTTTTTTTTAGATGAAAAATGTTGTCTCCTACAGCAGCCTACAAATATTTTTCCATTATGATTGTTGCTAATAAGGAAAAAATATATATAAACACCTAAGTTTTTCATACCGGTGAAGCGGCACAATTTGTTTTTCAGTATACTTTTAATCATATAATAAAAACAGTTGATTTTTTAGGGATTTTCTTTTTTAAATTTAAATCCTGAATAGTGGCAGTACTTTATTGCGGAAACTTCATTACAAAATCTGTTGTATTTAATGAATGGTAAGTACAAATTCACGTGTCCAAATTTGATTTTTCACCGCGGTGAATTTTCGTTGTACGCTAATATCTAGGCATCCAACAACACTAGCTTCTCGCTACTGCGCAGTAAACTTGCGCACCAGGGACGCCTAAGCGCTTGATGTGAGAGGACGCGTGTTGCTTGTCTGGTGTTCCCACCAAAAACGTAAGTAGTGGGTTCCGGTGACTTGGGACCGCTTTTTTTTTCATTCACGTGAGTGGATAAAAGTTGTGATCCAATGATCCGATATGTTTATTAAATATATGTACTTTTACTTAATGTCGCCCGATCAAGTAGGTAGTATCAATTTATTTCTATCATAAATACTGTGCTTGTAGTGTTAACTTCTATTGGCTGTTTTTCATGACGGTGATCTCATTCCGGTGAATTCGGTGACCTAAATTGACACCGAAATGAGAAAAAATATCATTTCGGTGATTTTTTTTCATTTCGGTAAGAAGTTGTTCATTTCGATGATTTTTATCTTCATCTCGGTGTTTTTTTTTTTCATTCCGGTGACAAATTATTTCACTTCGGTGAAAAACAGACCATAATTTCTTTTGTTACATTTTAGTTGCACAAGGAATATATTTGTTTTGGGGACTAAAATGTAGCAACTAGTTAAAAGAATAATCTCAGTTGTTGCTCGCGTGGGCAATAGGCTATTTGACTAAATTATGATAATTAGTCCACTTTAAACGTAATTCAAAAATATTGAACACGTGCTTTTTTAGGTTCCGTACCAAAATGGTACAAAAGGAACCCTTATACTTTCGCCATGTCCGTCTGTCAGTCCACGGCCTAGCACAGATACTGTTTGTACTAGGAAGCTGTAATTTTGCACGAGTATAAACATTAAACACGCCGACAGAATGGTACAATAATATCTTGAAAACAAAAATTCTAGGGTATCTCCCCTACACGTAAAGAAGGGATGAATTATTTATTTTTAGTCTACCCCATCGTTTGGGGTATCGTTGGATGGGTCTTTCAAATATATTGCGAGGTTGTAAAGACCATTTTTCGATTCAGTGATCGGTTTCCGAAATATTAACCTTTGTTGTTTAAATTCTGAAATATTTTTGCTAGAGTCGTGTCCCCATCCAAAAGATAGATTTTTGTGCTACCTGATTTATTAATGACTAATACACAATAAGATTTTGTGAAGACAAATAACAAGAGACTACGTTTGTTTTATTTTACATTATACAGTGTGTAACGAAAAGGTGAAATAAAACTTTAAGGGGTTATTCTACGGCTAAATTACATCAACTTTTTCTATGGGACCAACATCAAAATCTCAAAAAAAAAATTGACGTTTTCATACAAACTGATGCCAGCTGGTGGCGTTTTAGTATGGGAAAGTGATTTTTTTTTGCGATTTCGATGTTGGTCCCATAGAAAAAGTTGATGTAATTTAGCCGTAGAATAACCCCTTAGAGTTTTATTTCACCTTTTCGTTACACCCTGTATATTACAGTATTTTTGTGTTATCAAAACTAATAATTAAAATCTTTTAAAATAAGAATCTGAAAAAGTTGTAAAGATATACAGCTTGTCCCAGAAACAATGGATGAACCTTTAACTGTCGATAGGTTTCGTCAAGACCTCTCTAATCTCAAATTTTGACTTTAGTAAAAATATCTCGGTTTTCAAGATAATTGAGTTAGTTTTTTTTTTAAATGCCACTTTCGGTTAGTTTTTAATGTGCCATTTTTACAAATATGGACTTTTTCTAATTCAGTTTCTTTTTATTTCTAAAAGAATAGTTTAGCTATCAATAACAATGGTTAAAATTGAGCTAGCTAATCACGAAGTGCTTCAAAAAAACAATGTTCCAAAATAACATAAAATTATTTTTCCTCATGTTTGGTCAACTACCATGTTAAAAAAATGTATGGCGCTCATCGTGCCCATTAACTTAAAAAAAATCTTAGTTATTCTATTTTCCGAAAAGGTATAATAAGCTTATGTTTTCTGTATCTCTTAAACTTTGTCTGGTTTTTATTAATTTTTTATTAAAATTACAATAAATGTTCGAATTGGCGTCCTTGCGCTCTGATACACGCCCGGCATCTTTTTATAAAAGAACTAGCTTTTGCCCGCGGCTTCGCTCGCGTTAGATTTGATTTTAAGTGAAGTATGAATGTCAAACTCAGTAATTTAAAAAACTAACAAAACTTCTAGACAATATTTTTAGCATGACTATCAAAACACGATATGATATGATTTAATATAGCGATTTATCAATTTTAGGAAAACGCGGGTATACATCAAATGCAAAAATAGAACCTTTGTGTTGGGATCACGTATGGCTGTCTGTCAGTCCGTCTGTTACAACCGATTAGCTCCGAAATTACTGGCCCAATTGGATTGCAATTTGGCACAAATAATTTCAAGAATTTTCATGTTCACAATATTCATTTTAAAATCAAAGTTCCAAAAAACCATAAAATCTACACCCATATTGATAGACATTTCAACCCCATCGCATCCCAACAAGGGAGATGGAATTTCACGTCCGCAACGTTACATTTTAAAATCGTTGTTGTTTTCGTAATCAGCGACCCGATAAACCATAGAAACAATACCCATGTTGATTTTCAGACTTTGTCAGCCCCTTCCCCTTTTTAGGAGTTGACTTTTCAAAAAATCTGAAACACGTTTACTCATTTATCGTCAGGAGAACTCACTCCTGTGAAGTTTTGAATAAAAGAGTCTGACTAATCTTGTTTCCCCATACAAACTTTGGGCCCCCATTTCACCCCTTTAGAGGGTGAATTTTGAAAAACCCTTTCTTAGTGCACCCCTAGACCTTATAAGAAACCTACATGCGAAATTTGGAATCTCTAGCACCAGCAGTTTGGGCTGTGCGTTGATATGTCAGTCAGTTAGTCAGTTTCTTCTTTTATATATATAGATGTTTGATGCGGCTCGCGTAACCAGACGTTTTTATGTATGCAGCTGCATTTTGTATGCGAGTCCGCAACTCTGTTATTGAGGATACTGGTCTCGCGTAGACAAGGTCTTTCAGACATCCGCAATAAAAAAAAAAACAAGGGATTTAGATCCGGCGATCTGGGTGGCCATAAAATAGGGCCGAGCCGGCCTATCCACCTCTGTGGGTAGTGTTGATTCAAATAATTTCTTACTACTATTGCGTAGTGAGCTGGGCACTCATCATTTTTAAGCCACATTCTCCGCCTCACTTCTAAACTGATATCTCCTAGCATGCCGGGTAAATCATTTTGTAAAAAATTAAGGTAAATTTCACTATTCAGTGTAGCTGGATGTTCATAATTATAGCCCGATCACCTGTCCGCCAATAATCCCAGTCCACAAGTTAACTTTAAATTGAACTTGGGACCGATCTTCCCTCATCAAATGTGGGTTTTTTACTTGCTAGCTATGTAGATTGTGGATGTTGAGATATCCATCTTTCCGGCATGAGGAATCATCCGTTCACAACATTTTATTGAAAAATTGCAGGTCCTCCCTTATTTTATTTAACATGATTCTGCAGAATGCAATCCTGCGCGGATAGTCAGCAGGCTGTAGAGTTTGGACCCTTTGAACATGGAAAGGGTGCAACCTGTATATTTTTAACCGACTTCAAAAAAGGAGGAGGTTCTCAATTCGTCAGTATCTTTGTTTTTTTTTAATTATTTTTTTATGTATGTTCAGCGATCATTCGTTACCAGGTTAACCGATTTCGATACTTCTTTTTTTGTTCGAAAGGAAATACTTTCGGAATGGTGCCATATAAATTTGATCAAGTTCTGATGATGGGATCTATAAGAAAATCATCAAACTTTGCATGAACTCCATCCGTGCCAACTGATTTTTGTACCTATGTTGCCCAATATCTTCGGCATTTGTGAACCGATTTTGATGATTCTTTCTTTATCGAATAGCTTATACTTTAAAGATGGTATATTGAAAATTTTTTGGAAAATTTTCACCTCTAAGGTGGGTAAATAAGGGATGAAATCGGTGTTCAGCCGTTAACTTATGTTTGCACTGAAAAGATTCGTATTGTTGAGGATTATCACTGTATGTATTACTAAAAATAGATGAAATAAGTAAATGTTATAAAAAAAAGTAAACCGACTTCAAAAAACTGAAAAGATAAAAATAATATCAACACATAAGTACCTAATCAGTTACTTTTGGAGTCGGTGCAAACGAAAACATTCAAACTCTCATCGGATAGCACCGACTCCAAAAGTAAATGATTAGGTACTTATGTGTTGATATTATTTTTATCTTTTCAGTTTTTATGGTTGATTATTACAATATATTTGTTATTTTTGTTGTTTTATTCTCACACGTTTCTAAATGAATTTAAGTTTAAATAAGTTAATATCCATGTATGGTACATTTTAATTAATACTTTCAATACCATTATAGTATAGTCAGAAAAGGATAACCTGTACTGTGTGATAGCACTCTTCAAAACGTAGGTAAGTAATTATGGAACTAGGATAGCAGCATTTTAGGTGCGTTGCGTGGTAACAGTTTAGTTTTTTTCGGTGACTGCATAAGTAATTTAATTGCGGTGACTCGCGTTTTTCATTTCGGTGATGAGAAGTTTCATTTCGCTGAACTATTCTTTAATTTCGGTGACACCAAAATTTTAAAGTACTATATCTCCTAAGTATATGAACTCAATTTGATGTCGAGTAAAGATTAATCATAACAATATCATAAATAACAATACTACATGGTTTTATTTCAAAAAAAGTTATAAATAAAAAAGTTCACCGTAATGACAAAAAAAATGGACTTGTTGAAATTGACCCTTAAGTGGTCGCTAGGCAATTGTTTTACGTAGATTGAATATTGGTTACGTTTTGCAAAACCAACATTACCATATCACCATCACTTGCTGAACACAACACTCACAACGACATAAATAAAAAAGAGAGTACCTTTATGACCTGAGATTATAATATTATAACACTATTATTATGACCTCGAAGTAAGAATTCTTAAGTGATTAGGTACCAGATCCGGCCCCCTGATTCAGAACGTTTCGATAACAAGTTTTCAACCGGTGAATCACGTTAATGTTAAATCCTATAGTGTCACGTGGTTTTTCGGTCGACAATTTGTTACCGAAAGGTTCTGAATCGGGGGCCAGGCCACTATTTTGTCGGAGGTGCTTCCCAGCACATTTCATTTACACTAACACAAAATTTAACAAACCGGAAATCCTTCCGTGACACTGTATTATAATGGTGATGGTACTAAGTAAATAAGTTGGAATCAAATGGTAGTACATTGGGTGCTGCTACAAAATTCCACAATATAGGGTGTGAAATAGTACGAACCAAATTTAAGGGCTTTACTCAGAATTGAGTCTAGAGAATACAGTATAAAAAAAATTCATTCAAAAAAAAAGATTTGTAATCAGACCACATCACATAGGCCACATCTGTCGCAGCACCGATGGCAGGTGGAGTCAACGGGTTTCCAGATATATACCGCACCTTGGCAAAGGTAGTGAATTACGCCCCCCAGCTCGATGGACCACCGACTTTATGAAGATGGCTGGCAGTGGATGGAAGAAAAAAGCGGAACATCAAACTCTTTGGCGCTTTCTTTGGCTTACGTCCAGCACTGAACTGCAATAAGCTGACATGATGATGATGAAGTAATCAGAAAGAAGTCTAGAGATTTTTTCAACATATAAAAAATATTTTACTGTGTTCTAGACTTGACTCGACTCGACTTGACTTGACGTTGGGTCGTATTTTTTTAATAACATGTAGTACGGGAAACTACCTCAAAAGTGAGCGTCGACTCTCTTTTCCCTATGACACTAAGTCCCTAGAGCGCTAGCCTTACCTAATAAAGATGAATAAAATAAATATGAAAACAGTTATGTAAACTAACCAATGTCAAAGTCAAAAGTCAAAGTCAAAGTCAAAAATCATTTATTCAATTTAGGACAAAATTGCCACTTATGAAAGTCAATAATAACATTATAGGCCCATATGGGGCAGAACAGGTTAGCTGCGATATGGTCAAGTAGACTCACCAGATTGATCATAGTGATCGGCTAAAGCTGTCTTGGCCGCAGCGGAGGGACATATGAGAACTAACACGTACGGCTGTATTATCACTATTAATAAGTATCACATTAAGTATGACTCAAAGTATTATTCCTACAATCTCAATGTTCAGGTCTTTTTGTCAACTACACAATTGTAAAGTATTTGTTGCGACAATGACGTCACATTGTTGTCCGATGCATAAATTTAATACTTTCTTCAAACATAAACGAAACAAGAGAAGAACCTTCTTGAGGTCTACAGGGAGTAAAAGTCAACATGAGCACAAGCATGATTCAAGTTAATTTTCCTTTAAAGGAGTTGAGTTTGGCCAAGTGTTTCGACATTGATTTTAAGGCTTGACTTGCCAATGATTCAAAATGGCATCACCATAACAATAACATTGTTTAAAACAATGTCACACAAAACAAAACCCAACTTAAAGTTACTTAAAGTTGTGTTTTGTTTTTCTTGCACTCGCCAATTGTGAAGAGTCTTAAACCAGGTTTCCCGTTCGCTTTTCATTGTATCACCAGTGCGAAGAAAGCTTGAATGAAGTCACAAACTAAAGGTCATCAACACCGATACTTATACTATGAACTCGGGGCTTACCAAACTCTCATATTCAGTATTACTTGAACACTAGAGTTTGATATAAAAAAACAACACTGCATAAAGGTTCATAGTAGGAGTATTGAAGCTCTGCTCCTGTTGTATTTGAGTGAGTTTTGACTAGAAACGAAAGAAAGCACTCGGATGAGGTATAGTCATGAACACGTGCCATATAAGCATAAATGTATTTTTTACTATCAATATCAGCTTCTAAAAGTTTATTGCTGGACATAAGCCTCCCCCGTAGAACGCAGCACAGCGAGTGGCTTCGAGTTATTTGCAAAGGCTTCCTGTGAACGTAACTAGGTCATAGGTCCATCATGGTGGACTACGTCCTACCCACGCATGGCCAACCCACGCTGCATCTTGCAGTTTATGGTTTCTCGAGAACCTTTCTTTCCCAACAGTTGTTAGCGATGTTGCCTGCTCATTGAAGAACAATGGCAATTTAGAGTCATCATCATAATTAGCCCACGTCAGTCCACTGCTGGACATAGACCTGTCCCAATGCACGCCACAGAGCCCGATCCTCTGCTATTCTTTTCCATCCACTATCAGTAGCTTTGCGTATCCATATACGCAAGGCTGATGGCTGTGGATAAACGATTCACTCCACCTTGTCGGAGGGCGCCCTACGCTGCGCTTGCCTAGTTGCAGTCTCCACTCAAGAACACGCCTACCCCATCGGTTATCGGTCCTACGGCAAATGTGACCAGCCCACTGCTACATCAGTTTGCTTAACTGTACTGTTTTTTTTGTGTGGTGTGCAATAAAGAGTATCTATTTATCTATCTATCTATCTTAATCTTTTAGCTATATCGATTATTTTAGTTTTTTGCCAGATAACCTTATTTCTGATTTTATCCTTCAGAGAAATCCAGAGCATATAGCTCTTACCATAGTTCACTGAGAAAGTTTGAATTGGTGTACTAGTCGCACCGTGAGTGTCCAAGTCTCGGCTCCGTATCATGATGCAATTTGAAGAGCTAATACAATATAAGGTATGTTCTTATAACCTATCCGCCCAGCAAAAAGAGCCAGTAGCAATCTTACGCGGACTCATGAGATCGCTAGGTATTCAATCTGACGATTTTAAGTTACATGTGCATAGGGAATATATAAATTGTGTTACTACTAAACAACCTAGCCATATCTATTTACTTATTGTAAATAAAACTGCAATTAGAATACCTATGTAAATAGTAAGATTAATTGCCATAAAACAATTCAAAGTATTCGAGCCAAAGGCATCGTAAGTAGGCAATTACTGAGAAAAATTAACAGACTGCGTTTGACAGTACCGCAGATGAGAAAAACATACAATTGCCTCACCAATCTTTCCTTATTTTAATTATTAACATAGTTTAAAAACTACAAAACAGATTTGTATGTATTGGACACAACAATAAGACGAATTAAATAAGACCAAACATAAATATTTTACTAGTACCCATTGAAAGTTTCACGATCCACCTGATGGTTCCATCATCAGATCATCACGATGGTGTCAAATCATAGTATTGTGATTGGAATATCAAATACTTATAAAGTTTTAAATTGATACGTCAGTTACAAGTATGTTAAAAACTACTTCTAAGATTTGATTGCATAGTTAGTTAACTTACTACAAGTGAAGCTAAATAAGTGTGTTAGTAAAAATGTGTAAATCTGTTGTCCTGTTTTATAGTATGGTTAACCATTGATTAATCAATGATTGTGATTAATAATCACATATTTAAGTCCAAAATATATGATTTGCCTAAAAAATTTGCTGATCGCTGGCATTAAAAGTAGAAAGTCAAATGCGAATCAGCATCGAAGCCGTCCAAATTTTCCGAATCATCATCACAATATTGATTAATCAGTGATTGTGATTAATAATCACATATTCAAGTCCAAAAATACATGTTTCGCTTAAAAAATTGCTGATCGCTGGCGATTAAAAGTAGAAAGTCAAATGCGAAGCAGCATCGATGCCGTCAAAATTGTCCGAACGAAGCAAAGTTCATTATCTATCGGCCAAATTCAATCCAAGTCTGTTCAGCTGTAGTTTCGCGGTATAAATGACTAACATAAAAACACAAATATTTTATTTACTATTAAGTTGGTCACAGTACTTTAAAAATGAGGTATTAACTGAAAAAGTTAATAAGCCTATAAAAAAATATAATAAAAAAAAACGGTTACGAATAAATTAATCTGATTTATACAGATTAGTCAAATAAATCCAAAGCATTTAATATTTAATGTCTATTAATAATGTCAAGTCAATTTTGTTAGGGTCAATTCGGTAAACGAAATCTTCTAAATTGGTTAAGTTCTAGGTGTCCTGGGCGGCGCACCTTTAAAAAATACATTGGCATCTCGTAAGACAAGGTTATGACATGTAGTCTGGCGCATATCTATATTTATTTAAAAACAGGAAATTTTAACCAAAAAAACTACCGGGAAGTAGTTAAAATAACTTTTTTTCAAATCCGATTGATTACACAAATGAATGCAAATGCATGCCCATATATCGGCCTACGATCGATCGCCCATGGTAATTAACAGCCATCATGTCATCAATTCATTTGTAATGTTTATTTTTACTACAAGTAAACACACTCGCATAAAATGATACAAGTACACATTCCATTACACATTCCTATGACAAATATTACGTATAGTACGATTTAATCAGATGCATATTAATATGCGGTTATTTAAATTGAAATTACTTTTTTAGCTCTTCTTCTTCTTCATCTATACGGCCAATCCTGGTTGCGTTCGAAGCCATTGCTTTGGAGCCCAGGGTCCGCTTTCCTTGATTTACTCCTCCACTTCGCACGGTCATAAGCGTCTCTAGTTGTGAGATCATTGGCACGCATGTCAGCCCTCACGACGTCAAGCCAGCATTTCTTGGGTCTACCCCTTTTGCCAGCACCTGGCGGTGGCGGCATGGCCAGAAAACTGAAACTACTTTTTTAGCATTCCTTAATATTCTTCTTTAGTGACATGACGAGCATCTATGTGTTACGGAAGGACGTAAAAAGTTGGCCCCGGCTAATAACATCTGATAGCAAAGTTAAGCCTTTGACTGCTACGAAACTAGCCACGAAAGAAAATTGATTGTTTGGGGGTCACGGGTGACCACCATGGCTCTCAATGTGTTAAGTCACTGGCCTTACAACACTCCTCCACCAATCCGCACTGGGCCCGCTTGGTGAAGTAGGTATGGCCGAAACCACCTCATAGTTGAGCCGAGGCCTGTGCTCGTAGTGGAACGTGTGTAGCATACTTTACTAATTCTTCTGTTTTGGATGGAGTTGGTGTTCCAATACCTTTACGATTTTTTCAGCAGCATTATTATACTTCTTACAGTTTTGAAGCTGAGCATATAGTTCTGGTGCAGATATATATGCAATACATACCAGGTTAATACCAGAATGTAAAAAAAGATAAATAAGCATATACGCCCAAATTCAGGCCCAGGCAAAGGCACCAACTTAACTATGAGGTTCAGTCAATGACTTCACAACACCTAACATCAATTCGCAAATGGTGGACTATGATCCAAACCAGAATTTGTCATTGAAATGTTTCTTTTTTATACAAGTTATTGTCGATGCAAATTTTAATTTATTTATGAAATAAGCAAGTAGACTCGCTTAAGTTAATCTTAAAATTCCGTTAACGTGGTCTTCATTAAAGTACTCATTTTTTTTTTTTAAAAAAAGGTAGTTTTTTTATATAAGCGAAAAACTCAAATTTAGACAAATCTTTATTTTGTTTAACGAGGTAGGATCATGTCCCTTTATTTTTGGATCTGGTAACTGACAGATGAGGACATCCACGACCAATTTAACACCCAGCGGATGTTATCTCGACAATACACTTGAATTACCTTCGCATTTTCTTTAGGAAGGATGTTGTTGGGTAGCCTTGATTATAATTATTAATTGCACAATTTATTTATAGTTAAACCGTTGTCAAAGACTGAACCGGCACAGCTGGAAGGAAAGAAAACCAAAGACCCCGAATAAAGGGGTAAGGCATAGAAGAGTAAGAAGACAATGATTATTATGTAAAAGTGGACAGACCTGTTAAAGGTTGCGGGAAACCGTTGGATGCAAGCCGCTTCCAAACGGCCAATTTAAATAATAAATAAATAGATTTTTATTTCGGACACAAGGTAATACAATAGTAATGTGAACTTAGTGCAGCTAGTCTCGCCAGCGCAGCTAATAATTAAAATAAGTAAATATTAATCATTGTGATGTTTAGTAAGTACACCCTTAGATTAATGTGTCTGTATTCAAAGACTATACTTTATCGAAAGAAACGAATTCCCAACTGTTAAGTATGCTTACGATTAGATTAGGAAGAGTCTGGGGGAGACCTTTGCCCAGCAGTGGGATTGAAAAGGTTGATAAAAAAAAAAAACAAAACGATTAGATATTCATTTTCAGCCTTTTTCTTTAGGTTAAGTTTTAAGTTTCTGTTTTTTTTTGTCTTGGCCATATACATATACTGCAGAGCCTACACGAGGATATGGAGCGACACGCGTAGTTTAAATTTAAAAATTGTTATTATTTACTTCAAAATATCTCTCAGTTAATAAACGTCACGGTGTCCAAGCCACGTCCCATCGGAAGGAAGACGTCAGCTGATTAGTATGGAGTCGCTGTTAGAGCCTTCACCCACTTGCCTGCGCCTCGTAAAATGATTCGTCATAACGTTACATCAGTGACCGATAGTTTGGTCATCGAGATAACATTGTTTGGAAAATATCTGCCAGGGTTGCAGTGAAAGAAAGTGAAGAGTTAAATTCAAACAAGATACTTTGGGTCAAAAACAGGTGAAACGGAAGTTAAATACCTAACTGTACAAAGTCAAAGCATGCATATTCTAAATTAATTTCCTACATCTTGAAAATTTTGATACACATAGAACTGATCTCAATCAATTTCGTTTAAATTTGCGTCTAATTAAAAATGAAGACAAGTTATTCGTGCCCAGTGACTAAGATTCTCGGATATGATGGATTTAGAGAAGTAAAATTAATCTTCAAACCATAGCATTTAAAAAAAAAGTTTCGGTGTTCTATGACTGTTAAACGTGGACCTACCAACCAGGTTTCGAGTTCTAGAAAATAAAATGAGAATTAGAATTTTAAATTTCGAACCTAAAACTACGTCAGGTGCCTTAGACCACGGAATCTAGCGTAGAGCCTTCAGTCAGTGATGCCATTCACAATTATGTTGTATTAAAGTTTTCATTAATATTTATACCCAAATAAGGATTGTCGCCTTTTGCCGTAAGGGTAGATGTGACACAAATAACCGTTAGTAATAATAATAATGTCTTTTTTTAAGTTATGTGAACTGTTTAGTAGAATAAAATCATATAACCGATTTTAATGAACTGTGCTTAACTTATTAAACTAAGCAATAAGTGTATCATAGTAAACGTGAAATGGTGAGAGATGGATCAGAAGAAGCTGTCATCACAGGTATAAATTTACTAATTTGCATTATGGGATAAAACACCTATATAAAAAACGTATTTATTTAGAAAAAATGGGAACATTCTCAACACTAATAAAACGTCGCAGTCATGTCTGTTGTTTGTACTAGTCTTATCCTTCTTATCTTATCCTATAAATATTGCCTAAAGAAACATTTTGTCACAAACAATTTTCGCGAAATTTAAGTCTACTTATTAAATTATATTATGGTTGACAAAAAACTATGAATGAAACGGTGAAAAATTATTATGAGATGCAATGAAACTTGTAAGACAACGCTTAGCTCTAAATACAGACTTAACTTACTATACATACAAATGTAAGTACCTTACTTCTATTAGTGTTCGTTTTGTTATTTATCTTAGTTAATAAATAAAATAAAACCTTTAAAAATTAATAAAAAATCCGTTTACATGGTGTGCTTCCCCTTTTAATGTTTTGCATGAATATTAGGATCTACTTATGAATACTTAGCTAGACTGAAGTCCCAATTTAATTTGTTTCAATGTGTCCAAGTATTTGCAGTTAAATCGTGTATGATTATTGCTTTCTAGTTACATAATATCACATACGCATTTAAAGAAGATATTACATATTATTACGCATCTATTGTATTTACATAAACGGCAACTTTAGTAATGCGAGCCAGTAATTTGTGGTATGCTCGAATAACTTCGGAAGTGGGAACAGCTTATTTCGCAAGTGCCCATTTATGATAAAAGAAATTTCTACGTTACGAAATGTAACTTACTTTAACGATTACATCTTCTATTATGTATATGTTATTGTACATATAGTAGTTTGTCACGTGGATGTACGTCGGAGAGAATCCATTTTTGTAGAGGTATCAAAGTTTTCTGCTTGGTTTATTGAAAGATAGATAGATAGATAAGACCGAATTGGAAACAAATGAATTTGATAGATATTACAATTCTATTCTGTGATATACAGGGTTACATTGCAAAGGGATGCCAAATCTTTAGGAGTGGCTCAGAATCACTAACTTAATCAAACTACGCAGAGTTTTTTTTTCCGCTGTTAAAAATCGTACGCGTGGATAATTTAACTCATTTATGAAAAAAAATTACCGTATGTGCACTACGTAAGGTCCTTGTTGGCTCGCTGTACTTTTTCTATTGACTTTATTTTCGGATATTTTAAGGTAACTTTTTTTTTCGTAACATACGATTATTAAAAATGATACCGATTAAGCAATGTAACCCTGTATAAATGTGACTTAATATTTTTGTGTAATATGCCTAGCAAATATGCCTAGCAAATTATGATAAATGATTTACATTGTTTTTGTGTGCTTACCTCTCAAAATTTTAAGATCTACAATTTTCTGGCCTGACTCATACGATTTCGATCAACTCGCCAGACACCACAGTACCCATCAAAATGTGTCAGTACAATGCAAATTTTCCGACCTTGTGCGTTTGGCGGTCAATGACACGGAGCCGTCAATAGGGCGTTACTCTCTGCCCTTTGTGCTGCCTGTCACAGGACTGTCCGGGAAGTATCCGACCAGCCTCAGTCTGTAGACGCAATACAGACAATATGAATCTTTTTTATCTCTTACTGCGTATTAGAACGTCAAGTCACGTGACTTATCGAAGTTTTTGTTTAAGAATCTTGTAAAATATGCCTACGTTAAACGAATTGGGGTATAAGTCATACATATGGACATGACATATCTTGATTCTAATTTTATTATTTTTCTACCCGTAACCCGTAATATAGTTCTTAAAATATGTACATTAAGGTTCCAACTTCTGCGTCAGACTGATACGTTAAAAGCTGGTTAAGCAGATTTGTAATCAGTGTTGGCCATTATTATGACTGTGCTGTCGGTCCACTTGGACAACCTTCATAGATCTAGCTAGATTTAGCTTATCCGAGTATATTTTTGAAACATAATGAAATCTGTTATTTTGATTAAAAATTTAAAAGATTAACTAAGGTTTTAATTCAAGTTTAAAAATTAAAAAAAAATAACTGTGTGTTTGGGCACAAAAAAAGAAAAGCTGACCACTGATTGATTGATGAATCTACGCCGTGACGACTAAACCTAGACACTTTAAATTTTGCATGCTTTTTGCAAATCCAACCGTCAAGATGGAAAAATAGAGAGTGAATGTTATCATCATTTAGAATTCCACACTTGCGCGGACGAATAGTAAATCCATAAAACGCTAACAGTTGGCAATATTTATGACTTTGCCTTTTTATTGGGGACTTCAGAAAAAATCACGTGCAGTCGGATATTTTCCGGATATATCTTGTAAAACACGGTTCCCGACAAAGGCATTGTAATGAGAACTATAAACGTTTAAACAGATTTGTATCGTACGGGTTATAATGTTTGCCTACTGCGCAATATCAGATTAGCGAGTAGTCGTGCCAAAAATATCCGACGTCTATTAAGTTTTCAGTGTTTTTATAACAAAAATGAAATATACGACGAAATACGGGGTACAGAGTTCCGTAGTAAGATGTAAAACTATACAGCGTGTAAAACAAAGTTTTTCTTCTGGCTTTATTGTCTGAGACCTCATTACGTAGCACAAGGATGTTATTCCTTACTTCCGGACCATGATAATAAGCTAGTTTCCTAGGTCAAAAATATTATTCTATTTAGTACGTCAGTTAGACTATCAAAAAATATTACGAAGATAAAGCGCATCAAAGTTTGGGAATGACGTCACGCCTTGCTAAAAAGTGTCGCAAGGCGTAAAGTTACGCGGAACTTTAACGGGTTATATCTTTATCATTATTTGTTTGATTGAGAAAAAAAAAAATGTGTCCAATATTTTTTGTTAATCCAACTGACGTACTAATTCGATTTTTTCAGGAAACTTAGGCACAGTAGGTATGCACATCATACCTCGGTTTTTCTTTTTTTACCACTTTGCGTATAACAGCCAAGTCAATTTCTGATCAAATGGAAAATATAAAATGGGATCCGTCGTGATGACAACAGTTATCATAGTTTAAGAATAAGATCCGGAGGTATTTTTTTTCCATCTGTTTATGCGTTTTTTTAAATCTCTTCTGTGTACATTACTAACGTGCATTTAAGTCAGAATTTGGAAATCACACTGCTTTACTTGTGGATAAGTTGTATAATGTATGCTTTTGGTGTACCTACCTTTAAAAAATATAGTATATACCCTTAGTTTATATTGTTGAATAGCTTTAATGTTTAATAGCTTGTCAAGTTCTCACAGTCATCGTAATAATGTCATATTCAACCTAATTTAAAAAAACCATTACAATCTAATTTCCCAATCCTTGCAAAACTGTCACACGTATTTAGCGACTCGGTATGTTAGCAGTTATATTTGACCTGTCGCGAAGAATGACTTTACGCCACTCCTGCGCACAGGCCTCAATTCTGTAATTATGGTCCACAGCATGGGATGTGCGTCGCTGCGTTTGTATGACCCGGTTTTTGATAGGATGTATTGCACAGTGGAGGAAAACCATGTGGCTCGTTTACCGGTTGAAAGAATATGACTATTGTTGTGAGCAAAGAAGATTGTCGCTTGATGATGAGACATACTCGTACTTTATAAACTTATCGTAGAGCGCTTAAGTGTGGTTATTGAGTCTTTCTTTTAGAGTTATGTTCCGTTTCTAATCGAGGACCATTTGGTCAAAATTATTTAAATTTACGTAGTTTTTAGACAAGGAAACTAGGCTTGGAAAAATGGCCTTTATGGCTAAGCATTCAGCGTTAGTTGAATGTATAAGTTTTCTCAAAATATTTATAATAAGTATTAGGTATAAATCCTCACTTATTCGTAGATACTGAAAAAATCGTGTTTTCAGGGTATACATTATAATTACTGTTTGATAATTATTTTATAAAACTGCTACCAAATAAAGGAAACCAGGCATGGAAGGATGGCCATCATGACTACGCATCCCGCGTTGTTTGAATGTGCAAGTTTTCTCAACATATTTTTAACAAGTGTATATATAAATAATAAGTATAAATCCGCACATAGATTCCGAAAAATCCGTTCGTTTTAGTATATAAAATGCTGTTAAATAATTACCTATTTAATTAAAATGTTATCGAATAAAGAAGGGTTAATGATAGTAAAAATTTAAAAAAAACAATCATAGTAGGTTTAAAATGAATTAAAATTTGCCTAAATAAACCTGTAGTTTACATTTAGTAGTTTTAAAATATTTTTTATGTCTCGGTTAAAGTCAAAATAATTACATCTATTATATTATTATAATTAGATTTAAAAACAAGTTAAGTTGTTTTTCTGTTAAAGTACCTTGATTAATAATTCACCGGTTCACTAGAACAGTTAATAAATGGAGACGTATCTCCAAATACAGAAGCGCGCATCATTCAGCTGCGTACGCGCATGATTTCAAAACTAACATCCATTTTCGAACGTACTTATTTATAATGCAGTTTCTTAATGAAGTAAAGATGCACGTTATACAGTTGGGATCGTAGTAAATCAATCAGATGTGAAAAACTTGAACTCGTTAAATGTCAACTTCAATGGAAGCTTTGACCGGGATTTTTATGGTTACATAAATTTGATGATCCAACTGGTGTAGGCACGGTGGTTCGCCTTGAAAAAGGGTTCGATTCGGGGTTCAGGCAATTTAAAAGAACGAACTTTTCTAGTCTTTCAAAGAACGTATATTTCTATCTCGGGTCTGGGTGTGTTGAAGATGTCTCTACAATGATGAATGCTTATATTGTCTGGTACAGACAACGGCAGGTCAACCCACCCAAAAAGTTAAAGGTCATTGACTTTTAACTTCAAGTCCGACATATAGAGATCAATATTTTAATAATTCTCGCCTGAAGCACAGGTTCTACCTAGTTCAGGCAAAGTATCAATTTTTTTGCACTGTTTAGTTTTAAGTTATACCAAATGTAACTGCTTCCTATTATTTAATAAACGATTTATTATTATTATTTATTTATAATATCAATAGAGAAAGTTTGACGTTTTGTGGTAGGTTAACGTGCTGTTGTCTGTACCTCTGAAATGTTATAAAAAACCAACCCGCCTGCCAAGCGTGGCGAGTATTGGCAATCCTCCCCGATGAAAATCATGAGGGGAAGTCTGTATTCAGCAGTGGACGTCCTATGGCTGAAATGTGTACGGTGTAAGGTGTACGTTACACAAAAATGTGAAATGATGATGATGATGATGTCTGTACGTTACACAAACATGTTAAATCTTTACTTCGATACCAATATTGGTGCAGGGGCGTACGGAGATAGTTAGGCTAGTAGACTATATGAGTAGGTTGCATGTCTGTCAAAATTTTGACTCAATTTAAGTCAATTTTTTTGATAATACAACTCAATATATAAAACTTCATCAATCAATTAACATAATTTAAAACTAGGTCATTAACTACTATAGGGAATAAAAATTAAATAGTACTTAAAAATCTTTAAAAATGAGAAGTTTAACAGTGTGAATAAAGGGGTTATTTTCAATAATTTGTGATATGGAAATTTAGATTACGTAATCCAATATTTCTCAAAAAAAGTGCAGACATCTCTTAGTTATTTTTTTTGTTACCCACTATAAGTATATTATTAAATATTTACTAGCAAAATGATTCTGGAAAATAATTTAAATATATAATTAATACAACATTTTATTAAAATGCTTCTTGAAATGTTTTTTTTACTATCACACCAATTATCTAGCCTAAAACTAAGCAAAGTTTGTACTATGCCGATTAGATAACGGATAAATATAGTTAAATACTTTTATAAATATTCATGTCATAGGCATAAACAAATGCTCGTGCTCAACACATAAACGAAAGCCAATTGGGGAATTCGAACCTACAACCGCTGGTTTTGTAGTCTGCAGCGCAAACCACTACACCAGACGGTCGTCTTGTAAGTAAATATACTTATTTGTTATCCTTGCCAGCTTATGGTGAAAACGTAATCTTTTTTTACGGTTATACAAGGTGTCTAATCAAAGATAACCTTGTAACCACATATTCATTACACCATAGTGACCAATTTTTGTTCTATGACTTTTAAATATTAAAAAAAAACAAATACACACACAGAAAAATGTAACATGATAGAAATAATACTTAGAAATGTGCTACGTACAACATAAAGCATGATTTTTTTTGTAGATTAAACGTTTCTATTTTTGCTAATAACTTTTCAGGATTTGTTAAAAGCACTTTTTAATTTATAGGCAGAAATAATGATGATAATTCTGACCATCTTAATCCATTTTTAACTTTCCAAAATTCGCAGGAGCATTTGTAGTAAACACTTTTTAACTTATAAGTATAAATGATGGTAGTAATGATGACATCTTAATCCTAATTATCACAATGGAACCTTGCTCCATTAAAAAGTGTGTGTACTTACAAAGCGAGCGGCCATGTCCACGGAGTACGTGCGCGCGCGACTCTCGCTCGGGAATGCGGGCTGCGTGCGCGCAGGCTCTTATATGAGCCGTGTCTTGGACGAGCGTGACGATGGATAGCATGAACTTTTAGCAATATAAAACACCAAAAGAAAATTTAACTAGAATTTTCGTTATATATGTAGGCTTGTATGATTTGTAGTTTTTGTAATTTTTTACCTCCGACGCAAAAAGGGATGTTTTTAGTTATAAATGTGTGGCATCGTAGTAGCTTCTCAACGGATAAACCGATTTTGTCTTGTTGAAAAGGTGAATTGATCAAAAGTATGATTTAATTAAATCTGTGCATGCGTTTAAAAGTCATTAGCTCTTTTTTAATTGAAAAAGAGATGTAAGCAACATCTAAAAGTCCGATCGATATAACGAAGTTATGGGCTACCCCAGAGAAGTAGTGTATCAAATATCTTAAGTCGCTCTATCAGCTTCTTCTCAAAGTGTTCAGGAGATATCGGTTCGAGAATCGCACAAAAATATAGGCTGATAACAGTGACTGAGTTTCTTGGACAGCTTCTTCTCGGCGCCAGCCCACAATTGTCTCGAAGCAGTGGTGGAGTAAAAAAATGGGACGTGTAAAAGGGCTTAATTTGGGCCTATTTTAAATAAAAATTAGTTTTATACGTTTTAGCTAGACCGTCGTAAAAAAGAGGTTGCGATTAACCTTTTACAAGTAACTAAATCTCTAGCTTGTCCTTGCTACCATTGTGAAATAGATTACACCAATTTCATCAACATCATCATCAGTTCACATCAGTTAAAAATAATAACTGATAAATATTACCCTAAAATACAATGCTCATCATCATCATCATTTCAGCCATAGGACTTCCACTGCTGAACATAGGCCTCCCCCAGTGACTTTTAGATAGGCTGGTTGGAAGCGGCCTACATCCAGCGTCTTCCTGCGACCCTTACCAGGTCGTCTGACCACCTTGTGAGTGGACGTCCTACGCTGCGCTTGCCGGTACGCGGCCTCCATTCTAGAACCTTTTTGCCCCATCGGCCGTCAGTTCTACGTGCTATGTGCTCCGCCCACTGCCACTTCAGTTTTCACTGCTCACAATCATTGAATGTTCTTTTCTCATATAACACGCCAATCACTTTTTAATATCTTCGTACCTTCTTTAATACTACCCTAATGTTTAACATATTAAAAGAAAAACTTCTGTCTTCATCTATTTACCTACTTCTGATGAATTTCGTTAACCCAATATTGTGGTAAAGCTAGATGTAGAGTTGCGGTAGTATAGAATTAGAATTTATATAGGTATTTATTTTTATTCCAATTTAAGTATTTATTTGGCTTAAATGAAATTATACCTCTACTTACCAATATGAGAGCCTCACTTTAGAGAATATGTCTTGCACTTAAACAAGGTTGCTAGTTCTAACATAATTGTATCTTGTGAATGCTAATCTGCCATAAAAATAAATAGGATCGCAAAATAAATAAATAAATATCGGTTGCATTGCAATAGGATATAATAATTACTTAATCACTTTTTTATCTAATCTAAATGGCAATTGACCCTTTCAAAACGGCTTTACATCTTGTGAATCAAACTTGTAATCTAGCATAACAATGCAATCGCTCATTGCACAATCAAAGTCTGCAATTTTCCTAATTAAATATTATCTAATCTTAAGTTTCCTATAAAAAAGTTATTTGGCCGTGCGCCAGCCAAGTAACTCATCTAAACAATAAATACCCTTGAGATAGAGTTTTCATTCGAGTGTAAATGTATTTAATATAAAAGATGTCTTCTTCCGCAAATGACTGGACAGTGGTAAACAAAAACCATAGAAGTAAACTAATCAGTGTCCGTTTGTCACGCAAACTAGTCCCATAGCCGTGACAGTTGATCATTACCATTTCAGCCATAGGACTTCCACTGCTGAATATAGGCCTCCCCCAGTGACTTTTAGATAGGCCGATTGGAAGCGGCCTACATCCAAGCGGCATCCTGCAACCTAGAGCTCTTACCAGGTCGTCTGTCCACCTCATGTGTGGACGTCCAGCTACGCTTTGCTAGCAATTTTGTATGCGTTTTACAACAATGTATCACAGTGTTACAAAATTTTGAAGCAAATCAACACAATCTTAAAGAAATTTGGAATCAAATTAAGTTGTTTTATTAAATAAAATATAATTAAAATCTATGCACCTTAGGATAGGAAGAAATTAAAATCAGTGTACAATTTCTAAATTATAATTTTTATGTCAGTCTTTATCTTTTGATCGTTCCAATTTTATAAATTATTTAAATTTTACTCCTTCTTTTTTATAAATAGCGAATGTAATATATTTTACATAAATACTTTACATACCAAAAAACTAAGATACCTATATACTTTTTTTTCCAGTTTATATATTCTTCGATTTTACTATGTGAAACTCTTTTTCTACGGAGAGTTAATTCTATGCTTTCTTCCTTCACTGCTATCTGTTGCTCATCAGCTGCTGTCTGATGAGGAGATAGATATATAGTTAATGCGTACCTATAAGCTTGTTGAATCATTGGTTATGTTAGTGTCGTGTTGTTTAGAGTTTTTTTCTTCTTTTTCTTTCCTTTTTGGGCCTTTGGCTCATTTCGATTAATTTTGTACAATGTTGTAACTACGTCGGCCCGTTATTATTATTATTTTGGTCATTTAAAATTACCACCGACCGACACGGGAAAAAGAAGAAGTCCAGCGCTTCATTGTTCTATATTCCTATATATCTGATTATGTGTGGTTACATTGCTAGGTAGTGCCAAATTTTCAGGAGCGATTTAGCAGAATCAATAACTTAATGACCTACGTAAAGTACAAAAAATATTTTTTAAATGTTTATTTAAAAAATGTAACTTGGATAATTTACGGTTTGTCGATAGATTGGATCTTATGTACGCTGCATAAGATCCTTATTGGCGTAGCGTCGGCGTACGCCTGTGATCTCTGGTAAATGCAAAGCCTTGCGCTTCTATTCTTTTTCAGAAATTTTAAAGTGAATTTTATTTGATAAGTACGAAGATTAAAATTTATTGCGATAAATTAGTTTTTTTAAATATTGTTCTATAGTCCTTATTTTTGGTACTTACTACTAAATTTAGTACTTATGTAGCCCTGTATAAATAACTATTAGATTGTTAATCAAAATAAAAGACCATTTGGGACCATGTCTCTTTTCATAACACAGCAAAAACGATTTTTCTGTCACTAGTATTATTTAAGGCCGCTAAAATTTTACATCTTCCAGTGAACATGAACTGTAATTACTTTGCACGGTGTCCAATAAAGGAGTACATCAGAGGCCCAATTCCCGTAATTTGACAATTGTCGCAATCCGGTGTCGATCCGGTCCCAGTAACATTACTACCACAAACGGAAATCTCGTAAACTTTCAATTTGACGTAAAATTATTTAAACTATCCCAATACGACTAAAAACAAAGCAAAAAAAATCTAATTTTGGTTTCTTCCATTTTCAGTTGCATTACGAACTATAATTGAATTTTTTAGGTTTAGGAGAATACCGTTTGGGATCGTAATGTTACTGGGAGCGGATCGACACCGGATTGCGACTATTGTCGAATTACGGGAACTGGGCCTCTGGTTAAATATTGTATACCTAGTACCTACTTACTCGACCGACCTGTTTTGTTGGTGTAGTTAGATACATACATTTCTTAGAAATCAAATGCAGGCGCATTTATTTCCGTGAATATAGTTATTTGGTTACATTTTATTACTCACGCGTCTCTGTACAGTCAGGAAAAGTCAGTGGCCATTGTCATTCATGTATATTCTTACAGTAGGATGATATAGGTAATATTATCCCACTTGTGGACAAAGGTAAATAATAAACATAATATATGTTGGACAATATCACATACATTGCTCTGATCCTAAGGTGCTCATTTTTAAGTTCAAGCAATTGTGGTATAGAAATCAGAAACAACGACGGTACCAAAACACCCAGAGCCGAGATAATATAGAAAAGTTCGTTTTGTACATCAACCCGATCGGGAATCGAACCTGGGACCTCAAATATGTTTATAATTTTAATTTAGGGTACCTTTCCTACACGTACAGTGAGGATGTTTTTATCGTCTATCGCATTGTTTGGTATAACGTGTCGTTGGAAAGGTGGTTTAAAAATATTGTAGGTGTGAAAACAACTTTTTCGACATTATAATTACAACCAACTTTGCCCAAGAAACTAGTTATCTATCATATCATAATTTTGTTATGGTACATACGTTTGCCGTCCGTTTTTTTGTTAGTATGTAATAGTACCTAAATATCAACTTCCGACACATAACTGTGCAATTTGTAGGATAAAAGTGTTATGTATATTCAAACTAATTCAAAGAACAACGTACTTAATAAATTGTTTTTACAATCACACCAATTATCTAGCCCCAAACTAAGCAAAGCTTGTACTGTGGCGACTAAATAACGGATAAAAATACTTAAATACGTTTATAAACATCCATGACTCAGGCACAAATGCTCGTGGTCATCACACAAACATTTGCCCCTTGCGGGATTCGAACCCGCAACAGCTGGATTTGTAGTCCGGAGCGCGAACACCAGACGGTCGTGGTCAATAGTTTGTTCATTTAAAAAAATAAGTTGAGATAGGTATCTTATTTCGTTAAAGCTAAAAGACAAACTATTACAGATAGGTAGGCTTTACAAGTTACCGAGTTAACTTATTTAATTAAAGTAGAAAATTACTTTAAAAAAAGTTTTTAATGATGTAAAACAAATAAAAAATACCGCATATTGTGACGTATTGTGTAACATCACGATTATTTTAATTTTATTCTATTTTCACAGATAAAACTAATCAATACCATAAACTATGTGAATAATTAAACATCGCTATACTTGGAAATCTAACACGAAAACATTTAGCATGTCTCTTCTGACTGCACTTATTTAATGACTAGATTAATTATTATTCAAATATTAATTAGAAAAATGAATAATAGCATACCATACAATGTCATCTGTGTCGCAGGGTAAATGCAAATGACATTACGCAACCATCTCCATTTATAAGCAATAGAAAAAGTGTAACGCGCAGTATTTGTGTCATACTTACTCGTATTTGCCAGTAAATTGAAGATTATAAATGAACACGTGGTATTTATAATTCTAAATAACATCAGAATTACGTTTAATGTTATGCTTATTGTTTGAAATATACAATAATCATTGTACTTTACGTGTGAAGTCTAGGGAAATTATTGCTAATTAGTTATGCCCGCGGCTTCGCCCGTGTCACCCCGTATTTTACTTCCTTAGGAGGTGAATTGAAACAAAAGTAGCCTATGTCCTAGGGTTTGAGATTTTTTCGTACTAAATTAAATAAAAATCAGTTCAGTATTCAAGACAAAAGTAGCCTATGACCTTCTCCAAGGTCAGCGGCTCAAAATTGGTTCAGCGGCTTAGGCGTGAAACTTAACAG
The DNA here is from genome assembly GCA_963576865.1 of Anania hortulata. Taxonomy (NCBI): domain Eukaryota; kingdom Metazoa; phylum Arthropoda; class Insecta; order Lepidoptera; family Crambidae; genus Anania; species Anania hortulata. The sequence continues at coordinate 21,057,888 of OY756392.1, read as the reverse complement.
ACAGACAGAGACAGTACTTTTGCATTGATAATATTAGTATGTATTAAATTTTATTATGTATAGAGTTATAAAATAAGGTACACAACAGTTTTTTCACTAACAAATTAGCTCATCATTTCAGCCATAGGACCTCCACTGCTGAGCATAGACCTCCCCCAAAGACTTACAGATTGGCCGGTTGGAAGCGGCCTGCTACACACGGCAGACAAATGAACTAGTCTCATTAATAGCATTGTATTGGATAAAGACCTTACGAGTACCAAGAAACTTAAATAGAAAAACATACTAATAAATTTATTTAAACAAACGCTCTTGTATTTCTCTCATCTTATATAAGACTTAATATTTTACCCTATCACTTAATTAAGAGTTACAAAGAAGGCAATTTTAAATTAATTGATGACTGACTGGTCTAGTAGTGCGCGACTTAGATTACAAAACCAGAAATTGCGGGTTCGAATCCCACAAGAGGCAAAGCAAAGTGTGAAGAGCATTTGTATCTGAGTCATTATAGATGTTTATAAATATACTTAAGTATGTTTATACGTTATCTAATTGTCATAATAGTACAAGCTTTGCTTAGTTATAGTCTAAATAGATGTAGTTGTTAAAATAATAATTGGGCGGTTATTATTATTAAATACACTATCTCAACAACATAATGGTTTATGTGCAACATCAAAAACGGTCAAAATCAATAAATAATGACGGCAAGTTGTCACCTTTTGTGGTTACTAATTCAAGGTAATGTAGAAATTACTAATCCTCAATGAAGTAGGAAATCCCTGAATAAATATTTGAGTCATACTTTGCGCAAAACAATAGGGAAGTTCGATGGAGTATAATAAATGAAAGTCGTAATGTTTAATAACTTAATTAACATATCAAATAGGAGCCGAAAAGTCAATTTCTCTTGCTCAAACGAAAAACCTTATTTTAAGGGACCAACATAAACATCTAGCAAAAAAAACACTTGCACTCCATACAAATCGTAACAGTTAATTCATCATTTTGTTTCGTACGAAGTCGTGGAAAACAGAGATTAGCAAAGCTTAAAATATACCTTTATACAATGAAATAACGCAAAACCTTTCAGGGGTGATTCTACTGATCAAATACGGCAACTTTTTCTAAGGGACCAACATCAAAATCACAAAAAAAAAAAAAATTTTTACATCGACTAGATGTTCGGAAACGTCAATTTTTTTGAGAATTCTATTACGAGTAGTTCTGTAAGCGACACGTGATGAGGACGAAGGATCGGGAAGAGGATTAAAGGAATTAAACGCGATCAATTTCAGTATAATCGTGAAACTTTGTATTCGTTTTATAACAGACAGAGTGAGACAAGTAAAAACAAAAGGAAATGTCAACAAAAATTTATCAAGTTTAAAAAGATTTTGATTTGCCACAAGTTCCATAGAAAAAGTTGTTGTATTTGAGCGACAGAATCAGCCAGTAAGACGTTTTCATTATTTCAATAACACCTTGTCTAATAGAATCCAAATCCCTTGAAATTATTACTGGTTTGTTTTTTGCAAGTTTTTATTTGTATGATAATGGATGGTACAATATATCCAAAAGTAAGCTATAATAGTTGCAGATCACGTGTATGCCCTTACAAGTGAGGCGATGGTATCGAATAATCGTGCGCGTGAGACGCATAGCATCGGAATCGGAAAACTGCTCGTAATAAAATGCAACTTTGCATGTTTGGTGAGCTACTTGCATTTTTATGCTTTAGCTACACAGTGGCCATATTTCTACTAATAAGGTAGGTCTGTCGAATTACGCCTAGAAGCTAATTACGCCTAATAAATGTTAAAAAAAACCTAGATACGCCATCGCCCAATAGGCTAGTTTCCTGGGTCAAAATAAGGTCATTCTATTTAGTCCGTCAGTTAGAGTATCAAAAAATATTGGACCCATATTTTGTCTTTTATCAATTAAACAAAAAAATACGAAGATAAAGCGCATCAAAGTGAGCACGCGACGTCACGTCTTGCTAAAAAGTGTCGCGAAACTTTAACGAGCTATATCTTCATCATTTTTTGTTTGATTGAAAAAAGAAGAAATACGTGTCCAAAATTTTCTGTTAATCCAACTGACGGACTAATTAGGTTTTTTTAGGAAACTAGCCTATTGAATTTTACGTACTAAAATAACAAGTCCCAGCGTAGTCATAAACTCTTCGATACAAAACACTGTTTTCTTCTTCTCCTTGTGACGAAAGGGCGTATTTTCACATACCTTGTTATGTTTGTGCCAGCCATTAAGCCAATGTATCAGATCAGGAAAGTTTTAAAGACCTTTTATGTGATAACGAACGAAGATATTTATTAAAGATAAAAGTCAGTTTATAAGTTATTTCCCCCCTATATTTTTTCTTATATAAGTGAATTTTTCTTTATATTTATATGAGATGCCCCTCAGAAATGTAACTATTTCATTCAAAAATAATCAATAAAATCAGTTTACATCTGTCAAAGTATTTTGCGTAACTTACACAAAAAAACTCTGTTTGAATTATGAGCCTTCTTAGTTTTCTAAAAGCCATTTTTTCATTAGCCTAGTAAGTTGTATATGAAGTATAAGTACACCTACCTAATGTGTCTCGGATTGTCCATTAAAAAAAAAGAAGAAGACCTAATGCGTCAAAACTTCAAATTTATTCGTCAGATAAAAGATATCCAGCATTTCAAAAATCGACCCTAAGGGCCTCATATACTTGCTGATAAGTTCCAGATAACCTATCTGGCAGTTTTTGACAGCTAATTGTATGGGTTATCTGTCAAAACAAGTGCCAGATAGGTTATCTGAAACTTTTCAGCAAGTGGTGTAAGAGGCCATAAGTCTGTTGAAATCAAGAATAGTCTACATAATAAAAAGAAACAAAGTAATGAGTTACGTTATTTTATTTAATAAATACATTTTTGTCTTAAAGACAATACTATCACATTTTAAACAGCTATGCAGTTTCAATCACATGAGAGATAAAAATAATGTATTAGTAACGCTAATTTTAACACTACAGTAAACTTTTCAACCCAGCGTAATGAATGTTGTACGTTTCCACCGTGTATTTAGTAAAATTATATTATATTAAATACACTTGTAGCATCATAGATGTGCCTATATGAGTAAACCTATTCATATATCCACCATGAAAATACACGTATCTAAAAACAAACTGGGGAAAGCAATGTTATGGTTTAAAGTTTGTAGGTACCTACTCCGAATCAGCAGATCACAAACTATAAAATTTCAAACATACTGGCACTTCTAAATGTCAAGATAACCTGACTTCTTTAATTAATAGCTTAGTATCTGAAATTAAAGATTTTCAGATACTAAGCTACTTTTGTTTGATGTTGACTTTACATATGGAGGTCTTGACTTCTATTTGTTCTACATGACATAGAATTTTATCTAATCTTCTTAAGTTTTGATATTTAGTCCATAATATCAAAACTTTGAAACATGGTAGCGGCACATCTACAAAAAATGGCTTAGTTAAAAAAACTAAAAATGTTTAACACAAGATACAAGTAAGATCACGTTCATCAACGGCTTTGCTTTGTTGTATTTCATTAGACCCATTTTAAAACTAAACTCCTTGATTAAAGACGATTAAAGTTTCAATCATCCAATTCAATTGTTTGAAACAGATGTTGGGTCGCTTTTTCCGTAATGGTTGACTTGGAAGTTGATGCCCAAAGCCGTTGGATCCACTCCAGCCACCGCGGTGGCGATGGGTCTAGCCAAGGCTACTCCAGAGGATGCAACGGCTGTGGCTATGGGGCGAGATGCGGCTAGGCCGTTTTCACCAATCACTGCTAACCCTGGAAACAGCATACAGTGATTAAGAATAAGCAGTTATCTTTATTAGCAAAAAAAGTACATTATAAGCATTCAAGTTTCGTCCCACTGCAGCTCTGCTAGGCAAAGGTCTCTCCCGAGTCCATCTAATCCAATACTCGATACAATATTGGCTATTTTTACCTACGACAGAACGGAGAAGGATGTTGTGCACACGAATGTTCATCTCCGAGAGGGCTCAACCGCTTCAGATGCGATTTTCTGTAAAGCCATCAATATGGCATCAACAAGCCATAATGGTGTTACTCGCAAGAGGGCGCTGCAGTATTTTTTGGCTTGATATCAGATCAATGAGTTGCTAACAGACGCAAACGCACGAATCCGTAAGTTCGTTTTCTATATTGACCCGACCGGGAATCGAACCCGGGACCTCAGAGATGGCAACGACCGGCGTGCACGTCGCTGGGCAACAGACCTTCAAATCAAGGAATCATGAGATTACTCACCAACTGGCTTGGCTTCAGCAATTATAGTTCCACTTAAAGGTACTTGTGGTATTTCGTCATTGTCTGTGGGTGCATCGATGCCTACGCCTTCTTCTTCAATCTGTGAATTAATAATATTGATAAGTTAGTGTCATGAGAAACTGATAGATTCAATATTTTTATGGGAAGTTTTGTTGACAAAACCATTGCTGTATCAAACAACTTATCTTATAAAATTTCTAAAATAAGGTTGGCACTTACATAATCTTCATCTTCATCATACCTCCTCCGTGTTAAATTGGTTTTGAAAAGCATGTCTACGTCCTCTCCTATTTCTTCAATTAATTTAATAGTGTTCGATGCTGCTTCCCCTAGTGCTGCCAGCTGGTTTTTATATCTCGCTTTATCATTATTCTTCAGTGAACCAGTTTTTCTTCCTAAATTGTGAATTTTTAACAGATTTGTCGAAATAGTTTTTAGGTTTATCAAATTTGCTGCCAGCACTTTCGACAGCAGATTTTCATTGCTGTTTTTTACAATATTCTCGCTACTTATTTTGTCTTCTGAAACGATCTTTTCGCTTGTGATTGTTCCTGCACTGTCTTTTTTTATTTCTAGATATTGGCCTTTTGCTCCACCGTAGAAGGGCAGGTATTGTACTGATGAAGCCCTAAAGAAGAATTATAAAAAAGTTATTACATTGTCAAAGGTATTATGTATTGTGTATATTTGCATATTAATAAAACAATCCCTTGACCATTGATATGCTGAAAATATGTGATTGATTTTGTGTATACGATATATTATGACACTTAAAATAGTTTTTAGGTTTTTGTGTGTAACAATAAAAACCCTCTATTATTATCTCGTTTACGATCAAATAATGACTTTTGATAGATTAAATGAAGTAGGTAATATTTGAATGTTTATTTTTTTACTATTAAGCCATAGGTGTCTCTAAGTTTGTATTCTATGGTGTTTAGAGATAAGATTCCCATAAGTAAGCATAATTTTAAATGATGATTTGTATAACTTTTGAACGTATTATCTACCATTTTCTATTGTGAATGTTACTTTCATATTTTTTGGCTTATTATTTAACTAGATGTTGTGTAGGATAATGTTATTGATCAACAATAAAAACTATGTAAATAAAATTCTAATACTTAATTTTTCTAATCATTAAAACCCAGTACTACGGGAACATCGAGTACATACCCTATAGAGCAGCAATACGAACCATCTTTCTCCGAAACTAGTAAGTGATTTTTCACTTACATTTAGTATAAAATGATAAGTCCTGTCAACTCTCGCCCATACAAAAAAGTATAGATACCGATTAAAAAATGGCGGAAAAATTTGTCGAACAAATCATATGACATTTCTACTCTATAGGGTATGTGCTTTATGTACGGAAAATTAAACTGCATGAAATCTCAGAACGGCTTTTAGTAAAGATATGTTACTGCATTAAAATCAGAAACAATGATGGATGAACAACATTTTTTTATATCATGGTTGTTATTGTTGATTAAGGAATAAACGAGTATGTAGACATAGGATGATCATGAATGAAACAAGCGCTTTTGATAACAAATTTATATGTAATAAATTAGGAAAACAAATAAATATCAAGAATTACAGATAATATTCGGAATATATTTTCAAGATTTATGTCGAAAATATTTTCCGACATGAACTAATAAATAAATATTTAAAATAACAATATATCCTATTACCTAACTATCTAGTTTGAATAAATTTTCAAACAATATTAAATGTAATTCTCAGACTATTATTAGAACAAAATGTAAAAGGCACATAGTGATAATATGAATGTAAATGTATGTATTTTACAATTGAAATAAGGTATATACAGAATGTCCCTGGAAGTGTGGATCAAATTGAACAAGCGCATAGTGAGGGTCATTCATGAAATTTTTGGTTCTATGAACGTAGGTTCTATTTGCAATGGATAAAAAATCCAACTGAGATTATTTTTAATATTTTTCTTATTATCGTGTATGCTATAATATCTAGCCAAAAACTATAGTATAAAACATGACCCTTTGGTTTCGAACACTCATACATTTGAAAGCAACTTTTTTTTTCTTCTAATCGATACACGTTTGCTTATTGATAAAAATAACGGTTCTCTTGATATTGTTTTTTTTTTGTAATTTTTTTCTTTGAGCTGAATGCAATATTATAAAAAAAAATATCACAAATTTTTATTTGTTGAAAATGGAACCTACAATTATAGGGCCAAAAAGTTTGAGAATGACCCCAGCCATACGCCTGTTCGATTTGATCAATATTTCCTTTTTAATAAATTTAAGATCGTGTAATTTTACTTCTAACTTATAATAATTGAGTATTAATCGTGTATGTGTGAAAATAGTAACAAAGTTGATAAACTAATAAAATCTTAATATTCGCAAAAATAATCAATGTAACTAAATAGAGGTAGTATACATTTTATTTAAATTTAAAATAAAATTTAAAATCGAAAGAAAATAGTTACTTAGTATAATATTCGTACAAATAAAGGTCTGATTGAGCATGAGCAATGCCTCCTGGTCCCACCACAGCAGACGCTACTGGTGCATGGGCGATGTTGCCCAGTTGGTTACGAGCAATGATCACATGGGACACAGGATTAGCTATGGCAACCCCTCGAGGGCTATTGATAGCGTGGGCCGTTGGCTTCAGTAACAAAAAGAAGGAGTCTCGTCCCAATGGCGCCTTTACGAAGCTCCCACCGTTGTACTGGTACTCATCCGACCTCCGACTGAATCCAGACCCCTCTCTTCCGTACTCTCCTGGGAACCGTCCCCATCCTCGGTAGAATCTAACAAACCGAAAGAATCTAAGTTAATCGACAAGTAAAAGAAAAAAATAAGAAGAAAGGTTAGAAAAATGATCACGTTTGTTCGTTAGGGTGGTAATATATTACAGGGCCAGTTGCTACAACTTTTCCTTCAGGTATAGCTTCTAATAATCGTGGTACAGAACCATCGGTTGCTGATTGTTCTTGAAGGCGCGCGACGATGGACGAGAGATCATGTTCTTGTGAGAGCGCGACGACTCTTGCTGCTGGGCCGGCGACTGCAAGACCTCCAGGTTGGGTGTAAGCTAGACCACCGGGACCAACGATGGCAGTGCCACCTCTTCCAGCAGTAGCTACTCCTCCAGGCCCGGCTATGGCAACTCCTCCTCTTCTAACCTTCAGTCTGTTGATAAAGAATCCGGGGCTTGGTGCAATTGGCTTTCTATTACCAAACAAAGTCCAATCGCCGAAAAAAGGAAACCGTAAATCTCCATCCTGATTTGCTGTTTTGGTATCTTGCTGCTCTTCCACATAGGCTTGCTTTGTTGGTTTTGGCGTCGTTGGTTTGATCGAGAAAATTTTCTTGATTGTCTTTAGGTTATCAATATTGTTATCTAATGTTGTTTTAGTCGAAATATTTCGTTTTTTTAATGCTCTACCTTGCCTAGAACTAACAACAAAATCTATAGAGTCCCTGTCATCTTCAGGGTCAGAATCGCTATCATTGTTTTCATTCGTATCTTCTTCAGAATCTTCGACTGACTTTTGTTTCCTATTGCAAACATCAGCACTCTGCCCATACTGGATGAGGTTACTCCAACCACCACCTCCCATGAAGTTAAGTAAAGGATCTCTGATTAAAACTGGGAAAAATTGTGCTAAGGGCCATTGAAAAGGGAATGTCGGACCCGCACGGGTTTGGTACGCCAAAGACGAATCAATAGTATTTGATTCTAATTCATTGTTATTCATACTATTTACCAAAGGCATAACAAGAACAGGCATATTTGTAACATAAGGTACAGGGGCCATTGGAACTTGTTGTTCAGGATTTCGTCCAAAAGGCAGGGTGGGTGTTAATCCGAAAGGCATATGTCTTGAATAACGAGGGGCTCCTATGTCTTCGCTCAAAGAGTTGCTTACTTGATACTTCTGTGATGAAGGATTCAGTTTACCGGTAGCAATGATTTGTTGAATCTTCTCCAAGATTTCTTTATCAATAACATAGCCTCCGCCTGTTTGAGGTTGAACATTATAATTAATTGGCGGCCTTTTCTTTGGTGTTTTCAATCCTTCATTGACTGCTTTAATTTTTTCCACAATGTCTTCTAAATTATGGCTTGTTTCTGGGCTTACTTCATAAGTCAAAGAGCGTTGTTCTTTGTCATTTGCGCTATCATACTCAGTCGCTTCTATTTCAACAGTTATTGGTGTCGTTGCCCTGAAATACGAGAAAACAGATGTTAAGTGATTTGTTTTATTGTTCAACAACTCTATTACCATATCCAAGCGAAATATTAATTGAGCGTGTAATATATGTAAAAGAAGCGGTGTTTTGAAGCATGAGTCAATATAATTTGAAGAGTGCCATACCTGAACCATTAGGGTCCCAAATGGTAGATCGGTTGAGTGCACTTTTATTTTATCAAAGCCACTTGTTTCCATTGTTAGTTGTGCTCAATTGAGTGATTGTGCATAAATTCAAATATATTTTGATTCCGAAACAGATTAAGAAAAGAAGAATAATAAATTATATAAAGCAGTAGTAAAGACTTTAAAAACATACGAAACGTTGATTTACAAATATTGAGTAAGTTTTAAGTTCCCGATTTACGTTTAGTAAATAATTATATACTATGTTTTTAATAATATTTGTTAAAATTGTCACCAAGATATCGATATGGGCAATGGTTAATGTACCAAATTCGTGTAAAATAAAGTAAAACAATTTTTTTATGCAGATAACAATACTTACTCATTTGAAGGCCGTGATGAGACCCCAGCTAAGACGAACAGGGCCAGGACCTGAAACAGTAAATATATAATAATATCATTACCATTGTTTTTTGCTTTCATTATTACCTAATTCATTTTTAAGATTAGGCTAGTACCGACTAATAGAGTACAGAATATTAATACATTAAACAAAAAGCAACCAAAATAATATAAATACTGGGTTACATTGCCAAGGGGTGCCAAATTTAAAAAATAAGATCTAGGGAACAATATAAAGAAGCGTCTTAATTTTTTTTATTTTTAACAATCGTATGTTACAAAATAAAATATTTTAAAATATCCAAAAATAAATTCAATAGAAAGATAAAGAAAGCTGCGCGGTCATTCATCAGAGTAGGTACGCCGAGCCTACAAGGTCCTTACGCAGTGCACATACAGTGCAATTTTTTCATGATGAGTTAAATTATCCACGCGTATGATTTTTAACAGCAGAGTCAGCAGAGTAGAGTCACTCCTAAAGATTTGGCACCCCTTTGCAATGTAACCCTGTATATAATAATTTATTCAATACTATGAAAACAGCAGGAGATTTGGTGAATTTGGTTTATCTTAAAAATAAACAGTGCAAAAGATTAAGAAGATTATACAGATTTTGCTTAAACTAAATAAACCAGTGCTTCAGGAAAAGTTACCATCATCATCATTTCAGCTATAGGACGTCCACTGCTGAACCTAGGCCTCCAGATACCGGTTGGAAATTCGGGCAAATACTGAAGTTTTTAAATGTATTTTGTGACATCGGACGGGGTCAAGAATGAGACCCGTTAGTCAAAGAGATAAATAAAATAGAATAAATATACATAATTACTTTAAAAAAGCAAATTTGTTTTAAAACCTTTTTTGTATGATTTATTTATTTATTTATTCTTTATATATATTTATATGCACAGAACTAAAAATAAGTGGTACAAATAGCGGACTTAATGCCAAAAGCATTCTCTACCAGTCAACCATGGGGCTAGTCAGAGATGGTACAGGCGGTGCAACAAAACAGTATGATGACCAGTGATGAGTGGTAGTGGTATGAGTAGGTAGATTGATTTGGGGTTAATGATCTCAAAAATTTATGTTAGTATGAATATGGAGGCATATTCATACTAACATAAATTGGGAGGGTATCGGGAATTTCTTTGTATCAGTTTTTGAAAAAAAAGGCATATCCATATTATACTAGCACTACCAAAGTACATCAAATCAATCTACTTACTTCGATCACTGATGATGACAGTGCAAATTTCTATAAGTTTCCTAATTTTAAGACCGACTTAAAGTACTGAAAGTTGTAAACACACAAGAGTCACTTAATTAATTTTACCCGAACGTAATTAACAAAGTAATCTTTAGAAAAAACTAGTCGATTAAACTCGATAAAATGTAGGCCAGGTTAACGAAGTAACAACACTAAAAACAAATGTCAAATTTTACTTTCATCAACGCTAAAAATAGATAGAATACATTAATATTATTACAATCAACTTTCGCTAGATTAGTAACTTGATTATTTAACTACAAACCGGAGTCATGATTCAGTGTCGGATGCAAAAACTAAAAAGATTTATGAATACTAGCTAAGTCCAAGGCTTTGCCCGCGTCGATTGCGGGTAGTAAATAACATAGATTTTTCACAATCAAATTCTTTGGCAATCGTACATTCATTCGTACATTTATATTAATAGTTGCCATCTAAACTCCGTAGCCGTGAGGCGAGCATACCGGACTTGGTGTCGTTATCTTTAAGGTCCCAGGTTCGATTCCGGTCCGGTCAATGTAGAAAAATAATTTATATTGTCTCGGGTCTTGGTGTTGTGGTACCATTGTTGTTTCTGATTTCTGTAACACAAGTGCATTAGCTACTTACTATAAGATCAGGAACACAAGTGTATCAGCTACGAGTACTTACTATAGGCTCAGGCAACGTATTATATGTGATGTTGTCTAATATTTTTATCTATGGCGCATCACTAACAAAAAATATATAATAAAATAATAATAAATGATAATAATAATTTATATTATAATATTATGAAGATTACATTATAAATATTGGTTAAATAACTATTCTAATTAGTCCTTACAGATATTACCTTCTACGTCTAAACAAACTTTTCCCGTCTATAATATTAGATAGATAAATATATCTATTTTGTCCATACGTGTATGGGTTGTATTTTAAACATTTTGTTTAATTTTCCCAAGTAGACCGAAATACGAAATGATCTTTGTAACTTCTCGTAAACAGGAAAATCTGCAGATCACACCGAATAAATTCTGAGAACAGCTGTCCTAATCCGGGTAACTACGCAGAACAATAGCTCTCTGACATTTTGATTATCAGTAGATCATTGACATTTTGACGGATTAGGAAGTCACAGTATTAGTTAGGACAGAAGATAGTGACTTAATTAACATCCGTCATCGTATGGTGAGTTTGACTCCCAGCATGTAACTCTCGATATTAAAAGTCATCATTTCAGCCACAGGACGTCCACTGCTGAACAAAGGCCCCCCCCAATGGCCTATCATCGGGGGGGATTGCTAATACTCGCCACGCTTGGCAGGCGGGTTGGCGAGCGCAGTTTTTTTATAAGATTTCGCACGAAGACGCTGCTGCCCGTCTCGTGCTACATGAATTAGTCGCCTCTTCCGACACGCCTCCTGGCGGTGGGGAAGTGTATTCTTTACGGCCGTCCCCACACGGCACTATTAAAAATATCCAAATAAAATTAAAAAATAAGGACTAATTTGAATTAATAAACTCACGCACTGGTTACGGAAGGAGGACGGTATTGTTCGAGGGGGCACGGCTGTACAATAAATTATCAAACGACATAAACGATTGTGATAGTTTAGACCTCTACAAACGCAGATTAAAAAAGCACGTCCAGAAATTGCACTCGCACAGAGGCAATATCTTATTGTAAGAATAATTAGTTTAATCTCATTTTATGTGAACTGTTTTTTAAGTTTTTTAATGAGAAATAAATTTCATTAAACCTTTCAGATTCTATGTTCGAACTTTTGCACTTACTAGGTCATAAATAACCTTGTTTATACAACCTGACATAGTCCACGATAGTCTGGTTATAATATCTAAGGTATGGCAGTCTGATGACAACCGCTCTAAATATAATAAAATACTTGCCGCATTTTATGATTATGGTTAAGTAACCGTACGCGCATAGATACGGTTATAAATGTATCAAATATATAGGGTTACATTTTAAGGTAGTGCCAAATTTTAAAAATAAGGTCAATAGAACAATATAAAAATACAAATTTATCGTAATTAATTTTTTAAAAATATACTTAAAAAATTTCCGAAAAAAAAAAGAAAACTTAAGATGCGCCGTCATTAATCAGAGATCACAAGCATACGCCGACTCCGCTCCAACAAGAACCTCATGCACTGCACATACGGTGCAATTTAATCGAGTAATCGTAAATCTACGTATTCTATTTTTCAAATGCAGAATGGAAGAATTAAAAATGAGAAAAAAAAACTTGTTTTTTTACGTAGATCGATTTAGTTACTGATTATGAGTGTTCCCTGAGAAATTGGCACTACCGTGAAATGAAACCTTGTATCTACTTGCTGCATCTTAGGATTATGATCAAGCATACGCCTAGGTAAGCTAGAAATGGATTAAGCGTTGCAAGGAGGATTCTTTTATGAACTGATCGATATTTTCCTTCGCCAAAATTAAGACCTTTGTGACTCTGACAGACAGAACAGTTCAGTAGTCGAGATCATCGTGCTACCTAGCGACTAGCGTCCCCTTAAACAGGGGAATAACATTATTTAGCCCCCCTAGTATATCCACCAAAATACGATATGATATGATATGATAATGCGATATATCGACACAACGGTCAATTAAAAAAAAAAGATATATATAGACGCCATGTTGATTTCTTATCGAAACAGCGATCATAACATGTGATGTCACCGGCGCGGCGATTCAACATGGCGGATATATCTATCATATTTTTGCAGTTGGTGTCGACAAATCGCTATATCATATCGTGGTCATGGGGCAGACTACGGCTATACATCCAGTGCTATATAAATGAGAAGGTTTTCTCACGATCTTTAACGCTAAGCTTGTGATTTTAAACTTTACTTATATTTTAAAATCTCCAAAGGACCGTGCTGAGATACGAACTTACAAATTAAGGTACGAAAAAGAAAATTCTTCTTCCCTTCTTTTTTTTTACTTTACTCAAAATGGCATTGATTCTTCTACTTCTTGACGACCGTCTGGTGTAGTGGCTTGCGCTCCAGACTACAAAGCCAGCGATTGCCGGTTCGCATCCTGCAAGGGGCTAATGTTTGTGTGATGAGCAAGAGCATTTGTACCTAAGTCATGGATGTTTATAAAAGTATTTAAGTATGTTTATCTGTTATCTAGTTGCCATAGTATAAGCTTTGCTTAGTTTGGGGTCAGATAATTTGTGTGATTGTGAAAATAATTTATTATTATTATAAATGATTAAGATGTTTTAAAAATATTAAAGACTGAAGGCGTCGTTTGCTTAATTTATGAATGGCAAAATAAATAATAGCTTAGTTACACCATTACAACAGAATATTTTTACCGACTCTGTTAACTGATAAACTCGATTTGCATACAGGTTTGAACGCCCCTTTAAAGCTCCGAGCTAAAGATCTACTAAGACACTATAATTTAGAAAAGATCTGGTCCATTTTTATTTACCTAAGCATTAATCAGATAACTATCAATTTAACTATACCATGTTAAACAACAGATACCGTTGTTGCCAATTTGCCTTCGGCAATATGGACAAGTAAGGTCGTATTTAGCTACTATTGTAACAAAAAATATATTACATGTATAGCTTTTTATACAGGGCTACATTGCAAGATAATGTCAAAATATTAAAATAGAAATCCACATAAAATACGACTTTAATGTAATTATTTTCAAAAGTATGTTCCGGTAAATATTCATCAGAGATCATATAATGCAATCATCATATAATCATCGTATGCTGCGCCAACAAAGATCTTGCATTGAACATACGGTGTATATTATTCACCAGTTCTATTATTAATAGCAGATAGGATTATTTAAAAATGAAAAAATGATTTTTTTTCTTTACATGGATCGATTAAATTACTAATTCTGAAAATCGCTCCTGAAAATTCGGTACTACCATGCAGTGTTACTCTGATTCGCATTTTAATTTTATTTTTTTTCAAAGTGCAACATAAAAGTTTGCATATTTCATGATATAAAGGTAGATATTACGAACAGCGATTTTTTTATCCTGTTTAGAAATTGGTTTATTGCGGGATTAAAAATATTCTATTTAAATGAGGGTTATTGATTGGCATAGTGATGCCTACAAAGTTTCATAATGTTTTCTAGAACATGTTGTTAAAAGATGACAGTTTCACTGATTTTACCCATGGACTTAGAATACGCTACGTACATAATAAATCTATGCTTTTGCCATGATTTTGCACTCCTAAAATTAGGATTAGAATGTCCTACGCGGTTTTGACACAAAACAGCATATTATTGTCACTTGACAGCATTCTTCAGCGATATTAACACAGTAGTAAGAAGTCCGGCACTACTAAAGTACTTTCGCATATTGTTTATTTAGAAATGAAAAACAAAACAGCTGTCAATTTATTTTGGACCTTCAGTTCAATTACTTTAGATTGAAATTGAGATATCGGTATCATCGACAATGTATCTAAACTACTGTTAACTTGGCAAATGAATTTAGATCTTATGTATATGAAATAAGATTCAATCTGGTGGGTGGATAAAACCGTGTCAAATTGCAAGTGGGCTGCCTTACTTTGGCATTGCGCCGAAAACTCTCTGTACGGTCAGCAGTAAAAAATAATGGAATTAGTAATGAATGAGTGATGCCCCTAAATGTTGGGTCAGTGGATGGTATGAAATGAGATTACATGATTGATTTAAATTGATCATAGAAAAGTGTTAGCAGCATTGTAGTCAGAGGACCTCAGAATGGAGGATCGTGAGTTTAACAATACAAAAAGACCTGAGCACTATAAAAGCGAACGAGGAGATAACCTACAACCGTACGATGTACCCCAGAAATACTAGTAGCGCTAACCGAAAATGAATTGGGACAATAGTCAGGAGAATAAAAAGAAAAAGGTGAATCGTGAGTTTATATCACAGCGCTTTTAAAAATAAAATAAAAAACTAAATAAGCCCAAATTTTATTTTAAAAATATGCTAAGAATTTTAGCCAATTTAATTTATTTACGTCAGTTGATAGGTTGATAAACTGAGCATAGGGTTTTTATTTCTCCCAATTTCTGCTATCTAAAAACGCAGTGTTTGTTGTAACAGCCACGTTTCATTGCGCGCTGTTATGAACCGTATTTTAATGACATTTCGTGTCATACTCGTACTAACAAGCTTCGAGTCGCTAATTTAGGGGCACTACTCGCCTTAATATAATTGCTATCTAAAAAAGCATTGTAGTATGACTTATATTGGCATTTATACTATGTCATTATTTGCTAAGCATTCTCTTGTCACAAAAAAAGTAATTGAAACAATGACGTTCGTATTTTGAATGCTCCACTTAAACAAGGAAAATGAATTCTGCACAGTAATTATTGTTTTTGCAAACTATACCTCTCGTAAAAGGTAATTGTGGGTCGCATACCTACCTACACCGATCGGTGATTTGGCGATTAAACCGTTAACATTGTATATTCGTTTATGTAGATGATATAATGATATCTGGAGTAAGGTCTTTGATGGTATTTAACTTGTCTCATTTGGAGTAACTGGCAATTAAGAGCTGATTTTTTATGTCCAAACATGCCCGAGTTGTAACATCTCCGGTTATTATAATGTCCGAATGTCTCCATTTGATAAAACGTATAATTATTCCAATCTACTTAACGGTAATTTGACGGTAAGCAGAGATAGTCTGAATCTGAAATAAATCGAAACAAGAATTTACCACATTATTACCGAATTGGAAGATATCTACATGAACGTTCTTTATGATATGTATTCCATAATTTACACTGAAATATACAGGGTGGCCAGAAAAGTGACGTCCAAAATTTTTTTTAGGTGCCTCGTTTTTTTTTTTAATTTATTTATTAGGAAACTCAACAGCTTTATTTTAACAATAATGCTTAAATGAAAATCTTACAAAAAACACAGAGTTTCACAACGTTGATTATGTTTACGAGGTGTAACTGTACTAGATAAATAGGTATACAAATAGTGCAGTGATTAGCATATTCTGAGTGTTAAATTAATTTTAAATACAAATTTTAAGTTTTAAGTTAAATTGGCAGCAGTTATTGAATGAGGCAAGTTGATAATTGATTTTGAAAAAATAAACTAATAGAATTATACCATTATTATTCATTTTAATAGAACCACTCGTGTTGAGAGGTATCTGTAATATAGGGTGGTATTACATTGATGTTTAAACTATAGAGATTTTCATTTAAAAAATCTGTTGTTTGTGGGCCTTGTTCGATGCGCAACCATAATTAGTCAAAACTATGGGCGCCAGCTAGTGTTAGGTTTTTTTTTCAAATACAAAAATGTTTGCCAACTAAACAGTGACATCTAACGGGAGAAGAAAGCCATCTAAAATGACAGTTATCTTTCATCCTTTGGAAACCGTAAATTTTTTCGGCATAAAAGATAGGGTTATCTGCTATTCCAGGTTAAAATCTATTTCTATGCCCATCTATATCAGTTTAGCCGTTCCGGCGTGATTAAGTAACAAATATCGATCGATATCGATACAATTACATCTGTTTTTGCTCTCCGATTAACCGAACAAACCTTTATTTGCTCTCTTTATTGACGAGTTTTTTTTGTATCTTTCCTTTTGTAAGCCTTTTGTAATACAGGTTTATGATTATCTTCTTTTGTCTTCTGACAAGTTTGAGGGTCATGAGGTCGGAGTGGGGTCACTGAACTTTGACTTTGATCTCCAACTGCTCATTGTACGCGTCTGTACCTACACTGTTTGTATGTTTTGTTCCACATACCTAAATCAGCTTACAGTCGGGCATAATAATGCTATTATTTGCTAAAATCATGATTTTTACTATAGTTAATAGTAAAATAAACAAGTTTTTTCAATAAACTCTAATAATCTAAACAAAAAATGTATGATGGCGACTAGATAACGGATAGACAAACTTAAATATCTTTATTAACGTTCATGAATCAGATACAAACGCTTGTTCTCATCACACAAATGCTTGTCTTTTACGGAAGCCAAACCCGCATCCTATTGGCTCTGTAGTCCGAATCGTACCACCACTAGACTCGGTCAATAAAGTACAGAATAATCCATAGTCAAATTGTGTATACAGGGTTACACCACACACCTTATACCATGGTCTGGCTGGGGACTTCAAGGGTTATTGTCAGTGGCTTCTGATGCTCTTCACAATATATTCATAATAACCATAATAATAAAATATTATTTAAACATATTTTCGTCAATTATTATACCAAAAAATAAAAACAATATTAATATTTTGTATTATTGCATTGTTTTAATCACCGCAGGTTGCGTACAATATTGAATTCGATAATCGAGACAGAAATCAGTCATACTTTACACGAACCAATACAAACAAAATATGTCCGCAATTTTATTTTATAATTTCTTTCAAGTACAAAAATTCGGACTTTAGTCCAAGATTCTGAACAAACTTTACCATGAAAAGCTGCGTGTTTTCTAAACACAGATAGGTAAGTGTTAATAACTTGTTGTACCAATTCTATGGAAAGTCAAGTGAGGCTAGGCTCAACGTTATCCGTCTTCGCAAAAGAGGCTAATATGTTTTATGACCCTCGTGTTTTTGCTCTATCGCAAAGATCTTATTAACAAGTTGTGACTATGTTGATTGTTTATCTTATAATTTATGTGCGTACATGTACTGTGTATATTACCAGCATATTAATATAAATCTCTCGTCTTTTTGAGGAATTTTAGACTTGCTAATGAGCAATGAAATAAAGCTCTATCATGTTCAAAATTGTCACTTAAGTATTTATGGGATCGAAAGAAAATTGGGAAAAGAAAAATTTAACAACTTTTTTTTGTTTGTCAGTCTGTAATGTCATAGCCATTTTAATCGCAGCTTAACAGTTCTAGAAAATTTCATTTTTTTTTAAACAATAATTTTAGGGTACCGGTAGGTAGTAAACTACATACAAAGAAAGTCTCCCACTTTTCATATTTAAAGAAACAATTGAAATTAATGGAAGTAACTGACTTATCTGACTGACTTTCAACTTCCTTCCTTCCATTTAATAAAAGTGCAAGATTTTAATATAAATATTTTTTTATATTTTTTAATTTTGCACGATACAGTACGAAGCGCCGGTTGCGGGTTTGAATCCTACAAGGGGCAATCCTTTTGTAACTAATTAGCTAAACTTGTAACTAACTTTGTAACTAAAATATAGACGTTTGAAAATAGTGTTAATCAGTTATCTAGTCTCCTTAACTTACCTATAAGCGTTGTTTGGTTGAGTGTATTAAAAGAATTTGTTCATTTCTAGTACATAATTATAAGAACACATAGCTTTTTTTTTTAATGTGTTGCCATTACTATAAATTTGGTACACTTGTTACATCACATTTTATTTAAATAATTTATTGAGTGATTTAGTCTCGGTGTTTCTTTGCGAGATCAAATCAGGAATGAGGAGATTCGTAAACGAACAAAAGTTGCTGACATAGCCCAACGGATAAGTAAGGTGACGTGGCAGTGGGCGGGGCACATAGCACGTAGAACTGACGGCCGATGGATCAGAAAGGTTCTGTAATGGAGGCCACGTACCGGCAAGCGCAGCGTAGGACGTCCATCTACAATGTGGACAGACGACCTAGTAATGTTGCAGGAAGCCGCTGGATGCGGGCCGCTTCCAACCGGCCAATCTGGAAGTTACTGGGGGAGGCCTAGGTTCAGCAGTTGACATCCTATGACTGAAATGATGATGATGACACACATCCAAGTTATTACACATCTTGTCACCACAAGGAATGGAATAAATCCTCTGTGCCTCTACCCACTGGCTGTTCCTAGATACAAATTGTTATGTCTCTCGTCTGTCGAGTTTTTGTCATACCTACAATCATTTATTTCCAAAGGTTAACCAGTCTGCACTATTGGGCTCAGAAGTGCATTGTAATAATGTATCTATTTATTGCTATTATTGACAGTGAGTACAGTCAGCAAACTGGAATTATATTTGTAAATAGCTGTGCCCGCGGCTTCACCTGCTTTGAATTCAAGTAGTCAATAACATATTTATATATATAAATATATAAAATACATATATATAACATATTTGAAGACTTTTTGTCTAGTGCTTTGACTCTGGACTGGAAAGCTATAAGAACTATGAAATTTGACAAGAAGCAAAGCTTAAGGAACAGGTAAAGAAAAAAATCCGAAACCTTTTTTTATAACAAACTCGAAAAAAACAGTAAAACTCTTCGAGATTCGATTCCCGTTATGGGTGAACTACTTATCATACCTACATGTTTGCCTCGGTGTGTGAGTCCGATTTGCACTCGGGGGGTTTTAGGGTTCCGAAACTCAAAAGAAAAAACGGAATCCATGTAGGACCACTTTGTTGTCCGTCTGTCTGTCTGTCCGTTTGTTTGTCAAGACCCTTTATCTCGGTGTTAGCATTTCTTATTTCTTAACAATATAATTAATGTGATACAATCGAAAGACTATTCCTTTGCTGTAAATTTACAAAATAAGAGATGATTCTTAAATTCATTCGTTCTTAAATTCGCATTCTAAAAAACGGCCGAGCATTCGAAAACAAACGGTGGAGGCGAAATGATCTCTTGACTTTATTGTTTAATAAGTTGAGTTTATAATAAATTGATTGGAGCAGTACTACCATCGTTGTTATTCCAAGGAATTCTTACATTGGGAACACGTAAAGGTAATCGAGTTGAAATTAAAACCATATCCTAAGGTCAACCGTCCCTTGAAGCTGTAAAAAGTTTAACTTTGAAGTTAACGTAAAAAAAAAAAGATATGGCCTTATTATGCCACTAAAACGTATATTTCGACACTCAAAATAATTAAAATTTATAAGGCACTTTATGTAGACCTAGAACTATTAAATTTATCAAATAATATCGTCTTATGCTACATGTACAGGGGAAAATCAGAAAACTATACTTTTGTAATTAATTTGTTATTACATTGCGAGACTCGATTCCTCAACTATTTCAATTCAATTCAATTCAATATATTTATTGCATTATGTAATGTTACACAGGTGTAATAAAAAGGTACATAAAACAGATCATGATGTAGGTGCCCCTGTAGGGCACAACAATAAGATAGGTATATTTATAATATGTACCTAATATTTTAACGGAACCCTCGGTTGGCAAGTCCGATGCGCACTTATCCGGTTTTTAAATATCTATAAGTATCGATAGAAGAAACGATAAAGCTGTTTTAATATAAACTTTACTAAATGTTAGGGTCAACTTGACGTTTGCTTATATTTTTTTAATTAATTTTATTTAAAAAAAACCGACTTCAAACTGCTGAAATAGATAAAATAAGTTAATTTTATGAAAAAAAACCGACTTTAAAAAACTAAAACGCTAAAAATAATCTTAACACTTAAGTACGCAAACGAAAACAGAATCTCTCATCGACTGGCACCGACTCCAAAAGTAACTGATTAAGTACTTAAGTGTTAAGATTACTTTTAGCGTTTTAGTTTTTTAAAGTCGGTTTTTTTTCATAAAATTAACTTATTTTATCTATTTCAGCGATAAATCCTAATCAAAAGAAATCTTACGAGTGCAAACATAATTTATTTGCTGAACACCGATTTTATTTCCTATTTTTCCGCTCTTAGGAGTGAAATTTTTTCCGAAAATGTTTTACTATAGTATCTTTGAAGTATAAGCTGTTCATTAAAAAAGAATCATCTAAATCGGTCCACATTTGGCAAAGATATTAGGTAAAATAGATACTAAAATCAGTTAGCGTGGTACGGAGTTCATGCAATGTTTGATGATTTTCTTATAGATCCCATCATCAGAATTCAACCAAATTTATATGGGACCATTGTGAAAGTATTACCTTTCAAACAAAAAAAATATTATCGAAATCGGTCAACATAGTAACGAATGATCGCTGAACATATATATACAAAAAAAAAAAGATTCCGACGAATTGAGAGCCTCCTTCTGTTTTGAAGTCGGTTAAAAAGCTTCAATTACTAAATGGTTACTATAATTGGCTTAAGAGCTTCAACCGATGCAGCGACGGAAAAAAGATAATTGATCCTTCAAAAAACCTTTACCTTTTAGTAATTGTAATAAACCATAAAATTGTGTGATGAACTATACAGTGTGGTTTTTGATGTTAAACTTAATAACATCATCTTGCGGATATTTTTATTTATAAAGAACCATCAAAACATTTTTAACAAAGTTTTTTGACCTGACTTTAAATAACGTTAAATTAATTTTGAATTGCTTTTCTGCGTTTACAAAGTAACCTACTATTAAAGTAAATAATATTTAAATTATAATTACAACAGCGTCCTGTGGTTAATTGAACCCACTTACTTTTGCTGTTTGGGCAACAACTTTTTTTCAAATAAGGTATTATCTTAAACATAACATTTACCATGAATTGTTGTTTTTGTAATACTTGTTTAAAGCTTCTTGTTACTTGCTTGGAATCGTGAAAGTGGTCAATCGCTGAATTAATTGTATTCTTATCCTCATTACTTATCGTGTAGCTACATACTACTAAATGATACACTTAAATCTATTTAGCTCTTTAAATTAATTAAAATGACTTACTTATTTATATAAATAAATAAATCTTGGACAACATCACATACATTGCTCTGATCCTTTGATAAGTAGTACGTACATACGTACGTAGTAAGTACCACAACACCCCGACCCGAGACAATACAGACAAAAGTTATTTTTCTACATTGACCGACCGGGAATCGAAACCGGGACCTCAGAGATAGCGACACCAAGTCCGGTATATTCTCCTCTCAGCTACGGAGGTCGTCGTTATACAAAACACTGCAAAAAATCCCTCTTTCACTTTTCCAGCCGTTTGTAATTAAAAAAAAAACACTTACCGCTAAACTGAAGCATTGTTGTGCCATCGTTCCGTTATCGATAAGGCAGTGTTGTCGACGTGCGTCCCCCGCGGTGTCTGGGCCGTGAGTTCGAAGCTGTCAGCGCTGGACACAGCTTTTGCTAAAGTCTGCGGGGCCCTACCGCCTTTCACTCTCTCGACGGAATTTTAACGCGATTAGATTCTTTTACTAGTGTTTTTACTTTCGAGTACGTTTAATTGCGAATCGTTAGTTTTTAAACAATACATTTATTTTGGTAGAGGTCTATTATTCAAAGAAAATGGTTCGTTTTTATCGAATATTCGTTTAATTTAAGCAGTAATCATCATCATCATCATTCTAGCCATAGAACGTCCACTGCTGAACATAGGCCTCCCCCAATGAAAGTCACTGAGGGGGGATTGCCAATACTCGCCACGCTTGGCAGGCGGGTAAGTAGTAAGGTATTTTTACTAGACCTGAATCTATATAAAGTCTGAGTATCTATGATCATAACATAATGCTGAAAATAATAAAACGAAGGAAGAAACAGTCTGCATTTAGTATTATATTTTTACAGATCATTAAAATTTGTTATTCGTATCTTTACATACATAGATGTAAAGATATGATGAATTTGGATAATCGTTCGAGTTCTCATAGTAACATATCAGGGATGTGAAATTCGAAAGTTAAGCTTCCTTGCTAATTAATATCTATTTGTCATTTATTAGTGATACATTATTAGTCAATTTTCACTATTTCTTTTTCAATTCATCGATAGTTGAAACTTTAAGGATGTAACGAATACAACCGGTTTTATTGATAATAAAATTTTACATTTACAAAGAATTTCTAAAGGATTAAGAGCATAAAAGAGCAAAATACAATATTTATACACTTCTTTCCCGTTGGAACACATGCTTCTTAAAGAAAGAAAAAAAAACTTGTCACGAATTGACTTTGTATGGAGTGGTGCCTAAATTGCTTAAATCATCAAACATCTCTGAGTCACGCGTGTCGTGTATGTGTATTTATAATGGGCTCATGGCGTTTCTGTGGATTATTTGTTGAAGCATTAGGAACACCACCTACTTATAGCGGTGTTTATGGTCAAGTTTTTCCAGAAATGGTAATAGCGGGAATATGGAAGTTAGCTGGATTTATGTGCAGCATGAATGTTTATTAATAAATAGCATAAGTGCTTTAATGTTCAGAAGGGGCGTATAGATTTGGTTACCATGATTTAGTTTTTCACTACTTTATTTACAAGATAAGACAATATTATAATAACCTCAATCTAGATAGATTGTCAAAAGTCAAGTTTAAAACAACTTCAGACCTCCAAGCAAGCAGTCTAGACAAATATTATTTACAATATTAATATTTGACGACCTCCGTAGCCAAAAGGCGAGCATACCGGACTTGGTGTCGCTATCTCTGAGGTTCCGGGTTCGATTCCCGGTCGGTCAATGTAGAAAAATAACTTTTCTATATTGTCTCGGGTCTGGGTGTTGTGGTACCGTCGTTGTTTCTGATTAGAGCAATGTATGTGATGTTGTCCAATATATCTCCAACATAACACTTAAATGAATTCTTCCGATAATCTTACCAATTGCCTTCTTAACCTAAACTAACCAAAGCTTATATTATGGCGGAGGAACATAAAAAAAAAGATTTATAAATTATCCATGACGTAAAATGATCGTCCTCATCACATAAACTTGTCCCTTGCGGGATTTGAACCGGCTACCGCCTGGCTTTGTAGCCTAAGGCGCAAACCACTAAATCAGTCTGACGTCATCCCTTCTAGGAAGTGATGAGTAAAAATGTTTTTTTTAAATAGATATTTAAATGTTGTCGATATCGATATCGACACAACATTTATTATGTTTACACCTTTCATATTCTCGTGATCTTGAACTTGCTGGCTTGTTATTTATCGGCTATGCTCCAAATATCGCGGTTACGTCTGACTTTATATCGATACGAATACCATTAAGATGTTCACAACTTGATTTATCGATATGAAATTAAACTTTGACGTGAGAAAATTCGTTTGGGTTATTTATGGTAACAGCAATCTATATGGATTTGATTGTATTGCCTCCACTGGCATAGTTATTAGATCGTAACATTCATAATAATTATTTCTTTAAGTGCCCATATCCCACCGTGGACCCGATTCTCTACCCATAATTGTAGCCAACTCGTAATGGGATATAAATATTTATTTCATTCTAAGAAAAGTAAAAATAATTGTCAAAATTGTTATTATTAATAGATGGTGGTAGAATGGGAGGAACGGTTTCTATTAGAGATCGATTTTAAGGTATCTTAAAGATATCAATCATACTTAAAAGAGTATTTTTTCCCCTAAAACATGACCTGAATTTTTACTAAATGGAAACTCAATGGTTCATCGTCATAGTCATACAGACTTCACCTTAAAGTTGAAAGCCTTATTTACCTGTACCTTTTTTGTTATTACAAAAGTTTTATTTATTTTTGGTAATTTGGGTGTTAGTTATATAATATATATTATATTTGCGCTACACATTTTTCGTAACCATCATATTACACATTCATATTAAAACCATCGGCTTAATTTATCGGATATCAAAGGATCGACAGTAAGAAACGTGTATTTCTCTTAGTTGGTAAACGGCAATCACCATAAAATTAGTCACCACCATAAAACGATTTGACATCAATTGACGCCATCTGACCATCTTTATTGAACCAATAAATATTGTACAGTTCGTCGCTTCCTTTCCGCAGTGTGTAATATACATTTGCATACAAATTACGAGTCATTGGAAATTTGTCTAAAAAAATCGGACCACGGAGAGCCGTCAGACGTTTTTATCTGTATCCAAGTGCGAATTTGACTCGCTCATTTAGGCTTTCGAAGCATAGTGTTTTTTCATATGTAGTCAGGGATCCTAAGCGATACCGTCGGCTTGACTTGACATAAATTTTTAGCACTTCAGAAGGACCTTTTATATTTTTTACATGTTTAAGGGACAGTAGACGTTAGTAGGTATTTGATAAGAAATAAGAGAAATCCTGATCGACTTGTGTTGCATTGTTCTCCCAGGACTAGACTTTACATGAAAAACTGTTTAAATATGTGTATAAAAATTTACAATAAAATACCAGGAAATATAAAAACACTGGGACCAATATTATTTAAAAAGAAATTGTTTG
The DNA here is from genome assembly GCA_963576865.1 of Anania hortulata. Taxonomy (NCBI): domain Eukaryota; kingdom Metazoa; phylum Arthropoda; class Insecta; order Lepidoptera; family Crambidae; genus Anania; species Anania hortulata. Next base: position 21,032,380 of record OY756392.1, on the reverse strand, counting down.
AGTGGCTTTTAGAAAGTAATTTTTATAGTGTTAAGGAATTGACTAAATAATTTGACTAATAATGACTGGAAATAATGATGATATGAAATAATATGACTAAAAACTAAAATTATAATGCAATGTATTATTAATATTTACGGATTATAATATTGTTATCTACCTCCTTAGTAATTTACATGCCATACAATGGCGAGACATGTTGATTCATTCTCAAATATGTATCCATCTTATTATACCGTGTCTGTGAGTAAATAAATGATTTGATTTGATATTAATTTAGACTTTATACTTAGTTTATGTATCAGAAATGTATTTTTTATTTTGTTTTTCATTAAATTTTTTGTTTTAAACCTGATTCTACCCGTTCCAATATTCTTAACAGATATACAGACAAAGTATTAAGTTTCCTCTTTAGATTCGGATTCCTAAAACAGATTTTTTAAATAAATAAATAAACTCATCAGCAAACAAAAATCTATTTGAAACTATATGTGATATTTGGATCAAAATATAATAATTTAATACTGTCTAGCTGATCTGATCTACATTGGAACTGTCCAATGGCTAATAGTAAAACTTAAGACCTCATTTAATTAGCTTTGACGAGCTTTTATCACAAAATTACTTAAAGTTTTTTCCAGAGTTACCTGTTACTTAAAAGCATTGCAATTTAAACTAAAAGTTTGAATAAATATCGTGAAAAAAAACCTGCCTCAATAAACCTACTCCAGCGTACACGATCCTTTATAAATACGATATCAACCCAACTATTTAATAAAATTTATGAAAATGACCTTATTTTTAGAACAAAGACTACTGACCAAGGCCAATACAAGAAAGTGACCTTTTCGGTGTAAACTAGTTTCTTTTGTTGTTTGCAGATGTATCGTACGTGTGAAATTCTTTTTCGAATTAAAGGTTTCGTTCGTATCAACCATTGTTCTTCAATTGAGGCACTTATCATTAATAACGAAGATTAGAAACACGATTTTATATGCAAATAACAAGATAACTAAAAAACTTAACTTTTTAAATTGATATAAATGCTATTTTGTTACGGCATAAAATCTTAAAACATAACTAGAAATTGGCCTGTCTATTATCATATGTTGCCCTCTTCTGATTTTCAGGCACTAGAGCTGTGAGTCGAACAACTAGATGGGTTTGTTATCAAACGAAAAATTCCTGAAAAAAAGACGACAAAAAAGGAAAAACATGCCCACTGTGCAGGCTGAACTTACCAATTTTTGTCACTGATTAACTAATTTCTTCAATCTAAATCGAGTTATATTTCATGATAATGATAAGATACCGGCAGTTTGCAAAAACGGGAAGGTGCAAATCCATTGATATAACAAAAACACAAACAAGACAGTAGCTAAAGCAAAAACTTCAACGAATGATTTAAGCACTAAATGCTTACACATAAATTGGTCGTAATTCGTCACGAAAGAAAAGAAGATCATAAATGTACCTGATGATGACTACATGATGGTCATAATAAAAAGTTACACTGTTTATAGCTGCAGTAAAAGTACTGTTGTTAACATCGTAAACTTGGATGCAAATCGGTTTTGTTGCAAGAACTGACGACACATGACACAAATAACTTGTAGTATCACATTAAAATGATTTTAGAATAAAAATGAATAAAATAATTGATTTAAAAAATCATGAGGTTTATGTTCGCAAAAACGGATTGTATTTCTATTACAAGAAGACCAAGACAGAAGACCAAGGCAAGACAGTAGACCTGGTTCTTATTTTTAATTATTTGTGCTATTTACATGCTTATCTGGTAAAAAGTAGCTAATATACTATTAACTTAGATCTTATTCGATTAGGAGACAGAGTGGGCCCAGTAGGCCAGTAACGGGTCAGGCAATAAACACCTAATAAGGGACTGCCATGGACTGACAAACATCTTGGACCTTTAACTGACCGAAAAAAAATTTGAGTCATCAAGGAAATAATTGCAATTACACCTTTTTTGACTATGAATATTGTATCGTAACTGTTTTCACTGACTTGCTCAAATCTATATTCTTTTAATCAATTGCCGTGCGTTAGTGTTGCAAATACTTGAGAGACTCGACTCGATTTGGCTGATTTTCTATTTGTTGTGTTTTAATTGTCAGAAAAAGGTTTGTATCATCTAGAAAAACTTAATATCGAAAAAAAAAAATTCAGGAAAAACTTGTTTTCCTATTTTCTATAGATGTACTATGGGCACAACCACAGAACAGCACGCTATGCTGTCACAACTGCCGCTTGACAGCTGATTGTCAAAGATCAAGATAACTTCTGCTATTGTTCTTTGACAATCAGGACAGGACACATAGGACAGTTTTAAATAGAAGAAATGCTATATAAGTATAAAAAAAAGAAAGCTTGTAAACTTGTTAATTTGTTTCGCACTTGTGATGATAGTAGTAATGATGAAAGAAAACGATGAAATATTTTCAAGTTTATTAGTCTTGAGCATTTCTTATAACTAATAAACTATCACAAAGTCATAATTATTCCGCGAAAGGCTGTAATTAAACATAAACATATCTTAAAAGCTATCATTTAATACAGGTTTTAATATTTCTGAACATAATTGAACACAATGTAATTAAAATGTCATATTCAGTTTGCGATTAATACATTATTTGCGTATATTAATACATACTGTAGAATAATCTTGCAAATAATCATAAATCTAAGTGGCATAGACTCAGTAATTAATGCCAAAAACTTTTGTATCTTAATTAAAGATAACATTAAAGTAATAAATCATTGGAACTCGATATGTTATTCTTATTCTTAATTGTATGTAACTTACCTTATGATTGATAATATAAGTAATAACACTGACCATTTTAGTTAACTATCTTCGAAACCAGTTTTTGATAACAAAACAATGAAGATATAAATATAGCTGTCGATCAATACGATTGCCATCATAGCCATGTTTTTCAATAAATCATTTCTGAAATCATTTATCTCTACGACATACATATTCATCTAATTAAGCACGTCTATTTCGTGACAAAGTGCATTAAAACTTTCTAATTACTTATCAAACTAAGACAGATCTCCTTAACAAATTATAAAGAAAATAAAATCTGCAACATGTTATCTCTTTTACGACCCTCCCGGACATTTCTCTTTGGGCTCCAAGTCGCAGTCTCACACATTAGCATATCCTCTTCAACTTTGGCTTTGATATCAGCTACAATGTTAAATTTTTGCTTAACATCACCCATTTTTGGCTTAAACCCCTTCTTACTATCTTTTATAGGCTCAAAATTAACTTCCTGATTTATATTGAAAATATTCTGAGCTGTGCTGTCAGTGTCGTTAGGCGTTCTACCTTCAAGACGAATGTCACTATCACGATGACTTAATGTTCCTCTAAAATTCACGATAACAGTTGGCTTAACCACAGTTTGGGATTCTCTGTTACCGATTTGGCTTTGACCGCTCATAGTGTTCGACATTGGCACAAGATTTTCAGGCAAAGGTGTCTGCATTTCTTCTTCTTGTTCTTCGTTATCTTTATTTTTATTTGGGGCTTTATTTCTATTAGGCATCTGTGGTCGTTTCTGTTTCTTTGGCTTTTGAGTAGTCTTTGTTACTTTGTTCGTATCTATAAAGACTACAATTTCTTCTGTTGTTATGTCTGCCACTTTTTCTTCGGTGTCATTCAAGCTTTTTGGGAAACGATATTTTAGAGTTGGCATTTCGATTCGGTCGTTTCTTCTAGGAATAAAATCTGCGTCACTTGGCAAGTGCGGTGGTTCATTTTCATACCCATACCTGTCGTAGTTTTGAGACAAGTTATTGTCTTCATTTTGGTTGAGATCTTCGGGTAATTGTGCGCGGATTCTTAAAGACTCAATGACGTCACGGAATAGGGACCTTTTTTCATGAGGGACTGCTATTTCTTTGTCTTTGGCTGGATGTGCGCTGCAGAGTATAATCATATACGTCACACAGATGAAGCACTGCATCTGTTGAAGAACAGTAAACCTCATTTTCATATCGTAGGTGTAACGAAACAGTTAAAATAAAATAGGACCAAACAAGTGGCAAAAGTATCGTGATCGAAAAAGATTTGTAATGTAAATGTAGATTTGGTGTCATTTTTTGGACCAACGTAAAAGTCGTAACTTTCTTAAATGAAAACGATGTTTTAGTAATTTTAAAATATCGAATATCGATTTGATATTTATTCAAAGCATTAACTCGAATAACAAATCTTGGTTCGAATACAAATCAATATTCGTATGGCACAAAAATCTCTATAAACTCAATTACAAAATGTATGACGGGGCAAAACTTAAGCAAGGCAGGATCAATTGGGCAATTTTTTGTTGTGTGTATAATTGTCAGGAAAAGGTATGTTTAGAAAGAAACATTTGAAAATTTTCCTAGATAAATGACAAATAAAAAAAAAACTGAACTGAATTTGGTATGTAAAACAGACGCTGCAGCGCTAATTGCAGAATTTAGACTAGACAACTTATGCCGGTACAGCAGAACAGTATAGTAACAGTTGAATGATACGAGGATCTTCGTTAAGGTAAAAGCGGACTGTGTAATAGGCTGGTTTATTATAGGATAATTAGGATAACTTATTTTTTAGATGTGCGTTGACAATCATGACGTACAAGGAAGAAAAAGAATACAATAAAAACAAAAAACAATTAACAATAGACAAAAATAAAAATAAAACATTCATCCCCCAAAGTGTCCTCAAACGAGTTTAAACACAGTATAAAAATTAATAACTTCATTAGGACCAGCAAACGCCCTAAGTATTGTGGAATACGATTGAAAGCAAAATAATTGCTGTATATTTAGGTAGGTACCATTATGTTTGATGATTCTAAACAGATAAAGTACTAAGCCGGAAACTTATTTATCCAAACACACTATGACTAAACAAAATCCGTCTCGAATGTTGCTTTGAATAAAATAAAAAGTGAAATAAATAAAATCTCCAGGGGGCAAAGCTCAGCCTTTTCATTGCGATAGGGCTGATATCTTGTGTACTTATTTCGTGACTATGTAATATATTAGGCCAGAAAACTACCAAGTCAAAATAGAAGTGGACCAATCACGCGGTATGGAGCCTGCCTCATCACAAAGGATCATGAAGAGGAATCTTTAAATGGTGCGTCAATTTTGTTAACCATATGGAGGTCTGTGACAATGTTTAACATTTACAATTTCTGGCATTTAACAGCGATCAGGGGAGAACATTTGTCCAGTACTAGAATTTTATGAGTTAGTAAAAAAATTTAAAGAAAATTGTAAAATGGTTACCTTGTATGATGAGCTCGCGCCGGCCCGTCGTACACAGGAGTGGCGCGCGCGCAGCTCTGGAGCGCAAGGGTTGACTGAACTCGTCTGAACTACGCCAGGTGTGCTAAATCGTTTCCTATTTTATCCTATTATAATTTTAATATACAAATTTACAAAATATACCTACACATAAAAATGAGGCTTGTGAACTTGGCTTTTTTATATCAAAAAAGGAAAATTTGTCTAAACGTAGTGATAATAATAAGAGCTTCAAATGATAAATTTGGGTTCCAAAACGATAAAATTAAAAAAGATATGACGATATTAATTAAAATTGTATTAAAAACCTTAAGGCTGGTTGCATTTAGAAACAACCTTAAGTTGGTTACTGTGATACCACAGGAGGATGAGACATATTTATTGTATTTTTTTATCCATCCTAACTAAAGTAAAACACTTATCTTTTCCTTATTGCCGTTTCTAGTCGGGGTACGCCACGCTCGACCATGAAGCTAGATGTACGTTACGTGCTGGGATTCAAACTTACAGCCCAATGCGAGCCTCGACTCCGAGCGTGGACTGACTACCGCTCTATCAGTTTCAACTTTCAGCTGATTACTACACGAATTTAGATTTATTTCTCTTATGGCATAGAATACTTCATATTACAATCAACAATTCATGAAATAATTATTTCGCAAATAATTTAATTTTCTCAGCTGATTCAAAATGTTATGTCTAACTAATACTCAGAGTTACATCCGTAGCCGAGAAGCGAGCACCTACCGGACTTTACTGAAGTCCCGAGTTCGACTCCCAGTCGCCAATGTAGAAAAATAACTTTTTTCTATAGTCTTGGGTCTGGGTGTTGTGGAACGTATTCTATAAATCATGATGTCATCTCTTGTACAGCCTGTTACGAGTATAGAGGGATTGAGAAACTCCTTACAAACGAAAATGTGACATGCAATAAAGATATTGAATTGAATTGAATTGAAATAGTCTAAAAACAATATCTTGACAAAATCGCTGTTTTATAATGTGTACTTGAACGATTAACAGCTAAGCTATAAGCCTACTATGTAACGTTGAGTTTTTCCAATAAAATAATACTTCTTACCAGCCTATCTGGAAGTCAATGGGGAGGCCTATGTTCAGCAGTGGACGTCCTATGGCTGACATGATGATAATGATGATAATAATGATAATAATATTGGACAACATCACATACATTGCTCCGATCCTAGGTAAGTAGCCAAAGCACTTGTGTTACAGAAATCAAAAACAAATACAGTACCACAGACCCGAGACAATATAGAAAAGTTAGTTTTCTACGTTGACGCGACCGGAAATCGAAACCAGGTTCTCAAAGATGGCTACGAAAGATCCGGCGTGCTCGTCTCTCGGCTACGGGAGTCGTCGAAAGAATTTAGATTTGTATTTATTTTCTGATTTAGTGTTGCATCAGTTCCAAGAATAAATTCAATTATTTGTTACATCCTTGTAAATATATTATTATTATATATACAGGCTGTAACGAAAAGGTGAAATAAAACTTTAAGGGGTTATTCTACGGCTAAATTACATCAACTTTTTCTATGGGACCAACATCGAAATCTCAAAAAAACAATTGACGTTTCATATGGCATACAAACTGATGCCAGCTGGTCGCGTTTTAGTATGGGAAAGTGTTTTTTTTTTTGCAAATTCGATGTTGGGCCCATAGAAAAAGTTGATGTAATTTAGCCGTAGAATAACCCCTTAAAGTTTTATTTCACCTTTTCGTTACACTCTGTATACAGTTTATAATTGATGATAAGAAACAAAACATACCTGTGTAGGGTACGGCAATTCGGAGATGGGAAGATCATTATATAATGCGTTTTTATATATACCATATAAAGTAGTTTTTTTAATATCCATATAATATAGAAGGCATCTCTTTTTTTAAAATTTAGTAAAGACCTTATTCCTTTATCATATTTTTATAAATTATTTAAGTTTATTGAAATTTTGATTGTCTTGACTAGCCTCCCAACAATGCCGTCATTAGGCAAAAAAACGGGTTTAAATTAAAAAAAAATAGTTTTTCTAAAATATAGTTTTGTATAAGCGTAGATTATAAATCAGTTTTTTTACCAGATGATATATGTACGAGAATGCGTTAGTTGCTTTTTTAAGTTTAATTTGATTAGAAATACCACATAACTCCTGGTTGTAAACCCCTGCGAGCAACTTACAACGTGTCCATCTAAGTCAGGAACTGCGAGATTCCCACCATACGGAAATTTTATATTACTATCTACAAATGAAAATTGTATTTTGAACCCTATTCTGATAATAACAAGGCATATAACGCCGGTAAATATAATTTTGTGGTTTTTTAAAGCAAATGTGTGTTTGCTTGTATTTACGCATGGTCGCGTCCTATCTAGTTTTTGTGGCGTATCGAGAATATTCCATAAAGAGTAAAGGTATTATTAAAAAAACCGGCCAAGTGCGACCACTAAAACACAATAAGATATATCGATTTATCGACACCAACTGTAAAAATATGATATAGCCGCCATGTCGAATCGCCGTGCCGGTGACGTCACATGTTATGATCATTATTCACTTTCATACAGTAACAGTAGTCTACACAATAAAGTTGAAGATATATTTACAACTCAGATAAAAATGGTCGATGACGACCTTTTGTTCTCATCACACGACCACTTGACCCTTGCAGGATTCGAACCCGTTTAGCAGGGCCTGAGCGACCAATTGACTGGCGACCGCAGTCATCCAAATGTGCTCCTCGCACAAGTCGTTGTACTTCTCTCAAAAATAACAGTTTGCTTTTAAAAACCAATAGGCGTTAGGTAGTTTTATAGCTTATTACGATGTTGCTTGTTGCTCAGTGGCGGCAGCGCTTTGGCTGGTAGAGACTACTAAAGTTCGAAAAAATCTTAGTTACGTTCGAAAAAATCTTAGTTTGTTTAGCTTTGAAAATGATTTTCATCAATATAGTTAGTTAGTTTAGCTGGGCTTTCTCCGCACTTAGCCTCATGATTGGGCCATTGTGCGTGTTGCTTAGTCTTTCTTACTCCAACCATCCTAGGTCATCCCAGATGGTCAGCAGCCTTTTCAGATTGTTGCAGGCTTCCGGGAGCGATCCTGGTGATTGGAGGATCCGTGCCCGTTGATCTGCCACGCTTCTGCATTCCAATAGCACGTGCTGTGGCGTTTCTTCTGCCTCCATGCATCCTCTGCATGTGGGACTGTCTGTCACACCTATGTTAAACAGGTGTTAATAAGAGGACAGTGGTCGGTTATAATACCTATAACCTTGCAAATTTTGTCCCTTGCTAGCCTGATGAGGTTGCGGGCGAACTTATTTGATGCCACCGCGACCGGAACCTCATGTTTCGTTTCATCAATATAATACTCGAAATAATAATCTCGCCGTTCCGAGCTTCAGACTACACAAAGTTGGTGATTTATTTTGTGTATTTTAGTTTGTGTAAAAATGTATTTTTTTTTTAATAAAGTACCACAGTGTCTTGTTGAACTACCTACCTGTACATGAAGTCAAAATTCATATAAAAAAAAATCCTTATGAAAAAAGGATTTTATAAAATAGACGTTTATTTAAACGACAAGATTGCATGGACTAAGCCTGCTTGGCTCGCATTTACTACATGTCTTGTAACTGTATTTCCTGTAAAAAAGGCTGACAAAGGTGAATGAGTTTGTTGCGTCGTTTCTTCTCATCACCAGCCAATATGTAGTCCCGAAGCGGTGGTAGGGCTAAGCTATATTTTGGGACGTGTATAAGTACCCGGAAGAGGACCTATGTACTGAATAACCTATTTTTTTGAGTGTCAGGTTAATTAACTCTTCTACATAATAATACAAAGTACCAAAGGGACTGTATTTTTGCGTACCCAATTATTCAACAATAGCCCGTTCAATATCATCATCATCATTTCAGCCATATATAGGACGTCCACTGCTGAACATAGACTGTATATTAGGTCCTTTAAAATATTATATTATGTATTATTGTTTATGTATGTACCAGCTACCAACTTATACATTTGTACATTGTTTGTTGCGTCTTCAGCGACCTCAAAACCAGGGCAAGAGAAGATGATAATATTATTAAAGTGAAAAACATGGTTCTCAATATTATTTTACTCCCAAAAACCTTAACTTTACATAAACTATAAGGCAAATGTTTCTTTAACAATTCGTTGTTTTTATCAAAGATTTTCTTGCTCAATACTTCTAGATTCTAGTTTAATTTCGTAGTTGTTGACATGCTTCATCATAATGTCATACTGGACTCGGAGGGGTTTCTTCTTGTCGCTAGTTTCTGGTGAGGGCAGGATCTTGAACTTCCTCAAGATTGTCGCTATGACAGTCTTCATTGACATCATGGCGTATTGGTAGCCTGAAACACAATGAGAATAATATAAACTCTCTCTGTGCAAACTAAGATTTTCACAAATCCTTTTAGGGATGCGATTTTATTAGATTTTAGGCTCGGACTACATGCATCCGAAATTTTTCAGAACTCCAAACAAATCGGATTGAATCCGGGCCTGTCCGGAGCCTTAGAGTATATTCTACTGCCATATTCCGAACTACCTCATGATTGATTTAAAATCGGCCCTACAGTGGGACATTTAGAGGCTACTTTATTTACTTACCTTGCTCAGTGCACCTCTACAACCTACAAACGGTTCAACTTTTATATTTCATTTACTTAACCGCTAATCTACGTTACTATGTCTATTAGTCGGACAATTAGCACGGTTTTCTTTTATAGGTATCGATTAATTAGGTAAAATAGTTACCTACCAAAGTATCACAGACATAATCCATCTGTAAGTTACATTGCATAAAAAAATGTTGAAGGCGTTTTTGTGCAGT